>BSDF01000010.1:25897268-26497268 GCA_027925045.1 Hypotaenidia okinawae | reverse complement strand
TGGCAGCAGACTCTTCAGATGGCAGCGACTGGTCCTTTCTCCTGATACCTTCTCCATTAAAGCTTTTCTTGTGTTCTTTGTTCTGCATAATCTCAGTCTTGCCCCTCTGTGGATGTTGCAGTTCTGCGTAGCTGGGTGCTGGGAGGGACTGGGGGCTGTGGAAAATGGCTGCTGTAAGGAGCAGCTGGAGCTCTCTGCAGGCCCCAGACTGTAAACATCAGCCAATTCAAGGCCAGACTTGCTGCTGACCAAGGCCGAGCCAATTGGTGATGGTCACAGAGCCCCTGGGAACCACAGTGAGGAGAAAAAACCCACAAGCAATGTTCCTAATGCTTCCCAACGTACTGTGATAGCCTCTACCTGCCTTCACTTTCAGACATGCTAAACGTTTAGCAGTAGCTCCCAAACCCAAGCAGTGAGGACTGACAGACATTCCTGGCCTGAAACCTCCCCTCTGTGTGATAACAAAAATCACCCCTCCAAGAAACCCCACAACAAAACCCAGGTGAAGATGAGAGAATGATGCTTTCAACCAGCTTGTTCTGGTTCCATCCAGCATCAAACCCACTGGTACCCAGGAGGCCCCTCGCTCAAGCTCTCTCCCCATGTCCTGGAAGCCATCCCTTCTGTAGTACGCCACGCCCCTGTGGAGCCAGCTATGGGCAACTCGCAATTCGATATGAACTGTAGGTGAAGCCGTTTATTGGGGGAGATCCCACAGATTAGAGACATTTGGTACTGCAAACGTGGCAAGCTAAAAACCTGCTAATTGGTTACACACACTGCTCACACCAAACTGACTGGTTAGTGATTATAACAGGTTCTGATAAGCATATCTTATAGCTAAATATTGTTAGTTTACCTTTGATGTCCAAAAGCATCCACACACCTGCTGTTATGACCATTTACTATGGCTGGTACTTGACATATTCACTTACTCCCAAATACCTTCCCATAACTCCTTCTTGGTTTAGGGCAGTTTGTACCCCTGTCTTCAAGGCTGCTGTGTTTTGAGAATGTGATTACCAAAACCCTCTCAGCATGAGGAACTTTCCTGTCTCACAGGAATGGGAAGATATTGTCAGGGCCTGTGTCTGCTGCGAGGCGAGTCAGGCTGCTTGCAGGGCCTGTGTCAGCTGTGAGGAGAGTCAGGCTGCTGGAGGGCCTATGCCTGCTGTGAGGAGAGTCAGGCTGGTGGCAGGGCCTATGCCTGCTGTGAGGAGAGTCAGGCTGCTGGCAGGCCCACTGCCTTCCCCAACATACCAGGACCACGCAGAAGAGAAAGAGAACCCAGAAGTCTGCATCAATAAAGGCAGTTTTGTAGTGTGCCCAGAAACCTTGTTGCATCCTCCTGGCAGGATGAGCCCCAGAGGGATGGCAGCTAAATTTCACCTTGTTTACAACCTGATGAGTTGGCTCCAGGAGTTGCTGGTGTTCAAGAGAGCCTGTGTTGAGGGTGTTCTTGCACCTTGGAAGGCCAATGGTATCCTGGGCTCCATCAGCAGAGGGGTGGCAGCAGGGACAGGGAGGGGATTATCCCTCGCTGCTCTGCTCTCATGAGGCCCCAGCTGGAGTCCTGTGTCCAGAGCTGGGGGCCAGGACAAGAGAGATGTGGGGCTGTTGGAGAGGGGTCAGAGGAGCCATGAGGATGCTCAGAGGGCTGGAGCAGCTCCGCTACGGAGAGAAGCTGAGGGAGCTGGGCTGGGTCAGCCTGGAGAAGAGAAGGCTGTGGGGGGACCTTATTGCAGCCTGCCAGTCCTTGAAGGGAGCAGAGGGCAGAGCCTGGCAGGACAAGGGGGCTGGAGTGAAGCTGGAGGAGGGAAGGGTTAGAGGAGAGATTGGGGGGAAGTTCTTCGCAGAGAGAGTGGGGAGGGGCTGGAACAGGCTGCCCAGCGAGGGGGTGGGTGCCCCGTCCCTGGGGGTGTTGAAGGCCAGGTTGGCTGTGGCCCTGGGCAACCTTGTGTAGCTCCAGGCCTGGAGGTTGGTGTCCCTGCCTGTGGCAGGGGGTTGGAGCTCTGTGACCCTTGGGGTCCCTTCCAACACAGGGCATTATGATTCTATGATACTTTTTGCTGTCCTTCAAACTCTCAGACAAATACAAATTGTCCTCAAGGAGTTAATCTCTGAAAATAGGAAACCTGTGCCTTTTCCTAGCGTTAAGCTCATTAAATGCTCTCCCAAGCTTTGGGGTTTTTTTGCCCATCAGTGTGATGTCTGACTTGTGAGCTGTCACGTTTTTTGGGGGAAAGAAGATGTGGTCACGGAAATATTCCTTATTTTCTTTGGGAGTGACATGTTCATTTATAACAAGGACTTTTTACCACACCTGGTGTTGAAGAGAAGATAAATTTAGAAGATGGTTTTAGTGGGGAAAACTAAAGCTATGAGTAGACACAGCCCCTTTGGTTATCCCATTAAGAGCAGCCGCAGATCTCTGAAGGCCTCAGTGCAAGAAGCCACGGCGATAACTTCTGTGAAGGAAATCTTTAACGAGGGTTGTACAGACAAATTGATGACTTACCTTTTCGTGTAATTAAAAGCTGCTATCTCTGAAGTGTTTGGCACAGAACAAATTAGGCGGGCACCTAGAAAAGGAAGGAGTCATTAGTCTTAAAACAGGAGGCTACATTTCTCAAGTGCACAAGCCGTTAATTAGGATGTGGAAGCTAATTTAACGAAAAGGGGGAAGCTTAAATTAAGATGTTTCAACCAGAGATGAAATGAGGAAATCTGAACTTCTGAGAATGTACAAAAAGCATGTGCTTGCTGAGACTGGCTGTGCTTTCTCATGAACACCCAGTTCCCAGGGCTTTCCTCCTGAAGGACATGGGGCAGGTCACCCTGAGGGGCACTTGAGACGACCCAGAGCTTCCCCGTGCCCATCAGGACACCCAAAGGAATAGAGTTTCCTTTTCCAGGGCAGGGTTTCCTCCTTTTTGCCTCCCCCCACCTCCTTTCTCTCACTGGCTTCTGATTCCCTCCTCCCAAGACTGTTGCTCTTTATTTGTACACATGGCTCACAGAGGTAGTTAAACATATGATCAAACATCTTATTACAATTCTTGTAAGGAAGGTGCAAATTAAGGGCTGGTGCTACACATTGCATGTGAATGACAGGTAGATCCTCTCTTTGACTCTCTCTTTTTTTTAATAATAAAGATATTGGAGTAAGTAGCTGATTTAGCTCCAGCACACGCAGTATTAGGTACAGTACACGTTATATCCCCGGTGATGAACTACAGCTAGTGATGACTCATCTCCACTGTTGCAATAATTATAGTTCAGCCAGGAAAGATGTAACAGAATTAATTCGAATATGTTTAGCCTGGAGGCATCTGACAGTATTTAGAGAACCTGTGAAACGTGTTTTCTTTGGCAAACCTTTTAGAAAGATGGCTTCTTTTTTGTAGCTTGACTAATCTGATTGAAATGACCTAAAAAAAAAAACCCCACCCAACAACCAACCCCAGAACCAAACCCAAGTTCCCAGGGTGCCCCAAACACCCCCCTCAAGTTAGCCCAAGAGAATGAGGCACCATCCAGGTGTGTTCTGTCGTGTATTTTGTTGGGTGGTGGTGGAGAAAACAGAGGAAGAAGGTTGACCCTGCTTGTGCCACGTGGGCTGTGAGCGTTCCCCACCTCCCCAGCCCAAATCCCACTATTTTTCCTGGGTTTTCCCATCCTCTTCCCACAGTTGTGATCATCACCTTGGGGTGGGCTCTGTCTGCATGCCCCTCATCCAAGTAAACACATAATAAATACAATTAAGCATCTAATATCTATAATAGCCTTGCCTCCATGCCGTGCCCTTGTGCTAGATGCTTCCCCTTTCCTATATAAGTGGGTTGATAACTGTCTTGGCTTTGCTTTTCCTTAACAGGATTTTAATTACACAACACGTGGAGCACAAAGCTATGTCTCATCAGCCTCCAGACAATGGAAATCAGTGATAAAATGGATTAAAGCCTTCATTGGTATTGTTTACACCTTTACAGCAGTGGCTGTGGTGTGATAGAAAAAAAGCAATAAAGAAAAGCTGTTAGGATTTTTCTTTTCATTATCATATAATTTTATAGCCCTTGGTGTCTTAACCACCCATGCTTAAAATTGATTGATACCACTCCTAATTAGTGGAAATAACTACTCTTAATTCTTCTGACTGATACTTAAAGCTTTATCTGGGATCTCAATGGGCTCTGAATCTGCTGTCCTGTGGTGCCCTAATCGGGGCGTGATCCCAAGGGTGGGCATGATCCCCAGGGTGGGTAAGGAGGATGCACATCTAACAGCAAGTCTGAGCCCAGACAGCTGGAAGGAAAGGCAGGAAAGGGCATGCAAACATGTCAGGACATTCGTGTTGCTGCAGAAGGGGTGGGAGAGCAGGACAGTGGTGTGGTGCTAGGGCACAGCACGTGGGAGAAGCATGGTTTGGGTGGCATAGCAGGCAACTGATAGGTGTTTGAAATGTCAGTGGGTGTGTGCAATGGGAAGCTGATGGCATTGCAAAACACAAAGGGAGAGGGAGGTGGCCAGACTAGGGGCACTGCTCAAGGTTAGAGAAGTGTCTGGGGGAGGCTGTGGCTTGGTGCACACAGAGGTCTGAAGCTGAGTGCTCAGGATTTACTAGTTGTCCCTGGAAATGGGGTGGGGAAATTGATTTTTAGTAAAAAATAGGGTTTGTACCAAGGAAGCTGGGCTTGGTGTGTATTTTCCACTTTCTGTTGAAAGTTCAAGAGCTGGTTATTTTTCTAGGCTTTTTAAAGTAAAGTCACAAGTGCAAATAAACCCCCTTCTTGTTGTTGGGTCTTCTGTGGCTAGGACACCAGGCTCCTTACCAGAGTCTCACTGCACCAAAACCATAGCACAGGGGAAATACCTTGTCCCAGCAAGCTGGTCCCCTTCCATGTAAGCAGGTACCAGCCTTCCTGCCTGGTAACTCCTTGCCAACATAAACTTATCCTTAGGTCTGGCTTATGGCTGATGAAGAAGATCTGATCATTCTAATTGATTGATTTGTTTCTATCCTGTCTGTGACGTGGATTTGATCGCTCTATCTTTCCATCAGAGTAAAACTGCAAGGCATTAGCCAGATAATAAATTTGTGTAAACGTGTATCTATTTATTTAACCTTCTTAGAATGAGAAGTACCCAGAATTGATTTATTCAGCCATGAATCATCAACTCTGAAGTTGCTGATTACCCTTAGGAGGAAAAAGCTCAAGTCACCAAGCTCTGCTTCCCTGGGAGTCCCAACAAGGTGACATCATTTTGGGGTCGTGGTGACACCAACGCACCCACTGAGCTGCAGGGTCATCTTCCTGGGCCCCAGGGACTCACCAGGTTGTCCAGAAGTTGCACTTACTGTTCTCTCCCTCCTTCCACCAGCCTGGGCTGGGCACAGCACAGGTCTTGTACAGGGGACACGTATGGTACTGAGGCTTGGTTTACCTTGGTTTTGTGGGATCAGGGGTTGGGGTTTGGGTTTTTTTGGTTGCTTTTTTGTTATGTTTTGCTTTCCTTTGGTTTGGTTTTTTTAAATTTTCCCCCTTCTATCACGTTCCCCACTGATTCATCCTTCCCTGCCACAGATTCCCTGTTACATATGCAGAAAGAGAAAGGAGGCTTAAATCTGCAAAGCTCTGTGGAGCACATTGGAGTTTTACCTTCCACACAATCAATCGTGCTTTTAAGTGCAGAAATTGTTATAAACTGGACAGTATAATTTTCCCCCCCTTTTTTTTTTCTTTAAGCATCCCTTGGTGAGATGGTATTTTATGAAACAGCGATGCTCATGAGTCAACATAAGGAATAGGGATCCATACTTTAAGGGGTTTATTTCAACTGTTATGCATTTAAATTGTTCCATTAGAGTGGACACGCTCTCCCCTCTGCCAATAAAGATCAGTCTTAAGAGAGCAATGTAGGCTCTTCAAGGAATTAATTCTGCTATCTCAAAGCTTAATCTGCTCCTCATTTTATGAAAACAGTGATTTTTATACAAACAAAGCAGCCTTTGGTTTAACCTTTGTGGCCACGTATTTATTTTCTACAATTGCCCTGTGATGTTGTTATCTATTATTACAGATTTCCTGTATAAATGAGTTAGCAGGAAGCCCTCAAGGCGCTGTATGGACCCAGTCTTCTTCATTACCTGCCTTTCGTTGCTCTCCACCAGCCCATGAGGACACAAGTAGCTGTTCTGAGCACTTAAAAATAGAGGTGGGGTATGCAATGGTTTTGGCCACGTATGATAGTAAAAAGAGCCGAAATAGGAAAAGTGCCAGATGGACAGGATGCCATCCAGAGGGAGCTGGACAGGCTGGAGAAGTGGGCCCAGGGGAACCTCATGAGGTTCAACAAAGCCAAGCACAGGGTTCTGCACCTGGGTTGGGACAATCCCTGTTATCCATACAGGTCAGGAGATGATGGGCTGGAAAGCAGCCCTGAGGAAAAGGGCTTGGGAGTACTCATGGGTGAGAAGCTGGATGTGAGCCACCAATGTGCACCTGCAGCCCAGAATGCCAACCCCATCCTGGGCTGCATCACCAGAAGTGTGGCCAGCAGGTTGAGAGAGGGGATTCTGCCCCTCTGCTCTGCTCTGGGGAGACCTCACCTGGGGGCTGGGTCCAGCTCTGGAGCCCTCAGCACAAGGAGGACATGGACCTGTTGGAGCATGTTCAGAAGAGGGCCACAAAAACGATCCAAGGGCTGGAGCAGCTCTCCTGTGAAGCCAGGCTGAGAGGTTTGTTCAGCCTGGAGAAGAGAAGGTTCCAGGGGACTTTATATCACCTTCCAGTCCCTGCATGGTGCCTCTGAGAAAGCTGGGAAGAACTGTTCCCAAGGGCATGGAGCGACAGGATGAGAGGTGATGGTTTAAACTAGAAAAGGGGACATCTAGGTTGGATATTAGGGAGAAGTTCTTCGGTATGAGGGTGGTGAGACCCTGGCACAAGGTGCCCAGAGACGTAGTGGAGGCACCATCCCTGGAGATATTCAAGGTCAGGCTTCATGGGGCTCTGAGTGACCTGATCTAGTGAAGATGTCCCTGCTCACTGCAGGGGGGTTGGACCTGATGGCCTCTAAAAGTCCCTTCCAGCCTTATGCATTCTGTGATTCATAGAATCTATAGAAAAATATTGTATGATATACTCTGTCCTGCTTCCATTTCTACAGGATTTAAAGTCATTTACAGGGAAGTTGAAATATTAAAAACCTCTTACTACAAGTTATATGATAACTTGTTAATAACTATTAATAACTGAAAAATGTCTCTAGGAAAGCCTGGAGCAAAATTCATTCCAAGAGGTAATCCTGGTGGGATGCTACAGCACAACCAGTGCCAGAGACTGACCGTGTTCTCCAGAGGACCTGAAATCTTCCAGCTTTCTCAGTAAATGTCAGCTGGGAAATAGCTGCTGAGTCCCTTTGAACTGATCATGGCAACACTTATTTCTAGAAAGGAGGAGAGGAAAACAGTTGATAGTTCCAATTACCACTTATTAAGCTATGAAAACAGATTAAAGCAGTTGTTGACAGATTTGGGTATTTAAAAGAAAATAAAATCACACCTGTACAAATAGGATTTTCTGAATAAGGGCAAGAGACTGCCAGAGGAGTTCCAGCTGGTTGGATAAACCACACACCCACAGCCCAGGATCTCAGGCTTTGATGATCCCCCTGCTTTTATAGTGTAAAACTCGGTAGAAAAACTTCTACATTAAAAAGATTTCAGTAAGATTTAGTAAAATAAGGGCAAATATATATATTTTTTTTCATTTTATTGCAATTTAGCTCACGTGGTAATGGGTGTTTAGGACCTCACTGGTCCAACCCAGCATCATACGTGACATGGTGCAGTTTCAGGACACACATACCTGTGTGCAGAGACATGCAGAGGCATGCACATGCTCCCCCCTCAATTTCCCTATCATTGTCTTTTATGCCTCAGTTTTCAGAGAGATTTTGAAGTCATTAAGACTCCCCTTGCACGGGAAGGACTTTGCTCTGTACCAGCCAACAGTGTTTTAAAGAAATAGGTGTCTGAACACATCCCTGCCCTGGAGATGCCTATTCCTGCAGAGCCAAGGGAAATGATACCTGATTCATTAGACTTTGGAGCTCTAGCAATGCTAATTATTGTGCATCCAGAAAATGATCTCATTGTAAGCCCCATTTCAAAGCTCATTTTCCCTCCATGCCTGGCAGCATTAGCTTTCAGACGAGTCTTTAGTCAAGTCCACTGCACTTTGTGCTTGAGCCAGCTTGCCTAAGCCAGGGGAAGGTGAACCTGCCTGCTGCTGGTTTGTGGTGCTTCCCAGGAGCTTGGTTCCAGATTCAGTCTTCTTTTCTCTATTTTTTTTATTTAGGAGAGATGCTGTTTGTAAAAGTGGAAGCAGAGCAGCTTTTTCTGGGCAAGGTGGAGGGCATGGATGGGTGGGGGTCCTCTGAGGACAAAGGCTGTTCCAGCAGCCTTCAGTTTGCCTCCATCTGTACCGAATGCAGTGCTCATCCTTCCTATACTCCTCCCTGCAGAATAATAGCATTATTACTTTCTAAATTGCCTAAATTTTCCCTTTCTACCTAAGAAGCTATTTGGAAAATATATTTATTTTTAAGTACCTACATCTCTGGGCTTGTAGCTCTAATTATAAATAATGACTCGATGCAGCGAGTTGAAATGATCACCCTGGTGAGTGAATTGCAAAGTTCAAATGGCAAGAGCTCCATCTGGCCATCTGCAGCAATTTCAGATCAAGAAAGTGGAAAGCTGCACGTTTCCATCACCCTGAGAGGTGTGGTGGCCCCCTCTGCATTCTCCAGTGAGCATCTTCACAGCAAATAGGGATAATTTCACTGTGGGCACTTTCACTATGATTAACACTGTCCAACATCAGCCCAAAGTACTGAATTACAGAATCCCAGAGCTGTAGGGGTTGGCAGGGCCCTCCAGAGCCCATGGGGTCCAACCCCCTGCCAAAGCAGGGTCCCTAGGACAGGGCACACAGGGCGGTGTCCAGATGGGGCTGGAATCTCTCCAGAGAAGGAGACTCCACACCCCCTGGGCAGCCTGGCCCAGGGCTCCCTCACCCTCACTGGGAAGAAGTTCTTCCCCACATTGGGGTGGAACTCCCTGTGCTCCAACTTGAGCCCATCGCCCCTTGTTCTGTCCCCACAGACACTGAAAAGGGGCTGCCCGTTTCCCCTGTGTCCCACACTTGAGATATTTATAAACATTAATAAGAATTGGGGGTTGGGATTTTTAAAAAATAATTTTATTTTTTATTTGATCTTTGTCTTTCATTTTATTTTTAGAAAGGAGTGCTCTTGATGTGTGGTATGAGATGTACTCACCTTTGAATAAGTAGAATTAAGGCAGGACAGCTTGGATTATCAGTTGGCTGGTTGAAATAAACCGGAAGATATGGTCTTGTTTGTCAGGGATGATGCAGATAAGAAGCTGCAAGTTTGATCACATGGCAGTGATTTAAAATCAAAAATTAATCGCCAAAAACTGTCTGGTTTTGAAAATGTTGCTCTTGGTCTGTGTGGGCATGGAGATAGGACCTTTTGTCCTGGTTTCAGTCAGGATAGAGTTAATTTCATTTGTAGCAGCTGATGGAATACTGTGTTTGGGAGTTACAATGAAAGCAGTGCTGAGAACACCCTGATGTTCTTAGTTGCAGTCAGACAGTCAAGGACTTTCTTAGCTTCTTCTATTTCTCTATCCATGAGAAAGGAGGGGCGAAGCCAGGACAGGTGACCCAGATGGGCCAAAGAGAGTATTCCATGCCAATTACGTCCTGCCTAGGAAAAACGGGGGGCTGTTGGGAAGAGGAAGAGGGGCGGTTTCGGGACGCGTGCTTCTTGGGGGGACGGTCGGGTTCCGGGACAGCTCTGGGTGGTACCTGAGTTGTGTGGGTCGGGGAGAAACTGCATTGTGTATCAATAGTTTCATATTCTTTTGCTCTAAAGTCCTGTTAGCATTGTTGTATTTTATCTTTCTGTTATCTTAGTAAACTATCCTTATCCCAACCCACAGGCCTCTTAGTTTCTTGGTTTTGGAGTTATTTGCCCCTTCCTTTTCCCTTCCCTTGTTTTCCCTTTCCCTTTTTCCCTTTTCCCCTGCTTTTTTACTTTAAGGAGCAGGCAACTGCGTGGATCTCAGCCCACAGCTGGGGTGAAACCACGACACCTTTCAAACCTTCCACACTTGAGAACAGGGTGAGACTGGGATCCATGAGACAGCCAGAGCATCCCAGGGCTGGTGACACATGTACACGAGGTAAATCCACCATTGCAGTGTTTACTGCAGTGTGTTTTGGCCAGAAATTTCCTCTTGGGCTTGAGAAACTTCCCCAGTAACAGCTCATAGAGACATGGTTCAAGGTAACATTTAAAATAAGAAGGTGAAAACTTCCTTGGTGACCTTGACTCAGAGATGTCTCGTCCTTTTCCTGGTTTTGGCTAGGACAGAGCTAATGCCTTTCTAGCAGCAGGTGGATGCCATGTTTGGGAGTTGGGATGAGCAGTGCTGATCACAGAATCATAGAATCCCAGACTGGTCTGGGTTGGAAGGGACCCCAAGGGTCACAGAGCTCCAACCCCCTGACACAGGCAGGGACACCAACCTCCAGGCCTGGAGCTACACAAGGTTGCCCAGGGCCCCAGCCAACCTGGCCTTCAACACCCCCAGGGACGGGGCACCCACCCCCTCTCTGGGCAGCCCCTTCCAGCCCCTCACCACTCTCTCTGCAAAGAACTTCCCCCCAATATCTCCTCTCACCCTTCCCTCCTCCAGCTTCACTCCATCCCCCTTGTCCTGCCAGTCTCTGCCCTTGCACAAGCTGATTCCCCTCCTGTTCCTCTGCTCCCTTCAGGGACTGGCAGGCTGCAATGAGGTCCCCCCACAGCCTTCTCTTCTCCAGGCTGACCCAGCCCAGCTCCCTCAGCCTCTCTCCATAGGGGAGCTGCTCCAGCCCTCTGAGCATCTCCATGGCTCCTCTGACCCCTCTCCAACAGTCCCACATCTTTCTTGTGTTGGGGCCCCAGCTCTGGACACAGGACTCCAGCTGGGGCCTCCCCAGGGCAGAGCAGAGAGGGACAATCCCCTCCCAGTACCTCACAGCATCTTCTCAATGTCTGGCTCTGACAGGACGTGCCCAGCCAGGAGAAGCAGATGAAAAGCAGCAGACTCCTGTTTCCATGAAAAGGGCTCTGAATCACGTTCCCCAAGTGACATAACCTGACAGCCAGGAAAAATGAGGGCAGGGAGCGTCGCACCCATTTAAAGACACTGGGTGGTATTTTTAGGGAGGTTAGCCAATATTAGCTCTGCATCGTGTGCTGACAGGGCTTAGGATGTGTCCCAGAAAAACAGGAGATCTGGGTGTTTGCTGCATTTCAGCAATACCTAGTTGTCTCCAGTCAGGCTCTGGGCTGATGAACGCTTGTGAGATTCAGCAAATAATTCTGGGCAAAGCTTCCATCAGGGCTGTTTATACGTTGTTCTGCCAAGGATGGAGCAGAATTTGGTGCCATCTCTGCCAACCTGGGGAGCAACACAGAGCTGAAACCAGGCACGTTGTGCTGCTTCTCCTTGAAAACTGGTCAAGGGTGGAAAAGACACCCTCTGAGGAGCTGGAGGGACCACGCAAACCGGCGTGAAGCATGAGCAGCGTGTCTTTCCAAATTATCAAATATTAAAAAAACCCAAAACAAGAGGTTGAGAACAAGAAAAAAAGGAGAGGGGGTGAAAGAGAAAAGAGATGCAGGGAGTTAGGACATTTCTGTTGCCACCTAGCTTTGGTTTTCAGACAAACCTGTTTCCCAGGGTTATGGGTTTTGCTTAGATGGAGGGTTTGTCTTAAATCGACCCGACGGTTTTGCCAGGATCTTTATTTAAAATCTCATCCCTTAAATTATACAGCAGTTATCTGGCAGAAAAAATGATTGAGTTAATGAGGGATTATTACAATACTCTTGATTTGAAAAAAATAGAAAACACCACCTCCCCCTGCCCCCAGGAGATCTGGCTGTTTCATTAACAATTAATAGGAAAAAAATTGACACCGTGGGAGCTGCAGATCACACTTGCTGTGAGTAATATCAAGAGTGCTGGACTCAAATATATTTTAAAATATATTTTAAATATATAAATATATATTTAAAATATATATTTATAAATATAAATATGTATTTAATATATATTTATATTTAATATAACTATATATTTTAAAATATATGTTTATATAAATATATTTTTATAAATATATATTTAAAATATATTTTAAAATATAAAAATATATTTTAAAATATATTTTAAAATATATTTAAAAAAAGAGCCTGGCAGCTCTCATTTGAAAAAGTTCTGTGTCCACCAGCTGTTTTGCCTGACAGCACGTGGAGAAATGGAACCTAGCAAAGGAAATTGTTCTTCTTTTTTTTTGTTTTTTTTTGATAAAAAAGTCATTACCAGGAAGAGCATTTATCTTTCCAAACAGATATGGGATTGTTTGCTGGGTTTCTTTTCACAGAACTTTCCCAGGCAAGGCGGTGGCACTTGGGGATGCCCTGAGCTCCGCCGCTATCTGGTTTTATTTATCACTGAAATGATAACAAGCATTTTGCTGAAGCCATTCAGCACAGGCCTGAAACTGGTTCCCCTCTACTTTAAGCTCAAATAATAAGGTGACACCAAAGCATCACGCTCACTCAGCTGACTTCTCTCCTTCTTTTAAGCACGCTCTGGAAAGTTCTGCTCTAAAATCCCCATTAAATTGCTGGTTTCTCTGCTGGTCCAGCCTGCTGCAGGCAGCTGGGAGGATGCTGCCCGTAGGAAGAAGGTGTGCTCAGACCTGCCAGGAGAAAGAGAGAAATATTACATGTTGGTTTGGTCAGATCCCATCACATTTAGCATTTACCCCAGAGGACTGCATCACTCTGCCAGGGAAATCTGATGGAGCAATAGGAGTAAAGCTCCCGATGAGGTCAGTCATTATTTTGGAGGTGGCACCTGATGTTTCTGGGTCCCATAACAGGATCTCGTGGTGCACAGAAGGTAGAGAAGTGACTGAAATCTCATTTTCTCTCAGTTCCTCAGTGCTCAGTGGAGTTTCTGTAGAGACAACACAGAGGGAACATTTGGCAATATTGCCAAACATCTCCAAAGCCCAAGTCATGCCCGTTGACTGTTGTGAAGTACCCCAGACATCAGTGAGTGAAGTGTTCCATCCTCTCAGCAGTTAGTTATTTATTTTCAAGGCTTCCACTGGAGAACTTAAAAAGCATTTAAAAGCATTCTTCAGCCACAGCTTTTATGTTGACCACACATCACTAAATGCCGATGGCCCATGACAAGACTTTAAACAGGTGACCATAAAAATGGCAATCGAGGCCTTTCTCCAGGGAATTCCTCATGTATCTAGATCTTGGGTCTATCAATTCCTGGGCATGGGACATCGGTGTCATTCACTTGAGTTGTCCCCCCTCAACCTAAACAAGAGCTGGAGTCACTTTGAGTGCAATATTAACTCTCCTGAAGGGACTAAGCTATAAATGAACACATTCTACACATACACACACCCTTAATGAGCCATGTACCGTGCCTGGAATCAAAAAGGCTCCTGATTAATATAAAATATTTATTATATTGAGCTTCCAGGCACCAGTGGGAGGGGAGGTAGTGGGGGGGGCAGGTAGGACCTGCTTGCAAGGATGATGAGGTACTTAGGGATAGGATTTAGCTTAGGATGGGAATGGTTGGACTTGGTCTTAAAGGTCTTTCCCAGCCTTGTGATTCTGTGATCTCCCTGGCTGGGAGGAAGAGGGAGGAAGGAGGAGGTGGATGAAGGGTTGATGTTTTCACCCCACAGTGCTACTCCTCGCTGCTGCACCCACACCACTGCACACCTGTCTGTCCCTATTTACTCAGCTATTTTATGTTCCACTGAGCCAGGGGGTCAATTAAAAAGTTATAGACTGCTCTAGTGTAATTTACATTAATTAAAACCTGACTGCTCCATTCCTGTGGTATTAATCATAAAGAAAAGTAAATCAATACAGTATTTTCACTTTGGCTGGTAGGTTTAACTTCTCAGAGGTTTCCTTTCCCATCAGAGTCCTTTGGAGACTAAAATCACCACCTTTTGTGGGCTCTTTTTTAGAGCTGCTGCTTTCCTGTTGATGGTTTTAGCAGCCTCAGAGAGGCATCACGTGTGTCCCCACCGGCCTTCCCCAGGGAAGGACCGCACGTCAAAGCAGCACACAGCCTCTTCCAAACCTCTCCTCCCTTTCCTCCTCAACACTCTCCCATTTCAAACCCAGGGAAGCAGCTGCTGCCTTTCCAGGCTGCTGCATCACGGAGCTGGGAGATCCAGAGACCCTGCCTGGGAGCTGCCAGCCCGGTGCTGCCAGGATTCTGGCTGCAATGCCTTCAGAAAACTTTCCTTTGAGTATATATTTAACAAGGTATTTCTTTCCTGGAAAACATTAACTCGTTCAAGGTCAGCAGCAAATACTTCCAGCTGCTTGGCTGAAGTAATAAAGGGGAGGTGAAGGCGGTGGGTGGGGTGCTGGAGGGGTTCTGGGGGTGTGGGGGCTGGCAGGGGAGAAGCTCTTTTACACAGCCAAAGGGCAAATATCAGATCTTTGTGAAACGTTGAAGAAAGCCCATTGAAATCATCAGATGTACATGTGCTGCTTACAGTGGGGAAGGGGGCAACACGGTGTGGGAGGCATGGAGGGAGGGGAAACGCCATCCCCCAGCTGCCACTCCCCCCACAGGGCTGGTTTGTGTGCTCTGGTCCATGGTACACGCAGCTTTTAATCAGGAGAGGTGTAATTGCGTTTAATTAAGCCCACTGCCTTCGGTAATAGAAAGCACGAAAATAGTAAATAGAGGAGTCAAGTGCAGATTGAACCTTGAGCTATTAAGTGGGGAAATGATTTAGCAGAGCTCCAGCTTTAATGGGGAAGCCTCTTGGATTTCTAAGGCGTTGAGAGGCAATTGTTTCCTGGCAGGGCAGCGGTGGGGGTTTAATGAGCCTCTCCTCAGCTGGACCAGAGACATCCCTACCTGGTTAGTGGTGGAGGTGCTGATTGGTGCTGCGATGGGGAAGGAGCTGCAGCTGGAGCCTGTGGGCTTGATTAAAAGTGCTCCTTGCAAGGGGCTGTGATTCAGCAGTGCTGGGGGCAGAGATGGCTGGGGAAGGCTGTGGGCTTCACCCTGTGGAGTGAGAGCACGTCCCTGGACACCCCAGGTATGGATTTGCGTTCCCGTGTGTGGATTAACTGTCCTGTGTTTTCTGTGTCTGATGAAAGAATTAAGGTAGAGGGAGGGAAGTCCCTGTCTCTGTGGTGGAGGGTGGGAGCTGCAGGCAGCAGCTGAGGAAATCCCTTGGGAGCAGGAACCGAACCTGGGAAAACAAATGCTGAATTGTATGGAAGGTGGTGCTGGCAGTGGGGGCACCAGTGTGTCTGTGGTCAGAGAAGGAATGTTGGGGAGCAAAGGGGGCTGTGGGAGGGGGCTGATGTGACTCCCTGTAACACCTCTGGAGTTCCCCTTGTGAAGAAGCTCTGGGAAAGGGTTTGGAAATAAATCCTGCTGTGCTTGTGATCTTCCCCCTCAGCAGAGATAAGACCTCACTGGTGGCCATGAGACTTGCCATCCCTGTCAGTCTCCTGGCAGGGGAAATGTGTCCTGGCCCCTTGTGCAGGGCACCCAAGGGCCACCCTGCTTGGGGCTGCAGCTTTGCTGTGGGCTGGCATGTAGGCAGCATCCTGCCTCAAGCACTTAGTTGAAACAGTTTACAGCTTCACAGGCTCCACATCTTGTGGGAGATGAAATGCAAAGTTGTCTTCCCAATGTGTAACCCAAATGCAGTGCGGCTGGACCACAGAGCTGCCCCCCTGCATGAGCATGTGTGTGGGCTCTTTGGGGATTGGATGCACTGGAGCTACAGGAGAAAATGATCACTTTGGTGAATCTTTTCTCTTTTCCTGTGTATGATACTCTGATGTGAAGGAAATGCTCTCCCAGTAACAGTCCAGGAGCTTTCTGAGGGAGCCCTGTATTCCCTCTGGTGCAGCAGAGCTTCTCTGCATCACTCTTATTTTATCACTCTTTTCCTTAGAAGGCCTCCCTAAAAAGCTTTAAAACTTCAGATGTACCAGCACATGTCCTGACTGCATGTGATTTGGGGGTAAAACAAGCAGTGACAAGCAGCAAGCTTGCCTTTAACCTGCAAGATGCAGCCCTCAGGGAAGGCTATACTGGGACAACTGGAAGAGATAACCCAGGGATTGTGCTTGTGCATGTGAGAGGTGCAAAACAACTGTTACGCTGTTTTTTCTGGTGGTCTGTACTTTGAAAGTGCCTTGTCTCATGTTGACAACTGGCAACTGAAGCAGAACATTTTAGCATGGTGTTGGGCGACGTGAGCCCGTGCGTTGCTTTCCAGAGTAGCTTGTCTGTCTGATAGTCCTAATGAAGACAATTAAGCCTGCTTTCTCCTGTGCTTTTTTTTTGTTGCTGCTTGCAGCACAGCGTTTGAGCAGTTCCCACAAACAAGTGTTTCAATCATGTTTATTGTTCCTCCACGTTCTTCACAACATCCTCAAGCTGGCAGCTGCGTAGCGCCGTGGCTGCCCCGCGCAGCGTGTCTCCAGCATGCATCAGGGCCTTTAGCATCCCCACTTTAGAGTTCAGTGTGGTGGTTGAGCCCTGGCCAAAGGCCAGACACCCACCAAAATCAGTTGATTGCTCCCCTTCTTAGTTGGACAGGGGAGAAATAACACAATTGGGTGGCTCAAGAGATGAACTCATTAATGATGTGGGCAAAACAGACTCAACATAGAGTGCTGAGGAGAAAGTGATCTGATTTATTACACTAAAGAGAAAAACAGTGAAAAAGAACCAGTGAGGAGTGCAACCAACAATCTTGAAACAAATACAACCAGGCAAACACTTCCCCCCTTGACTCCCTCCTCAACAGGCTTTAGGTAGAAGCTTGCTCCCTTCTTCACTCCCGGTTGCAGCCCAGGAGGGGCAGGGACTGGGGAAATGGGGGTCTGGGTAACACCTTGCCCCCATCCTGCCATTCTAAAGCAGACTGCCCTTTAGCCAGGAGTTTGCTCCCTTCTTCCCCTCTCCTGCTCACAGCACAGGACAGGGGGGCAGGGACTAGGAGATGGGGGCTTCGGTCAGTCCCTTGCAAGATGGTTTCCTTCTCGGCCGGGATGGGGGCATCCATCCCACACACCCTCCCCCTGCTGCACCCTAGGATCTCACCCACAAGAGCCAGTCCTCCAGGAACTTTCTCCAGGGCAAATCTCTTCACACCGGGCTTCATCTCTGCTCTGGCAGGCAGCAATCAATCCCAGTGTCTCTCAGGCCCAGTCCTCCACGGGGCTGTGATGCCTCCCCCAGCAAACCTGTTTGGCTCATCTCTGGAGGTCGCTTGTGCTGGCAGGGGCTCATCCCAGCATCAGTCACGGCATCTTCTCTATGTCTCCACCAGCTCCATCCAGCGTGGAGCCTCTCCACCGGGCAGGTCGGGTCTCTGCCTCCTCCATGGCTCCTTTCCTCCGGCTACTCCCCGTGCTTCAGCTCGGGCTGCAGGGGCATCTCTGGCCTGGGTACCTGGGGCCTCCTCCCCCAGCCTTCCCGGCCTTGTGTGTCTGCCAACTGCTTCCATTTATATGCAAATAAACATCCCAATGGCCTGAACGGGCCAAACTTTGCAGCCTTCCTGGCACTCCGTGTTCTGGTGGAGTCTTTGTCTCCTATATGTGATTCTCAGAGGCGCTATCAGCAGGCCTGCAGAGGATACCGGCAGCCATCCCCTGCCAGGCCTGGCCCTCTCTCAGTAGCCAACTATGCAAAACTGCAACATTCAGCCAGTTAATTACTGTCATTAGAGGTTATGGCTTGGGAACCACTAATCAAAAAATGATTATCAAATGCATGTTCCTTTTTTTTTTGCCCTTTTTACTCCTTTTTTTGGCTTGCTGCTGTAGGGGAACAGCACAGTGTGCGTCTCTTTGCTGTTTCCAGGCGGTTTTTGGAAGAAATGAGGCTTTGCCTATGAATAATTATTGCAATTTCAAGAGGCAGGGGGAGCTAGGCTGAGGAAATCAAATCTGTGCAGCCCCTCAGAAGGGATCTTTTAGGAAGAGAAGGGTGCAAGTCAGCAATATCTTGAAATATAAATCACTGTATTCTAGGAGTGAGACAAGGAGCCTTAGTCATGTCTGGGCTTGATGTGCAGATGAGAACATTAACTCTCCATTCAGCAGAGTTCAGCTGCAGAGAAAATGATGTTTGCATAGTCACTGACACACACAACTGCAATTTTTCCCTGGAAAATAGGCTGTTTGTTGTGCTCTGAACTGGTGTGACCCAGTGCTGGGGGTCTAAGTGCGATGGGTGGAGATGTGTGGTGGTGCATGAGGAGAGGTGGGGTGGAGAAAGGTAGATGTGGGGTTTTGGGGCTCAAGATGGAGAACTGCAGTCAGAACTTGCCATCTGACCTAGCATTGTGTTCCATCAGGTGGAATACTGTCCCTGTGCCTTCACTGGAGGTCCACAGGACTCTGGCCTGTGGTGGCTAGCTGTTGGCTGAGCGCTTTGGGCAAGGGGATCCAGCTCTTGAGCAGGTTCCTCTGAAAATGTTAAGAGAACTTGGAAAAAACTGACTACAGGAGTTTTTTCTTCAACCTATTGCCAACATTTGGCCTTGAGTACAACTGCAAGCAGCTCACACTTTTCTTGCCCAGGTTTATTGCTGCTTCGAGGTCGTGTTCCCCTGTACCAGCCAGTTCTCCCAGGGGTACAAATGATGACTTCAGGTGACTTTTGAAAGCTTTTGCTGCTGGCTGTGACATGCTCCTATAAATTTTCCAACACTTTAAGTTATTAGTGCTTTAACAGTGTATAGCATCACAGAACATTAGGAGCTGGAAGGGACCTCAAAAGATCATCTAGCCCAACCCCCTGCCAGAGCAGGATCACCTTGATGAAGTATTTTAATGAAGATTGTAAATCTCTGGAGCAGATCAATGTTAGTTTGAAATCCAGTATCTCTGACGTGCTGCCATGTGGTGGTGTGGATGCTCCTTATCATACTAATGGCTGGGAAGTATCTGGGCTGGGGGCTGCTCTTACTGAAGTCAATGAAAAATGAACCATTGGTTTTAGTGGCAGAAAAATGTCTTTAAAAAAAAAAAGAGAAGATATTTTGAGAGGGAATCTCCTCATTTCTGTGTTACAGTAGATGTCTAATATTTTATCAATATAAAAAAACACCTTTGAATACTTATTTCCTTGCACATGGCAACTGTGGGTGGGTCTACAGAGGTTAATTCACCTCAATCTAATCACCAGCATCAGAACCAAAACAATTTGACTTGTCATGCAAAGAAGCCCTTGAGCCCCATCCTGCCCCTGCTTTGGAGAGTGAACATCCCAGTTACACCAGGCACCTAAAACTGGAGATGAGCACATGTGCTCTTACCTATAGATCCTCAAGTTTAGACTACCACAGATGTTATTTAAGTGACTTTTCAATGATGACATATGTAGGTTTGGCTGTGTAGTAATCACAGACTGGTCTGGGTTGGAAGGGACCCCAAGGGTCCCAGAGCTCCAACCCCCTGCCACAGGCAGGGACACCAACCTCCAGCCCTGGAGCTACACAAGGTTGCCCAGGGCCACAGCCAACCTGGCCTTGAACACCCCCAGGGATGGGGCACCCACCCCCTCTCTGGGCAGCCTGTTCCAGCCCCTCACCACTCTCTGTAAAAAACTTCCCCCTAATATTTCATCTGAACCTTCCTTCACCTTAGTCCATTCCCCCTTGTCCTGCCAGGCTCTGCCCTTGAACAAGCTGATTCCCCTCCTGTTCCTCTGCTCCCTTCAGGGACTGGCAGGCTGCAATGAGGTCCCCCCACAGCCTTCTCTTCTCCAGGCTGACCCAGCCCAGCTCCCTCAGCCTCTCTCCAGAGGGGAGCTGCTCCAGCCCCCTGAGCATCTCCATGGCTCCTCTGACCCCTCTCCAACAGTCCCTCATCTTTCTTGTATCAGGACCCCCAGCTCTGGACACAGGACTCCAGCTGGGGCCTCCCCAGGGCAGAGCAGAGAGGGACAATCCCCTCCCTGTCCCTGCTGCCACTCCTCTGCTGATGGAGCCCAGGATACCAGAAAGTGTCTGCTCTGTACTGAACAAACCCCAGCAATACATCTGGGGGGGAATAGAGTTTAAAAATCTGTACTAGGAAAATACTGTAAGAATTTATAAGCCCAAATATAGTTTGTAGATCAGTGTTTAAACACTGGTTGTTATAAGCGTGCTGCTAAGATGTACAGCATCATGCAGCTTGGCATGGTGCAGAAATACAAGCAGCAATGCTGAACAGGCTGCTGCTGCTCTTAAAAGGTCCTCACTGCTCATTAAACTATCTAATATTTTGGGATCAATGGTACTCTGGGCTGCATTTGTGCTGCTATTTGTTACTGTACTTCCTGGGAGTGAGACCTACACTTGTGTTACACTAACACCACGCTGCTGCCCCTGCCCAGGGGCTTGGATCAATGGGATGAGTGAAACTTTGGCTAGCTCATTGATTTTTCATGTAGCTGAGCTTATCTGTTTGCTCTGTGCCCAGGTGTGGGGCTGGGGGGTGCCCAGGTGTGGGGCTGGGGGGTGCCCAGGTGTGGGGCTGGGGGTGCCCAGGTGTGGGGCTGGGGGTGCCCAGGGCGTGCCTGTGGTATAAGCTTGCTGCTGTGATTGGATATGATTTGTGTGTGTGATGGGAAAACAAAAGCTGATGGGGTTCTGTGGGTCTGGAAGAAGGGTAAATCTAAAAATAATGAGTGACACCCCAGTGAAGAGCTTGGGGTGCAGTTTGGAGCTCTTAATGCTGTGGGCTGGTCTGGTTCAGCTGGTATCAGAGCTGTGGGCTCTGCAGCCCTGGTCTCCACCAATTTACTCAGCGTTTCACCTCCCTGACCTGGAATGTGGACAACAACCCCAACACAAAGTGGTTATTGTTGCTTTAAAAAAAATACAAGTAGGTATTGTGCTCCAGCTGGACTGTGTCTGTCCTTAGGCAGAAGCACTGTGAGACCAGGACTGGCCTTTGGTTGTAGAGCAGAGTCACTTCGTGGGTACTGCTGATCTCTTGCCAGTGAGATGTCCTTCAGCAAACGTAGGACAGCAGCTCCAGCACAAGGATTTGGACCCTTTTTGGGGGGATTCTGTGCACAATCCATGAGCTCTCTGTTCTACAGGCAGTTGTTCTCTCACCTTGTTTTAAAGTTGCTTTACAGGGGAGCAGCGATACAGCCAAACCTGGGGTTGGAGGTCATGAAGAGCTTTCTGGGGGTGGGCTGGGCAGCAGGAATTCCCCCTTGACTGTGTGGGTTGTGTGCCTGACAAGGAACCCCTTGCATTTTGGCTGCCTATAAAACTGAGACCGAATCCCTTTCCCATGAGATGGTGGTCTTGTCACCTGGTGTCAACTTCTTTTCCTATATAGAAGCAGCTGGCAAATGTAGCTTGCTTGGTGGGGGTTTTCTTAATCATTGAAAAGCAATTAACACATGTCTGTGGTCATAATAGTACCTCAGATTCAGCGTAAGGCTTTGGGGTCCCTGCAAGGCAGGGAATGGCAAAGCATGCCAATGGCTCATCCTGGAAGTGGAGAGGGCACCTGATGACCTCCATCCCCAAGCATTGCAGGGAAGCAGTCACTCCAGGAGACCGAGTTGTGGCCTCCTGTAGCTGCTTGGTATCTATTTGCAGTATTCTTTCCACTAAAGCCTGTTGCTAATGTTGCCTTGATTAGGTTAGGGGCCTTGATTAGGTTAGGGACCTCGAAGGGGAACCAGATTGTGTTAGGCAGCCCAGGGAAGCTGAGGAGGCTTGTAGCAGTGTGGGGTCTTTTTTCCTTCTTAATGCACCAGGCTGCCTTTTCCTGCAAAGTATTGGATTTCACTTGGCTTTCAGAGGCACCAACCTGGGTTTCCTACCTCTAAATCACTCTAGATTCAAACCACTGCAGGAGACCTCAGCTTCCACACAGCACTGCACAAGCTCTGCCTCCCCAAAGAGGCTTTCCTGATGCTGGGGGAGCTAGAAGTTACATATGCAAACAACTTACCATGCAAAATGTCCTGGAGCAAGTAAGTGGAGACCAGACAAGACAATTCTCCATCAGATGTTTCCATTTGTAACTTCTGCCCATCTGTGCTGGGTTAGAAGGTCCCGTGGGACCTTGCTGGGCAGATAGTTGTGTGGCTCCTGCCCTTCATCTTAGGGTCAGGACAATAAATTCCAGAGCCTGATGAGCCAGTTTGAGAACCCAGGAGAGTGTCAGGCAGTGAGGGCTGACCCTTTTTAGGGTGACCCTCAGTATGGACAGCCCTTCTTGGGCTGAACCTGGGGCTGACCCTTGAATCTGGAGGAAGACACCCAAGTTCATCATGTCTGGACTATGCACTGGAGATGGAAAGGGGGAAAAGCCCCTTGGTTAAACCACTGATGTAAGTAACCTCTTATTGGGTAGTTTTAACAAAGAAATGCCACGTGTAACACAGGCAGTGAGGTGTGTGCAGGCTATAAGCTCCATAAAATGCTTTCCTGCCAGGTCTCTGTCCACCTGTGCCAGGGTGGTGGTGAACCACTGGCATCAAACCTGGCACTGCAAGCTGGGCTGGCATCACTGGGAAAGGGATAGCCAAAACATGCCTGGCAGAAGATGCTGGAAGAACTGACCTTTCCTTCCTTATGCTCTTGTTGCAGGGTGTAATTATGGAAAAAAGTACAATTTTAGGTATTGTATTTCCTGCAATAAATGGATACAGAGAGGCAGAAATGGAATTAAAGAGGCTTTAGCCATGCTGAGCTATGGAGCAGCTTTGGTTTGGAGCTTTTCCTGAATTATTTGGGAAGTCTTATCCGTAATTGGTACCTGTGTGGCATGGTGTTGGCTCTGTGTGGCATGGTGTTGGCTCTAGAGACAGTATTTTGTACCTGCTGATGGCTGTAGGATTCTTAAATTCTCCTTATACTTATCATTAGCTCACCTCTCTACCTCCCCCTGCCCCAATTATGGGAATATTGGGTACTTTCCAGGGATAAAAGCTTGCTTATTGCCATGCTGGGCTGGTTCAGCCTGGAGAAGAGAAGGCTGTGGGGGGACCTCATTGCAGCCTGCCAGTCCCTGAAGGGAGCAGAGGAACAGGAGGGGAATCAGCTTGTTCAAGGGCAGAGCCTGGCAGGACAAGGGGGATGGAGTGAAGCTGGAGGAGGGAAGGGTGAGAGGAGAGACTGGGGGGAAGTTCTTTGCAGAGAGAGTGGTGAGGGGCTGGAAGGGGCTGCCCAGAGAGGGGGTGGGTGCCCCATCCCTGGGGGTGTTGAAGGCCAGGTTGGCTGGGGCCCTGGGCAACCTTGTGTAGCTCCAGGCCTGGAGGTTGGTGTCCCTGCCTGTGTCAGGGGGTTGGAGCTCTGTGACCCTTGGGGTCCCTTCCAACCCAGCCCAGGCTGGGATTCTTTAGAACCTTCAGTGCTCAGGAGATGGATTGCCACAGTTTAGCTGAACCTGGGCCAAGTACACATGAGAGCACTCCATTGAAAGCCAACAAGTACCTGTGCTGCCCAGAACTGGTAACAGGAGCCAGAGCTGAAATCACTCCATAACCCAACCCTCTTAATGGCACACTTGGTTTGTTCTTGCTGGGTTTTTTTTTACTAATACCTCTGGAGGAACAATAATGCTCATGGCATTTATTTATTAAAAAACCTCAGCTTCCCCATGATTTTTATTAGGACAAAGCCCTGTGCCTGCATCTTTCATGGGGATGTACCACCCAGGCAAAGCTCTTGATGAGGGACTGTAGGGCAGAGGAACAACCATTGTCACAAGCTCTGGTCCTGGCACCTGCTTCTCTGCTGCTTTTTTTTTTCCTTTTTAATTTACTTTTAAATAGAGCAGGTCTTGCAAAAGTAATTAGCTTTCCTGTGATAGCTCTGCTGCTGTTCTTGGTGCTCACATGATGCTGGGGCTCATCTTGAATAAAAAAGCAATTTGGGGCTCAACTGTGTGTCTCTAGGGTCCCTTGTTGTACATGCTTATTACACCAGCTCAACAGTTATGAATTTGGGCATCATTTTAATTGCATTCACTTCCCTGTAAGAAGTAGAGTAGAATAAGCCAGACTGGTGATTAATTTTATGGTTTGATTAAACTGTGTGAAGCAACATTTTTATTTTAATCATGTTGCACATACATTTGCATATGTTCATGTGGACCTTTTGGTGGGAATGCAGTAAGAACCCAACAGGAAAATGGCTTTTTTGGGGCTTCATACTTTGTGATCTGAGTGGTTTAAAGGGCAGTGGGGAGGGAGCTGAAGGGTAGCTAAGTATTGGGACAGCAGGGTCTTAAATTGTCATTATTGATTGTCCACTAAAGAATATATGCTGTAATTCATCCCATGGATGTTAGGCTGCTGGCCACAGGATGTAGCCAGCTCCCTGAATCTCACTCCTGGGTGATGCCAAGATCAGTTCATGGAATTGAGCTCCTGGGTGGGAACAGTTGTAGCTCCCTGGGGCAAGAAACCCCAGGCTGAGGGATTAGGCATCTGCACATCAGGTTTGGAGAGCCCAAAGCAACTAAGGAACCTGCTTGAACAGCACCTTTTTAACTGTTTTTCCTTTTTCTTTTAAGATGTGGCTCTTTGCTGGTACATGATGCTCCAGCAAAGGGCTGGGGCAATAACCCCCAGCTCCAGGGGACCCTGGGGTGACACCCCACAGTCTCACTAGGGTGTTCAATACCACTGAAAAATGGAATCTCAAGAAAGCATGGGGGTTGATGGGGGAGAAGGGGATGAGCCATACTACAAGTTTACTTATTGGCAAATTCACTGCTCAGACTGCAGCCTCTCCTACATGCCCAGAAGCACCCACTTACCTGCATGAACAGAATTATACCTACAAAGAGGGGTGAAAATGTCTCTGCACACTGCAATGACTCCCATCACACTGATGGATGTGCCTCAGAGGAAATAAGCAGCGGTTCCAGAAGTTCAACTCCCTGTTCTAAATTAGATCTACATAAGCAGATCAAGCAAATTAGCTTTGCCTGCAGCTTCTCTGCTGCTGGCACTTTCTCACTTCCATCTTAAATTTTTGTTTGGATAATTATTCCAAAATAACAGGGAATGCAAACCACAGGCAGTTAGTTTGCTCTGGGGTGTATTGTGGGGGATAGCAGAGAGAGGACAAAATCCAGTCACAGGACTGGGAATGAGAACTCAAAGAGGATGCCCAGCTCAGTGGTGGCTCCAAAGGCAGTGGCTTAAAGGAGCTGAAAGGGCTAAAGCCTTGATGTTCTGCTTTGGTTTTAGGAGAAATACTAAAACATGCTGCCCCAATAACTTGGGTCAAGTCATACACTGATTTGTATGGCAATGTTCCCCTTGGCTTTGCCAGAATTATTCCTCAAGGTCTGGCTGGTTTGGTTCATTTGCAGTTACATCATTGGTTTTATCAGGAGCTCTGCTGAAAAGAGTGTTGGTTTGTTGATTGTTTGATGTTTGGGTGTGTTTCCCTCCCTCAGTGTGTTCCTGTTTCTCAGTTTGTCCTAACACCATGGATGTGCTGACAGCCCTCTCCCCACAGCAGTGGGTGTCACAGTGCCTTGTCCCCTCTGGCCCTGGGGATGGCTATTGGGGATGCCCCACCAGCATCCTCCTGTTCCCTGAGCAAATGAGGGGAACCCTCTCTGCAAGCTGGCAGTGGGGTCAGACTGTTGGTGCTCATGGGTTGGGGACAGCCCGTTGATTTAATACATGTGTCTCTTGCACTGTTGGTTTCTATCATCTCCCATCCTCTCTCTGGCAGCCCTGTGAGTGGCTACATCCCTGAGGAATGCCTTAGAGGAAGCAGAACCAGCCCTTACTGTGAGAAGTCCCAGCTAAGGAGGACTCAGGGCTTCCCCTTAGCCCCAGGATGCTTTGTCTGGACCCACCACCATTCCCATCCCACTCCTGTGCATTGCAGTGGCTGCAGGAGAGGGTGCTGCAGCCAGTGCAGCCAGCACCATCCCTGCCAAGCCTGGTACTACAGTGTGCAATTAAGTTACACAAAACTCATTAATAAAACCCTAGCTTTGCTTTGTCAGAGCAGCTGAGTGATGTTACCTTAAAGATGCAAATGAATGCATCTGCTGACTTGGCTTTTTACAGCAGGCTTGAGCTCACTGATCACCTGAGTTCACCAGCAAACTCCATATATCTCCTGGGCTGAACCCAGGAATAGGCTGGTGTAACTGTAGGGCAGAAATGGAATCTGCATTTAGAGCAGGGATCTCTTTTGGAGCTGACACAGTGGTAATTTCATTATACTGGGTGATAATTTCCTTGATTAACCTGCATCACCTGAAAATCAGTAGTTTCTTTCTGATGAAGTACCCTGATAAACACGAGAGAGGTTGGAGAATAAATTAGTTTTAGAATCAGGATTTTATTGCCTTTAAATATTCAGTGCTCCTCTAGGCTCATGCTGGACAGCTCTGGGCTGTACAGAAGCTATGCCTTGTAGGAAGCTACTGTGCATTTAAACCTCACTTTTTTGTTATTAATTGATTATTGTGAAGCAGAATTACCTTTTAATTGCTCTGTTTTGGTCACTTTGGGGGGGAATCTGTGTTTCCAAAACTATATGGGAGGATTTAATGATAAAACTTGCACCAGCAGCAGAAAAATCACCCAGCTCTATGCTGCCTAGATAACTTCAGGGTTTTGTTATGTTAATAACCTAGAAACTCCATAAAGAATTCCCTGCTGCAGCCTGGATCTTGCCTGAGCATCTGTAGCCAGGTCCTGCTGAAGGGGGACATAGGTTATTACCAGCTTAAATGGCCTTTTCATGACTTCAGTGGTTTTTCATGTACTCATTAACTGCAAGCTAGAAGTACTGTGAGGCTCAGAGGCTCTTGCTTTGCTGGCAGCTGCTCTTCTCCAGGTGCTGCCCAGAGCTTGCCTGGGAGACGGGATGTGAGTCCAGAGAAGGGCAACCAGGCTGGGGAAGGGGCTGGAGGGCAAATCCTCTGAGGAGCAGCTGAGGGAGCTGGGGGTGTTGAGCCTGGAGAAGAGGAGGCTGAGGGGAGACCTTCTCCCCACCTGCCCTGCCCTGCCAGGAGGGTGCAGAGAGGTGGGCGCTGGTCTCTTCAGCCAGGGGCCAGGAGCTGGGACAAGGGGCACTGGGCTCAAGCTGTGCCAGGGCAGGCTCAGCTCAGCTGGGAGGGCAAAGTTCTTCCCTGGCAGAGCTGTGGGGCTGTGGCACAGGCTGCCCAGGGAGGGGCTGAGTCACCCCCCTGGGTGTGTTTAACAGAGGGGAGATGAGGTGCTCAGGGATCTGGTTTAGCTCAGGATGGGGATGGTTGGACTGGATGATCCTAAAGGGCTTTTCCAACCTGGTGATTCTGTGAAAGAAATGCCTGTTTTCAAGAGCTCCATGCAATGGCACAGCACTTGCCCAGCAAAGCAGAAGGTCCCTGTGGGACAGGCAGCATTCAAAGATATCCAGCCCCTTCTCAGTGTCTGTGGGGACAGGACAAGGGGCGATGGGCTCAAGTTGGAGCACAGGGAGTTCCCCCAATGTGGGGAAGAACTTCTTCCCAGTGAGGGTGAGGGAGCCCTGGGACAGGCTGCCCAGGGGGGCCAACCTGTCATCAATCAGGACCCCAGCCACTAAAGGCGAATGCAAAGGGGGTAACATCAGCCCTTAACTGATGCTCGTGCGTTTGAACAAATGCTGGTGGAAAGAGATTCTTGTGATTCCCTGGGCTGTGGCGGTGAGGAAAATGCCTGCCAGAGGGTGGGAGCTGCTCCCTCCTCTCCCTGCTGGGGTCGGTGTTTCCCCACGACAGGGACAAGACTTGCAGTAACAGAGCAGCTCTCAGGAGTCAGACCCTGGTCCCTTATTAGACTCAGCCCAAGAGTTGTTTTAGGCTTTTGGCAGCCCCACCACCTGATGCTGTAGGACTGAAGGTGCCCTGGCTGGGTGTCACCCAAATAACTGTTACCCCATCATTCCCCTTGGGCTCCCCTGTCTGATCCCCAGCCTGCTCCCTGCCTCACAAGCTCATCAAGCCCACGCAATTAGTGTTGGTTTAATGAAGGAGCTGTCTGCACAAGGACAACTGGAGTGTGTTTTCCTTGGGAGAACCTATTTTATGTATTTACCCTTTCTTGTCTCCCATGTTACCTGGGGGGTACCCCTTGCAGCCCCCTCAGCTCTGCCCAAGCACGGAGCCACCAGCGCCAGGCTGAGCAGCACCCTTGCTGCAGCTGGGTGGTTAATTCCAAGCAGAGCAATGGTCCAGGGGGACCATATAGGTGTCCCTTCATCTCCCAAACCACCATCCCCAGCCAGGAGCTGGTGACACAGCCATGAGGCCCCTGCAAGCTGCCATTCATGTGCCCTGCTCTTGCTCCCACCTGTGGTGCAGGTGAGTGAGGGCTGAAAGAAAACAAAGGGAGGCAATAGATCTTGTGTAAACATTTGCATTTTAATTCTCTTTTAATTTCAGGAGGCCTGTTAGGTGTTTATCAAGGCATGTAACAGCTTTGTGTTAAGGAGGCAACAATGCATCATTAAACTTGTGCCAGCTGTTCTACCCTGGCTGCTGTTACTGACAGCCCTCAGTGGCTCCTGTCAAGGAGGGGGGAACACCCCACATGCTCTGCTTTAATAGCTAACAGTAACACTGCAAAACAAGAAGCAATAACAGAAAGGCCCTGACACATCTCTCTGATAAAATACAGCCTGGGAACTCATTAGCTGAGCGTGCTGAGGAGGGCCAGATCCTGAGCAGGACGTGTGGCAAGGCAGAAGTGAAGGCTGATCCCAGGGTTTGGACTGGAGATGTAATTTCTGATGAGAAATTTATTGATGCTTCCTGAATCCCAGCCTCAAAGTCAAGACTTCAGGTGATGGTGAATGTGTTCTGCAGAAACCAATGTGTCACCAACCCATGCCAGGTACTGGTGTGTTCCTGTGGGGTATCCCTCAGGAGCTGAGAGAGGGTGTGGGGCAGCTGGAGGGAGGAGGTGCCACATGTTGTGTGCTCCAGCATCACCTGGGGTGGGACTCCAGGTCTTGACTGCAGTGGTTGGCTCCAAGGTGGCCTGGAGCTGTTTCTGAAAGAGTCTGCCTAGTGACTCCAGGCTCTGCTGGCACAGGAAGCTCATTCTTGCTTGGTGTTTTGGGGCTTTATTATTTAGACCCCATTATTTCAGGGTATACCTTTCAATTTGTTAAGGAGCACAACCCCAGGGTTTCATTTAAACATCTGTTTGATGCTGTGTGTGTACCAACACCATTATCAGAGCTTCAAACAAAGCTGTGCAGGTGTGAGAGTGGAGCTCAGCCTTCCCACAGTGCAGAGGAGGAAGGCTGAGCCCTGGTACACCGCTTGTACCCACCCCAGGGGAACCTCAGCCATCACTGGGAAGGCACACCAGGGATGCACAGCCCCAACCTGGGAGCTCCTCTCTGGGAGGCAGCCCCATGACAGAGTCTTTCTGGGGACCTGGTGGGTCCCAGCTCCTCTGGCACTCCCTTACATCCCTGTTTTCTGCTTCCCCTTGGGCTGTCCCATGTGGTTTGAGGGCTAAGTGGAGTGTGAACTCTTGCAAGGTTCTGTTGGAGGGTGTGTTGGGGAGCCTCAGCAACGTTTGGTGCCTGTCTCTGCTGACAGAGGCTCAATCCCATTTATTTAGGGTGGCATCAAGCAAGCAGAGGATGCTAAACTAACAGATAGGAAAAATTACCTTGATGTCATGGTCCCTTAGGGGATTAATTAGCTTGTGTCTCTCTGACAAGATAGTGTCACGAGCTGCCTGTGAGTCACATGCACTGGGTTTTGTTGCAATTTTTGCACTGTGGTAGCTGGCTGAGGTATGAGGTGTGATGGGGAGCAGAGCCTGGGGGGCTGCTGAGTCCCAGCCCTGCCTGTGCTGCTGATGAACCCAGAGACTTTGTGGAACCAGCTCAGACACGTTTATACCCTTTCCTCATGTGCTGCTGGTGCAAAACACCATTATCAGAGCTTCAAACAGCCTTTTCTGTATTATGAAAAGGAATTTGATGTCAGGGACTTGGTACTTTGTGAACCACAGCCAATTTGTGCTTGGGCCAAACACAAGAATAGATCACACTTAGGATATAGTAATGGTATGGGTTAGGTAGAGCTTGTACACCAGTGCCTGCTTTTCATAGGGATGGAGCTGGACACTAGGAAATCACTGGAGGGCAGTGTAAGAGTTTGCAATTTGTCCCTGATTTAGGCTCAACAGATGAGGAAAGGGTTTAAGTTTCTACTTGGAGAGGCACATCAGAAGAGGTGCAGTTTGAGTTTGGCCACTCTCTGATGTATTTGATCCAGAATCACAGGGGTTGGCAGGGCCCTCCAGAGCCCATGGGGTCCAACCCCCTGCCAAAGCAGGGTCCCTAGGACAGGGCACACAGGGCGGTGTCCAGATGGGGCTGGAATCTCTCCAGAGAAGGAGACTCCACACCCCCTGGGCAGCCTGTCCCAGGGCTCCCTCACCCTCACTGGGAAGAAGTTCTTCCCCACATTGGGGGGAACTCCCTGTGCTCCAACTTGAGCCCATCACCCCTTGTCCTGTCCCCACAGACACTGAGCAGAGGCTGCCCATGTCCCCCTGTGTCCCACCCTTCAGCTATTGATCCCCATTGATCAGATCCCCTCTCAGGCTGCTTCTCTCCAGGCTGAACAGCCCCAGCTCCCTCAGCCTTTAACACACAGCCATTGTTCTGCAACTCAGGGTTATCATGTGAAGTCAGAAACTCTGCTATGAAATCTATGGCAGAAGATTGTTCTGCACTGTTTCCCCTAACAGCCAGGAAACAGCTGGTTTGACCTGGAGATTGGCTTTCCTCTCCCTTAGGTTTCACTGTGTGAGAACGTGTCTGGCCTGTGGTTGACCACCAAAGGAACCGAAGTGACTGGCTTAGACCCATCACTAATGTTTGTAGTAAGGGCAGTAACAGCAGCATCGTTCCCAGCTGATAGGCAGGGTTAGTTTAGGGGGCTGGCATTGTGTTTATTTCTCTATTTTCTCTCATTTTGGTGAACCCTTTAAGTTTCTTCCCTTTTTTCTTGCTGAATCACCTCCAAATGCATCAGTCAGAGCTCCTCAGGCTGCACAGATGGGGGTGAGAAGGATTGTTGCCTTCCCTAGCTTCTGTTTTGTGTGGCAGCAAAGCTGGGCTTGTGGTGAAGATGGGGAGGAAAAGGTAAATTCAGAAGGGATGGCAGGAAGGGGTGGCCATGGCACAGCAGTAACACTGGTGGTTGTGCAGTTGGAGACACGTGAGCATCCCGACGGTGCTGCCAAGGTTCTCCAGTTGGGTTCCACCCCAAGCCTTGCTTTTGCTTTTCAAGCACTTGTGCCATGGGAGGGGGGACAGCCCACCAGCTGCCAGTGAGGTTTCCAGTGCTGCACTGCTTACACTGCTCCCAGCAAACCTCAGTCAAAAATAGGATCCATGGGCAGGTAACACACCAGCTGCTGGGCGAGGAGTTCCCAGCCCTTGGTGCCTCATCTTGGAGAGGCTCTATGCAGATGGAGGACCAGTGTAGGAACCATCCTTCCCAAGGCACCAACCCAGGCTCTCACAGTTGTGATTCTCTGCCCTGTTTTATTGTAACCCAGCTGTGGGAGCTGTTTGCAGCAGCAGCCTTTGCTCCAGAGGCGCTTCTGATGCTCCTGTGCTCTCCCAACGTGTCTCCTTTAGCAGCTGGTATTTGTTTATCATGGAGTAACTGAAACATCTGCAAAACTGTGACCTGCAGAAACACTTTAATTAAGCTTAAGCCTATTCCAAAGCAGGCACAGCATTAAACACAGGGTGAAAGTCAGCATTGCTGACAGCAATTATGGGGCGCTGCTGCTGGGCTGGTGCAGCACTTGCTCCAAAACTCCAGTCACCTTTCCCTTAAATCCCCCATTGATTTAAAGAACTCCCTTTATTACCTGACAAGCTTCCTCATTTTCTGCATTTATTTTGATTTTGTAGAGCTTTCAGCCATGCCTTTATTGCTGCTGAGGGGTAAAATATCTGTGATAGCCAGAGCCATAAATCTCCCCTCTACCCAGGAACTGGATCCTCATGACTATAGATCACCTCAGTTATTGCCAAAAAGTGCCATCATATCACATTGCAAATTAGGGGCCCCAAAGACAGGGCTTTGATTATGCCCATTATGTGTGTCTGAGGAAAATCCTTTACTCCCCAACTCAGCTTACACAGTTGGACAAAGTTCAGGGAGAAAATCAGAGATGGGTGGTCAGTGGTGGGCATCTTTCCTTGGTTTTACCTGAAGGTAAATCTCAGGTGGCTGCCAGCACCTCCCCTTGGCTGTGGGAGCAGGAGGTCAGGACCTGTGCCATCCCACTGTGGCTTTTTTTGGTCTTGGTGCAAGGGGTTTGGGGCTCACAAAAAGCTTGCTGAGACCTTGTGTGTGGAGGTGGCCAGGCACAAAAGCTCCTGAAGACTGTGGGCAAATAAAACCTGAGGTTAACTCACACCCTTTCAGTCAAGGAAAAGTCCCCATCTGGTGCCTTCCATGTAAGGGTACCCACCACCAGCAGCACTGTGGATGCCCCATCCTGAGCCTGGTTGCATCTCACACACCCCCAGAGCTCCTCCTAATTCCTCTCCCCATAGTGGTACAGACCCAGCAGCCTGGAGCAGGGCTGTGGGGATGCCTGAGATGCTGTGAAAGCCACGTCTCACCTGTCCTCTTCCCTGCAAGGACTAGCTTAATTAGTGATGGCTTTTAACAGGGCTGGTTTGGGGCTTTGCTGGTTGTGGGTTTATAGTCACCTGGTTGGTATAAATGGAGATTGAAATCCAGTTTTAATGTGAAATCTGGAGTGAAACACGTGCCTCTTGTAATGCTGCAGCAGAGGAAAAGCAGCTGTGCCACGGGTGGGCAGAGCTCTGCTGGGCTCTCCAGGGCTCCCCACCTTCCCTCCCCTCCTCTCACCACTACAGTTACACAGCCCCATCCCTCAAGCCCTCCTTTTCTCTCTGGAACATTAGTAAAGTAAAGAAATATGAATAAATGAAATGCCATATTAATTATTTACCAGTCTGAAGCATCTCTTCCTGCCTTTTCAGGACCCAGCTCCCCCCTCTGCAGCACAGCTCTGGTTTACTTATTTTAAATTATCTAACATTTCTTTCAATTTTTAATTCTTCCCCCACTATTTAATAATTAATGGCCTAACTTTCCCTTTGCTAGCTTTTCCCAAGCAGTGCTTAGAGAGAGAGGCCTTGGAGATGGGTGCAGTGGATGGGGAGGCAGTAGCCCAGCATCCCACAGGGCATGGTCTGATCCTGCCCCTGGTGCAGGTGTCCCTTCCCCTTCAAAACTGTAGAACAACTTAATTTTTTACCTTGCTGGTGTAGTTTTTCTGGTAGCTCTGCTGCTGCATGGACCTTCCCTAGTCCTTTTTTCCTGTTGATCCAACTTCTTCCCTTTATCTTGCCTTATTTTTTTTCTAGCTCCTCTTTCCTGCTGTTTACCTTCCACACAGCTGAGTTCTTTTTCTTTCCTCTGCTTTTCATTTTCTTTTTAATCTTCTTAAGACCCTTTCACCCCACTTTTTACTCTCACCTCCCCTCTCCCAGCATGATTTTCCCTCTTCCTTTGCTCTGTGGTGCTTCCCATCAGCTGGAGATACTTTGCAACCAGCACATTTTCAACAATATTTCCAGATTTCCAACAGCAGATGGACCTAGAATGCCAAATTCTGGGGTGTGCTTTACTCTCATCAGTGTAGCTGTTTGATTAGGGTGTGTTTCAATCCTCAAACTCCCTGGAATGGTGCTTCCTCCACCTCTTCTTAAAGCCTTGAAGGGATTTCCTGCCCTGTATCTCCTCCCAGGAGGAATCCCTGCAGCTTTAGCATATCCCTCAGCAACCACAATGGCAAAAGATAACATAGAGCAGATATCTTTTAATAGAATGGTGGTTTTTTGGGGGGTTTATTTAATAAAGGAGGCTTGCAGGGGAGTGGTTTGTACACAGTCCTCAGATGCTCATCTAACAGGGTGTTCTACATGTATTCCTACAAGAAAGGCTCAAAGCAGGGCACTTAAGGACACCTCTCCTGAGATCCCCACCTCCAAGCAGCAGCCTGAATTTCCTGTAAGGAAGCAAAACATCCCAACATCCGTGGTTAAAACTTTAAAAGCCCCCTTTAATCCTGCTGAGAGAGAGGATTTGGGCATTCTAAGGAGCCTTCACATTAGCTAACAGAATATTTCATACCCCACCCTGGTGGGAGCAAGCTTCCTGAGCTTTGCTGAGGAAGTAGCATGCCATGACAAATCAAGGTGTACAAAGGTGGCAGTGTTGGGGGTCAGGAGACAATTAGTCTGTGAATGCTTTGGTTGTGGGTTGGGTTGGGAAAAGGGAGATCCCTCCCTGCCCCCCAGCTCTGCCCCACTCACACCCATGGAGCAGATGGAGCTGGGGGACAGGGAGTGATGAGCAAACTGCCTAATATTGGGGCTGTTCTAATAAATCCCCATTTCTGAACTTCCCAAACCCTTGCTAGACACATTTCCCATTGATTCTCAGGTGTTTTGTAGTACCAGAGGCAGGGTGATGTGGGGGATGACCTGTGCTGTGGGGGCAAAGATGTGACATGGCCCTGCCAGAGCTGGTTTGGGTTGTGCAGGAGAGGGGTGAGCAGGACCTAGGCTGCTGCTGACCGTCAGTCAACCACGTGGGTTTGGGATTTTTGGTTGTTTTCACTTGATTTAGGTTTTCCTTTGGTGCTCAGCTGGGTTGGAACATGATAGAGAGGCATCGTGGTGTCAGGATGGTGTGAGCCCAAGTAACTCAAAGCCTGCTCAGGCTGTGAAAAGAGAAAGCCATGATCTTAGGAAGCTTCTTAGAAATCTTGACTGCAATGCATTAAAGAGGCAATTTTTAATTGTTTTCCCCCTTGTGTTTATAGCCTGTGTGCCACATCGCTGCTAGGACACAGCTGGTGGCAGCAGAGAGGGTAGGCACCTGTTGGGAGGTCTCACAGGGAAGCACCAACCCCATCCACCCCCTGGGAGCCCTCAGGGCTCTTGGAAAACGTAACCCATGAAGGCTGTCCCTGCTGTAAGGGACACTTAAACCCACTGTGATAAATCCTACGTGAGCCACAGCGCCCTGTGACCCCTGCAGAACCCAGAGGGCTGGGCACTTCAGCCACATTAGAAGGGCACTTTATTCATAAATTCAAATGATACCCATTTACATAGCAGATAACACGTCATTGCCATTTAATACTTTTCCATCCTAATGCTGTTACAAAGGACAAAGAGTTATTAGGATCTTTCTCCAATGATCTCTTTTGATGAAGAAAATATTAGCTGGGAGTTCTGGGTATTAATTCTAAATGGCTGATACCAATGGCTTACTGTAGGCTCAGCCTGAGCCAGCAAAGAAGCTATTTCAAAGCCCAGAGCAATACAAAAGCCATGAAAATGAAGTGACACATACAGGGTTGGGTTTTTTTCTTTTTGAAAACAGCTTGAGAACAGCTCAGGGAAATAAAACATGTCTTTATAAGTTAAATCTCCCAAGGCTTGGAAGCGCTTAACCCCAGCCTGTTTGTATTCAGCATCCCTGGGTGCTGGCACCTCACTTGGGATCAGATAGGCCGGTGGGGTTTTGCTAGTAGAAGATTACATTAGTTTGGGATTGTTCTTTATTGCTGGTTTTAGCAGAAAGCCTGGCTTCATCTTTGTAAGCAGACAGAGGCAGTGATTTAGTGTGAGTGCTGGGAGCAGCCCCCTTCTCCTGGGAGGCGGTGCTGCTGCCCTGCGTGTGACTAGCCCTGTCTCCTGCCTGCTGGCAGAGGTTGGAGCAGAGATAGCACACAAACAAGTGGGGTGAGCATAAATCAGGGCCTGGCTCCCCTGCAGCAGCACCAGCACTGCCATCCAAGATGTGCTTTCCCCTCTGCTACCTCAAGCTGTCTTCTCTGGATGCTTGGTCCTGTCCATGCCCCAGCTCCTGCTCTGGAGGTACAGGCACAGCTCCAAGAAGTGCCAAAGCAGGGGGGCCTGACCTACAATGCTGAATATTGCCCAGCAAGGCCTTTTGAGCCTCCCTGTTTGCTGCAGCCAGCCAGGCAGGGTGTGGAGGTGTTAAGGAGCAGGGGTGTTGTATCTCTGCTCTAGGTTGTAGTGGCTCTGTGCAATTAGTCTCCACGTCTTTATTCACACGTGTGTGTTTGCTTCTCTGCTTTACTGATAAGCTGCTGCACAGGCTTTAGAGATAGAAATTAAGCTGACTCAGGAGCAGCTTGTCTATCAGTGTCATGTATGGGGTCTTATGGATTTCATTCACTCCAGCCACCCTTCCCACCCAAGTCCCCACAGGGCTGGCACGTTACCCAGAGCTACTCTGGTAATTGCTTGAAACAGCACAACAGAGGCATGAGAACCTCACCACCTCCTGAGCAGACTGGTAAAAACACTGAGGTTTGGTGCTTCAGCCTGGCCAATGTCATAGAATCCCAGACTGGTCTGAGTTGGGAGGGACTCCAAGGGTCACAGAGCTCCAACCCCCTGACACAGGCAGGGACACCAACCTCCAGGCCTGGAGCTACACAAGGTTGCCCAGGGCCCCAGCCAACCTGGCCTTCAACACCCCCAGGGACGGGGCACCCACCCCCTCTCTGGGCAGCCCCTTCCAGCCCCTCACCACTCTCTCTGCAAAGAACTTCCCCCCAATCTCTCCTCTCACCCTTCCCTCCTCCAGCTTCACTCCAGCCCCCTTGTCCTGCCAGGCTCTGCCCTTGAACAAGCTGATTCCCCTCCTGTTCCTCTGCTCCCTTCAGGGACTGGCAGGCTGCAATGAGGTCCCCCCACAGCCTTCTCTTCTCCAGGCTGACCCAGCCCAGTGTCCTCCCAGCCCTGGGGCGGGCATGGGGCAGCTCTAGTCCAGGTCTGCCATGCCATTGCTTTGGCTTTTTCACTTCCTCAGAAGAAGAAATTGCATCTCTCACAGTTGCATTCCTTTTTTTGATAAGACACATCAAATCAGCTTTCTGATTCATTGCAGCCTGGCGTGTCAAGGGCTGAAGAGATTCCTGGAATATTTTATGCTTGAGGAATTAGACTGGTCTCTGAGTGGAACCTCAGGGAAGGCAATTTGAGGGCAGGGTTATGGAGCAGTCCCCATCCCTCAGCAGTGACTGCTGTCTATCAACCTCCTGGAGTTTAATTAAAATGAATGATTGGGCTGTTTATTGCCTGGATAGTCCTGCTGATGCTGTGCTCTTCTGTAATCGCTTTGTCCCAGCCTCTGCTGGCTTGGGGACAGTGAGTAGGACAAGCAAAGGCTCTCACTGGTACCAGCAGGGCTCTGCCCAGTACTGGGGGGGCAAGACAGCCTCAGAAGAAGAGGAGGAGGCAGCACAAGAGGCTTTGCAGGCTGAGCAGCCCGCTTCAAACCTCACCCAATGCTGCAGGCGTAGCAGCTGGCACCGTGGGTCAGGTGAATGAGCTGCAGAGAGGAGCTCCAAAGGACCTGCTACTCTATCAGGCCCAAGCAGTTATTTTTTTCTTTAAATGCCTTAATATTAGTTTTCCTAGCAAGCCATTATCACCAGCTAATAACGTGAGCAAATAACTGCTCTGTCTTCTGAGGAGTCTTTCTCTAGGCACCTTGGGATGCTGTGAAGGTAGGGACTGCACACAGGGTCACTGCTGCAGGAGAACCCTCCTACCAAAGCAGAGGAGGGGTGCAAGGGCTGGGGCGCCCTGGGGTGCAGGGGGTGATGCTGGGGCACCCTGGAGTGCAGAGGGGAGGTGCTGGGGCATCCTGGGTGCAGGGGGAGGTGCTGGCCAGTGCTGAGGCAGTGCACACCCCTTCCACTCCTGGTACTCAGGGTTTGTGCAGCTTCACATCTGCTTAAATACTGAGAGTGCGGTGGGTGAGGGGAGCAGGCAGTGCATGGCAGCAGCCTCCTCAATGGCCAGGAGCTGGGGATGCCAGCTCCTTCCCAACAGGCTTTGGCTGGCAGCATCCTGCACGATGGATGGGCTTCTCTGTGAACACCTTGGTTGGTCATAGACCATCTTGCCATTGAATTTCCTGGGACTAGGTGGGAGCAGCTCCTGATCACAGGAATAAATTGGTTAGACCTGGGCTGTTCCAGGTACATCAAGGCTGTGTTGGGTATGCATGACCTCACCATTAAACCACAGACCTGCCTGGAAGGGATCTGACCCTAAAGCTCCCGGTGTCTGCTTGAGGTCAGCAGGTTTTAGTCTAGCCCAGGCCTGTTAAGCTGTGGTGGTTGAGCCCTGGCCAAAGGCCAGACACCCACCAAAATCAGTCTGTTACTCCCCTTCTTAGTTGGACAGGGGAGAAATAATATAACTGGGTGGCTCAAGAGATGAACTCATTAATGATGTGGGCAAAACAGACTCAACACAGAGTGCTGAAGACAAAGTGATCTGATTTATTACACTAGAGAGAAAACAGTGAAAAGGAACCAGAGTCAGGAGTGCAACCAACAATCTTGAAACAAATACAACCAGGCAAACACTTCCCCCCACTCCCTCCTCAGCAGGCTTGAGTTAGAAGTTTGCTCCCTTCTTCCCTCCCGGTCGCAGCCCAGGAGGGCCAGGGACTGGGGAAATGGGGGTCTGGGTAACACCTTCCCCCACCCCTCCATTCTAAAGCAGACTGCCCTTTCAGCCATGATTTTGCTCCCTTCTTCCCCTCTCCTGCTCGCAGCACAGGACAGGGGGGCAGGGACTAGGAGATGGGGGCTCGGGTCAGTCCCTTGCAAGATGGTTTCCTTCTCGGCCGGGATGGGGGCATCCATCCCACACACCCTCCCCCTGCTGCACCCTAGGATCTCACCCACAAGAGCCAGTCCTCCAGGAACTTTCTCCAGGGCAAATCTCTTCACACCGGGCTTCATCTCTGCTCTGGCTGGCAGCAATCAATCCCAGTGTCTCTCAGGCCCAGTCCTCCACGGGGCTGTGATGCCTCCCCCAGCAAACCTGTTTGGCTCATCTCTGGAGGTCGCTTGTGCTGGCAGGGGCTCATCCCAGCATCAGTCACGGCATCTTCTCTATGTCTCCACCAGCTCCATCCAGCGTGGAGCCTCTCCACCGGGCAGGTCGAGTCTCTTGCCTCCTCCATGGCTCCTGTCCTCCGGCTCCTCTCCGTGCTTCAGCTCGGGCTGCAGGGGCATCTCTGGCCTGGGTACCTGGGGCCTCCTCCCCCAGCCTTCCCGGCCTTGTTGTGTCTGCCAACTGCTTAACATTGATATGCAAATAGACATCCCAATGCCCTGAACGGGCCAAAATTGGGGTGGTCTTGGCACTCCATGTTCTGGTGGAGTCTTCCTCTCCTCTCTGTGACTCTCAGAGGTGCTATCAGCAGGCCTGCAGAGGATTCCAGCAGCCGTTTTCTGCAGCCCCTGGCCCCTCTCTCAGCACCCAACTATGCACAACCCCGACATCTCTGAAGCCTCGGTGGTGGGGGAGAGTGAGGACAGTATCATCAGGTGCTGGGACCACAGAGCAGGAGGAGTGAGTTGGTTTGGGTTGTCCCCCACAGGTGGGGGAGTTTTGGGTAGTGTCTGAAGAGACACAAAGAAGGAAGAGAAATAAGAACAACTGCTGGTCTGGGAGGAGAATAGCCTGAGTGAGATGATGAGGACCACAGTGGGGAGAGAGGACCGTGGAGAAGAGCACCAGCCTGTGTGCAGGATGCAGCATCCCAGTGTCTAACCCACCCTGCCAGCTTTACAGCAGGAGCCTTGGGGTGAAACAATGGCATTAGAACTGCAGAAGTGAACACATGTTACCTCATATGGTGGCCCCCAGCTCTCTGAGGAGGTTTCCAGCTCTCTCTCTCATCCCACTCCCCATGTCCCTGTACCTCCCCAGCCCCTGGCACTTACTGATGCTCTGGAAAAGGACTCTCTTGGCTTTTTCCCAACCCATCCTACCGGAGTTGCAGCTCTCCAAGCCCTAAAATATCTCCACACCTGAACATTTTGCTGATGGGGAGTTGTGTCAGCACAGCACCGCCTCACTCCCGGGAAGCAGCATCCGCCCCAGCACAGCGCTTCCCAACCAGGCATAATCAGCCCATTCACAGCCTTTCTTTGGGTGACTTTCATCCTCTTCCTCTATTCCAAATTTTCCACAGGCTCCTCATTACCCCCATGGTTAATAGCAGCTTCAAATGCAAATCCAGCAGCACAGGGTGAAGCTGTGGTACACAAAGGAGCCAGGCTCCTGTGCCTGCCTCGAGTGCCTGGTCCTAGGGAGGCAGGAGCAGCCCCAGCCATGTGTGAGCCAGCCCCACAGCTGCCAGCCTGCCACAGGCAGGGGGAGAAAGTCTCTCTGAGGGGAAGCTGTGTATCAGAGATGCAGCTCAGAAGGCCAATGGAATCTTGGGCTCCATCAGCAGAGGAGAGGGGTGGGTGACAGGGAGGGGATTGTCCCTCTCTGCTTTGTCCTGTGTCCAGAGCTGGGGCCCCAGTACAAGAAAGATGTGGGACTGTTGGAGTCACCCCATCCCTGTTGAACACCCCATCCCTTGGGGTGTTCAAGGCCAGGTTGGCTGGGGCCCTGGGCAACCTTGTGTAGCTCCAGGCCTGGAGGTTGGTGTCCCTGCCTGTGGCAGGGGGTTGGAGCTCTGTGATCCTCGGGGTCCCTTCCAACCCAGGCCATTCTATGACCCCCAAATGCCAGCTTCCTTGCTTTGTTACAAAACTTACCAAGAGCAGAAGTGTTTACCTGAGGGGGGATAACTTTTTTTGGTTTGCCCAAAGTAGGCTCAGAACTGAGGGGCTCCTGCACAAAGAAGCATCTGGGTCTGCAGGCTCTGCTGCACGGACCCTGGCAGATGTGGGAGCCCCCCAGCACCCGAGGGGGAAACAAGGGATCCAGGGGGCTTCACACTGCTGAATCCATTCAATTATTACTTGGGGTTTTTAATTCATTACCTTGAGTGTCTCATTAGTCCCCAGTTCACAGGACATCCTCCTAACCCTTCCCTGCTCCGCTCCATATGGCTGCAGGAGGGATTTGGTGTGGCCGCTCCAGCACGGCAGCATCCTGCCCATGTTTGATAACATCTTCAGGGCTCGGGCTGGGAAAATAATACATGGTCTCCCACAAACCCACTGGGTGTTATTTGGGTTGTGAGATTAGCTCAGGAGCCTGCAGCATCTCACAGGAGGAGGGTGCAGTGTTTTGGACCCAGCGAGGAGCCTGGTACCTAGCGCTGGGTTGGGAGGGATGCAAGGTGCTCAGCCTTTCTGATGGAGGCCACCTACCCCAGGGGGAAGATGTGTGCCAGAGCTGGGATGGGCTTTTGTACAGCCTCTTCCTCCTGCTACAGCTCTGCTGCCTGCATCCCATGCATGGTCCATCGCTCCCTCCTTGCTTTAGGCATCACAATGGGCTCACAGGCGGCATGGGGCTTGCAGTCTGTGCATGTGGCTGGGAAGACAATGTGCTTGGAGCTGAGTGATTGTTTTGGGGAATGTGAGCACTTGGTGGAACGTCATCTCCTCCCCAGGCTCATCCTTTGAACACAGCACCAGCATCAAAGAAAACAGCTGAGCTGCAGAGATTTACTTGTTTGTGCTCCCCTCTCTTAAGGAATCAGCAGCAAAAGTCCTAATCCCATGTTGGAAAGGGACCCAGAGAATTGCTGCCATTTGGGGTGGCCATGCTAATTACCCAGGTGGGGCTGTGGGTGCTGCCAGTCCCTGTGTGGGATGAGGCAGCCCCAACAGCTCTGCACCATGGCTGCGCTGTGATTTCTTGGGAGCACTTGGTGGAAGGTATCACTGTGTGCCAGAAAACCCTGGAATACACCTTGCTAGGAGTGAGCCAGCACAGATATTGCTCCAGTTCTGATGGATTCCAGTTTAAAGCACTCCAGCTCTGCTGTTTGTGGGTGCCCAGCGTGCATACATCGCACCTTTCACCTCACTGGCAAAATCAGGGTGCTGGTTTGGAACCCTCTCTCTGTTCACAAGCAGTGATTTCCAACATCCCACCAAGCTCTGGGAAGTAGCTCCCTGGAGTTTCAGAGCCCAGAGCTGGCTCCTGCTCGGGTCAAGCTGAGCCCATCCTAAAGTGCAGCTTCACACTTGCAGCAGTAGCAGAAATCAGTGTAAATATTTACAATATTCACTTAGAGAAAAAAAAAAACCCAAAAAATCCAACCCACAGTAATTTCACTGTTGCAAAACGTGCAATAATTTGCCATATAATTATGGGCTGGAGCAGGCAACCGTGGTTGGTTATTAGCTAGAAGATAAGACGTGGCTGCAGCCAGGTGCCTTTCACCCTTCTCCTTTCAGCTCTGCATCCCAGGCTTTGCAATAAGCCCACCTGGAGTACAGCAAATAATTGAAGGGATAATGCAAGCATGGGGCTGAGGCTGTCATTTTATTGGTGGGAGTTCCCTGCAGCTGAAATGTCAGCTCCCTCTTCAGATAACGGGGCAGAAATCTCAGCTCTCCCAGCCTGGTGTGGAGCTGAGGGAAGCGTTAGCCTCCCAGTGACTGGCTATTTGCTCCAGCCCCCTCACAATTAACCAGTGTTGGCCACGGGAGAGAAGTGGATCCGTCCCACCTGAGGGGAACCAAGGGCTTGGCTGCTGCATCTGGGTGCCTGGCTGTCTCCGTGAGGGAAGGATGAGGGTCTTCCAGCCAGTTCAATTTGTTTCTGGACTCTAAGGCAGGTTTGGGAATGCCACAAACCACATCATCATGGGGGGGGAAAGCTTCAGGGACAGATCCTGGGCTCCCTGCCAGGAAGCATCACAGGGGAGCAGAGCCTGTCCCAGCCACCCTCATCAAAAATACCATCATTTGCCATCGCCTTTACCTAAAAAAGGATGAGAACAGCCTCTTTTGTGGAGTTCACAGCACGGTTGCCTGCCTTGGATTTATTTTTTATGCTGCCTGGAGCCTGCCTTCCATCACCAGAGAGGTTTGGGAGCTGGGAAACGCTGCCAAAAGTGTGAGCTCCAGCCATGGGGGGGTGTTTTTGCAGCTCCTCAGCTAGAACCAGCCAGCGCTGGAAGCCCTCACAGTGGTACTGCCCACCAGGAACGGCAAGCCTTAGGCTGGAAACCTCCTGTAATCGTTATTTACTAAATCCAACGGGTGCTAATTAGAGCTGTGATTGTGCCATAGCCTGCAAGGGGTGAGCTGTGTAGGAGACAAGCAAAAAGTCCTGCAAGATATAAAAAGTCCTGACGTATTAATGATTCAAAGCGAACGCCCGAGCTGGAGGAACAGGGAGTATTATGAATAATTCAGCCAAGACAGGATTTCCCTTGCAAGGTCAAGGCATGTAAAAGCAGAGGCTTTTGGAAAGAGCAGCATCATCTTCTCTCCCAGTGCTGCTGATGAGATGTCCACCTATCCAGAGGGTTAAGACGAGTTCAAGCATCGTCTAGTCGCCCGGAGAGGAGATTATATCGGAAGCAGTTGGCACCGTGGCTCCTTCTGTGGGACACTGAAGCTGGAATCTTTGATGCCAAATGAATTAAAAGTCTTTTTTTTTTTTTTTGTAATATTTTTTTTTCTCCAACTGAACTGGCAAGTCCTGGGGGAATGGCTACGGGCAGGCAGGAGGAGGAGGGAGCAGAGCCGTAGGCAGCCGGCGGGGCCTGACGAGTGCTGGGATCTCTCACAAAATGGCTTGAAAAGAGGAACCTGAGGCTGATGATGAATGTGAGTACTCTGCAAAGCAGATCCCTTCACGCTGGACAGTCTTTTTTTTTATTCCCTTAGACACCTCTGCAGAAGCAAATCCTTGGAATAACACCAAGTGTGACCGGCTGAGAGCAAGCCAGCCTGGCTGGCTCCACACCTTATGCTGTGAGGAGCTGTAACTCGGTAGGAAAACAGGGATTTGAGCCCTTCTGATATAACATGGGTACAGATTTTTTAAAAAAACACAACCCTGTACCTTGTCAGAATGAACCCAGGGCCCAGCAGGAATTCTGCAGGATAGTACAGGACTGGTGCATTTCCCAGTTCAGACCCCCAGCTCAGCGTGGGTCTGAACTGCATCTCGCTGCTCTTCAGCAGCTCGCCAAGGTGTCAGGGGATGCACAGCAAAACCTCTTAGCACTTTGCATCACCCCGTGGATTGCACCCCCAGCCTGGAGCATCTCCTCTCAGCCAGCGACAGCCAAAACACAGGCATGTTTCAGGCAAACCCACTGCATCCTTGAGAGAGATCCCCAGTCAGGGTTTTCAGCCTTAACTTGATTTATTTGATGGGTTTTTACATGTGGGTTGGTTAATTTTTTTTTTCCTTAAAGAGTATATACAGGGCAGCTGAGAGTGTTTCTGAGTGTGACCCTTAGCTAGGTTGTGTGCCTGGATATTTGAAGGGGAGCTATCCCAGCACTGATTTTATTTAAGCTGTGGTCATTTGGGGGTGTAAGTGAGACCCTGCAGCACCTAACATCCTCCCAGGAGCTTTAGGGACTTGGGAATCTCCCTGCACCGTGTTCTGCTTGGGGAGGGGAATAACTCCACCTGTGGTTCCCAGGCAGGAGGGGCTGTGGATGCTGCAGGTATCTGTTGGTGACTCAGCACCTGGAAACAAGCAGCTGGGAGGTGTGCAGAGAGGGGCAGGAGCCCATGGTTGGGGTCTGGGCAGCCCCTCTGCAGCACAGCACAGGCTCTGGGGGTCCCTTCAATGCATCTCTTGGGGCGTGGGGAGTCTGGCATTGGATGCTGCTGGGTACCAGGGGAAACCCCTGTTTTTTGGCTGGGGGGGAAGGATCGATTTGGTGTGCATGTTTTCTCTCTGATACACTCCATCCATGCTGCATGGATGGTGAGAGGATGGTGGCTGAGCAAGCACCTAGGGCTGGGCAGAGCAACCAGCGCTGCCTGGGAGAGGGGGTGTCCACCCCAGGTTTGGGGATGCTGGTCAGGCAACACTCCCCTCCCCACCTGCTTTAACCAGGCTTTGAGAAGGGGCAGGTTTGGCCCCACTTTCAGCAGGGTATTAGTGACTGGAGCTCTGAAATGTAAAACCCAGGTGGTGCCTGAGAGGGGTCAGGGCTTCCAAAGGGCTGGGGTCCTGGGGAAAAAATCAGTGCCAAGAGCCCCAGGAGCAGCAGTGAGTCTGTTTTCATGGCTCAGACAGGACATGTCCACAGAACCCCCCCTCTCAGGAACAGCCAGAGCATCCTGGGTTAAATCCAGGACTGGAAAACGTGGCTGCGATCTCTATTGCAGGGGAGATGCTGCTGCCTGTGCCATGATCTGTTAGCACCCACCCAGCGGGGTGGGGAAGCAGGACCCCCTGGCATGGCCAGTCCTCCACGATTGGGGAAAATTAGGATAACTCCTGTAGGGAAGGGAGGAACCAGCCCTTTGAGATGGAGCCCTGGCAGGACTCTGCATGGTGGGGAAGAGATGCTGTGCTACTGCCTGGAATAATCGTGCGTCCCTCAGGAAGCAGCCAGTGTATCACTGCTCCCTCTGTGTGTGTGTGTGTGAAAGACACACAGACACCTCCTGCAGCAGCACAGGGCTCTCAGGCTGTACGTGGGCAAAAGCCCCATGGGTGGAGGCTGCAAGGCTGAGCTCTGGTCCCGAGTCTCTGCAGACGTGCTGGTCCCCTGGGGATGTGGTATTTCCCTGGCTCCTGGCAGCACAGCTTGTCCCTGTTCCTGCTTTTTCTCCCCTTTTCTGGACCTAAGGACACAGGAATCAACATTTGTCTGGCTGTGGTTAGCATCACTCAGGGCTGTGCTGGAGGTCCCTGGGGACAGATCCCCCAGGGCTCAGGGTTGGGTCCAGTCCTGTTTAATATCTTCATTGACATTGATGAGGGAACAGCATCCACCCTCAGCAAGTGGCAATGATACAAAGCTGGGAGGAGTGGGTGACACACAGGACACTGTGCTGCCATCCAGAGAGACCTGGACAGGCTGGAGAGCTGGGCAGGGAAAAACCAGATGAGGTTCAACAACAGCAAGTGGAGAGTCTGGCACCTGGGAAGGAATAACTGTTTGAATCAGGACAGGCTGGGGTGACCTGCTGGAGAAGAGCTCTGTGGAGAAGGACCTGGGGGTCCTGGTGGGTGACAAGGGTGGCCATGAGCCAGCAGTGTGTCCTGGGGCTGAGAGAGACAATGGGATCCTGGGGGCATCAGGAGGAGTGTGGGCAGCAGGTCACAGGAGGGGATCCTCCCCCTCTGCTCTGCCCTGGTCTGGTCCCACCTGGATGGCTTGTGATTTTAAAAAGCCCTGCTGAGGTGGAAGCAGCACTCAGGCTGTTTGTGGAGGGTCTGGCTCTGTGATGCAAAGGGATTATGCTTGGGGGGCTCAGTGACAGCTTAGCTCCCATCCCACCGCTGGCTCCTGGGGCAGAGGCAGCACCTCAGGGCTGTTTCCAGCCCCACCAGCCCCAAGGAAAAGCAGCTCCAGGCTTCTAGAGATGGCTTTGGGGTGTCAGTGCTGAGCCTCAGCAGCAGCAGAGGCACTGGGGGCCAGTCCTCACCACGCTGGCGTGGCTGGAGCAGTCCCTCCTCCATCACAGGGATGGTGCTGGCTCAGTGCCTCTCTCAAGGCGTTATTTTCCCCACCCCTCCTTTCTCTCTGAGTTATTTTAGGACATCTCCTTTCTCCCAACCCAAGCAGCCATGCACTAAAGCATGCTCCATCCTCCCCCCTCCCATAATTCATAACAAAGGCTCCGGTGAGGCTTAGCCACTGGTGTTACTGGGAGCACCAGCAGAGGGGATGGCAGCCAGCCCCACTAAGAGGATTATTCACTTTCTGCTTCACTGATTTCCAGTTCTGGTGGGGAAACTGGTGGCATGAGTCCGTTGCTGAAGCCTGGGCTGCAGCACAGGCCCCAGGGACAGAAGCATCCTCAGTGGTGGCATGCTACACTGTCCTACCCTTTACACATCCTGGGTCTGCCTTGGAAGTTAATATCAGGGTGGGTTTTATTTCTTCTATATAACATGGGATCAGGATTTGTACTGCTGAAAGGTACTTCTGGCCTTCAACACCCCCAGGGATGGAGCATCCATCCCCTCTCTGGGCAGCTACCCAGAGAGGGGATGGATGCTCCACCCCTGGGGTGTGTTGAAGGTCAGATTGGATGGGGCCCTGGGCAATCTTGTGTAGCTCCAGGCCTGGAGGTTGGTGTCCCTGCCTGTGGCAGGGGGTTGGAGCTCTGTGATCCTTGGGGGTCCCTTCCAACCCAGACCAGGCTGGGATTCTGTGCCTCAGACCTGCCACCCAGCATCCTTGCAGAGGGATGCAAACGTGTGTCCCACGCTCTCTTGAGGCACAGAAATACCCAGCCCAGCCCACTCGGTAGGTCAGGGATAGCTGGAGGTGGAGTTCCTGCCTCAGAAAGGGTCCTGTGAAGCCAACAGATCAAGCTCTCAGGAGCTGAGTTAAATCCATCACTTCTCCCAGGCTGATGATTAAGGCATTTAAACAGATCCAGGGGGGTTATTTGAGACGTGACCCCACAAGGGCTGTAGGGAACCGAGCGTGCTGCCTGTTTGGGAGCCAGCCTCTCCTGGGAGACACAGCGTAACCCCACTGAGCCAAAACACCAGCACCCCAATCTCTGGGTTTAGTCTACACCTCAAAGCCTTGCTGGGAATAGGCCTTGTGGGAGATGCCTTCAGCAGTAACATCTCCATCACACGGAGAGCTTTTCTCCTTCGCCACATCACAGGGTGCAGGCTGGTGAGCACCAGGAGCTTGTGTCTCCAGTGATCCTCTTCATGCTGTGGGCAGGACATCCTTCCCTGGCCACGTGGGCTCAGCTATATAAAAGGGCAGAGACTGGCAGGACAAGGGGGCTGGAGTGAAGCTGGAAGAGGGGAGGGTTAGAGGAGAGATTGGGGGGAAGTTCTTTGCAGAGAGAGTGGTGAGGGGCTGGAAGGGGCTGCCCAGAGAGGGGGTGGGTGCCCCGTGTCTGGGGGTGTTCAAGGCCAGGTTGGCTGGGGCCCTGGGCAACCTTGTGTAGCTCCAGGCCTGGAGGTTGGTGTCCCTGCCTGTGGCAGGGGGTTGGAGCTCTGTGACCCTTGGGGTCCCTCCCAGCCCAGACTGGGATTCTATGACTCGGATGAAGTTGCAGGACTATGTTGCCTGTCACTGTACCTCACACAGAAGGCAGCATGCTGTTGGCTTTACACAGTGTTGGCTGTGGCAATGTCCCCCACCCATCTCCTGGCAGCCTCTGGCTCCCTGTCTCCACAACTGGAGAGGATTTGCTTTCCCATCCCAGCTCAGAGGCTGCAACCTGCCAGAGCAATCCCATCACGACCTGGCTGACAAATCATCCAGCCCTTTAATAGGTGCTGTGCTGTCCCCTCTCTGACCACACAGGCCAGCCTGGCTCTGTCCTGCTGCATCCTGCTGGGGTGTCACCAGTGAATTAAGCAGCTGGGAGCTGGCAGTGGCACTGCTTTCTGCCTGCAGCTTTTCCCAGGTGGGTTACAGCCTGAGAGCAGCCAGGGATGCCTCTGCCTGAGCAGTGTGTGCATCAGAAATAGATCTCTGAAGTGACAGGGCACAGCAATTTGGTTTCTATTTTCTGCTGTCCTACCTTGGCATTCGTGTGCCAAGCTGAGCAGCATCCCTGTGACCCACTGCTCTGTGCTGAGAGCTCTGGGGAGCACAGCTCTGGGATTTCAAGGGGAAAAGCAGATTTCTCTGGCCTTGCAAACGGTGGGGTCCTTTCTGCCATGGAAATGCCATCAGCCTGGCATCATGCACAAGGGGAGAGATCTGTCTGGATGGGGGGTGTGCAGCTGAACCCCAGGAACCCTCCAACCCACCCCCCCCAACCCAGCCTTCAGCCCTGCCTGTGAGAGCTTGCCATTCCTTAGCCTTGTATAAATCCCCTTGGGAAGAGTTCCTGTTACCATCCTCAGGGATGGAAAAAGGTCTTACAGGCTCTGGGGGGCTGGGGCTGTCAGTGCCTACATCCCTACATCCCTTCTGCTGTCTCCAGCACCTTCTCTGCAGGCATTCCCATGCCCCACAGGCAACCCCTTCACCCTATACAAGGAGCACAGGACAGGTTTAGTCATCCAATTCAGCACAGGACTGGTTTAGTCATCCAATTCAGCCTCAGAGCCATCCCTCACCTCACCTGGGTCTTACCTGAGCACCCACCTCCCCACCAGCACTTAGATTATCCCTAAGCCTTCCCCAGGGGAGGAGACCAGCTCTTGGGGATGCTTAGGCATGGATGGGATCCCTGAAGGAAGAAAAACTTACCTCAGAGGGTAGGGATGCCCACCATGGCTGTAGGACCAGGCTGTTCCCATCAGGGATATGCTGCAGTAAATGTTTATTTGCTTCATCACTTCAATTTCCAGGGCACAGATATTTAATAAGACTCCTTAGAGGAGAGGGAAATAAATTCTCTCAGAGAATTATGTTCTGGGGGATCCTATAGAGAAAAGCATCAATTCTTCAGCTGCTTTTTCTAAAAACAATTAAAAATAATTCAGCTTGACACCAATAGCATTAAATGAGATTAAGAAAACCTGGGGGGGGCGGAGGAGAAAAAAGGGCTGGCTATTAAATGAGCTAATTGTGTTGGGTACATAATGCCTTTCACCTTCACTGGCTGTGAGTGCAGCATCATCCCCATGCTTGCTCCCACCTCTGGCTTCTCCTGGAGGATAATGCTGCTGGGACAAACCCAGCATCTGTGTGCTCCAGGGATTTGATGCCAGCTGCAGCACCATGCCAGTGGCCACCCTCACTGGCCAGCCTGGCCCTGGGGAAGCCCATCCCATTGGCAGCACAAGGTAAATTAGAGATAGACAATAGATGGGGTGGGGGGAGGGAAAAACCACCAACTTGATAGAAATCAAGTCGTGGAACAAGACCTGAGGCTCTCCTGGCAGCTCCCCTCTCCAGCACTGGGTCACTCACCCCTTCCCATTTCCATGGGTGCTCTACTCCCAGGGCTCTGCCCATCACTGGGGAGATGCTGTCCTCACCAGTGGGAAGAAGGGCTCTGCAGCATGTGCAGTCAGTGTCCACCCACTCCTTCCTTGGGATTTTTGGGCTGGAAAAGTCCTGGAATCAGGGCTGTTTGGCAGAGCAAAGCTGTGTGTGGAGGGCCCAGCCCTGCACTTGGAGGCAATCAGCTGAAAAGAGCAGCGACTGAGGGAACTGAGGCAAGACAAAGCCTGCACGGTTGCTCTCAGGATGATATGGAGATTTATGCAGAAAACAAACATAAAGAGCTGCATCTGTTGCAAGTGAAGTGTAGTTCATCATCAGGGAAGAGGGCTGGATCCCTCACAGCTCCATTTGCTGTTGCTACATGTTTTATTTTCTCCAGTCGTGCATGTGGTTGGGGGCTGGTTTTGTCCCCAGGTGACCTTTCCTGTGGATGACAGGGTGGCCATGAGCCAGCAGTGTGTCCTGGGGCTGAGAGAGACAATGGGATCCTGGGGGCATCAGGAGGAGTGTGGGCAGCAGGACACAGGAGGGGATCCTCCCCCTCTGCTCTGCCCTGCTCAGGCCCCACCTGGAGTGTTGTGTCCAGTGCTGGGCTCCCTGGGATAAAAAGGACAGGGATCTCCTGGAGAGAGTCCAGAGGAGGCTAGGGAGATGCTGAAGGGCCTGGAGCATCTCCCCTGTGAGGAAAGGCTGAGGGAGCTGGGGCTGTTCAGCCTGGAGAGAAGCAGCCTGAGAGGGGATCTGATCAATGGGGATCAGTAGCTGAAGGGTGGGACACAGGGGGACATGGGCAGCCTCTGCTCAGTGTCTGTGGGGACAGGACAAGGGGTGATGGGCTCAAGTTGGAGCACAGGTTGTTCCTCAACAATCTGGGGAAGAACTTCTTCCCAGTGAGGGTGAGGGAGCCCTGGGACAGGCTGCCCAGGGGGTGTGGAGTCTCCTTCTCTGGAGAGATTCCAGCCCTGTCTGGACACCACCCTGTGTGCCCTGTCCTAGGGACCCTGCTTTGGCAGGGGGTTGGACTTGGGGATCTCTGGAGGGCTCTTCCCACCCCCACAGCTCTGTGAGTCACCAGCACACATGTACCAAGATGCAGTGGGGCTGTTGCAGGCTCCTGCATCTGAAGTATTTCAGCTATTCCCCCACTTGCATTCCTTACCCACACCGCTTTATACATAGGCCTCTTTTTTCCCTCCCCTCCCCTCCCCACAGCCCTGGTGATTGCAGGGAATTCCAGAGGCCTTGTGGCAGATAAGGAAGATCCCTGCTGACCTTGCTTTCTGTTTACCCTGAGTGTTTTACTGGCTGTCCTGGTGCCTGCTGGATGGGAACTGGTGCAGGGAAAGCAGTGCTGGCAGGAGAGAGAGCAGAAGGAAAGAGGGATTCACAACCCCACCGAGCTTCAGTCGACTCCAGCAGCGTGTCCTTGTTGGAAAAATATCAGAGTCATCAGGTTGGAAAAGCCCTTTAAGATCATGGAGTCCAACCATTCCCATCCTAAGCTAAACTAGATCCCTGAGCACCTCATCTCCCCTCTGTTAAACACATCCAGGGGGGTGACTCAGCCCCTCCCTGGGCAGCCCCTGCCACAGCCCCACAACTCTGCCAGGGAAGAACTTTGCCCTCCCAGCTGAGCTGAGCCTGCCCTGGCACAGCTTGAGCCCATTGCCCCTTGTCCCAGCTCCTGTCCCCTGGCTGAAGAGACCAGCGCCCACCTCTCTGCACCCTCCTGGCAGGGCAGGGCAGGTGGGGAGAAGGTCTCCCCTCAGCCTCCTCTTCTCCAGGCTCAACACCCCCAGCTCCCTCAGCTGCTCCTCAGAGGATTTGCCCTCCAGCCCCTTCCCCAGCCTGGTTGCCCTTCTCTGGACTCGCTCCAGGACCTTGATGTCTTTCTTGTAGTGAGAATATGGGATAGCAGACATATTCCTGGCTTGGTTGAGAGGAAGAGAAGGGGTGATGATCATGTTTCCTAAGGCACCAAACACATCTACATGGACCCATCTCAGCTTCCAGGTCCTTGAGATGTCACATGTTTCCACCCAAGGACAATGGGTGGTGCCATGCTGGAGGTGATGGGTGGGGTGGAGGAGATGGATATCCACACCAGGAAGGGTCAAAGGAGAAGGGATTGAGCACAGCTCTTCATCAGGAGAGAACCATTAGCCAAGCAGTCCTTGGGGAATGCTGGCACCAGACTGCTAATAACTTAATTGCAACCCATTTACTCCTCCAAGGGTATTTTTTGGTAATTGCCTTTAATGCACCTTTGTTAAAGCAATGAGGCAGCATTCACTTCCTACTGATTTCAGCATAATTTCAGTTTAAATACATTCAGGTGATAATCCCTGGTTTGCCAGTGCAGTGATAAAACCTCTGGGGTGTGTATCAGCACATTTCACAGCAGTTGGGAACAAAATTAGTTACCCTGGCTGGCTGGTTTGCTCTCCCAATTGACAGACCTCAAGAGACTGCAGCCGTTTTCCACCCTATTCAACTGGCCAAGGAATAGTTTTAATTTAAGGGGATTTCTTTCCCATTCCCTGTTTTCTCCTCCATAACCCACTGAGAAGCAGCAAGTTGGGGTGAGTCCTTCTGAAGAGAGAGTTGTGCCCTCCTCCTCTTCTTTCCCCACCCCGTTACCTTTGTGAGCGCTCCCCAGGCAGCAGGATGTGAATAGATCATTGAGTTTGGCCAGAGGTGTGTGTGAAAAGAGTTGGAGAAGGTATGTAAGGGGGTTTAAAAGCTCTCTCCTTTTCCTCTCCTTAGTTGGCATCACGTTGCCTTTTTGTCCATCCTCCAGCCCACAGCAAATGATTTAGAGGAAAACCACATAGGAAAGGGGCTTTTAAAAATCATTAATATTACCATTATCATCACCATTAGTTAAGTCTTTGCTGGTGTGTGTCCAGACACTGGTACCAGCTGGTTTTGCAGCCTCTCTGTACCTGCAGTGGTCTCGATGTGGCCATCACACAGAGCAGCAGCGGTCCCCACGCTACTGGGATGCGGCTGGTGTGGGGAAGGACCCAGGGGAGACCTGTGCTGCTCCAAGGAAGGGGAATCTGGTGAGCCCTGGCAGGGGATGGGCCATCCCAGCAGCTTCTTGCTCTGCAAAAATCCCATCCCAGTAAGGGGAACTGGGGCCTGCCAGACCCAAAAAAGCTGAGCACTGCCTAAGAGGGGATTAGTTTCCAGCCGTGGCCGTTATCCCTCTCCTCCACCTCTGTCACCTCCTCTGCCAGTGTAAGGGCTTTAAGGGGAGTGTAATCACTCAGACTCTTGCTGCCTCGTGCCATTTCCCTCCCCCTTCTCCCTCCTCCTCTAAATTAAGCAAAGGATTAATTTGCTAAATTTAAATAGCTAAACCTGCAAATCCAAATGGCAACGCAGGGAAAGAGTTCCCACAAAGGTTTTGCTTCCAGCCACGTAAGCAGCCCCCCCACGGGCTGTACCCCCCCAGCTCCCCCCAGAGAGGGGGTGCAGCTGGATGGACCCCATATTTGTACCTCACTGGGCTGCAAAGGCGAGTGCCTGGCTCTGTTGCTTGCATGGGAATGGTGTTACCTTGGGGTTCTTGCATCAGGAGGAGTGTGGGCAGCAGGTCCCAGGAGGGGATCCTCCCCCTCTGCTCTGCCCTGCTCAGGCCCCACCTGGAGTGTTGTGTCCAGTGCTGGGCTCCCTGGGATAAAAAGGACAGGGATCTCCTGGAGAGTCCAGAGGAGGCTATGGAGATGCTGAAAGGCCTGGAGCGTCTCCCCTGTGAGGAAAGGCTGAGGGAGCTGGGGCTGTTCAGCCTGGAGAGAAGCAGCCTTAATTACAGAGAGGGGATCTGATCAATTGTTATCAATATCTGAAGGGTGGGACACAGGGGGACATGGGCAGCCTCTGCTCAGTGTCTGTGGGGACAGGACAAGGGGTGATGGGCTGCAAGTTGGAGCACAGGGAGTTCCACCCCAATGTGGGGAAGAACTTCTTCCCAGTGAGGGTGAGGGAGCCCTGGGACAGGCTGCCCAGGGGGTGTGGAGTCTCCTTCTCTGGAGAGATTCCAGCCCCGTCTGGACACTGCCCTGTGTGCCCTGTCCTAGGGACCCTGCTTTGGCAGGGGGTTGGACCCCATGAGCTCTGGAGGGCCCTGCCAACCTCTGTGAGTCTGGGATTCTATGTTTGGTTTGCTGCCGGGGCATCGGTCGCAGGATGCTCGGGGCTGGCAAGGAGACAGAGCAATGCAGCATCCTCCTGCTTTGAACTCCCAAAGCCAAACCGGTGGGGTTGTGGGCCATGACTAGGGATAATGTGAGCGTGCAGAGGTTGCAGGCTGGGCTTTGGGATCTGTTTTAGAGAGGAGATGACCTTTACTGTGCGAACGAGCAGCGAATCAGGGGAAAAAACCTCTGAAACTTCAGAAGCAACACACGTTTCTGGGGAACCTGGTGAGTCGGCAGCGTGCTGGGGGCACTTCAGCTGCTGGAGCTGTTTGTGAAGGTGCTGAGGATCACACTGCCAGGGGCTGGCACCAAAACTGCAGCACCAGCCTGGATGTGCACCCGCTCCTCCCAAACATTTATCCCTCTGAAGGGACCACAGCATCTCTGCCCTGATCTGTGGCCCGTTTGTGAGCATCCTCATCGCAAGGCTCTCCTGGTGCTGCTCATAAACCAAAGTAATCTGAGTTTCTTCCTATTCTGCTTTGCTTTGCTGGGTGAGGGTGTAAACTGCCAGCCCCAGGGGTGCTGCAGTGCTTAACCAGGGCTCAAACACTCCCTGAAACCAAAGTGCTGAGCAAAATCCCATCCCCAGGAGAGCACGGATGCCTCTTCTCCTTTGCTTGGGATGAGACAATGCAAGAAGCCCCAGCTAAGCATGCTCACAGCAGCTCCCAGAGCAGCAGAAATCCCAACGAGGTGGGGAAATCTTGTGATCAGGGTAAGAAAGGTCAGGGCAGGTAAAAAAAAAAATAAACCAAAGCATCTGTGCCTGGTGGAGGAGTCGTCAGCAGAGAAGTGGGTAGAGCCCACAGCGCCGAGGCACAGCCCGTGGAGGGAACAGCACCTCTCACATGGGTGTATTTATAACCACATTACAGTCATCACTTCAGTGTGAGCGACACATCCCTCTTCCCAGCAGCATTTGAGCTTAAATTTGACCTTTTTTCACCCCCCTGCCTGCTCTGGCGTTGGCAGAATTTATTATAGAGGCACCACCACACCGGCTCACCTGTGCCCAGGCCACTGAGCACCCCTGGAAAATACCTAAATAACACCAAATGCAGCTGAACATGATGAAAGAGAACACCCTGATGTCTCCAAGCTGTGGTTCCTCTCCTCCCACAGCCCACCCAGGCCCCTCAGAGAGCTGGTGGTGGGACCTTGGTGTGGCTGGTCCTGCTCTCTCCCACGCATGGCAAGATGCACGTGGGAGCCTGGCACGGCTCAGGTGGGCAGGAGGCTGGAGCTGCCTTGCACAGGAGTTGGTGACATCTCTCCAATACAGCCTAGAAAGCGTGAGCAGTAACTCCTGGTGCTAGCTGGGGGCCAGGCTGGCTGCAGGAGATTAATCAGAGAATCAGAGAATCGTAGGGGTTGGAAGGGACCTCGAGACATCAGCGGGTCCAACCCCCAAATCAAGCCAAGGGGACTGATAGGAAACAGTGACAGATGTCAAGTGTGTGGTGTGTGTGTATATATATATATATATATATATATATATATATATATATATAATTTGGCCTTAAATCACAAATTCACAAGTTCCTGTTTGCTTTCAGAACGTTGGAAGGTGCCTGTCACCATGGTATCTGCGTGTGGCAGGCAGGACAGAATGATGCTCTCCTCCACACCAAAAGAAAATAACCCCCAGAAAAAAAAGAGGTTCTGTTGGGGTTATTTTTTTTTTTCCCTTGGAAAATGGTGTGATGCCCACCCAGAGCTGCAGGGAGAGGCTGGAGGGGGCGTGCACAGGATGGTGCTGCCAAGGAACACCCTGGATGGAGGCAGCCTGGGGGCTCTCCTCCCTCATCCTCCTCACCGGCTCGTGCTGGGGGTGGAGAGCTGGGTTCTGGGGACAGCTGTGAGTCTTTGGACAGGGGATATTTACCAGGGTGGATATTTTATAGGTGCTCAGAATGAAGGCAGCGGTGTGAAGGATGCCAGGGACTCTTCTGGCTCTGCAGGCTAAGGCAGAAGGCACTGCAGCTATCCTGCTTGGCTTACACCTCCTAAAAAGCTGGCAGATGCATTCCATGTGGTGAAAGGTTCCAGTATCACCACAGCGAGCTGGGGCAGGACAGGGACACTTTGGGAAGAAGAGGAATGGGGGAAACAAACCCTGCTTCTAAATAAAAATGGCCAAGGAATGTATCCACCATCTGATTTTTGGAGGCTCGCTTGTGTGGGGGTCAGGGACTGACAGCCTTTCTCCTGCCCATGGGATGACAAAGCCTGGGAATACTCACAGGAGGGGAAAGGGAATGTGCATTGATCTTAAAGCAGCCCATTTCCTTTGCAGGGGTGGTGGGAAGCATAAATTCTTGGTGTTTGGAGGAAACTCTAGTACAGTATCTCAGGGCAGGTAGGTCAGCATCAGCTCTCTGGCAAATCCCTGCCTGTGTACAGACAGAGGTCAGTTCTGCATGGAAATCAGTGAGGAGCAATCCCCCCCCCTCAGAACCCCCTGCCAGGCTTTTCAGGTAAAGGCAGAGTTTCCTTGGACCAATTACCAGTGTGATTTGGGGCTCTTGGTGGGCCCTGGGTTGCCCAGATAAGGACAGCAGACCTGCTTCCAACTGCAAGTACCTACAGGATATGGCTTTGTCCTCTTAGAATGCAGCCCAACCTGAATTAGGCCACCTGGAGATGCTCTGGTTGGGGCTCTTCTAGGAGAAAGCACTTTGGAGAGGCTAAATCAATGAGCCTGGCAGGAAAGGCAGACTCTCAGAGCTGGGAGAAATCCAAGCTTTTTTTAAAAAAAGTCACAATCCAGAAGCATTCAGTTAAAAAAAATACCAGATCAAATGTCAGTATTCACTACTGACTGTGCTCCAACCCATCACCGGCTGCTGCCGGGAGCAATTATCCCAGGTCCAACTGATGCCAGGAACTCGCCTGTTTTCTGGGGCAGATGGTCCTACGTGGCCTTCTCCTCCTGTTTTGAGGCCTGCAGCAGACAGCACGTCCTGTGCAGGGCTGCTTAGGGGCTGGGAGCTCAGGGTGGAGCTGAGGGAGCTGAAGGGAAGGTAGGAAGGGTGAGATGGGATATTGGGGGGAAGTTCTTTGCAGAGAGAGTGGTGAGGGGCTGGAACAGGCTGCCCAGCGAGGGGGTGGGTGCCCCGTGTCTGGGAGTGTTCAAGGCCAGGTTGGCTGGGGCCCTGGGCAACCTTGTGTAGCTCCAGGCCTGGAGGTTGGTGTCCCTGCCTGTGGCAGGGGGTTGGAGCTCTGTGACCCTTGGGGTCCCTTCCAGCCCAGGCCAGGGATTCTACGATGGAGACCCAGCTGGTGGAGATGTTCTCGTACTTATGGATTCAGAGAATCCCAGGGGTTGGAAGGGCCCCCCAGAGCCCATGGGGTCCAACCCCCTGCCAAAGCAGGGTCCCTAGGACAGGGCACACAGGGCGGTGTCCAGACGGGGCTGGAATCTCTCCAGAGAAGGAGACTCCACACCCCCTGGGCAGCCTGGCCCAGGGCTCCCTCACCCTCACTGGGAAGAAGTTCTTCCCCACATTGGGGGGAACTCCCTGTGCTCCAACTTGAGCCCATCGCCCCTTGTCCTGTCCCCACAGACCCTGGCTGTCCCAGCGCTCCCTCAGACTCGGGTGATGTCTGTGAAGGCCAGGAGAAGGAGGCAGCTTCAAGGGTAGTTGTGACTTCCATCCCTTCCTCCTTCCCCGACCCAAAATCTCCTGCAATTCGGTGTGAGAGAGAACACCAAACACAGTGTAGAACAGGGTTAGAGTGGTGCCAAAATGAAATCAATTTCATAGCTTGTGATAATAAGCAAACTGCCTTCTAAACCAGCCCTTCTATTAAGTATCTTATTTTTACAACACGTTTCTGTTCCAGAACACACCCAACATGCCTCCCCTGTATTAAACCCTCCTTTGCGCTGAACGAAGTAGCTGCTAAGCACGTTCTTTCATCTACCAGGGCTTGTGTTCACACTCCTCACCCTTCCAAACTCACACCAATCTTCACTGCACTGGAGAAGAGACCTGTCTGATGCAGGCTTGGAAAAGAGAGAAATGACACGTGTGTGGTTGGAATAACAATAGCTGGCTGCTTCTTGCAAAGGGTCGAGTGGAAATGCACTCTCCATGTCTAATTAGGGATGTAGAGGGCTTAAAAATGATCACAACTGTCTGCAGTGAAAAAAAAAGGAGTTTAAAAAAAATAGAGAAACTTAGGAAATCATCAAACAGATGTATTCTTGTTAACCTCAGGAGACAACGCCATCGTTGGCAGCCAGGGCAGCCAGCAGGCACTTGCAAGGTCTGAAGCATGGAAAAGCAGTGCCAAGGAGTCAGCTGAGTCAACTGTGTTGGTCACAGTGGCTGGAACAGCCTTTTTCCACCCAGAACAGGCAAATTTCCAATGGGACGTGGCTTCCACTCACGTTGTTCCCCCTCCCAGCGTCGCGGACCGGCGCTGCACGGGGAAATTCAATGTGAGAGGCAGGAGGGGAGTTCTCTCCAAGGGGTGTTATCGATGCACTCATGGCATTGATGAAATCTCCCTCATCAATCAGCACACCATGAGATCCTAGAAATAAAGCTTTCTGCAGCTGGACCCAGCCAGGCAGCTCCCCTGCTATGCTCAGCAGATAGCCGCTTCTTGGGGTGCTGGTGGCATTCAACTAGACTCTGTAAATAAAGAATGACTGGCAAATAAAACCTTTGGCCATTATAATGGGTTTTCAGGACCGAGGGTTAATTCTGGCTCCCTCCAGTCATTTGCCTGGGGGAGTGGGGTGGGGGGATGCAGGGACAGTGCTGGGAGGAGGGAAGCAGCCTTGACTGTGACTGTTCTTGGTTAAAGTAAGAGTATTTTGGGTTAATCCTTGCTGGTAACCTGGGGAGCACCTGGTAACCAGAGAGGTTAGTATCCCCTTGGCCAAATAAGCCTGATTCTTGCTTGCTGGGTACTGTAGCCCTGTTTTACTCCTCCCAAGCTGTGGCTGGTGGGCACGGTCACACTTAGATGGGAGAAAAGCCTCCAAACCACCTAAAACACTTCAGCCTGAGTGTGTGCCTGGACTCCCAACAGGTTACGCCAACCTCTCTCCTGCCTGCCTGGTGGTGCTGGGTTTTTGGTACCCAGCAGGAGTTCCTGGGATTGAAATCATGACCCTCTGTGTCACCCAGTCACCGCTGCCAGAATGTCAACTAAGACTTGTAAATCAGCAGAGCAGGCACATCCTCCCCCTGCCCCACTCCTCCAGCACAGGTCTGTAATCTCCTCGGGATGAACAGCTGCACAGCAATGAGTCCAAAAGTCCCAGGAGTTTACTGGCTGCAGATGTTTCCCCTCCTTCCCCTCCTCCCTTTACCCCATTTGGAAGAAGGGATGGGGATGAAGCCAGGCTGGGCAACTGGTGTGTAGGCAGGGCACGGGTAGTGCTGGAGCAGGGATCTGCAGGGGACAGACCCCCCTCAGCACTGCCATGCCAGACACTCACTGGGTGTCTGTGCCACACACATGCTCCAGCACCCATCGGTGCTTGGCATCCCCCTCTCCATCCTACTCAACGGGACCAATTTAAACCCCACACAACCTTAAAGGCCATGTTTCTTATACAGCTCTCCCCATTTCTGCCAACACCAAAAGTCTCGATCCAATTAACTGTTTGAATTTAATTATAATTAAGCCTAGCTCTCCCTCTGTCAGACCCCAGGGCTGGAAAACGTTTGCCATCCCCTATATTCCTCCCCACTGTACCTGCTGGATTGGCTCTGTAGGGATGCTCCGTGCCAGGCTCAGGTGTTTGGGTGCTGCAGCATCTCCCAAACGCCTCGTTGAAGGTGAAGCTGCTCTGCCCTGTGATTAATGCTCTCCGTTCTGGCCACGCAACCTTAAAAGGTCTCCTTTAAATGGGAACGTTTGCATGGTAAACTTGGCTGCGGTGACCCAGGACGCATAAACTAGGTTAGGGGTTTTTTTTTTTGGGGGGGAGGTATTTATAGGCCGCTCTTAACTAGTTACTTGAATTTATCACGCAAATAAAGGGACAGAAGCCGAGAGCGTGAGGATGCGGGGTGCCCGTGCGCATCCCTCGGGGGTGCGCGGCGCAGGACACACCCCATCCCGGCCCCTCGCTGTAAATTAGGAGCCGAGGCTCCCCGCAAAGCCGGGCATCCTCAGCCTGCCGCTGGCGAAAGGCTCCGTGTGCCACCTCTCTTCAGCCCGTGAGCCCTGCGGCTGTAAGGCACATCAGCCCCCTGCCCACCCCCTCCCCCGCCACCGCAGCCCCGAGCCAGGCGCTGCCCGGAGCCAGGCGCTGCGCCCCCCCCCGCAGCCAGGCTCTGCGCCCCCCGTAGCCAGCCCCGCCCGCGGCATCGCGGCCGGGCGCCACGGCGGCGGCGGCTCCCCCAGCCCCGGCCCCCGCGGCGGCAGCGGGGAGCGCCGCCCCCTCCCTCCGCCCGGCTCCTCCTCGCTGCCGCCCGCGGGGGGCGCTGCGAGCGGGCGGGTGGAGGGGCGGCGGGGTTGGGGGGGGGGAGGAGGAGGCGGCCGCCTCCTCCTCCCCCCCCCCCCCAACCCCGCCGCCCCTCCACCCGCCCGCCCGGGGCCGCCCCGGCAAGACGGGCGGCCCGCCCCGGGCCGGTGGTTCCCGTGCCCGGCGGGTAGGGCCGGTCCCGGTGCGTGTGTGTGTGTGTGTCTGACGCGGCGCCTCTCGCTTCTCTCCGGCAGGACTCCCGGGAGGATGGGATGGATTTAGGGAGCGACGCCGGCAGCAGCCGCTCCAGCTCGGAGTCCAACTCCAGCAAAGCCACGCCGTGCTCGGAGGGCAAGTCCTCGCCGTCCCCCAGCAGCCTGGACCTGGCGGCGCTGGAGGACTCGGAGGAGGAAGAGGAGGAGGATGGGGGCTACCTGCCTTCGCCGCCGGCTCGCCGGGAGCCGCCGCGCTGCCCCGCCGGAGATGCCCGCTGCCGCGCCGCTCCCGCCCGCCGGAGCGGCTCTCCCGCCGCCGCCGCCGCGCCCCGCCGCCCCGCCGCCGCCCGCCCGCGGCCGCACCAGCGCCCGCCGCCGCTGCCCCCGCAGGAGCGGCGGCGCGGCGGGGCGGCGGGGTCGGGCGGGCGGCGGGCGAGGCGGAGCGGCGGAGCTCAGCCCCCTCGGGAACCGCAGCCGCCGGCCATGGACTGGGCGGCCCTGGAGAGGCACCTGGCGGGGCTGCAGTGCCGGGAGCAGGAGCGCGGACAGCGGGCCAACCCCGCCTCGGTGAGTCGGGCCGGGAGGGCGGAGGAGCGGGCGGAGGAGCGGGCGGAGGAGCGGGCGGGCGCGGCTCGCCCCGGGGGCGGTGACTCCCTGACCGGTCGCGGCCCTCGGCAGCTCCGCCGGGAGAGCCGGGCTTGGCCGGGGGGGGGGGGAACCGTGGCTGGGGGTGCCCTCCCCGGTGGTGCCGGGGCGGTTCGGGCGGGATTAAGTGTCCCCCGCCCCCACCCCGGTGCGGCGGTGCCTCCTGAGAAGGGGGTGACCGGAGGAGGTAACTTTCCCGGAGCATCCTCGGGCAGCGGTCCCGGGGTCTGGGTGGCGGCGGTGGGGAACGGCAGCCCCCGCTCGCTCCCGGCCCCGCGGCTCCGGCGATAGCACAGCGGCTGGGTGCCGATGCCCGGCGGGGGCGAGTTGCCTCCACCAGCCTTGCGCCGTCCTCGGAGGTGGTTTTTCCTTTGGAGATGCTGAGAAATAGCAGCTTTCTGCTGGCTGGGGGGGGGGGCACTGCCAGCCCGGTGGCGTGCGTTCCCCTTGTGTGAGAGATGCTGCGAGCCAGGATGAACCCCCCAGAAGGTGTTTTTACAGAAAACCCCATCAATCTTTAGGCGAACGCGCTATTTCCAGGCAGTTTCGGATATTGCCCCTAACTTCCGAGGTGCGAGCCGCAGCGACGGCTCGATGAAGGAGCGCTGCACACACGCACTGCGCCGGCTGAGCCTCTTCCATAATGTAGGAATTAAAAGGAACCTACGAAAACCTCCTGGAACCGCTGCAGGAGCCCTCGGATGCTATGACACATGTGATGAGGGATGTGTGCCTCACCACCCACACCCTCCAGCCACGCTGCTGGCATGCTTGGTTTCTTCTTTTTTTCTTTTTTTTTTTTTTTCCCCTTTTAATTTATTAATTTTTTTTAAGGCATTCCAGCCCCTTAACTTCCTGTGAAGTCATCTGGCTCAGGGAGGTGGGGATTTCCCCCCCAAATCCTTGAATTATAGCTAACTGGTGAGAAAGCAAGTGGAGAGTCTGGCACCTGGGAAGGAACAACCGTTTCTATCAGGACAGGCTGGGGGTGACCTGCTGGAGAAGAGCTCTGTGGAGAAGGACCTGGGGGTCCTGGTGGGTGACAGGGTGGCCATGAGCCAGCAGTGTGTCCTGGGGCTGAGAGAGACAATGGGATCCTGGGGGCATCAGGAGGAGTGTGGACAGCAGGTCCCAGGAGGGGATCCTCCCCCTCTGCTCTGCCCTGCTCAGGCCCCAGCTGGAGTGTTGTGTCCAGTGCTGGGCTCCCTGGGATAAAAAGGACAGGGATCTCCTGGAGAGAGTCCAGAGGAGGCTATGGAGATGCTGAAGGACCTGGAGCATCTCCCCTGTGAGGAAAGGCTGAGGGAGCTGGGGCTGTTCAGCCTTGAGAAGAGAAGACTAAGGGGGGACCTAATTAATGTTTATAATTATCTTAAGCAGAGGATGCAGGGGGAATCAGCCAGCCCCTTTTCAGTGTCTGTGGGGACAGGACAAGGGGCAATGGCTGCAAGTTGGAGCATAGGAAGTTCCACACCAACATGGGGAAGAACTTTTCCCCAGTGAGGGTGAGGGAGCCCTGGGCCAGGCTGCCCAGGGGGTGTGGAGTCTCCTTCTCTGGAGAGATTCAAGACCCATCTGGACACCTATCTGAGTGAAATGTCCTAGGGAGCTGCTTTGGCAGGGGGTTGGACCCAATGATCTCTCGAGGTCCCTTCCAACCCCTACAGTTCTATGATTCTATGAAAGCTGGGTGGGTGCTGGATGTGGCACATAGATAGAGCAGTGGGACTGCTGCTGCCATGCAGGATGCTTCTTCCCAACCTTGTAGCCTCAGTGCCCTGAGGACCTGACAGGTAACATCCTTAATTAGTCCTTTGTACAGAAACTTGGCTTAAAAAACCCCCAACAACCACAAAACAACTCATTTTTGTGGTTTTGGAGAGCTTCTTTCTGCAGTGTTACCTGACTCCTGCTGCCCCATCCCTGCTGGAATTTCCTTGCCTCCAGCTATGTGCTTAACCAGGTGAGGTGTCACCTCAGGAATTTCGCCTGTTCCCCTCTGTAAGGATTTTCCTCCTCCATCCTGCCAGCACAAAGCCATTCGTGCCTGTCTCCTGCCCTGACTTGTCAGGCTGAGTCAGACTTGTCAGGCTGTGCTGTGGAGCCCGTCTGAGCTGTGATGGGTACCCAGGTTTGGGCACCTTGAGAGCATCTCCTGTGGGTAGGGCTGAGCTGCCTATCCTTTTACACTCAAACTGGACTTTCCTGCTGTGTAGACACGGATTTTTTTCACCGTGTGTGACCCTGGGGAGACTCTCTCCTCACCCCTCTGCCCAGCCAGCGGTCCTGGAGGCACCTGAGCAAGATGGCTTTCAGTTTGCTTTCCCAGCCTTGTCATCGCTCCTGCAATGCCAATTCCCCTTCCCCTGGCACTCAGGGAAGAGGAGGAGTTCCAGCTCTGCTGCTTCTATTTCCCCCTGGATGAAGGGAGAGAGCCTGGACCCCTCTGGAAGAGGCATTTCTCCTCCTGACCAGCTCGGAGGACGCATACCTTGCATCCCATGGTACTGCTGTCCTCATGGTTTGGACTCTGTAGCACCCAGACCTGTGCCCCATTAGCTGCAGGGACTTGGTATCTCCAAGGCTTGCTAAAACCAGATTGAAGAGAAAGTATCTTCTTATTTTGGGTGTTTTTGTCTCTCCTGCCCCTGACATTTTCCTGCAGTTCAGTGTCTTGCTATTTATAACTAAACCTTGCCTTGCCCTGCTGGAAACCAAAGTGTTTGTAAACATGAAGCTCATGAAGCAGCCAGGAAGCAGCTACAGAGAAGATGGACTAGCTTGTTCCAACTGCTAGCAGGATTATATTAGGAAAAGGGAAATTTGGGTCTCATGGTGTCAAACGATCTCATTGCCAGGGATGGGATGTGAATGCAGCTGTTGCTCTGAGGGGAAGTGGGTTTTGGGCTGGTTTGTGCTACCAGGAACCTAATGTGCTATTAAGAAAGATAAAATCCCGAGCAACTCCTATGAAATTGGAGAAATAGGGAGTTCTGTCTGCTCTTGGTACCTGTGTTTAGTCACTCCAGGAGAAGGCAGCCACAGGGGCCACCACACTGGGTAAGTGTGACCTATCGCATCTCCATCCAACCTCAGCTTTGCTTCCCAGCTGGTGCTGTGCTCCTGTCTGATGTGGTGCTGGGAGAGGAGCCCTGCCTGCTCCATCCCTGCCTTCTGTCCCTGCCTGGCACCATCCAAAGCTGGTTTCAGGAGCTTCTGGTGATCCCCAAGCCTGCGGTGACCTGTGCTGAGCCCTTGCTGAGGGACGTTGGGTTGGATGGGAGTCGTGGGAGAAGGAAATTTGGACTTCTGTGGAAATTCCAGCATGGCTTTAGGGGGGTTTCTCAGCAAGGAAGGTCTGGGCTGAAATACAAGGTAGGGGTCAAGGGGATGGCAGCTGGACCACATGAAAATGTTAACTCTGAAGAGAGACCTTCAGCCCCAGTCGCTGGGGAGGTTGGAGAAGGGAAGTTGGGAATGGCTGTTGTTGAGCTTCCAGATGCTATTGCACAAGGCAAAGGAGATGTGAGGGGCAAGGCTGGTTCCTCAGGTTGCAGACAGGGCTAAGTGGCTGAGAAGCTCCTGCTGGGAGCGTTCAGGAAGAGGCCAGTGAATCCTGCTTGGTGTCAGCAGCCCCGTTAAGTGGTACCGGTAAGAGAACCCTGAGAGCAGCCGGGGTGGATGGTGCTGGGCTGCAGGTCTGTCCATCCTGGCCGTGCCATGTCCATGGGAGGTGGTTTTCAAGGTGTGTGCTTGCTGTAATGCCACCCACAGCAGGGTCCCTACCTCTGCACTGGTCTGGTGGTTCTGGGAGGGGTCATGCGGGTCAGGTACCCATGGGGAGATGGTGCCTGGAAACAGAGGATGTTTCCTTCCTCCCTTCCCCACAAACGAGGGTGACACGAACTGTTTGTGGAGCTGAGCTGGGTCGTGCTGCAGAGCCTGAACTTACCCCGTGGTGTTACTGCTCCCTTGGGCCTCACCTGCCTGCTGTGTCACTTTAAGGGGCTTCATGCCATGACCAAATCTGCTGAGAGAAGGGATGAGACACTTCAAAAACCTGTTTGGAAGTCACCAATTTCAGGCTGCTGCCAAGGGCTGAACCTTTCTTGCCTTTGACCCAGGCTGGCAAGGGCAGGCAGGCGCTCGCACCATGCAGGTGGCAGCACATTCCTTCCATCTTCCCAGGGGGTTGCTTTCTTTTGGGGCAGCTCTAGCAGCCTGCAAGCCTCCTCTGATGTGCACAAGCTCAATGGGTTGCATTTGATGGCCGGACCTTTCCCTGAGAGAAGATATGACCTCCTCTCTGAAGGCAGTTGATGCATGGAAGGCCCACCAAAAGAAATGCTTGGACCGATCTCATCTCAGCTCCAGCTCCAGCAAAACTGCTGCCCCTCCTGCTTCCCATCCCTCTGCTCAACTCCTGGCTGTACCCAAAGTGGTGACAAACGTGCTGCAAGGTGACTGATGGTGCCCAGGAGCTGCTGAGGTGCTCGGGAAGCAGCAGCGCTCCCCTTGCTGTTTCACTGATGGCTCTAATAAAATCCAAATCAGCCTTAATGGTTTTAATACTCTGCTCCATTGCATCTCTGAGGATGGTAATTACAATCAATAGGGACATATTTTCCTGAAAATAGTATCTGTGGATTCCATCATCAATTGAAAAGACACTGGTGGGAGAGGAAAGGGCTCAGCCAGCCGCCTTTGCTCTGTGAAGACACCTGGGTGCCCGTGCCAGTGTGTACGTGGCGCTACCCAATGGATTTTGCTGTCCACAAAGCCAGCATACTGCAGGCAGCAGTGATAAAAGCTCATCTCTACAGCCTCCAGGACTTCTGCTGGAGACTTCTGCATGGGTAAGGGTGTCCTGGAGGTTGTATTTTTCCCTGTTGATCACTAAATTATTCCTACAGGCGCTGTTGAGGCAGAGGGATGCCCGCTACCTGGTACCTTGGGCAGCACGTAGAGCAGATGGCACGTCGGTGCTGCCTGCCTAGACATGTAGCTGACCCTCAGGGGTGTGGGCTCGTGTGTTAGGAAGTTAAATTAGTTTCCTTCTGACTTGTTTGCTCCTCAAGGCTCTCTTGAGTTAGTGGAGGTGGGCACAGTGCTCCTGCTTCCCTCAGAGCTGTGTTTGATCCAGCTGCCCGTGGTGGCCTGTGGAACGATTTGGGGTGGGGGCGCCCTGAGAGGCAGCAAGGAGCCTGAGCTGGTGGTGGCAGTCCTGAATTCCCTGCCTGTGGGTTGGAAAAGTTCCAGGTCTGAGTTTGAAAACAGCTGGAAGCGTCTGCAAAAGGCTTTAAGGGCTGACACTGGAGACACTGTAAGCCTGGATGGAAGTCGTGGATCACATACCTGCCTGTTTCTTCTGCCTGTGGCTTTTCTGGTGTCTCCTCTCCTGGCTGCTGAGAACTTGAGACAAATTCAAAGCTCTTAGTACAGCACAGGATGTGATCTTTAAATGATTTAGTGGTTGGCCCTGGGCAGAGGCCTGTGTTTGATGGAGCAGCTCTGAAGGGAGAGCTGGTCCAGGGCAGCCATGGCAGGAGGAGGAGTGTGTAAAGCAGGTTGGTGAGATGGGGAACAGGCAAGAAATGAGCAGCAACACTTGTGTGCCTGATGGGTGCCTCTTAAAAGCCCCGTGAGAGTTTCAGGGTAGCAGGGCTGTTTGTTGGGAGCATGGGCTGGCGTCAAGTGCAGAGCCTTGGTGTTGCAAAGCTTTGGTCTGCCTCAGTGTGTCATCCCCTGCCTGTGGGGAGCAGGTATTTGATGGGATCAGCAGTGAGTCTGTTCTCAGTTAAGATAATAACTGATAGGCTGAGCTTGCTTAGTGTCTGGTTCTTCCTCCCTAGGTGATGCTCGATGCTGTCGTGGGAGTGGGCAGTAACAGTCAGGGGTTTGATGCCTGAGAGCAGTTTTTCCTCACACAAGAACTGTTGGTGCATTAACTTCTCTGACACACTAATTTTCAAAAATCAAACTTCTGGCTTGCAGGAAATTGCATTTCTGTCATTCTGACAGCATAGGGGCCCAGCAAGACCCTCTCCCTGCACCTCCTGGCTCTTTAACCTCTTTGATTTAGCCAGTTAACTCCTCATCAGGCAACTGAAGCAAGTCAAAATCGTGATGAGAGAAGCTCTTTAGGGCTATTCAATTATTTTTAAGACTTAGCTGACATTAAAACAAAAAACAACAAACCTTTTAGCTGTGGAAAATGCTGTAACTTCCATCAATCCAGGAATTTGTGTTTGCTTTGCACCAAGGCCCCCCCACACACACCTCCCCAGCATCCCTGGGTGTGGGACCCGCAGGGATGCGGGCGATGCGATGCATCACTGCCATGCTCCTCTGTGAAGGAATCAAAGCAGCCCTGTACTTTGGCCACTTTCCACCCAGCTCAAAGGTTAGGCAGGGCTGGCAAAGATATTAATGGTTCTGCCGAAGTGCACGATGTCATTAAGCTAAGAAAACATCTCTAGGTACTCTGAAGTGCTTGTCGCTGGAAGAGCGTTGGTAATTGCACAGATTGGAAAGATGTATGCTCACTGCTTCTGAAACCAGGCTGGGAACAATGCCCACCATTAATAGTCTTGAGAGAAGGCTTCATCTCCATCTCTGTCACAAAGCCCTCCGTTGAGGGAAGTGCTGAATCCATGGGGTGACAGCCCACGTGGGGTGGTTTGGCTGAAGGATTTGCCTTTTCAAGTGTGGTCTGTTATGTGATCCCCTCCCTGCGATGGAGCCCGGCGAGCTGGCACTGCTCCCCAGTCGACTGGTAGGTGAGCGGAGCGCGTGGGACGTGGAAATCCCCGAAATCCCAGGATCTCCAGGTTGGAAAAGACCTTTTAAGATCATCGAGTCCAACCGTTCCCCTCCTGTGCCAAACCATATTCCTTCCAGCTGAGGAAGCTGGCTTGCTGTAGTGCTAACTGTGTCGTGGGTGGTGGTGGTGAACCTCCCCCTGATGCCCTCGTAGGGGGTGCTGGAGAGAGCTGGTGTTGGCCAGCCAGTATGTTGTTCCAGAGTGTTTTTTGGGGTTGGGTGTAGCAAGAAGCAGATGCTGTGGATTTCCAAGAAGAGAAGTGAGCCTTTATGCCAGGCAAAACTCTTTATCATCTTGGAATATAGTTTTGTTGGGGTAATCTTGAAACCCAAGGGATTCCACAGTCTGGAGCCCTGTACACCTCCCTGCTGCACCCTTCACTAGCACTTTCACATTCCCACTTAAACCAGAGTATCTCTGGTTGAAAGCACGGCGTGCAGCCGGAATGCTTATCCAAGGGGATAATAATCATGTACTTAGGCACCTGGTTCTTGTGGATTGGGCATGCTGAATGCAAGGCAGTGTGTTTTTAATTCCTGGAATTGACCTGTGCTGTGTAAAACCTGTGATATTTTTTATTCCTGAAGGACAGTAGTTACCGTGGTCATGTTCTCAGAGTAGGATGGGGTGTCCGGACCGCCTGGCGCTGTGGGAAATACTGCTGTATGTGGGGAGATAAATTGCTCAGAGGGTGTTTAAAAAGCCATACAAAGAGGAACGGGAACTCAACCCACACCACGGAGCACTCAGAAGCCAGCTGAAGCTTCTTGTACTGCTGGGCTAGGCCTTGGTTATTGTTTTGGAGACTTTATACATCAGTTCCCAGAGAAAGGGGGAATCGACTCTTTAAAAGGGTAGACAATGGCAGGACAAGGGGGATGGAGTAAAGCTGGAGGAGGGAAGGTTTAAATTAGATATGAAGGAAGTTTTTTTACAGAGAGAGTGGTGAGGTGCTGCTGGCAAAGCCTTGCAGGAACAAGAGTTAAGCTCACCGAGCCCTCAAACTCTGGCAGGCTCTTAGGGAAGGTCATAAAATCGACGTAGGGAGCAGAAAGTGGCAGGGTTGAAGTCTAACCAGGTGGAGTTTGCTGGAGGAAGTGGAATGGCAAGCATGGAGCAGCCCTTTCTGCCCTGCTGCCATCGGTCCCCGGGCAGGCACGTGGTCCTGGGTCTGTCACAGAGAAATCCCTGCCCTTTCCATGATCCTGTATCCATAGGGCAACACCAGCCTTGACTCCAAAGCCAATGCTCATGGCTATTGCACCAGGACCCCGGGCACACCAGCTGAAACTCCCTATGTAAATATTTTAAATAATACTCCAAATATCCCCCCAAATCTTTCCCAGTGTGTTTATATTGATAGCAGAACTGGCTCAGCTGTGATACAGGCAGCAACACTTGTCCTGCTTTATGTCCTTATTCCTCTCAGCCTGTGTTTAAGGTGGTTTTGCCAGCCTGGATTGAAGGTGGCATTGTGTTAACTGGCTGCTGGTTGGCAAACCAAGTGCAAATTGGAAAGTTTGAGTAGAAACTGGAAAGGAGGGACTAGGTTCCAGCTGCATTCAGAGCATCACTTCTCATACTCCTAACAGCAAAACAAACCAGCATGATTAATGCTGGGGTTGTAAAGCTGGGTGCTCGTCTCCTGCAGAGGCAGGTGGGCTTGGGGGGTGTGTGTGCCACACAGTGCTCCTGGGAGAACCTGGTATTGTAATCAGCATCTAGAGAGGTGGTTTGGTTTTTTTTTTTTTTCCAGGCAGAACCATTCTGTACCACTTCACAGGGCGCTGCAGGGCTGTGATGGGCAGGCGAGAGCTGTGGCACGCTCTCCCATCACCCAGCTGCTGTGCTGGTGCACAGGTGGGCACCAAACACCCCCCAGAGCAGGTTTGTGGGGGATACTTGAGATCTGGGCTCCCTGGTATAAAAAAGCCAGGGGTCTCCTGAAGAGAGTCCAGTGAAGGGCTACGAAGGTGATTAAAGGCCTGGAGAGGAAAGTCTGAGGGAGCTGGGGCTGGAGAGAAGCAGCCTGAGAGGGGATCTGATCAATGGGGATCAATAGCTGAAGGGTGGGACACAGGGGGACATGGGCAGCCTCTGCTCAGGGTCTGTGGGGACAGGACAAGGGGCGATGGGCTCAAGTTGGAGCACAGGGAGTTCCACCCCAATGTGGGGAAGAACTTCTTCCCAGTGAGGGTGAGGGAGCCCTGGGACAGGCTGCCCAGGGGGTGTGGAGTCTCCTTCTCTGGAGAGATTCCAGCTCTGTCTGGACACCGCCCTGTGTGCCATGTCCTAGGGACCCTGCTTTGGCAGGGGATGATCTCCAGAGGTCCCTTCCAACCCCTTCACTTGTGTGATTGAGTCTCCTTAGACACGAGCTGCTCTGTGATTACCCTTCTCTTCAAGGGGCTTCCAGCTTTTTCAAGTGCTCCCATCATTCTGGGGAGCTTTGCCTTTCCACGGAGCCATTAGCGTCACACCAGTGGTAGATCTTCTTTATGTGGCCCATCTGGGTTTCCTGCTCAGTGATCTATAGATCTCCTCTAAATGAGCAAGTCGTGCTCAGGCCGTTTATTTCAGCTCCTCTGTGCTTTGTTAAGATGAAATCCGAGCGCCCGCCCCAGGGCTAGGAGGAAATAGCTGCTGCAGTTCGGAGGGGCCTGGGAGGGAAGGGAAGTGCTGTGCTGAGATTTAATCCCCTCTCAGCTGGTAGATGGCAAGGCTAAAGAAAGAGAACTATATTAAAGTGCTTAATTCTTTATGCATACAAAAGCTGCTCGTACGTACAGCCCGTAGGGAGCTGAAGTGCTTTTAGTGAGTTATTAAAAATTTAATCTAAACTTTTTATTTAATGTAATTCCTATATTGGATTTATTAAAGAGGGACTTGGGGAAATATCATCATGCCATACCTGAGTCGTGTGTGGCCAGCCTCTTCTCTGCCTCCTTTGCCTGACAGGGGGTTGGTGATAAACTGGCCTTAGTAGTTACAAAAGGAATTAATCTGGGGATGGTTTTTCCTCACTGGCTTCTCTACACTGTGCATTTGCATTCATGCATATTACCTGCTAGCTCAGCATATATCCTGGCACAATCTAGCTGGCTGTTTCTTTCTTCTGTTACTTGGCAGGTTGCAAGTAGTAAAGCAAGCTTCTAGCTGTGCCTGGTGAAGGTGAGGGTGGCCTTTCCTGAGGAGGAAGGCTCTCAGCATGTCACTGCTGTACCCTGACCTGGGAGCTGCTGGGAGCAGCGAGCAAACATCCCATAGCCCTGAAAATAAACCATCTCTGGGACCTTTTCCAGTTGCCTGGTGCTGGGAAGGGCAAAGTAGGTGAAGAATCAGCGCACACACCTGTAAATGAGACTTCTGAGACAGCCTTGTCCCCTCTTCCTGCAGAAGTGCTTTGAAATGCATCCCCCAGTGACCAGACAAGCTCATATTATACCTCAGTAATATTTAAAGTGTACACAGAAGTCACCCAGGAGCTTATCCAGTCCTCTTATCCCTGCACATCAGCCAGGTGGACGATACCTGTTGTTGCCCAAGAGATATCAGCCCAGGCTGCCTTAAGATGTGGGGATGAGGGTTTCCCATGACTTGCAGGCAGTACCACCTGCCCCACATGCCATATTGCCAGGTACATACAGATCACTGCTTGCCATTCCCCATCTCAGCCCTCTGTGAAGCAGAAAGCTGTGTTATCCCCAGGGAGCCACGCTCGTGTTCCAGCATCCTCTTCAGCACCTTGTCTGTGGTCCTTCCTACCTTGGTATCTGCATGCTTTCATACCCATGAAATAATTTGGGCATGGAATTAGCTGAAGGTTGATGTTGTTGAGATTGCTGGTGCTAATTAGAGGCGCTGGAGAGCTGCTGCAGCGTCCAAAAGCTCTTCCAAGGGCTTCAGTGGCCAGCAGAAACCAGGCACTACCGAGTCTGGAGCTTGCTGTCAGTGGAATCCAATGCACTGCTGAAGGCATGCCTGCTCAGCACTCTGAGCTTTGTGTTTTGTACTGGACCAAAGGAAACTGGAATGAAGGCTGGAGCAGTTTGCTGTCTGGATCCAAGCCTGCAGACATCCCTCCATCCTCAAAGGGTGGCATTTCATCCCAGAGGTAGAGCCAGCTCTCTTGGGGCAGTCACTGTAGCTCTGTTTAAACAAAAGAAATTAACAAATTGCTTGTTAAAGTAATGTATTTGGGGGAAAGCTGGTGAGCACTGCACATGGGGCAAGTCTGGAGGAGAAATGACAGCTGCTGGTAAGATAAACTTGCCACAGCCACCAGCAGCATCTCCATGCCCTGGATGCACAATTCCCAGTGTGGCAGTGGGTGCTCCTTGGAGTAACACCCAAAGCAGCGCCCTGAGAGCCAGGGGAGCTTGTTTTATTAAGGTTAAGCTGTAATTGCTTTGCCATTGCAGCTAGTGCTCTTATCAGTCTCCTCTCTCTCCCACAGCTTAGGTATTCAATATTCCCTGTTGCCTTTCTCCCTTGTCCCCCAAAAACTGAGCTGGGCCAGGGGCTTCAGACTCTGCTCCCCAGGCTGGGTGTCAGTGCAAGCTCCAGCACAGCCCCTGCAGAACCACAGCCCTGAGTGAGGACAAACAAAATGCCCAAGAACTGCATTTATTACCCAGAGTTTCCCTTTGTGTCAGAAATAGTGTGACCAGTAGGTCTGGGGAGGTGATTGTGCCCCTGGACTGGGCACTGGTGAGGCTGCACCTCGAGTGCTGGGTCCAGTTCTGAGCTCCTCACCATCAGAAGGACATTGGGGTCCTGGAGCGAGTCCAGAGAAGGGTAACCAGGCTGGGGAAGGGGCTGGAGGGCAAATCCTCTGAGGAGCAGCTGAGGGAGCTGGGGGTGTTGAGCCTGGAGAAGAGGAGGCTGAGGGGAGACCTTCTCCCCCCTGCCCTGCCCTGCCAGGAGGGTGCAGAGAGGTGGGCGCTGGTCTCTTCAGCCAGGGGACAGGAGCTGGGACAAGGGGCAATGGGCTCAAGCTGTGCCAGGGCAGGCTCAGCTCAGCTGGGAGGGCAAAGTTCTTCCCTGGCAGAGTTGTGGGGCTGTGGCACAGGCTGCCCAGGGAGGGGCTGAGTCACCCCCCTGGGTGTGTTTAACAGAGGGGAGATGAGGTGCTCAGGGATCTGGTTTAGCTTAGGATGGGAATGGTTGGACTCCATGATCTTAAAGGTTTTTTCCAGCCTGGTGATTCTGTACAATTAGCACCATGGGAGAAGATGAGGAGCAGTGGGGCTGGTGGGGGCAGTGGGGCTGGTGTGGCTGAGTGCTGCTGGAGCAGCCTGGGAGGGAGCTCCCACCACACTAAACTGGTTTTGATTTTTTATATATATATATATATATATATATATATATATATATTTGATCCCTCTGTGGTCCTGTGCCTTCATCCCACGATGAAACACTGCATGTTCACCTTACCCTTTCTGCTCATCCAAATTCCCCCCAAGGAGCGAGCGCTGCCATCCCCCTGCCCTCAGTGACTCACTCACCACTCAACCCAACGGTTCCATTTTGACACCTCGATGGTTTAAGTTAAAAAAAACCCAAACCCAACCAAAACCCAACCCACAGAACAACCTATAAATCCCTCCCATGTCTGTCTGTCTGTCAGCATTGGTGTGATACCAGCAGACACCCCTAAAGCCCTATCCCCCCCTGATCTTTGTTCTGTTTAAAGGCTCACAGAAAACAATGTGCTGTGTTATTAGCAGAAGCTGGAGGCTGACAGAGCAGCTCTGTGCAGAGGAAAAGAGTGCCTGAGGCAGAACAGGAGAGGGGAAAAATCCCATGTAAGACAGGAGAGTCATTCTCTTGCTCTTATATGGTGCTGCTCTGCCACTGCAGCTCCCTGGCTCCGTGACTAAGGAGGCTCGGCTGGAGGCCACCGTTGCTTAGCCTGTTATTTTTAGCCTTTTCCAGGCTCCTGCTCAGGCTGCCCTCCCTGCTGAAGGCTGTGGCTTTGCCTCTTGCTTTACTTACTGGCTTTGCAGCCTGGTAGTCTCCCGTGGAGGGCTGCAGGGTCAGGAATGGGCAGGGATGGGGTTTCCTGTGGTGACGGTGTTGGTTTTGGAGCTTGTAGCTGATACACCTTGCAGAATGTACCACCTTTGTTCAGTGCCACCAGCGGGGTTCAGGAGCCCAACTCACCAAATCACCTTTGCATCCATTTTCTCAAAGGCTGAAAATACCAAACACCCCTAAAGCCAGAGCCAGACTCCCCTTGCATGGACCTGGGATTGTTCCCACTCCAGGAGCACACCCTTCCCCAAACCCCCGATCTCGGTGGGGTTTGAATCTCTCTAAGGCTTGAGTTTTGAAGGGGTTTGTTCATGGTTATGAGTAGAACAACCCCCCCATCCAAATAAAATAAAGGACCGTGTTTGTGCCAGGCTGTGTCAGAGAGCTTGAAGTCATCAGGCTTCAGAGCTGTGTGAAGAATCCCCTTCTGTCTATTTTTAACCCAGCCGTGACTCAGAGGGATGTTGCTGAGGAAGCCCTTAAAGGGCGCTGCTGTTACCTGCTTTCTCAAGGACCTTGATAGTTATGGTGTTTGGCTCCAAAACTTCATTTCAGAGTCAGTTTGGAGTACGGTGTGTTTACTCCCTCAGCCTGCAAGTCCCCTTTTCTGGGCTCCTACCACCCGCTTTGCAATTGGAATGAGTTGCCATGTAAAGCCAGCCCGTAAATCATCCCCTCTCAGCCATTGTGGCAAGCAGGAGGGGAGTGGAAAGGGATAGCTGGGCTCGAGGTGACCTGTGCATCCACAGATGTTGCCCTCTGACTCCCGTGGGGGTCAGCAGCTTAATTTATAATTGATAACTTGGCGCCTGGGCTTCGTTATCAGGCGACTGTGGGTGCAGGTGCTGAGGGCGAGCTCATCACCCCTGGTGAAATGCAGATTATACTGCTGTCTGCCTGTATGGCCAGACTGGAGTTTCAGGGATTTTGCCACAATTAAAAAATGGGCTTAATATTTCCTCCAGAAATTGCTTTTGGCCCCAGACCAGTGACTTAATGGTTGCTAAGTGCCGAGCGTGGGGCTTCTCTACACGCTTCCAGCTCAGCGTTTCCACGTAACTCCTGCTGGCCTCAGTCTGAGGAAGCTGAAGGCCACACTGTCCTTCATCCTTTTTTGGGGGAAAAAAACCCCCAACCCTCTTTCTACCCCCTCTTCTCATGCCATTTGTTTAGCTCATCTCCCATCACCAGCAGAAAATGCATTGATAGCTCTCCCTGCCCGCTGTTAGAACTTGGAGGTGGGTAAGGGGGTGGGAAGGGGGCACAGTGTGACTCTGAGGGTTGTTTGGGGTTTAGGAGTTTGGGGTTTTTTTTCCCAAATTTATACTAAAAAAATTCAAATGAAGAAAACAAATGGGGGAGGAGGGATAGGAAGGGCTGCCTGCAAGCTGCACGCAGCAAGCCTGAATGTGCGTGGGGTTGGACAGGGATGATCTCTGGAGGTCCCTTCCAACCCCTGTGAATCATCTGTGCTGCACAGCAAAAGGGAATTTGGAAATGAACTGGTGCTCATTAGCTCCTTTAAAAACCCCTGCTGAATCTGTTACTGGCCAGAGCTGATGAAGATGCTCCTCAGAGCTCGTGCTCAGAAGAAATAGCTCTTAATGGCTTTGAGTTATTCTCTGGCAATAGTGACAGGGCTGCAGATTAGGGAATGCCTTCTGTAGGATCTCAGATGGTTTGGGGAGCTGCTGGGTGCCTTGGGAGGGTGCCAGCATCCCCCCACCCTGGCACGGCTCAGAGCAGAAAATGGGCTTTGGTGCTGAAATGAAGGGGAGGGTGGTGGTGCAGGCTGTCAGCAGGGCCCCCTCTATTTCAGCTGGCAGAGGCTGGTGCCTGGCAGCTGCTGGTGAAGGCAGGAGGATGAGGTCGGGCAGAGCTGAGCAGCGCTGGCGCGGTCACGTCTGGGTCCATCGGGATGGTGCTCAGCACCCTGAGGCTGGCTTGCACATCGGCTGCAGGGAGAGCTGCTGGGGGAGGTTTGGTTCTGGTGGGCTTGAGGCAATGTTAAAATAACAGGCCCTGGCTGAGTGATGTGTGGTGTATAGCAGCTAACCCAGCCCTTCTGCTTCCCTTGAACAGCAGGGCTCCTGCATGGCACCCATACAGGCCAAAACTGCTTCAAATTGTTCATGGCTGATGGGATTTGCTACAAATCCTCTCCCAAATGGGACAGGAGTAGCTCTGCAGAGCAAGGTGGATCCTAACAACGTCATTTACTGATGCTAATGCAGAAACTTCCAGTTTTATCTCATCCTGCTGGAACACTCAAGTTCCCTGGAGCAGTTTGCATACCCTGAGCTTCCCAAAAGACCATGTTCCCAAAAGGCCATGTTCCCAAAAGGCCATGTTCCAAAAAAGACCATGTTCCCAAAGGCCGTGTTCCAAAAGACCATGTTCCCAAAGACCATGTTCCAAAAGACCATCCTGCTCTTAAGAATATAAAGAAAATGGCAAGGAGGCAGCCATAGCTTTTCTGTTGCAGTCTCCCTGCTTCTCCTTAGCTGGTGGGTAAAGTGCTCCTCCATTGGCAGTAAATTAATACCTGGTGGGCTGTTGTACCTACCCCTCATCAGCCAGCTTGTAAATCCCTTATTAAGCACGTGTGATCCAGCTTGTGCGTCATGCAGCTGGAAATGGAACCAGTGCCACAGTATCAGCAAGTTTCTAGATGGGTTTTGTGCAGAAGTCTGGTTGGAACAGAAAAGGGGCTGCCCAATTCCTCCTGCAGCCCATGCTTAAGATAATTATAAACATTAATTAGGTCCCCCCTTAGTCTTCTCTTCTCAAGGCTGAACAGCCCCAGCTCCCTCAGCCTTTCCTCACAGGGGAGATGCTCCAGGCCCTTCAGCATCTTCCTGTCCCTCCTCTGGACTCTCTCCAGGAGATCCCTGTCCTTTTTATCCCAGGGAGCCCAGCACTGGACACAACACTGCAGGTGGGGCCTGAGCAGGGCAGAGCAGAGGGGGAGGATCCCCTCCTGTGTCCTGCTGCCCACACTCCTCCTGATGCCCCCAGGATCCCATTGGCTCTCATAAATACTCAGGAGACTTAGATTATTCCCTCCAGGTCCCTGTAAAGCATTCAGCATCCTGTATGTGAAACAGCTGTGACCTTCTGCTCCATGTTTTGAAGGACCAGAAGACCATGGTTTGGTTCTGGAAGGGCAAGGATGCAGTCTGTGGGACGTGGGGGGAAAGCAGATGGCTTTGGATCAATCTCTTGCCACTGAAAGTGGAGCGTGAGGCTGTTGAAAGATGAGTGCTTCAGCATCCAAATAAATATACAGTAGGTATCCTTCCTGGTGCTCCTTAATTCCCTGGTCATGGATGAGTTCTAAACTAATAGTAACTCTCTGTGCAGTGGGGTTTTGCCCTTTGTCTCCCCCATTAATGTCACATTTGGACCCTGGAGGGACAGGAAGAGTTTTGTTCTAACACTTCAGCACACGTGCTTTTATCCTAGAAGCTGGTCAGTTGGTAGCCCTGTGCTTCAGGAGGGGTTTGTAAAGCTGCTGCTTGTTGAGGGACTCTGGAAACCTCCGTGGGTGGGAGCTGTGGAAGAGGGAAGGGTGCTGTTTGGGTGCCAGGGGAGGTTTAGGTTGGGTATTAGGAAAAAATGTCATCGCTGGGAGGGCTGTCAAGCACTAGAACAGGTTGCCCAGGGGAGTCACCATCCCTGGAGGGATTTAAAAGACCTGTAGATGTGGTGCTCGGGGGCATGGGTTGGTGGTGGCCCTGGCAGTGCAAGGTTAGAGTTGGATTTGCTGATCCCAGAGAGCGGGTGGGTGCCCCGTCCCTGGGGGTGTTGAAGGCCAGGTTGGCTGGGGCCCTGGGCAACCTTGTGTAGCTCCAGGCCTGGAGGTTGGTGTCCCTGCCTGTGGCAGGGGGTTGGAGCTCTGTGACCCTTGGGGTCCCTTCCAACCCAGGCCTGTCTGTGGTTCTATGATCTCAGAGGTTCAACTTAATCAATTCTGGGGTTCTGTGGGTTCTTAAACTGTCAGGGGTTTATGCCCTTGCAGAGAAGAGTCACACATTGACAAGGGTGAAAACCACCTCAGCATCACCTTCCTTAAATAAAAGAGTAATAGTCTAAAGCATTCTATGAATGTAATCCACAGGAATACTCCTCTTTCCAAGCAGATGTCTGGTATTAACTGATTACAAAATAATCTTTCTTTTTTTTTTTTTTTCTTGCCAGATTTAAACCCTGGGAAGGCTTTAGCTTGGCTTAAAGGGGAGCTAAATCCATCACTCCCTGTAACTCATCAGCAAATAAAGCTGAAATCCTGTGATGCCATGTATAATTCCCAGTTCCCTGCAGGCTTCTTGTGCTCAGGCAAGCCCATGGGGTCAGGGTCAGTAGGAGCATCCCACAGAAGCTAGTGGAGCACCCTGCTTGGTAGTGATGCAGTGTTCAGCCTCATTTCTACCTGGTACATAATCCAGCTTTAAATTTAATCTCGGGATTTGAAGGAAAAAAGCGTGTTGATTTAGACTGGCTTTTGTACCAACCCAACGGGCTGGCTGGTGCCAACCTGAAAAATAAACTTCCCCAGCTTGGCTGGTAAGGCACCCCCTCTGCTCTGCCCTGCTCAGGCCCCACCTGGAGTGTTGTGTCCAGTGCTGGGCTCCCTGGGATAAAAAGGACAGGGATCTCCTGGAGAGAGTCCAGAGGAGGCTATGGAGATGCTGAAGGGCCTGGAGCATCTCCCCTGTGAGGAAAGGCTGAGGGAGCTGGGGCTGTTCAGCCTGGAGAGAAGCCTGAGAGGGGATCTGATCAATGGGGATCAATATCTGAAGGGTGGGACACAGGGGGACATGGGCAGCCTCTGCTCAGTGTCTGTGGGGACAGGACAAGGGGTGATGGGCTCAAGTTGGAGCACAGGGAGTTCCCCCCAATGTGGGGAAGAACTTCTTCCCAGTGAGGGTGAGGGAGCCCTGGGCCAGGCTGCCCAGGGGGTGTGGAGTCTCCTTCTCTGGAGAGATTCCAGCCCCGTCTGGACACCGCCCTGTGTGCCCTGTCCTAGGGACCCTGCTTTGGCAGGGGGTTGGACCCCATGGGCTCTGGAGGGCCCTGCCAACCCCTGTGATTCCGGATTCTGAGATTCTAGGAATGACCAGGGGCAGGAAAAAGCTTCTGGTGGTTCATCAATAAGGGCACCCAACACTAGCCTGCCTTGGAGGAACAGATGCTGCTCTGGCCCTTCCCCCTTCCAGAGCTTCTGGGCTGCAGCGCTGCCCAGGTCCTCACAGCTGGTGGGGTTCAGGGCTGTGTGTGTGTAAAAATAAACGTGTGGGACAACAAGGAATGACAAACATGGACAGAAAACAGCTGGCTGTGGCTTTTGTGTGAGTAATATGTCCCAGCTCCTTCCCTTCCCTCTCTCAGGGTTGAAACCTGCCCGGCTCAGCCACGCTCTGCTCCCAGGCAGTGTGTGAAAGGAAGGGTTTGGGCTTTATTGGTTTTCTAAGGAATGTTCTTCCAGAGTAGGAATGATGATGGGAGAGCTGATAACCTCCGTGCATTATCTCCTCTCCCCTGTTAATGATTTCCTTGGGCTTGGGGCGGAGGTGCAGCAGCCAGGGGAAGCCCAAAGGGCTGCGATGGGGAAGCAGGACCAGCCTGCCCAGAGGAACCGTGCTGCCTGTTTGCCACCTTGTGCTGTGAATACGGCTGGTGGGGAGGACTGGGGTGTGGGATGCTCTGTGGGACCTGGCACGGGGCCTTTGTGGAAGTTGTAAAAGGAAAAACAACAACAAAAAGCTGTGTAGAGCATCAGGAATTAGGTATTTACCCCAGAACTGGTGTCTTCTCCTTCTGTAGATGGCTTAGTGCATCAAACCCCATTGGTTTGCTACAAGAATTTGAGTGTGTCTGGTGAAGTTGCATCTTCTTTCTTGGTGGGGCAGCTGCCCCAGTGGCCTGTCCACAGGGAGTTAAGTGGAAGGATGCTGCCACCTGCACCACACGATTGAATTTCTCATCTCCTCACCCCTAAAGCCCTGCAGACATCCAGGGCATCAGGCCTGGTCCGTTCCTGGTTGCCCACCTTAACCACCAGAGAGGTCTGGGCTGGGAGGCTGCTCAGCCAAGCTTGACCTTGCCCCTAAGCTGGGAGACTGCTCAGCCAAGCTTTCCCCTAAGCAGCATCTTCCCAGACCTTTTGGAAGAGACCTGGAGCGGGGTGGGTTGCAGGGATGTGTTTTGTGCTGGTGTCCCCCAGCTTGGTGTCAGACCTGCAAGAGATGTCCTCCAGAGCTTTCTGAATGGTGTGTTTCTGCTTCAGAGGTGGCTTTGGGGAAAAGCTTCAGGAAAACCTGTCCAGATCATCCCCTAGCTGGAACAGGACACCCTAAGTTGGAGGGTGCCTTGATAAGAAAGCAACACGAAGGCAGTGCAGGTAGCCTCTGGGTCTCCTCCTAGCTGAGAGGGGCTGTTGGAGGTCCCCAGGGCTTTCCTGGTGCTCCCTCCTGGGTGGTGCCTCTATGGAGAGCAGCAGCACTTCTCCACCGCCTTCACCCAGGAGCGCAGTTGCCCATTGACCCACCTGGAGCACTGCCAGAAGCCTTTCACTCAGTTTAATCACTCGTTGCTTTCTTAACCTGCCTGCCTCACTTCTCAAGGGGTGACAGCGAGCGGAGACAGACCAGAGATGGATGCACATCCAGAGGCTGAGGTGCCTGGTCCTTTCTGCCTCCATCACAGGCTCGTGCAGGGCTCCCTGCCCCAAGGGAGGGGAGGAAGAGCCTCGCTGTGTAACGGGTGGCTTTTCCACAGCAGATGACCCCCCAAGCTGGATGTAGCACTCTGCTGGGTCAGTTTGCACAAGGAATAAGCTGTAAAATAAATTTGGGGGTGCGTGAGGGTGTTTCACCCCACGCTGCACCAAACCCAGGCGCAGGGAGGTCGGTGTGGTCCCCATTGGGGATGTGCTGGAGGTGGGGGTGCTCTGAGTCCCCCTGTTAGAGATCCATGTGTGGGAAGTGGTGATGGTGGGCATAAATTCAGGAGTTTTCCTTGTGCTGCTCACAGTGGGCAGCATCAGAGGTGATGTAATAGCACGGTGCTGCCTCCAGCTTGCCACAGGTACCTCTCCAAAGTGGTACATCATTTGGGGGGAAATGGAATTTTTGACTTTGATGTTTGGAGGTAGCTGTGCAGCTGAACAGGATTCTTTGCAGATCCAGGAAAACACCAGGCAGGACTTCACCCTCTCTTAAAAACTTCTGCAGAATATGTAATAATATATTATTTTTTGGCAAAAAAAAATATAAGCTGTCTTTCTTTTTTTAATTTTTTTTTTTAAAGCTCTGCTTGTGTAGGGAAGAGGGCATCAGGGAGGAGGGGGGTTGGAGTTGAGTTGGGTCCAGGCTTTTCTCTCCATCCGTGCAGCCCAGCTGCTTGGGGGTCTCAAGGGACTCACCACCCACCCAGGGCTGGCTGCTCCAGCTTGTTTGTGTGGGTGAGAAGCTGGGGCAGCTGGGGCAGCGCAGCCATCCTACAAAGGGCCTTAGAGGTGCATGTGGTGCAGGGAATCAACTCTGAGACACCCTCTGAGCAGCTGTTCCCGGGTTTCAGAGTCAGAGGCATTTCTGAACGTAACCACAGCTGGCTACAGCTAAGAGCAGAATTAATCCCTGCTTGCCTTAAGGAAGGAAGGCAAGGTGTGGAGCTTCTCTTAGATGCAAGCCAAAGCACTAGTTGCTTGCCTGGGTAAGAGCACCTGATGCTCAGTGCAAGCCTGGCCTGCAGCATCCCTCCCCAGCCCCTCAGATGGGGCCAACCTGGCCACAAAGTTTTGCAGATGATGCTATCCTGGTATGTGTTATTCCCTGGAAGTTGAACTGAGCTTACTTGAGCTGAGCTCAGCAGGTTGCAAATGCAGGGAATCACAAGCTATCCCGCCCTTCTTTGCAGTCCCTCCTATTGAAGGGCTTTTAAAATAGAAAGGGAAATGAAATTTGGTGCCCTCCACGTGTCAGGCCTCCAGCCTGAGCCTGCCAACAGGCGTTTGATAATCCCATGATGCTATTTTGGGGGTAGCAGAGGAGTGCTCTGCCGACAGCAGGGAATTCCTGCGGGGTGTGTAATGATGGGGTGCTGCAGAGGCGCTTGGCTGCCTTTGGGGTGCAGAGGCTTCACTGTCCCTGGGACATGGGGGCTTCACTGTCCCTGGGACTTGGGGGCTTCACTGTCCCTGGGATATAGGGGCTTCGCTGTCCCTGGGACTTGGGGCTTCACTGTCCCTGGGATATAGGGGCTTCGCTGTCCCTGGGACATGGGGGCTTCGCTGTCCCTGGGACTTGGGGGCTTCACTGTCCCTGGGACATGGGGGCTTCACTGTCCATGGGATACGGGGGCTTCACTGTCCATGGGACATGGGGGCTTCACTGTCCATGGGATATAGGGGCTTCACTGTCCCTGGGACACAGGGGCTTCACTGTTCCTGGGATATAGGGGCTTCACTGTCCCTGGGACATGGGGGCTTTGCTGTCCCTGGGACAAGGGGGCTTCGCTGTCCCTGGGACACGGGGGCTTCATGGTCCCTGGGCTGTGACCACCAGCCATCATCCTGCAAAGAGCATCCGCAGATCCAGCGCTGGGTGTTTGCTTGGTCTCCCCAGGGCTTTTCTTTGAAGAAACGTGATGAGACAAGGAGCAGCTGTGGTGGGGAGAAGGGTGTGGGGACAAGCATGAGCATCACCTCCATCCAACCCCCCTGCCCAAAAGCAGGTCAGGGCTGAGGCTGGGGCCCAGCCCAAGCTGGGGGGTGGCAGAGGGCTCTACATTCGCTCTCGCTGCAGGGTGGAGGTATAATTAGCTGGAAATGTAGGGCAGAGCCTTTTCCAGAAAGGACCGCGCTCTATTCCTGCGGCGCAGGGGCAGAAGGCAGAGCGTTTCACAGCTCTGCTTCAGCGGCCTGGTGTCTCGCAGCGTTTCGGGCGAGGAGAGGAGAGGAGGGGGGGAACACGGGCAGCTCCTTCCTCCAGCCGCCATCCAGCGCCGGGAGCCGGTTCAGCCCCGTTCCGGTAGCTGAGAGCCGCGGCGGGGGCTGGAACTGCGGCTGCCGCAGCACCGGGCCGGGGAGGGTCGGGGGTGGGTGGGAAGGAAGGAGGGAGGGAAGGGGGAGCTTCCCAGCTCCAGCGCAGCGTCTGAGGGAGGAGAGCGTTCGTTTCTCCCCCGCGGAGGAGCGCGGAGCCCGCTCCCCCTCCCCGCTCTTTGTGCCGCCAGCGCAGCCGGCGGCGGGGGCGGGACCGGCCCCCCCATCCCGTGCTCCGCCGGGGCCGCCGCTGCGCAGGCGGAGCAGCGCGGCAGCATCCATCTTACCGGCGGGCGGCTGGCCCGGGCTTTCTCCATCCTCCTCCTCCCCATCTTCCATCCTCCTCCCCATCCTCTTCCACCCCCGCCGGGGCCAGAGACCCCGCGGGGCGGCGCGGCGGCTGCGATCGCTGCCGGCTGGGCGGCAGCCGCGGATGATGCACGGAGATGGTACACCAGGAAAACTGCTCCTACCAGGTAAGGGGCGAGCGCGGCCTGGTCCCCCAGCTTCACCCCCTCTTCCAGCTGCTCCCCCTTAGAAAGCTCTTTCCCGGAGGTTCGGAGGGGGAGGATGTGCGGGCAGCCCGGCTCCGCCCGCTCGCTCGGGTTTAAACCGTGGGCTGCCGCTCCCCGGGGCATCCCGGGGTTTGCGAGGCAGTTGGGTTCAAAATAGGCTCGGGAGAGGGGTAGAAGCCGTCTGCCGTGCGGCGCTTTTGTGCCCGCCGTGCGATGCTGCGGGCGCGGCGGGCAGGGATGCGCTCGGCCGGGGGAGCGGCGGAGGATGGGGCTTGTCAGGCTGCGCCCTGCCTCCTCCTCCTCCTCTCTGCCTGGATCAAACTGCGCCGTGGAAGCGAGCGAGCTGCGGTTTTGCACTTCTTGGAGTTGCCCGTAGGAGACCGAGGTGAATTTTAGAATAAAAAGACCCGTTTCCCCATGCTTTTCGTGTCGACGTGAACGCCGACCTGCCAAGGGGGTTGTTTTCAGATGTTGTCTCGTCGTGGCCCGTGCTGTTGTGCTAAATAATCCCTGCGAGGACTGGTGATGGGTTTGAGGATGAGCATTTCCCTCCCCCAGCATCCATCACAGCCGCCCCCATCCCTGGGCCCTGGCAGTGGTGCTGGGGGAGGCAGCGCCGAAACCAGGATTACCATAGCAGGGCGAGTGAGAGCTTGGGGCAGGCTGTTGTTACGGCTTCATTTCCCTCTGAGGAGACTGGTTGGGTGCACCTGCCTGAGAGAGGGCATGTCTAGGGCTCTGCAGTACCACAAACACCCATCCATCTGCAATGGTGATGCTGGGAAACGCGTTTGCCTACGTGCAGTGGGGGAGTGTTTCACATAACAACCCAGCAGGCATTCCCAGCAGCAGAGCTGGAGCCTCCAGAGACAGGGGTTTTTTTTGCCCAGGACGGCAGCTCATCCTTGGTTTCTTCCACCACCACATTTAATTCCCACTTCAGGCTGTGTCCTAAGACAAAACACGTCGCGTTGCAAAACGCATCATGAAGGGAGAAGATGCAGAAGGACATGTATGCATGGAGAAGGGAGAGTTGAAAAGATGCTTTGCTGAATGCTTTCCTTCCAACAAACCCTTCTGGAAATGGATTTCCATTTTTAGCTCCTTTGGAAAAAGATAAAAAATTAAAAAAATAGGGTTTGGGGTTTTTTTTCCAGGCTCAATGTCAGGGGATCTGATTTTCCTGCAGCTCAGAGCCTGTTGCTCTCTAGTGCCTTGATAAATGGTGCCATTGTTTCTGTGCAGCGGATGTTTTCCCAGCACACTGCTAGGCACGCAAGGGTTAAAGGTTGCTCATTGTTCCCCCGGGGTGGAAGCTGGTCCGTGGGGTGGGGTGGGCGAGGGGATGCTGAGCTGTGGCGCAGGCCTGGCCAGCATCCCTGCATGTTAATGCACTGGGCTTGCTGGGATGGCAGCGCTGCTGCCTTTTATCTGCTTTAATCTGCTTGCTTGTTTATGAGTTGGTTCCTCTCCTCCCAACCAGTAAACATCAGAGCAAAAGCAGCCAAAAAAAGAGCAAACAGCAAAGTGCAGAAAAACCAGCCTGGAGGAATGGGCTTTCAAATGAAATCTGTTTCAAAAGCCTCCCTACCACACTGCAAAGATCAGGAGCAACCCCAGCCCCCTCCCAAACCCATTAACCCAAAGGCCAAGTTTTAATCCCTGGGTGGCCAGCCATGCTGGGGTTTGGGTCAGGCTGGAAGCCAGAACGATAGGATTTTGGTGGGTGCCCAGAGTGCCCCAGGGGGAGCAGGGTGCCAGCACGTAACACTGCTCGCCTCCTTCCTTGCACCCTTCTTTTGAAGCAACTAAATAAGCTCAAAATAAAGCAAAGTGAGGAAGAAAATGACCTGGGGGGGGTGTGTGGGGGGGATGGGACGGGACTTGGAAACGTGTTTGTTTTGGAGAAATTCATCAGAAAAGCTCTGACATGGCCACATCGTGGTTGGGGTGTAAGCTGTATGCCAGGGAGGGTGCTGGGGCCTGGGCTCTGTGCAGCTGGTACTGAGGAAGAGAATGTGACTGTTGTTACACCAGGCCTTGCCTTGAAAGCCCCTTTTCACACCTCAAATGATGTGGCTAAGTCGGGTTCATGGCTTTGGGTTTAGGCCAGGTCCTCCCTGGTCGGGAGGTCCCAGCCTCTGACATCTTCCCCATGGCCACATCCTGAAGTCACGCTGGCTGCAGCCACCCTTCATGCCCTTTGGTTTCCCTCTTAGTTATTTAATCCTTTTCCCTGTTTCACGCTGCTCTGTGTTCCTTCACCAAACGTTCCTGGTTAGGGCTCTGTCTTTCTCCTACGAGCTCGACAGGAGATGTGTCAGCTCGTGTGCATTGGGTGATGGTTTGTGAAGCCCTGAGCTCGTGTACAATCAAAAGCCAGGGTGCAAATCCAGGCCTTAACGTGGAAATAAAGGGTTTATCCCAATGCCTGTGTTAGCAGTGCTTTACTGGCCTGCATCTCAGTTTGCTCTGTAGCTCTGGTTGCCCAGCGATGCCCCACGGGTCCACCTTTGCTAAACGGGACTCATGGGGCTCTTGCCATCTTCACGTCTCTCTGCTGCTGCTGTACAAGTGGGTGCTACGCCTAGATTTACATCATTGGGTTGATTTTTAATGTGCAGAATCCACCCCCTCTCCCCAGCACCCCCTGCCTCAGGCAGGAGTCTCCAAACAGGCAGTTGCCCGTGGGAACCGGTTTTGGCTCTGAGCGTTGGCATCAGTCACGGTCTGAGCTATCTGCTGGTGGGAGGGTCGCTGTGGAGATGTTACCAGGCTCCACACAGGCAGGGAGAATGTAAAAGAAAAAGGGGGAAAAAAATATCTGAGGTGAAAACTGGGATTTTTATTTGCTTAGAAATAATTCCTTAGGTGGGTCGAGGCTTGTGGCACACCCATCTCAGCACCTGTGTTCTCCTGGGACATGGTCTGGGTCAGGACTTGACTCTGCTGCTCTGGTGATGCCAGGTTTGTGTGTGTTTCTTGAAGGTCTGTTAGAAAGACCCCTTAGTGGGGCAGTGCCAGTCTCACCCTGGGTTGGGGAGATGCTGGTGTCTCTGTGGGTCAGGCTGGCGATGGACCATGCAAGGCTGGCCAGCACCCCTCACTCTCTGGGTCTTGGCCAAGTACTGAACCATAAAAGTCAGAAGCTTAAAGTATGAAATGCTCGTTAAAAAGCCCCAAATAGATAATTTATTAGTTTTGTTTGCTGTCTTTAGGGTTTGTAGGCTTTTGAGACCTGTAGGAATACTGGGCTGTCATCGCCGTCTTCATTAAAGTGAATGTGAGCTCTTGTGGCAGAATATAACCCCAAGGGACCAGGGCCTTGGAGGAGACCTCAGATACCCCCAAATCCCACCATGGAGCGCTGGCAGCACTGGAGAGCTGCTGGCCTGGCCTCTCCAGATGCTACATTGTGGTACAGCAGAGGAACCTTGCTTGGCATGGCCAAGCGCTCCAACCCTGTGTCGTAGCAGAGTGAAATAAAGCCTGGGTTAGAGAGCTGAGGCTGAAGGCTGCCTTGTTTAGACCAAGATCTGAAAAACCAAAAAGCTCTGTGCAGCAGGTAGAAAGCCCTTGCGGTGCTAAAGCTTATGGAAGCATCCTCAGAGGGAGGACATGGTCCATCTCCTCTCTAAATGTGCAGGCGATGGCCGTAAGTGCCTTGTGCTGGCTGCTCTGCAGAGGAAGGATGCTGTGAGGGGACCCTCCAAGGAGATTTATTTTGACCTTTACTATAAAATAATGGCTTTGGGGAGTGGTGGTGGCAGCTTGAGGTTCCTATGAATCTGGAGGTCACCCCCAGACCCGTGGCCGTGAACGCTGGATCGGCAGGGAGGGTGCTCAGGGAGGTCTCCTTGAACGTTGCTGGGCATGTGGGGGTTTTATCTGCAAATGCTGTAATCAGTGGTGTTGGGGAGCCGGTTCCCAGCAGAAATGGGCTGGTGGTTTCCTCCCCACGATGGCGTATGCCCCAGAAGCACTGAGGGGGAGGGTTTCACCACCTCAGGCAAGCGTTACGCACGCACGGTGGAGTTAAATTTAGCTGCTCTCCTGTCCACAAGCACTCAGCACGTCTTGAAAACACATAGAACTTGATGTGTCCTACTTCCTCACCTCCTTTAAGGACTTGAGCACTCCCATCTCCAACCGGTGCCTCCCCCAGGGCGCTGGGTCTGTGGCCACAGGTGCCTCTGCTGCAGGGACACCCTGGCTGACCTGCTCCAGATTTGCCCCTTCTGAGCTTTTCCCTTTATGCTATAAAAATTTAAAAAAAGCAGGTTGGGCTGGCCATGGGCTCTCCCTCTCCCCCATGCTGGCATCACCGTGGGCTGCTGGAGGAGCCACAGCAGCAGCAGCTTCCCTCCTTCCCTCCCAACATCATCTGATGTGTGAGGAGTCCTCAGCTACCGATGCTGATCGTGCACCTGATCTTGTAGCCCCCCTTGCTGGGGTTTTTTTGGAGGTTGTTTAAACTCTCTCTACACAATAGATGCAGGGGGAGGGGATGTTTTAAGCTGAGACCTGTTGCCAGAGGGACAGCTGTGGGTGTTTGCTGGGCAGCCCGGTGCTGCGCATCTGCCCACAGTGGCCTTTTGGGTTGGGTAGGAGGGGGCTGAACACCAAAGGGTTTGGTCCCTGTGCTGAGACAGCTGCAAAACTAATGTGCCTGGGTGTTTGTGATACCCAGAGCTCACACCAGCCTTTTCTCTGCTAGTGAGGGGGAGGGATGCCCTTCCCAGGAGGGCAGGGTTGGGTCCGGTACTGGCCACCCAGGGGCGCACCCAAATATGCCTCCAGCTGTGCCCACGGGGGTGCAGGGGCTCCTTACCCAGGTTTGTCTCCTGTTGTCTTGAACGAGGTGTTTTCTGGCAGAGGTGATTCCACCAGGGAGTGAGCCCAGCTCTGCGGGACCCCCAGCTCCTGGGGTGCCCCTCTGCAAGGCTGGTCCTGGGGCAGCCCAGTGCAGGGGGCAGGGCAGAGCTCAGCTGCTCTGAAAGCCAGACTGGGGGATTAAAACGTTGTAAAAACATCCAAAATATGGGTAAAAAGTACTAAATACATTTTTGGTAGGCTGGGTGGCTCCCTGCTGGAGGGGTGACCTCGATGCCCGTTTGCAGAAGAGTGGCTTGTTCACACAGCATCCTCCTCCCCGTGTGTTGGGTACCACAGGCACAACCAGGACCAGGCTGGGGCTCGCTCACTGTCTCAGCCACCTGGGGAGGAGGTGTTGGGACACCCACCCCACTCTGCTGGACGAGGGCAGGGTGACATCCCGAATCAGAGAGGAAATGCCTAACAGATCACAGGCTCAGCCACCCCTCCTCCCCAGTCCCAGCCCAGTGCTGGCCACCACATCCTTCCCCTGGGGCTGTGGGATTCTTTTTTTATTATTATTTAACTTTTTTTCCGGATTTATTGTCAGGATCCATCAGGAGAGGAAGTTAAATTTACCAATGGCAGGAAAGGACACAATGAGTCAGCGGTGGAGGGGAACTAACAATAATTAAATATCCAGAGAACGACTTTTGTTTCACTTGGGAATTGTAGTTAGAAAACAGTGCCCTGGGACAAGAGTGGAATTAAACAACCCTGATCCTTATTACTGGGTTTTTGCCCCAAAACTTGGGAGCATTGCAGCACCACGGTGTGTTGTATTTCCTTAGTGCTGGTAACCTAACCAGGATATATATTTTTGGTGAAATGATGTCAGCATGACTTGGATACATCATTCAAACACAGAGACATCATTAAAATCAGTCTCCTTGTGTACAGCGGAGCTGTGTTGCAGCAGGAATCAGTCTGCTGGTCGCTGGTCCCCCAGGTTTTGGGGATCACTGAGGAACTGGGGTGTAAATTTTACCTTTCTGAGGTTTATATATGGAAACGCCTGCCTCAGGCACTGTGATGGGTGGGACAATGGGGGGTGGGGCAGGGGGTGACCTCAGCAAGGACCGAGTGGGATTTGTGTGGGGTTGGTGGGCAGCAGCCGTGTTGGGATTCTCTGGATGCAGGCAGCAGTGCAGGGTTGGGAGGGGGCTGCAGGGACCCTCAAGAGCCAGGGCTGGGGTGCTCGGGAGCACCAGGTGGTGTGGGGGTCACCGGGGTCTGCAAGCCCCCAAGACAGGAGTCAGGTTAAGGCTGGATGCCTTATTTTGAGCTCTTTTGGTTAATTCCTAGAGACATTTTTTTGCACCTGAAGAAGCTGGTTTAGCCAAGAGGTACCTCCCCGGGGTCCTCTGTGGTGTTTTTAGGGTACGGAGGGGGGAAAAGCCCTTCATCCATTGCTGTACCTGCCCATCCCGAGCGGCGTGCGAGGGCTGAGCACCGCTCCCAGCCTTGGGCAGCTCCTCTGGATTTCATTAGGATAACTTCCCTGGCAAAAACCCCGGGAGAAAGCCCCTTCCTCCTGCCCTACGTGGCTGGGCATGGATTTTGACATCAGACACCGGGTTTTTTCCTGCCCTTGTGTAGCCGGCGAGGGCTTGGGGCTATTTTTATCCAGCGCTGGCAGTGGCTGGAAGAGGACGAGGCTTCCCTGGCCTGCGCAGCCCTCGCCTCCCTCTCATCAGCTGGCCGGGGCTCTGGGCGCTGCCGTTGACTTTATTAGGGAATAGCAAGGTGCTCCGGAGCGGCTGGGAAGCGAGGGGGGCCTGGGGAAGCATCCCAGCCCCAGGGACGGTGGGCTGCCGACAGGTCTTGGCTCCGGGAGCGAGCGCTTGATCCCATGGTGCGGCTTGAAGAGCGGAGGAAGGATTGAGATGCCCCGTTGGGAGCGTTTCATCGGCCACGTGAGGACCCGGGAGAGAAGGGGATGAGTCAGGAGGGTGATGGCATGGGTGACGTCATCAGGAAAGCAGCCGTGCCGGCCGGGGAGGGGAGTTATAAAAAGGTAAGGGACAAAAAGGAGCCCTTTGTCTGCCAACAATCGCCCTCTTGACGGGAGGGGACCCAGTGAAACGCTGCCCAACACCCTCCCAGGGCGCTGGGTGTGGGGTGCCAGGGCAGGGGAGCGATGGGCAGTGTTTAATGCACTGGCATGGGGGCAGCAAACCTTCCTCCCCCTGCGCTTCTGTATCGCTTTGTGATCAAGAAAATGGTAAAGGGACTTTCCCAAATGTGGCTCGTGCCTTGAGGCCCCTGGGTGTTGAGGTGCAGCTCGGGGTGCGTGGGTTTGACTCGGGTGGGTGGGTGCTGGCAAGTCCACTGGGAAGGAAAAGGAGATAAATCCCAGTGCTCTGTGGTTACAATCCCTGTTTGTGAGTCTAATACTACTGGTGGTGCCGCACGGAGATGAAATAAGGCTCTGCCTCTGGATCTGGAATTTTAAATACAGGGATTGTCCGTGGCTGGTAATGACAGACCTGGGCAAAAATAGCCTCTGAGACTCAGCTGTGTCCCAGCGCTCTAGGCCGGAGCTGAGCACAGGCTCTGCACCTTGTTTGGTGCCGGGGGATGGCCCTGGCATCCAGCCTCCATGTGTTTTAACCCCTCACATCGCACAGCAGTGGCACTGCCTGGCTGGGACGGGGTCCCACCAGCGTGTGGCTGGCACCCGTTAGTCCCTAATTCTCTGGGTGATGAGACTCTTCCCCCTGCCTGGTATTTGGTCCGGGTTTGGTACCCATCGATGCAGCGTCAGAAGTGCCATCACCAGCTGTGAGGAGGAGCCGGCTGCTCTTCTTGCTGTGAGGAGGAGCCAGCTGCTCCTCTCAAGGTGGGGTTGGGGGGGGTCTCAGGGCACAGCAAGGAGCCTGGCAAATCCCTGCTACAGCTCAGCGCTACGTGAATCCTCCTTGTGCGATGTCACGTGCCGTTTTGGGTGATGTCTGCAGTGAGGAAAGGCTGCTAGTACAGGTGCCTGCATTAGGAGTGGTGTGCTGAGAGATGTGCTGAGGGAAGCAGCTCAGCTGCTCCTTCCCAGTTGCCATGTGGATACAATATGGACACGATACAGATTCTGCTCAGTTTCCTGAAAGACTGCAGCGATGCCATGCCTGCAGCACTGCCAGGGGCATCGACTCTCCATCCCACATCAGGTCAGTCAGGGATTGCCTCCAGCATCAGCGGCACCCCTGTGTGACCCCCCCAGGGATGGGCTTCCTGGGGAGGAAGGCACACATCCCATAAACTTGGGCTTTCTACCAAAATACAGGGTGGGATTTTTGGTGTCGGGATGCCATGGCATGTTGGGGACAGGGGGCTAAGAGCACAGGTGGTTGTGGATACACCGCAGACACCGGCAAAGCGGTTGTGACCGATAGCCATAATAGCTACAGGGTGTGATGGGAACGGGGAAACAGGGTCTGCACCTGCCTAGCCCGAACCGGGGCAAGTCCAGAGCTCTCCCAGCAATTTCCCTGGGCTCCAAGGGTCGTGTGAAGTGTTCCACACCCAGGCAGTCTGCGCCACGATCCCGACGTTGCAGTTTTGTTCATGTACTTAAACAAAGGCAGCTACCGGCCTTCCCGATCGGAAGGCCAGCGGCAGCAAGGGAAACACCCCCCCCGAAGCTGGTTTGCCTTCAAAACAAGCAGCCCTTCGCTTAAAACAACTGCCTGAGCCCGGCTTCAGCTCCCTGCCAGGCCCCTCTTTTGGGAGCACCCACGCTTTTGGATCCAGGGTCAGAGTAACATGTTTAAATACCACAGGTTTACAGTCTTCTGGCTAGCAGCTTTGCATCTTTGTGTCCAGTTCTGGGCTCCCTGGGATAAAAAGGACAGGGATCCCCTGGAAAGAGTCCAAAGAAGGGCTACGAAGATGATTAAGGGCCTGGAGCATCTCCTCTGTGAGGAAAGGCTGAGGGAGCTGGGGCTGTTCAGCTTTGAGAAGAGAAGACTAAGGGGGGACCTAATTAATGTTTATAATTATCTTAAGCAGGGGATGCAGGGGAATCAGCCAGCCCCTTTTCAGTGTCTGTGGGGACAGGACAAGGGGCAACGGCTGCAAGTTGGAGCACAGGGAGTTCCACACCAACATGGGGAAGAACTTTTCCCCAGTGAGGGTGAGGGAGCCCTGGGACAGGCTGCCCAGGGAGGTGTGGAGTCTCCTTCTCTGGAGAGATTCCAGCCCCGTCTGGACGCCTATCTGAGTGAAATGTCCTAGGGAGCTGCTTTGGCAGGGGGTTGGACCCGATGATCTCTCGAGGTCCCTTCCAACCCCAACAATTCTATGATTCTATGATCCTGAGTATTGGATCTGTTATTCTTTACACACTGAGTAAGTATATTCAGTAGCCAGAAAAAAAACCCCAACCCCCTATCAAAACCTATCAGAATAACTTAGAATTTTCCTTCTTGATGTGAGGCTTCCAGCACCCAGCTCAGGATGCCTAACGCAGCTGTAGGGTGAGTTATCTCAAGCCTGAAGCCCAGTTCCCTTAGGCATCCTCTATTAGTAACCTCTCCCTGCGTTGCAATGGCAGGTGGGACTTCTGGTTTCTTTGTGGCCTTTAGCCTGTGTCTGGATCATAAAACGGGATCTTTCCGAGCTCAAGCCTGGGAGTGGTGCTATTTAGCATCCTCAGAAATGGTGGATAAAACAAGCTGCACATGGACTCAGATGTATGGATGTCAGACTGGGAGCGGTCGCCGTCTCGGTGGGACATGGAGCAAAATTAAAAAGGATCTGGAGAGACAGCACCAGGGGTCAATACTTGAAAGCATCTGTGTTTACCTGGGGTTTAGTGCAAGGAAGGGTAGTTTTCAGCTCACACAGAGCAGGTAGGTATGGTGCTGGGGGAGTAAAGCTGGTGTGGAGGGTGGGATGCGCTGTCCCGGCTGGGCAGGAGGAGGTGGAGATGCGCTTCGGGCTCCTGGTTTCTGTAGGAACACTAGGAGGAATCAGAAGCGGCCAGGGGGGATGTGAAGAGGGGATCATCTCAGTTGGAAAAAGTGGGAGGGTGAGTATGTGTAACTCCATGAAATATTGATCTGCTGAGGGATGTGGCTGGCAGTTGCACCTGCATGCAGCAGGAGATGGGCAGCACGAGGAGCCCACACAGGACCAGCCCTGTCTCTGCTTCCAGCACATTAAAAAAAAACCCTATATACTTATTTTTCTTGCTGTGCTGCCTTCAACAGCAGGGCTGGCTGTGTTTTACTCCCAGATCTACCTGCCTCCATGTGATTGAGGCATCAATTATTGAAACCTGGAAAAGAACCCAAGTGGAAAAGCATCACTGAGTGCTCTGGGTAGAGCTTTGAATACCAGGGGCTGAACTGAAAAACTTGGTCCTGCTTGATGCTGTGTTTGGGGTTGTTTTGTTTGGGTTTTCTTTTTAAATATGTTAAATATTTAAAATAAGAGGGGTGAGGTTCCAAACTGCCCATGTTTCAATACCAGGCTGATACAATGGGGAGCCTGGTGATGTAATGTACGTAGCCAGCGAGGGAGTTGGAACTAAATTATCAGCTATTTTAGGTTAAAAATCCACATTTTATTACACCTCACTTCCTCATGACATGAAAGACACTTTACTTTTAGCTAGATAAGGTGCAGGAAGCCCATTTCTATCAGTTACCATGGTGGAAGCAGCCCATGCTGGTTTCCTGTGTGTGTATTCTCCATCGTGTGTTGTGTGTCATTTTTTAAGTGAGATGTTTGAGGGCTTTAAACTGTTCCTTCTGTCAATTACTTGGTATCTCATATGAATTTGTTGTCAGTGTTGACACATTGGTGACAGGCAGCAGGGTGGTACTGGAATTTTTAATCTAGATCCATGATTTTCATTCCCAGGGGGTGTGGAGTCTCCTTCTCTGGAGAGATTCCAGCCCCGTCTGGACACCGCCCTGTGTGCCCTGTCCTAGGGACCCTGCTTTGGCAGGGGGTTGGACCCCATGGGCTCTGGAGGGCCCTGCCAACCAACCCCTGTGATTCTGGGATTACCCAGTTGCCTCCACTGTCATTGACTGGTGGTGAAGCTCAGATCGCTCAGTAGATAGCCCTTATTTGGAAAAAAAACCCAGGTATATAAAATACCCTTTAAAAACTGTGGATAATTTGATGGCAAGGGGGCAAAAATCCATCTCTTGAGTACATTGGTGTCAGGATTGTGTAGTTTTGGAGGCTGCTGAGGGGGTGAAGGATGCCAACGGTGTGAGTGTGGCCTCCAGGACTCTATACAGACATGAGTGTGGCTGTGTGAGTTGGGTATGTATTGCATGTGGGTGTTTATCGTCATGTTTCTATCAGTACACGGAGAGAGATGCACGTGGGCTTCCCTCTTGGGATGGGCTACGTGGTGACCCAAGCGTGGGAGATGGCTCAGGGGATGTTGGGCAACACGAGCGTGACGATGGCACCGGTGGGGTGATGCTGCTTCCTGCGGCCTTGGCGTGACAGACAGCCTCATCCTTTCCTGTCTCACTTCCCTTCCAGGCCCAGAAGAATGAGCGGGAGTCCATCAGGCAGAAGCTGGCTCTGGGCAGTTTCTTTGACGATGGCCCTGGACTTTACACCAGCTGCAGCAAGAGCGGCAAGCCAAGCCTCTCCTCCCGGTAAGGCAGAGGGCCTCGCTGCCCACAACTTCTCTGGGGGCTGAAGGGAGCGAGATGCCTCTAGTGGGATGTCCTGAGACCCCCTCCTTTCAGAGGAACCCCCTGTGCTCTTGAGTTTTCCTTGGTTTAGGGCAGCACCGTATGCCTCAAACACAATCAGCGTTGGCTCTGTGCTGCTGTACCAGGGTAAAGCCGTAGGGAGTGGATGTTTAGGAGCTCAGAGGACAAGCAAGGGAGCTGAATTTCCCTGAGGTTGATTTCCTTCAGTTTTTTTTCCTTTTGGATCTCTGTCCTGAACTGAGCTTTCCCTTCAGATTGGGCAGACCAAGGATGGTGGTACAAGGATGCTGAACACGCAGCCAGAGTCATCGTCATGCAAACAGTCGGTTCATTGTGTTTCCCAAGGAGTTCTTTACACCAAGTTGTAAAATACTGAGAATTTTGATGTCTGACTGCCTGATTTAATGCCAGGTGTGTTGTGCCCAAAGCAGGGCAGGGCTCAAGCATGGTCCCACCGGTCCTGGCTCACTGGACATGGCTCTGTCCCTGTGGCTGGGGTGTTGCATGGCCACAGGTACCTCATTCACTCTGGTTTTTTAAATCTGTATCAAATATACCCCAGAAGGGCTTGTTCAGAGTCACAGCTGCTGGGAGTAGCCCCACAGGCGCTTGGAAAGCATGGAGCACCTCCCACACCATGAGCAAGGATCTACCTGTTGCCATGGTGTGGGAGAAGGGGAAAGAAAGGTCTGAGAGAGGCAGAAAACCAGGAGGAATACTTTTATTACACCAGAGAGGTGCAATTGTGGAATTAAATTGAACTGCAAGTCATTTGAAAGGGAAAACAGTTTTGCTGTGTGTAGTTACAGCTAAACCAGGAGCCGCTGTCTTGTAATTATAGCACAGGTCTCATTAACGCTACGCAGCAGGGCCTGGCAGCTGTGCCACCAGAAAGCACCAGCTGTACCTGAACGCTTCAGTGTTTTGGTAATGTTTATAGCCTGAGGAAAGTGTTAGGGTTGCTGTTAGAGGGTGGGCAGGAGCCCTTTGTTGCAGGACCCTTGCTTTCAGTTTTGTGCTCGGGGCTGAGGGGAAGCTGTGCGTGCTGGTGGGATCAAAGGGGCATCAGTTGCTGGGGTTTGGGAGGTGGGTTCACTCTCTTGAAGTGCAGGGTGAGTAGCAGACCTGCTTTTGCAGTTCCTCTGCCCTTCCTGTGTGATGCAGTTTTAAGCCAAGCCAAGGAGGACATGTCCCCTGGCCTGGGTACTTGGGTGTGTCCAGTGTGGCTTGAAAGCTTCTGCAGAATTATGGATGAAAGCACGGAATGGTTTGGGTTGGAAGGGACCTTTAATGGTTGACAGAGCAGGTTTTGTCAGAGGCAAAAAAGGGACCTGGACTCAGGGGGGTGAGTTGTCCTGGGGTGTGCTGGCTTGGCTGGTGGCTCTGTGGTGTGGACATCAGCGGCAGCTTTTGTCCACAAAAACTCATTCCCTTGTTCGCTCTTGGGTACTGATCTGAGCAGAGGGAGCCATGGGGATCCACCCAGAGCTTGGTGGGATGCGTTCTTCTGGCAGCATCAGCCAGCACTGGTGAAACGTGCATTACCTGCCTGATGCCATGCTCTGCAGTGGCTTCGGGGGATAACTGTTCTCTGAGCCAAAGCTGGGATGCTCTCAGCTGTAGAAGTGCTTTTCCCTCTCTCAGCTTCTGCTGAGAGCTGTAGAAGTGCTCTTCCCTCTGCCCTGAGCCAACACATGCAGAGAGGATTATTCCCAGGGAGGTGAAGTTGGGAGTTCTTGACCTGTGCGGATGGGGTGATAGTGTGGGGGGTCCAGAAAAGGCAATAACTTGTGGTACAGCTGTGCTCTTCAGCCATAAACAGGCTTGTTACCCTTCTGAATAAACAGTTTGAATCACTAACACCCTATTTTAAATAATATAATAATTAATACCTAATATATAACCCGCGATGACAGCAGCCCTGCAGCATCCTGGCAGTTCTGGAGCCCATCAATAGATGGTGGTAGAAGCACTGTCATCACCCAGCTGCGTTGTTTCCAGCCCCATGTCAAACTGCTGCTCAGAACTGGCAGCCTTGGGCACTGGGTACCTTGCCCGTGCCCTGCGCTGCAGCTGGTGGTCCCGGCTCAGCTTTTGGGTGGGGGCTCATCGTCTTCCTCTCCCCCCTCCCCCCAGATTACAAAGTGGGATGAACCTGCAGATTTGCTTTGTCAACGACAGCGGCAGCGACAAGGACAGCGATGCCGATGACAGCAAGACAGAAACCAGCCTGGACACGCCGTTGTCGCCCATGGTAGGTCTGAGGACCCATCGGGAGCCACAGGGCACAAGGAAAGCTGCAAAGGGCTGATCCTATTGAAGGAGCAACCCCCTTCCCCCAGAGCAGCATCTTCAGACATCAAAGAAGAGAAGCAGAGGGGCCTCTGGCTGGCACAGAGCTGTGGTAGAACAGGCGCCTTCACACGAAGCTCTTCCTTCCTCCTTCCTTCCTCCCTTTCTTTTAGGCCCTGATAATTACAAGGGCAGGAATGAATACAACGTGGTATCAGCCTCCACCAGCTTTCCTCTCCTCTCCTTTCCTTTGTTAATGTGACACTGTGGCCCCAGATGTTTTCCTCCAGCTTGCCCAGCCTGTCCCTTCACCCCCTACTGATGTGGCTGGCTCCTCTTCCCATCTAAAGTGCTCGAGTTGCTGTGAACGGTCAAGGGGGGTGGTGTGGGCATTGCCCTGATCTTTAAAGATAATGTTGTGGGTTAAATAAGATAAAAATATCCATGGTCTTCACCATTTCTGTAGAGAGGATGCCACAATAAGTGCATTAACGCAAGAGCAAAGCTCCATGCTGGGGTGCCAGGGCTGTAACGGCTGCGTGTCTGCTTCCCTAGAGCAAGCAGAGCTCGTCCTACTCCGACAGAGACACGACGGAGGAAGAGTCAGAGTCCCTTGACGACATGGATTTCCTCACCAGGCAAAAGAAGCTCCAAGCCGAAGCCAAAATGGCCTTGGCTATGGCAAAGCCCATGGCCAAAATGCAGGTGGAGGTGGAAAAGCAGAACAGGAAGAAGTCGCCGGTAGCAGATCTGGTAAGTGGGGCCGGTGGGATGGCACGTGGGGGTCACACCAGCCCTTTCGCTGTACACTTTTGTTCCTCAGGTTGTGGACGTTGGCTGGTGGTGCTTGTAGACATATGGGGGAGCGGTGGAGATAGGGACTGCTTGTGAGGAGCTGAAGGGTCAACGTGGGCCATCTTAGGAGGGCGTTACGGGAGCAGGGTGGATGCAGGGAGTGAGGTGATGAAGTATAAAGGTTGTTTACTTCCTTGAAGTTGGCGTGATGCTGCTCATCCTCTAAGGTGCTGTCTGCTTATCCCACCCCAGAGGACTCCTGCCTTGGTACAGCACTATAGAACAGATGCCTTCACACAAAGCTGTTCCTTCTTCCTTCCCTCCTCACTTTCTTATTGGGGAAGGAATGGGTACGATGCAGTATCAGCCACATCCCTCTCCTCCCTTTATATCCCTGACTCTGGGAGGTCGAAGGCTTGGCTCTGACTCTGTGGAGGTGCTACAGCTTGATTTGGTAGTCCTGGTGGGGTCATCGATGCTTGTGAGGGTGGGGGGGTGCAAGCATTGCTGACTGTTGCTGCTCAGATATACAGTTGGAAGAGAAGAGTGAGAAGACTGCCTGTTTCTTTGCAGCTGCCACACATGCCTCACATCAGTGAATGCCTGATGAAGAGAAGTTTAAAGCCCACTGATCTAAGAGACATGACTATCGGGCAGCTACAAGTGATAGTCAATGATCTCCACTCACAAATAGAAAGTAAGTGCTGCTTGTTTAATTATTCTATGGGGTGTCCTGTTCAATTGAGAGCTGTTCTCCAGGAGACACTTGGAAATATCCATAAATGAGGAGTAACATGGATTCGTGGGAGAGGTGCACCTCAGAAGCTGGAGATGGAGTTCTCTCCAGCTTTGGCTGCTTCAGCCTTTTTCTTTCCTTTATTCATTGTCCCCTGAAGTGGTCACTTGGCTCCATAAGAGAGGACAGCTCTATCCAGCACCTAATGCCCCGCTCATTGGGGAAAAAAATTGTCTGGTGGAACCTGGCTGTGCTGGAAGCACCTGCCATCCCTGGCTTTGTGGCTGCATCTCCACGTGACGTTGTGCCATGGCATCAAAGCCATCTGTAAGTGGAGAAACCCCCCAATTTAGCAAACATCCTGGGGTAAATCCACTCTCAGGGTGCTCCAACACTTTTCACAGCTCCTTGTGTTTGCCCCAGTGCCTCATCTCTCTTTGCTCTCATCAGAAGATCCATGTGTTGGGGTTTTCTTCCCCCACCACAAAGGGATATCCACCTTCCAATTAATTAACAATTTTAGGAGCAGGCTTTTCTGGTCACCTGAGGTCAGAAAAAGGGATGCCTGGGAGCTGCTGTGCTGCTCCTTCCTGACTTGCATTGGTTAATCAGCATCCCCTCTGGAAGCATCCCTGCTGAGGACGCGGAGCTGCGCCGTTGGGTTGTGGTTTGTTATTTTGTGCTGCAAAGGCCAGGAAAAAGAAGAAAAGTTTAAATTAAAAATGCATTAATTAGCCTGGCTTTAGAAAGCACATGAACACGGGAGCATAAGTGTTAATGCCATGAACACATAGCTCCAGCAGGGAATGATGGTCCTTTGCATTTTCTTCTTCTTCCCCGCTCTTTGACGCGACCCCGAGCAACAGCCTGATGTCAGGAGCATCCCTCTTGAGCAGAGGGGCTGGATTGGACACTAACTCCAGGCCAGAGGGGGTGGGTAGGGTGTTCTGTGCTGTCTTGGGGAATTAAAAGCCAAACCCAAGGCAGCCAGGGGAGCAGCTCAGAAACCTGGACCAGTGGGACTCCAAGCACTGAGAAGAATCATCTTTATTTTTGCTGTTGTGTTGAGCTAGTTTGAGAGAGAAGCCGCTCACACACAGTGGCACAGGGGCTGTGGTTTATCCTGGGAAGCACCCATCCTTCAAGGAGGTCCCTCCTGCATCTCCACACCAGCATAAGTTCTTTGCAGAGAGAGTGGTGAGGGGCTGGAACAGGCTGCCCAGAGAGGGGGTGGGTGCCCCATCCCTGGGGGTGTTGAAGGCCAGGTTGGCTGTGGCCCTGGGCAATCTTGTGTAGCTCCAGGCCTGGAGGTTGGTGTCCCTGCCTGTGGCAGGGGGTTGGAGCTCTGTGACCCTTGGGGTCCCTTCCAACCCAGACTGGTCTGGGATTCTGTGCTTTCACGTGCTGGGGGAAGGGTGATGTATGGGTACCAAACCAGGAACATCACATGCACACCCCTTCTCTCCCTGGCACCAGGCTTGAACGAGGAGCTGGTACAGCTGCTGCTCATTCGGGACGAGCTGCACACGGAGCAGGATGCGATGCTGGTGGACATCGAGGACCTGACCAGGTGAAGGAGCCTCCTGGGGGTATTTCTCTCCTCTCCCAGCAGCTTGTAGGGATTTCTCTTTTAGCAGAATTTTGGTACTGAGGCTTTTTTTCTGGCAAAGGCAGGTAGAAGAGAACGCTGCTGTGGGTGTAAAGGGATGTGTTTCTCTGCCAAGAAATAGGTGAGGAGGGGAGCGGGGCTGAGGGGGACACTGCCTGCTCCTCTGGCATGACAAATCCAGCCTCTTGGGTTCTGGAGACTTTGGATCTGCTTTCAGAGCTTCCAAAACACCAGGAGCACACATGCTCTTGAATCCATGTTTCCCTTCCTGAAAAAAGCCTGGGAAGGAGTGATGCTGCAACCCCCCAAGCTGAGGGAACACGAGCAGGTCCCATGGGACCCCCAGCCCTCTTGCTGGGGGTGAGAGCCAGTCTGCCTCTGCTGTCAGGATTTTACTGCTGGGAGAATTTCCAGATCCCCTTTAATATTAAAGTTTGGTAGTGGATGAAATGGAAAGCCTTGTGGAATGTAGGTGTGATTCACAAAAGGGCTTCATCTCCCAGGGCCAAAAGGTCTACAAAGCATTTTCCTTTGGGACAGCTAGTGATGTGCTGCGGAGACGTTAAGTAGTACTGAAAGCTTGGGGGGGCAGGGGGGAGCATGGGAAGGCTGGAAAAGCTGACAGTGGACAAGGACTGCTGTTTCTGAAGTGAGGCCTTAAGCCTGCAAAAAACACAGCCTGAGTTTGTTACTGTTTTAAAACCCAGTGGTGCCATGCAGCAGCTGACTGCGACTTGGCTGCTCGGCCTCTAAAACATTTCACCCCAGCTGAGGTGGCTGTGGGGAGGCTCAGGGAGCAGCTCTTGGGCTGCCTGGGAGATGGGGACCCTGGGGACCAGGGGCAGGTTGCCACTTTGGGAGTCTTACACGACACCATCACTGCTTCCCTTAATGAACAGCAAGGGGTGAAAGGGGAGCGGGGGTGGATTTGGGATGAGGTTGGACCTGGGTTGGCAGGCAAATGCCAGCCTCACATCTAAGCTTGTCCTGTGCTTCAGGAAACGCTTTGCTTCCTCAGTGTGGGTAACAGTGGTTGAAATTTGTTTGGAAGATGGTCAGGGTGGTGGGGGCTTCAGCGTGCACCGGCTCGGCATGCTCAGGGGGTGAACGCACCAGCCATCCCCACAGGAGGGGAGGAGGTGATCCCCACAGACCTGGGGAGGGTTTTCCTCTTCCCCATCGCCAGGAAGAGCCCAAGCAGATACCAGGCATCCCTGGGGGAAAGGTTAGTTTTGGTTCCTTGCCAGCGCAGGGGCGGATGCCGGCTGGGAGCACAGCCCTGCCTGCGGTTTGCGTTTCCTCCTCCCATGAGTAACACAGCCCCTTTCCTCCCCTCCCTCTCCCCACCCTCCCAGACATGCCGAAAGCCAGCAGAAGCACATGGCAGAGAAGATGCCAGCAAAATGATCCCCAGAACCCCAGGAGAAGAGCTCGAGCGAGACTTTCACCTTGCTTCTGTGTGTGTCCCAAGCGCTGATGTCCACGGTGGCGCCCAAGACAAACCAGTGTTAGTCATTGACCATGTCTGAAGCTTTATGTCCAGTGATTGGCCTCTGCTTCTTAATTTATTTTAATTTTTTTACTCGTGCCACTAAATATCAGGCATTTTAATAATATTATTACAAAAACAACAAAAAAAAGAGAAGATATGTACAGTACTTATAACATTATAAATCACGGGTGAGAAGAAAGGGTAGTTTAACTTTATTTTTGTTTGTTTAGAGATTTTTTTTGTTTGTTTGGGTTGAAGGATGATATTTTACCATTGACTACTTTTTTATTCTTTCACTGTAGTTTTAAAATAAAGAAACTGTACTTGACGGTGCTATTCCAAGTCAACAACAAGGAAAAAAAAAATATAAATCCATGCCTGCCTCGTAGTGAAGTTGTAGCTTTCAGTAATCTGTACATTTGAATCAGTTCTCAACATTTTGTGAATGTTGACTACCTGACATTCATTTTTAGATGTGCTATTAACATGCAGTTGGATTCAGAGAGTTCCCTTGAAAGTTTTATGTATAAATATGTAAAATAAAAATTTAAAAACTTGTTTCCTATGATACGTCTTTTGTTGCCTAGTAGTTGACTTTGGTGATGCACCCGTCCTGTATCCCTTGGACCAGGTGTGTGATTCCTCCTTTGCCATCACCAGGAGCCTCTTCTTAAAATGATTTATTTATTTTTTATTATTATTGTTATTATTATTAACTGTGCCCCGGGAGGCCCCAGCTGGAGTCCTGTGTCCAGAGCTGGGGCCCATCACAAGAAAGATGAGGGACTGTTGGACAGGGGTCAGAGGAGCCATGGAGATGCTCTGAGGGCTGGAGCAGCTCCCCTATGGAGAGAGGCTGAGGGAGCTGGGCTGGGTCAGCCTGGAGAAGAGAAGGCTGTGGGGGGACCTCATTGCAGCCTGCCAGTCCCTGAAGGGAGCAGAGGAACAGGAGGGGAATCAGCTTGTTCAAGGGCAGAGCCTGGCAGGACAAGGGGGATGGAGTGAAGCTGGAGGAGGGAAGGGTGAGAGGAGAGATTGGGGGGAAGTTCTTTGCAGAGAGAGTGGTGAGGGGCTGGAAGGGGCTGCCCAGAGAGGGGGTGGGTGCCCCATCCCTGGGGGTGTTGAAGGCCAGGTTGGCTGGGGCCCTGGGCAACCTTGTGTAGCTCCAGGCCTGGAGGTTGGTGTCCCTGCCTGTGGCAGGGGGTTGGAGCTCTGTGACCCTTGGGGTCCCTTCCAGCCCAGACCAGGCTGGGATTCTATGATTATTATTTTTTGCCTTTGTTGTTTTAGTTTGGCTTTTTGCCAATGTATTTGCCAATAAGGAGAGAAGACAGGATTTTTGTAGAGTTATTTATCTCTAAGTTCATCATATATGTATGACACGGACCTAAGAGATACTTAGATCATTCACTGGGCCCTAATACTGTGACTATTGTTAGAATCAGAAGGCACGTATCGTAGATGGTTTGAGTTTTTATTTTTTTAAATATATATAATATATTTTATTGTCTGGGTTAAATATTTATATCACTCACCACTGACAGAAATTTAAAAAAAAAGGAAATATCTATGTTACAAATCTAAGCAGCACATGAAATGTATCATCTATAAACACTCACCTCTCTGCCTTTGTGCTGGGCTCCCCTGTGGTAGCTGCAATGTGCCCCCCTCCCTGCATGTACAGGAAGGGGGATGCAGGAAGGCTGAAGAGATCTGTAGGGGTTGAAAGGGCCATGGAGTCCAACCCCCTGCCAAAGCAGGGTCCCTAGGACAGGGCACACAGGGCGGTGTCCAGATGGGGCTGGAATCTCTCCAGAGAAGGAGACTCCACGCCTGGCCCAGGGCTCCCTCACCCTCACTGGGAAGAGGTTCTTCCCCATGTTGGTGCAGAACTTACTGTGCTCCAACTTGCAGCCATCGCCCCTTGTCCTGTCCCCACAGACACTGAGAAAAGGCTGCCCATGTCCCTCTGTGTCCCACCCTTCAGCTATTGATCACCAAGTACTTTCCCATAACAACTGCTTGGTTTAGGGTAGCCTGTACCCCTGTCATCAAGGCCGCTGTGTTTTGAGAATGTGATTATTAAAATCCTCTCGGCCTGAGTAACTTTTCCTGTCTCATGGGAACCCGAGGATATTGTCAGGGCCTGTGTCTTGGGTGAAGAGAGCTAAGCCGCTGGCAGGCCTGCTGTGTTCCCCTACACAGCCCCTTTATGAGATAAGGGGTGAGGACAGACCATATAAGGCCATACTGCCCCCACCCCTTCTTTGTGACCTCAGCCCCAGGACACCTATATAAAGGCCACGCCAGCTCTGGCGGAGCCAGTCTGTGCTTGAGCACAGTGATGGGAGGCAGCGGCTGCCGCAGGGTCAGGGGGCTGTTGCCCCTCGCAGACCCAAGGCACGCAGCTGTAGGTGACCTTTGGCAGCAGCCTTTGGGAGCCAACTCCATGACAGGCAAAGCTGGGGGCCAGGGGCTGGTGGCACCAAGCTGTGCCTCGGCCCGCCAGAGCCCAGCGCAAGCCCCCGGCAGCCTTGTTCAGAAAGAGGAGCAGCAGAGGAGGGAGCTGGAAGCTCTGATGGCTGAGCTGGAGGCAGAGCGGCTGCGCAACCACCAGCAGCGCCGCCGCCTCACGGCCGAAACCCAGGAGCTGAAGGCGGCTTTGGCCAGGGAGCGGCAGGTCCTGGAGCAACAGCTCCAGGCCGAGTGGGAGCAGCAACGGGTTCTGCGGGAGCAGCAGCTGCAGGAGCAGAACCGGCGTCAGCGGGTGGCAGAGACCCAGCAGCTGCAGCGCTGGAAGGAGGCTGAGCTCCTCCAGACACAGGCGCTGCTGCAGCAGGAGTGCAGCATTGCCGCTCACCAGGCTCACCAGCTGCAGCAGGCCCTGGCCGAGGAGCTGGGGAGGCCCATCAGGAGCAGCGGGGAGGCCCTCAGCAAGCTGCGGGACGTCGTCAGCAAGTTCCAGTGGGAGAGGGATGGTGACCAGCCCGCCTATATCCGCATCCTCCAGAACCAGCTGCAGCTGGAGAGGGAACTCTTCATGAGCTTCCTGCAGCAGTTCAAGGGTGAGCTGCCCACCTTCCCCGGCACAGACCAGCCCGAAGACCCTTCTGGGCACCAAGGAGATGCGGAGGAGCAGAGCTCCTGCTCCTCTGGCAGCAATGAGCCCCAGGCCCTGGCAGCACCACAGAAGAGTCTGCCGGGAAGCCAGAACACCAGGCACCTAACACCCGGCAAGGCTGTGGCAGATGCTCAGCTGCAGGTGCTGGAGGGGGAAGACCTGGTGCTGCCTGGCAGCATACACAGCCAGCTCCAAGAGAAGAACACCTGCCTGCACCGTCTCCTCCAACAGCTGGAGAAGGAACGGACTGCCATTGAGCTGAAGACGACCCGGCTGAGAAAAGCAGGCTCTCCAGAAGCATGCAAGGAGGCAGAGAAGCTGCAGCAGAAAATAGCTCAGCTCTCTGCCCTTGCCGTGAAGCTGGCCGAGAAGTCCAGGCACTTGGAGCAGACCATCAATCACCTGGGCAATACTCCAGTGCCACGGCCCATCCACCGCTCGGCTGAGGAACTCTGCACGGTGCCATTTCCTCAGCAGTGGGATGGAGAAATGGGAGAGCCTGGGCAACTCACACCAGTGCCAGAGGAGACAGACTCTGACACCCAAGAAATCATCTGTATTCCAGCCCAGCTGGAAGAGGCAAAGCACAAACTGGAAGCCATGAGAGAAGGGGCAGAAAGGAGCCCGCAGCTGGAGAAAGAATCCAAGGAGACGAAGTCCGTGCTCCAGAGGAAAGGGCAGCGTTTGTGGAAGCCCAAGGCTCAGCTACTCAGGCAACACAAAAAAATCCTGCAGGGCTTTCAAACCTGCTCGGTTGACCTGAGTGATCAGATGGGGAAGATGAACGAGCGCCAGAAGCTGTGTCAGACACAGGAACGGCTGAAAAGATCCAGCCGTAGCCCAGGCAGCACCAGGCTCCCTGCGACAAGGAGTCCACCCTGCTGGAGGCCATGAGGAAAGAACCGGCCCAGCTGCGAGGCTTCGTAGCTCGATACAGCTACGACCCTTTCCACGGTCCCAAGCAGCGGCCTGAGCTGGAGCTTCCTCTGGTTGCTGGGCAGGATGTTTTCATCTATGGAGATGCGGATGCAGATGGCTGGTATGTGGGCGAGCTGACAGACGGCACCAGAGGATTCGTCCCCTCCAACCTGGTTGAAGAAGTCTCGGATGACGCTCGACCCCATGGCAGCAGACTCTTCAGATGGCAGCGACTGGTCCTTTCTCCTGATACCTTCTCCATTAAAGCTTTTCTTGTGTTCTTTGTTCTGCATAATCTCAGTCTTGCCCCTCTGTGGATGTTGCAGTTCTGCGTAGCTGGGTGCTGGGAGGGACTGGGGGCTGTGGAAAATGGCTGCTGTAAGGAGCAGCTGGAGCTCTCTGCAGGCCCCAGACTGTAAACATCAGCCAATTCAAGGCCAGACTTGCTGCTGACCAAGGCCGAGCCAATTGGTGATGGTCACAGAGCCCCTGGGAACCACAGTGAGGAGAAAAAACCCACAAGCAATGTTCCTAATGCTTCCCAACGTACTGTGATAGCCTCTACCTGCCTTCACTTTCAGACATGCTAAACGTTTAGCAGTAGCTCCCAAACCCAAGCAGTGAGGACTGACAGACATTCCTGGCCTGAAACCTCCCCTCTGTGTGATAACAAAAATCACCCCTCCAAGAAACCCCACAACAAAACCCAGGTGAAGATGAGAGAATGATGCTTTCAACCAGCTTGTTCTGGTTCCATCCAGCATCAAACCCACTGGTACCCGGGAGGCCCCTCGCTCAAGCTCTCTCCCCATGTCCTGGAAGCCATCCCTTCTGTAGAACGCCACGCCCCTGTGGAGCCAGCCATGAGCAACTCGCAATTCGATATGAACTGGAGGTGAAGCCGTTTATTGGGGGAGATCCCACAGATTAGAGACATTTGGTACTGCAAAGGTGGCAAGCTAAAAACCTGCTAATTGGTTACACACACTGCTCACACCCAACTGACTGGTTAGTGATTATAACAGGTTCTGATAAGCATATCTTCTAGCTAAATATCCTTAGTTTGCCTTTGATGCCTAAAAGCATCTACACACCGACTGTTTTGACATCTTATTATGGCTGGTCCTTAATCACAGAATCACAGAATCACAGGGGTTGGAAGGGACCTTGAGAGATCATGGGGTCCAACCCCCTGCCAGAGCAGCTCCCCAGCTCATATTGCACAGACAGGCGTCCAGACAGGGCTGGAATCTCTCCAGAGAAGGAGACTCCACACCCCCTGGGCAGCCTGGCCCAGGGCTCCCTCACCCTCACTGGCAAGAAGTTCTTCCCCACATTGGGGTGGAACTCCCTGTGCTCCAACTTGCAGCCATTGCCCCTTGTCCTGTCCCCACAGACACTGAGAAGGGGCTGGCCATTTCCCCCTGCAGCCCATGCTTAAGATATTGATAAACATTAATCAGGTCCCCCCTTAGTCTTCTCTTCTTCTGGCTATCCTCCAGTCCTCAGGCACTTCTCCTGTCCTCCAAGACCTGTTGAAGATGATAGAGAGCGGCTCAGCAATCACTTCCCCAGCTCCCTCAGCACACGTGGATGCATCCTATCCAGGCCTATGGATTTGTGTACATTAATCCCTTTGAGACACTCCTGGATCACCCCCACCTCAACCAGAGGGAAGCTCTTCATTTCCCAAACACTCCTACTTACATCCAGTGCCTGTGGGTCCCGGGGGGCCTTTGAGGTGAAGACCGAAGCAAAGAAGGCATTCAGTATCTCCACCTTCTCAGTGTCCCCCGTTACCAGGACACCCTCCTCGTTCAGCAGGGGACCCACATTATCCCTGGTCATCCTCTTACTATTCACACACCTTAAAAACACCTTTTTATTATCCCTTATGTCCGATGCCAGCTTCATTTCCAGGTGGGCTTTAGCCTTCCTAGCCATGTCCCTACAAGCCCTGACAACATTCCTATAGCCTTCCCAGGTGCTCAGACACTCTTTCCACAATTCATAGACCTTCTGCTTCCCTTTGAGTTTACTCATTAGCTCCCTGCTCATCCACACAGGTCTTCTGCTTCTCTTTTCTGATTTCTCCCTCAAAGGGATGCACCGATCCTGGGCTTGGAAGAAGCCCTGTTTAAATGCTGACCAGCTCTCACAGAGTCCCTTACCTTCTAACAGCATAGCCCATGAGATAGCTCCTTTTAGGTCATGGAAGAGATCAATGGTTGCTCTTCTGAAGTTCAGGGCCCTGATCCTGCTCTTTGCCATGCCCACATTCCTCAAGATCACAATCTCAACCAGGGCATGGTTGCTGCAGCCCAGGCTGCCTCCAATCTTAACACCTTTAATGATCTCCCCCACCTTGGTGAGCACCAGGTCCAGCAGTGCATCACCTCTGGTCGGTCTGTCCAATACCTGAACCAGAAAGTTGTCATCCATGGACTCCAGGAGAAACAGGCAGAGCCTCTGTGGGTTGGGATAAAGACAGTTTACTGACAAAATCACTGTGAATGTGGAACAGTAATGGCCAGTTCCACTCACATCCAGTGCTAGCACAGAGGACCTGAGTGACCCAATGATTACAGAGTGCTGCCCAACAGCAAGGGCCAACCAACTGACCAACCCAACATCCCAGCCACACTCAGACTGTTCTGGAAGGACCAAAACCCCACCCATCCCCAACCAGCCCCTTTTATGGGGAGGTGGTGTCAGGGGGTGTGGAAACAGCCTGGGCTGACTCAGCTCACCTGGGCTGGCTGCTTGGGGAGGTTGACTCTGGCCTGGCCAGAACCAGGACACCAACAAAGGCCTCAGATCCAAAAAGTTTCCTCTCAGCTTTAAAATGAAAAGCCAAAAAAAACCCGAGGCAGAAAGCTCTGGGCTGGACCCCACACCCTCTGCAGCTACCCCAGGCATCACCCCCAGCACCACCCCCAGCTTTTCAGGCACAGGGGGGAGGGATTCTGGTCTGGCTGGAGTTTGGTTCCCTTGCTAAGTGCCTTTAATGTGCTGAGGAGAACTAATTATTCCAGTCACCTACTGCTGGTTTTCCCCTGACATCCTCAGTGGGCTGGGTTTGGTGAAGAAAGAAACCTGGTTCTGGGTATCTTCACCTCCTCAGCTCTGCATCCTGGGTGCTGAGGCGTCATGCTTGGTGTGTACAATGCATCAGTCCCACTTCCTGAGTCTCCTGTATCCTCCTGGGTGGGTTTTTTTTTTTCAGTTCCTCCTCCCTGCCAGCAAACATTCAGCTGTCTCTTACGGGATGCCAAGCTCCAAGTGCTTTTCCTTCTGCGAGCTCGCTGTGCTCAACGGGAAAAGTACCTCCTGAGACCAGAAGTCACCAAAAATACCTGATTGCAGTCAGCAAAAACACCTACCCCACCCTGCATCCACACAGGGCGATGGCAACGGGGCGGGGGAGGTCCTGCATCTCCTCCATCACCCAGCCTGCTGCCCACTGGCTGTAGGTAATTCTTGGTATCCGTGGGGAATAGCTGCTTTGTGCAGGGTGGGGTTGAATTTTTGGGGAGCCCCCATCCTTGGGGAGAATTTAGGGGGGTTTGTTCTTGATTTTTTTTTTCTTTTCTCTTTTTTTTCACCTTTTTCTTCCATGAATGGGCATTTACATGGTTCCACTTGGGACTCCCAGTATCAGTACTGTAACCCTGGAGCTGAATTCCCCGGAGGAGGCTCGAAAGGCTCTTGGTCAGAAGGTTGCTTTCAGGGAGGGGGTGGGTGAGCTCAGCAGGGACAGTAATAAGCAGCTTTTGGTATGACAGCAGCCTGGGGACCAGGATTCAGCATCGTGTGCCTGAAGCCTAGTGCCCCTTGCCTGTAATAAGGGTGGGGTGGGAGGGGGGGCAATCAGTTTCATGGCCAATACATGACAAAAGACCAAGTTTTCCCCCATGAAATATATCTGTATATATGAATTATATATGTATATAACTCATAGTAGCAGGGGGATGCTGAAGGAAGGATGCAGAGCTCTGGTAAATGGCTGCAGATGTGTGTCATCTCCTCCAGCTGGGGCCAAATCTGTAGGACAACCCCCCCACCCCTTCCCTGCCTGGCAGGGCACAGCACAGCCAGGGTCTTGAGTGCCCCCCTGCCCCATGGGCACGGTGCATCACTGGGGTGACAAACCATGGGGTGCTGCTGGGCTCACCCACGGCAGGTCCTCAGCCCATGGAGAGCAGCGCTGCTGTGGAGCACAGGATGGGACCAAAGTTTTGTGCAGCTTAGAAACAGTTTGGGTTTTTTGGCTGTTGGAACATGGTTTTTTTAATTGTTTTTCCATGCTGCCTGAAGAGCTGGGCAGGAAGGACCTGCTTCCACAGCCACCCCACGCCCTCCAAGGGAAATTCCTGCTTTTCCTTCCCTGCTTCCAGCTGCTCTCACAATGTAACGTTTCTTCAGGGTTTCTTTTTAATCCTAAACTCACCTGTGCCTGACAATGAGATGCTGCATTGCCAAAAAAAAAAAGGAAATAATTAATAAAAAGAATCCTCCTGATGTGTGTGATGATACCCTGCTGATGTTATCCCACAGCCCTCAGGAGCAGAGATGTGCAGCATGAGCCAGGCGCTTCCTCTCACACAAACCTTGCAGCTTGGGTTCCCCTTTTAGTGTTTTTCCTCCCCGTTTTTTTGGTTTGGTGGACCCACCCTGCAGCTCCCTGCCATGGTGGAGCAGCACGGGTACCACCACAGAGGAGCAGTGATGGTACCACCACCAAGGAGAGGCGCTGGTCCCACCATGAAGAAGCAGTGCTGGTCCCACCATGGACTGTCAGTATGTAAAACCACATCAGAGCACACTCATGGCCCTTTACTTGTCTTATTGCAGCCTTCAAAGAAAAAGCACTAATGAACTTTTGAGAATTAAGGCACGTACAGATTCAGAGAAGGGTTGGGGTGTGAGTACTGCCTGAGAGGTCCCTGCTCCCAGCCCACTCAAGGACATTCCCCCTCTCTTTGCCCAGCTGCTGGGGAAAGGCATTTAGTACAAAGGAGCTGGTTTTTACCTAAAAACAAAGCAACCCTGTCCTTGCCCAGCCCCGAGGGGAGCTCAGCTTTACAGAGGGCATCCCCAAGGAAAAGCCATGGGGGGGGCTTACGTCCCTGCTCGTTCCCCTGCAGAAGCCTACACCCACTCCCGAGGAGTTTCTCTTCCTCCTTATTGTAAAGCAAAGTGAAACCCCTGTGTAGGGGATGTAGGGGACCCTTCACCCTCCACTTGCTACCCCAGAGGTGACTGGGGACATCCTGCAAGCCAGGCAGGGCCACCAGCAGCGAAGCCAGTCTTGTCCCAAGTCTGGTTGGCCACACTCAGCAGGGTTAGACCTTCCCTCTTCACTTACATCAACCATCTCAGGGGTAAAACATCACGTTTTTCCTAGTTTCTTGGCTGTAGGAGGGGGAAAAAAAGGGACTAATGGAGAATAAACCACCCCAGTTCTCAGTGGTGTGGAAGGTTCTGACCTGTCTCAGCCTCACCTAGTTCAGAGCATTTCATTTTTGGCATCAAACTGGGATGCTGGCTCTACTGCTGATGGAGCATTGCTGACAGATGGCTGGCAGCAGAATCATAGAATCACAGAGTGGCATGGGCTGGGAGGGACCCCAAGGGTCCCAGAGCTCCAACCCCCTGCCACAGGCAGGGACACCAACCTCCAGGCCTGGAACTACACAAGGTTGCCCAGGGCCCCAGCCAACCTGGCCTTCAACACCCCCAGGGACAGGGCACCCATCCCCTCTCTGGGCAGCCTGTTCCAGCACCTGGAGCTGGAGCACTGTGCTGATCACAGTGGTACTCACATACTCCTCAGCTTCCCAACACCAGCACGTTTGGGGAAGAAACATGCCTTCAAAAGAAAAGTGAAATAGGCATGGCTGGCCCAAAAAAAGGGAATTGCAGGGTTTCATATGGAGCTCCTGTGCTGGGGGCAGCAGCTGGTTCCAGGCAGCCGGCTCAGAACGCCTCCTCTGCCCGGCAGTGGGGCTGTGGGAGGGAGGAGGACTTTTCCCAGGTGTTGGTCTCAATCCATCCTGGAGGTAGGGCTGAGGCTCCCCACCCCCAGTAGATGCTCATTGAGAAAACTCCCATCAGACACTCCAGAGTGAGCAGCACCTGTGGCTGCAGGGGACTGACCCCCTCCCCTCCCCAAAGGTGGTGTAAGAGCTGGTGAGGGGCTCCGAGGCTCCAAAGCACCTGGGGATAATTTTTTAAGGGGAAAAGGGATCCACATGGCTGTGTCACACTGCCATCCTGTGCCTTGGTGAGGTCTGGGGAGAAAAAAGACACTGGCCCCCATGTCCATGCACAGGTCAAGAGCTGCAGCGGGTGCTCAGACCTTCATGGGCTGGAAGATGTGCCCAGAGGTTGTGCAGTCCCATTCGGGGTGCCTTTGAGTCCAACATCACACCGCAGCCTGCACCTTAGCACAGACACTTGACTGGGTCTCCACGAGCAAAATGAACCCCCCAGGGATCCTGGTGCCTCTGCCAAGGGAAGCTCAGCACCTGGAAGTGCCACAGGTCGTGTCCACACAGCAAATATGGGGATTCTTCCCCTGGTTTGAATTTGCTTCTTGGAGCAAACACCCAGCTCCAGCTTGGGGAACCAAGTTGACCTCGTAGCAGTGCTGGCACGTGCTTTCATAGAGTCAGAGCAGTCTGGGTTGGAAGGGATCACAGAGCTCCAACCCCCTGCCACAGGGAGGGACACCAACCTCCAGGCCTGGAGCTACACAAGGTTGCCCAGGGCCCCAGCCAACCTGGCCTTCAACACCCCCAGGGACGGGGCACCCACCCCCTCTCTGGGCAGCCCCTTCCAGCCCCTCACCACTCTCTCTGCAAAGAACTTTCCCCCAATCTCTCCTCTCACCCTTCCCTCCTCCAGCTTCACTCCATCCCCCTTGTCCTGCCAGGCTCTGCCCTTGAACAAGCTGATTCCCCTCCTGTTCCTCTGCTCCCTTCAGGGACTGGCAGGCTGCAATGAGGTCCCCCCACAGCCTTCTCTTCTCCAGGCTGACCCAGCTCCCTCAGCCTCTCTCCATAGGGGAGCTGCTCCAGCCCTCTGAGCATCTCCATGGCTCCTCTGACCCCTCTCTGTCAAGTGACCCCATTATAGAAAACCCTGTAGTGTGTGTGTGGGGGGGTGTTCTTAGTCAAAACCACAAGCAGATACATGGGGATGGTTGAAGACCCATTTATAGCACATTTTCTCCTCTCCATACTATGTCTCCTCCATGCTCCCAGTAACCAGCTAGGTGATGTGTTGCTGGGACATGCAGAATAATTGACTGCCTTAGTCCCAAGAGGAAAATACCTGACCTGGAAGCACCAGCTCTCCTGCTGCTCCTTGCAGCACCCGCTCACCCCCGCTCCTCCCCATCCAAGCTGGTTTCTCCTCAGGACCTGCTGCCCCTTGCACCTCAGTTGCCCCCAGCACACCAGTTCCCTTCTGCAGGGTGACATCCCAGCCCCAGAGCCACCCCATCATAGGACACAGGTCCACCCCACACTTACTCACTCAGCAAGTTTCCCTAGGAGCAGCAGCTTCCTCTTCCAGCAGAGGAAGACCCAGCTGTCAGTGGTGAGCCCCGTACTGAAGAAGGAGATGCTGTCAAGTCCTTGCTCCCTGCCAGTGAGGGCTTGGCAGTGCCTCAGGACACATAGCAGGTGACATGAGAGTCACAGAGATTCAGATACACATGGAATGACCTCAGAGGAGGAACCCTTGACCTCAAGGCAGGTATTGTTGCCCACCTAAGGAAAGAAAGCTAAATCCAAATGTACAAGCACAGCTCACAGCCCATCTTTCTAATCTCAGAGGGATGCTCCTCCTGGGCTGGGGTACCACAACTGTTGCTCCCCAGGGCTGCGTGTGTACCCAGTCACAGAAGTGTAGGGGTTGGAAGGGACCTCAAGAGATCATAGAGTCCAAGCCCCCTCCCCTAGCACCCCTGGTAGCTGTGCCATGATGAACAAAGCCTCGTTGCTGCTGAGGTGAAGCCAAACACAGCCAGTGAAACCTCCTGGGGCAGCAGCTGCTCCTCAACATGGGGTAAAGCAGCAGATCCTCACCAAGGGCTGTGGGTGACATGTGTCAGGGTGAAAGCAACCCATCCCCAGCCCCACCACTGGTTCCTGCACATCCCCCTCCCACAAAAACCCACTCCAACTGCAGCACATCCAGCGCAGGGCCCAACATCCCACATGGATGCTCACCCCTTGGCTCTGCAGCAGAGCAGAAGTTGCCATGCTCCCTGAAACCCACATGGAACGAGGGATTATCCTGCCACACAGAAGGACACAGCCTGACCTCTTCCACAGCTGCTCTGAGGGATTTATTGTTGCTTCCTCCTCCATTCTCACTGACAGGAGTGAACCAGCACCAGATTCCCGGGATCTGATAGGGAATCTTCCCTGAGCAATGCCATGGGCTGAGGGAAAACAACTGCAACCAACTTGTACATCATTATGCAGCCTCTTTCAGCTTAAACACGACGTTCCTCTCATGCTGGAATCCAAACAAACCCAGAAATTTCTGTTCTGGTTATTTTAACATTAAAATCAAGTTTGTTACGTTGATTTTTCCATGATGGCTTACAGGGCATTTGGTAGGATCCCAACCTGGTTAATGCTTCCTGGTCTTTCCATATGGACATGGCAAAGCCCTGCTCCCCCTCACGCTGGGACAGCTGCCACCCCACCCCCTCAAACCCCCATCCAAGCACTTGTACAATCCTTTCCCCCTTCCCTTTCTGAGGATGAGGCCATCTGCAATCCAGAATCAGGGCTGCTGCTGCTACTACAAATCTCTTTAAATTTCTCATTCAGGATGACTTTGAGAGCCAGAGGCTGCTTTCCCTGAGAGGTGGTCACCTTCCCCATCGATTCAGCAACAGTTGGTCCATGGGCTTCCTTAACAGCTGAGTTCTTTGGGAATTACTGCTCACACAGAGCACCCTGTCCCCTGAGAACTTCTAAGCATACGTGAGCTGGGTGCTCTTCCTCAAGGAACTGGACAAAAAGCCTCTATATTCAGGTTCCTGCTGCTCGTTGGATCTGCCCTTACCTCACTTCCTGGGAATCAATCTCCAGGTAGGGTGAAATATGAATCACCTTTGGCCTCACAAGGATGACACACGTTCTGTGTATTGGTGGTACCAACAGTTGAGAGTCAAAGGGCACTTGTTCACACATGGGATCCATATTTACTCATACTTTACTCAGGTGTGTAATAATTACCCTTGCACTGGCTGCTCTGGTCCTTCCTAGTGAGGAAGGCCCAGTGCAAGGTCCAGGATGTCCCTGCCCATCCCTCCAGCACATGCTGGCAGATAAACCACCGCCCTGTGATGCCCCAAGTGAGAGAGAAGATCCTGTTTTCTTCTTGTAGTTGCCTTAGTGGAACTGGCCTTTCCTTTCCCACTTTTCCCTCAGGACTCTGGGCTCCCTTCAGTCAGGGCTGCTGGGTTTTTTTTTGGCTGTGTTCACCATTTTTTCCCTAATTAATTAAATATATTTCCCTGTGTAGAAATGACCTGCCAGGAGAGTGCTCAAACCGGCGGAGGAGCGGTGTGGATAGCCAGCGATGTGCTGCCTCCCATGCAGCAGCATCCTTCATCCCTGGGCAGAACCCTGGGCAGAGCATTTCACAGAATCATAGACTGGTCTGGGTTGGAAGGGACCCCAAGGGTCACAGAGCTCCAACCCCCTGCCACAGGCAGGGACACCAACCTCCAGGCCTGGAGCTACACAAGGTTGCCCAGGGCCCCAGCCAACCTGGCCTTCAACATCCCCAGGGATGGGGCACCCACCCCCTCTCTGGGCAGCCCCTGCCAGCCCCTCACCACTCTCTCTGTGAAAAACTTCCCACTAAGATCTCATTTGAACCTTCCTTCTTTTACCCTAGTTCATTTCCCCTTGTCCTGCCAGGCTCTGCCCTTGAACAAGCTGATTCCCCTCCTGTTCCTCTGCTCCCTTCAGGGACTGGCAGGCTGCAATGAGGTCCCCCCACAGCCTTCTCTTCTCCAGGCTGACCCAGCCCAGCTCCCTCAGCCTCTCTCCAGAGGGGAGCTGCTCCAGCCCTCTGAGCATCTCCATGGCTCCTCTGACCCCTCTCCAACAGTCCCACATCTTTCTTGTATCAGGACCCCCAGCTCTGGACACAGGACTCCAGCTGGGGCCTCCCCAGGGCAGAGCAGAGAGGGACAATCCCCTCCCTGTCCCTGCTGCCACCCCTCTGCTGATGGAGCCCATGATCCCATCGCCCTTCCCAGCTGCAGGAGCCACTGCTGGCTCAGGGGAAGTTTCTCATCTACCAGAACCCCCAGGTCCTTCTCATCAGGGCTGCTCCCCAGCAGCTCTCTCTTCTCCCAGGCTGTACCTGTGTCTGGGATTCCTCCACCCCCAGTGCAGCACCTGACACTTGGCAGTGTTGAACCTCACTAGGTTCACCCAGAGCCACCTTCCCAGCCTGTCAAGATCCCTCTGGCTCCTTTCCTTCTGTGGTGTCACCCACACCACTCAGCTTGGTGTCATCTGCAAACTTGCTGAGGGTGCACTCAATCCCATCATTTCCTGGAGGGGATGGGTGCTGGAATAGCTCCTACCAAAGAGATGTTCCTGGGACTGGAGCTTGCTTCCCCCCTCGAGTTGGAGGGGGGAAAGCTTGAACTGTGAGTCATGGCAGAAGCTCTCTGGGTATCCCCAAGCACTCGAGACTCTGACCTGTGTAAGTAAGTATTGAATCATCAGCTGGCTCAGCAGTGAGAACACAGACACTTTCACCCTCCTGCTTCTTCAGCATGGGGTGAATCCATCACTAGCAGGGTTCAGACAATGGCATTGCATCAGTGAAATGCCAAAAAAACCACCTTGTTGAAGCAGTATGTTCTGGTCAACTGGTATCAGGGCTCCTCTTTTCCTCCTGGGTGCACCAGGTGAAACAGGGAGCACAAAACCAGCATGGAAAGAGCAAAATGCTGGTCACCCATTCCTCCTGGCACAGCTCCCCTCCTGCCTGCCTGCCCGAGCCTCTGAATCCACGGTGGCTGCTGGACCCCTGGATGGGAGGTAAAAGGGATGGAGGAAAGAACAGAGAAAAAAAACCACCCGGAGATGAGAAATGGCACTGTGGGTGGAAACAGAAAGTGAGAGTGAAAGAGGGACCTCTGACAGCGCCACAGCCTGGGAGAGCTGCACCCAGCTGAGCACAGTGCTCCCTCCCCACACCCGAAACCACGGGCACCGCTAGCATCAGCCGCATTACTCAGCACAGGGTGTTTTCAGGGCTGGGAGTGGGGGGACAGAGAAGGTGAGGAGGCAAAGGAGGATCTCCCTGGGATCCTGAGGTCGCAGGGTGATGAGCAGGAGAGGCACAACTGCTCCCTGCTCTGATGGAGGGACTAGGAGATGAACACGGTGCCCCAGCACACAGCTCCTCCCCACTCACCCCTCTGTGCTGCAGACCCATCCAGCCCTGTGAAGGGCCTAGAATCATAGACCAGTCTGGGTTGGAAGGGACCCCAAGGGTCACAGAGCTCCAACCCCCTGCCACAGGCAGGGACACCAACCTCCAGGCCTGGAGCTACACAAGGTTGCCCAGGGCCCCAGCCAACCTGGCCTTCAACACCCCCAGGGACGGGGCACCCACCCCCTCGCTGGGCAGCCCCTTCCAGCCCCTCACCACTCTCTCTGCAAAGAACTTCCCCCCAGTCTCTCCTCTCACCCTTCCCTCCTCCAGCTTCACCCCATCCCCCTTGTCCTGCCAGTCTCTGCCCTTGCACAAGCTGATTCCCCTCCTGTTCCTCTGCTCCCTTCAGGGACTGGCAGGCTGCAATGACATCTCCTCACAGGAGATTTATTTTTTATCCCACTAACGTCATAAAACTGCAAAACAAAACCCACAGGACAAGGTTGATGGAGAGTTTCGACCGCATCCCCAACCTGGTTCCTGTGGGTAAGGGTTCCTGGAGCTTGCCCACAGGTTTTATTTTTGGCAGAGCCTCCTGAGCTGAGCGATCCCTTAGAGTGACAGCGCTGAGACTGGCGGTGATTCTGACAAAGCAGAAAGCTTTGCAGTTAGTTAACCCTGCAGCAAACACAGCCAGTTGGTGATGATAGGAATGGGGAAACCCAGCTCCTAGACCTGATTGAAAGAGCTGCTGAAAAAATGTTGGGATAAAGAAGTGTAACTCTTATACCAGGCAGATGCTGATTCAGAATAAAACCCCTTCCTTTCCACCCATGTTCTAGGATACTCTTCAAACAACCCTCCCCACCCCCCATTCCACCATGAGGAGTTACCTGCCCAAACTGTAACCATTCAAAATACCTGTGTGCTTTTTTGGGAGCTACACCACCTATCCAGCAACCATCCTGGAACAGGCTGTACCCTGGCAGGCACGCTCAAGCTTCGGAGCGGAGCCTGCAAATAACACTTGGTGAAGTTGGGGGTCCCCAGTCCTGCTGGCCACCTAAGGACACAGCACTGCCAAGCAAGCCGAAGGTCAGAGTCCCCTGGTGAAGAGCAGAGATGCTATGGTACTCAGGGAAAGCCCCAGGAACTCCGGTGATGGCTGGAAGAGAGAAGAGCCAAGCCATGCAGGTGATCAACATGGAATTTTATGGGTTGCGGTGCCCTGGCTGCTCAGGGAAGCCACTTTGACTCATAAATACCATTTAATCTTGGATCAATGAAACACCAGCACTTAAGGTTACATATTCCAGGGGATTCCTTGATGAATAAGCACCAAAAGACAAGATCCAAGTCTTTGCTTTCTCCTTTTATGGAGCCACCCATTCACAACATAAATCAGAAGTGATGCTGCCACCGGCGAGGTCATTTTGGGGAGAGATCAGACCCCAGATCTCCCCCTCCAAATTCTCCAGGACCAAAAAAAAAGACCAATGATCAATCCTCTTTATGTCCCAAGAGCAGTTAATAGTGCCAAAATTAGTTCTATTTACCAAAGCATCCAGAGATCTTACTCCACACGTTTTGGGGTTCTTTTTATGTAGCAACTGCCTCCAGCTAGCTGTCACCAAGCTGTGATACAATCCTACTGCAGCTTTAATTTATATATGTATGCAATTATTGTGTAATTATATATTTATAATTATTGCCTTATTATGTATAATTATAATTACAGGGACTAAAACTCTTCTACATATAACCCATCTCTTCCCATCGAAGACAGGTCATGAGATGCTACATGACCTTCATGAAGGGTTTGGGAGCTGGCCTGCTAGAATTAGTTTGGTTTGATATGTTACATAGGAAATAACATCCTGCAAAAGGAGACCCAGTTAGGAACTATCCCATCCCACCCCCTGGACCTCAGCACAGTGGCTGAGGATGGAGAGGATGGCAGGCAAGGCCATGGCTCTTCACACATCTCTTGCTCCGAAAGCAAGGAGTTCTTCCCCTAGCTTGGCTTTTGAGAGCAAAAGATGTAAATTGCTCTTGGTAAGAGGGGAGAGAAGGCAAGCCAAGACTGAAACAAAAGGTTAATGAAGCACCCTGTGTGTCAGCACACATTTCCAGGAACCTCCCAATTTTTTTAGAAGAGTGTGGTTGGAGAAGATCCTATTTCTCATCACTTGCATCTACAGTCCTCAAAACTAAACTGAGCTGAGGGGCTTGGGGGGTTTTGGCTTTTTTTCTAATTGGGTTTCTTTATTATTATTGGTTTTTCCTTTCTTTTTCAAATAGGATTCTGAAGCAGTGTTTCAGTTGAGTGCAGTGTGGCCAAGAGAGGAGTTTTCCCCAGCCTTGGGCTGCAGTAATGGCAGAGGTTTAGAGCTGGACCCAGAGCCGTTCGGATTTGTCGCTGGAGATCAATCTCAGCAAGAGCAATTTATAGCTGAAGCACAGCCTGTGGAATTGCATTTTTTCCTCCTGCAAAATCACACACCTTCTAACAGTTCTAATAGACTGCAGGAAGCAATCACTACGCTGCATTTCTCCATGCATCCATGGTATATCCCTGCTTTTGATGCTTCGTTCCATCTACAAGGCTTTGTTTGGCTGGTGAGATGGGGACCTGTGATCCACACAAGAGATGATAAATAAGAACATGGAGTTTTCAATCTCCGAAGAACTTGCTGTTCACTTTTGGATGCTGCTGGTGTAGGAAATATTGTTACACCTAACTCCTCAAAATAATATTAATATTAGATGTCAGGCTGTGTATAACCACAAAGGAACATCAAAGCTCAGCCCATAAATCTACAGTGATCCCCATTTTGCAGCCAAGACTGCTGGTGCCCAGGACTGGAGCAGCCCTGGGACTGCTGGAGCATCCCTGATGCCAAGAAGTGTTGCTCCCCTCTCCTCCAGGCTGGCCACAAGACCACGCTTGCCCTAAGCCAAGCAGGCAGACAAGGAGCTGCTGGAAGAGCAGGCCACACACACGGTAATTGAGATGCTGCCTTCAGACTTGAGACTGGTCAGACAGGAGATGGCTCGAGATGGAGGAGACAGACAGATGGATGAGGCTGGGAATGGAAAACAGATGTCACACCTGCCCAAAATAAAGGTGGTGTTAAGGCTTTATTCCCTCATTGCCAGGAGCCAGCAGTTTGTATCTGATACCTCACTTTAAGCCAGGTCTCAGTACGAAGTTCTCTACATGGGCACACACTCATGGCCAGTCATAGGATCACAGACTGGTCTGGGCTGGAAGGGACCCCAAGGGTCACAGAGCTCCAACCCCCTGACACAGGCAGGGACACCAACCTCCAGGCCTGGAGCTACACAAGGTTGCCCAGGGCCCCAGCCAACCTGGCCTTCAACACCCCCAGGGACGGGGCACCCACCCCCTCTCTGGGCAGCCCCTTCCAGCCCCTCACCACTCTCTCTGCAAAGAACTTCCCCCTAAGATCTCCTCTCACCCTTCCCTCCTCCAGCTTTTGTCCACCACCAAAACACAACTGCAGCTGGGCAGAGAATACAGATATGGTGCAAATTGGGCAAAAGGAGCAGAAACTGGCCAGGTTTAACTCACCACCCACCCAAATCAGCACACTCACCAGCTTAACATCAGGTTCAGCATCAGCCCTAGGGACTCCTAGGACAGCACCTGTGGGACTGCATGGCCAGGGCTTCAGTTTCAGATGCTATCAAGAAAACAAGTGGTGACAAAGATATCATTCAGGCATCGTTCTTTATAGATGGCTGAGGAAAAGCTTCCCATTTCTGAAACAGCAAATACAGCAACATTCAACTATTTCTTCTTCCCCCAGGAAAAAACCAGGCTCAGTGGTATTAGCAGACATTCCATCTTACCAGCAGTTTAAACCTCATGTTTCAGTAACAGATTCCCTAAACATTGGGCTGAGAAAGCAGCTCTGCTTTGGAAACACCTACACACCAACATGACACTCCCTGCAGAGTATCCCTGAGCCATGCATCATAAGAGGCAGAAATTACCCAAAGAAAGCAAAATATAGCTCAAGGCTTTGCATAAAAGGCAATCAGGAGTGTCCTACTTGCACGGCTGTCCTACTTGTGCAGCCTGTGTTTGGCTGGGGGTGGGGGCTTTGGAGTGAAGTTCTCTGGGAAGATGCTCTCACCGTCACAGCCAGGTTTCTGCAGCCCCCCTTGGACACCCTCTAGCCCCAGTTTTTTCCCCTCACCTCACTGCCTCGTGTCCCTCCACAAGCTGGGACCCTAGAGCAGGAAGGAAAGTCCTTAGCTGGATGGTGAGACTGCTGAGAAGAGGCACCTCCAAGCAGAGCTTCCCCTGAGATAATAGTTCTGTGCACAACACCAGCTGCGTTCAGAGACCTCTGAGTTAAATATTCCTCTTTTTTTTTGGACAAAGAACCCTAACTGATATCCCAGTGCCCACCCAAGTGCAGCACAGGAATGCCATCAACCAGAAGCCATCCATCAAATCGCGGGCCAGTGCCCCACGGGAAGGGCAACCTGGTCCCTCATTGCTGAGGGCAACGCTCTGGCTGAGCACTGGGCAAGGAAACCTGGAAAGCCGAAGTGATGCCTTTTCAAGAACACACATGCAAGCGTGTGCTGAAGGTCTCTTTCACTTCTGTGCTCAGGGATAAAAAAGAGTCTCCTGCACCAAGTTATAACCACAGCCCACAGCCCAGCGACTGGCCTAGAAATGGAAAACACAGGGTGATACTGGAAAATCAGGGGGCTCTGCTGTCCTAACAGTCAGTCTCTAGACACACCACAACCTCCTTATGGGAAACAAGGTGTCAAGTAAAATAAAAAGAACCTGAAAATGCAATATAAAACTCCTGATTCATCCTGCTCCTTTCCAAGTCAATAAGGAAACTCCTGTTGACTTCAGAGCTGAGGAAAGTTTTCTGCAACCTTTTGGGCAGGCTAAGAACTGCCACGTGCAATACAAAGTAGCCTGGAAATATTCAGTGATTATCGAGTATATCAGCAAGGAGCAAGTTTCCCAGCAGGTTTTCTTGGATGTTCCTAATGGCATCTCCCCGTTAGAGCTTCTAGTGATGAAGAATTGAAACGGCAAAGCTTATTTATGCATCATTACATACTTTAAACCCTGATATTTGCGTGCAAAAGGACTACACCTGAGCACAGGGCTTCCAGCCTCCGCATCTGCCCCGCAGCATCCTCGGCCAGGCTCAGGCTCAGGCTCAGGCTCTGGCAGCGACCCCAGGAGCAGGGACACGGGATACCCTCCCCACCCCCAAATACACACACACACACAGACACACTCACAGCTGCCCCGGGACGCGGTCCCCGCACGCCCCAGGAGCAGGGACTTGGGATGCCCCCCCACCTCCAAATACACACACACACACAGACACACTCACACCCGCCCCGGGACGCGGTCCTCGCCCGCCCCAGGAGCAGGGACCCGGGATGCCCCCCTCCCCAAACACGTACACACACTCCTGTCCCGGGACGCGGTCCCCGCCCGCCCCAGCAGCAGGGACCCGGGATGCCCCCTCCCCCAAACACCCCCTCCCCCCCGACTCCCGCCCGCCCCAGGAGCAGGTACCCGGGATGCCTCTCCCCCCACACACCAAACACCACCCCCCCCCCCCCCGCCCCGGGACGCGGTCCCCGCCCGCCCCGCGGTACCGGGATTCCCGGCCGCCCCGCCGCTCTCGGGATGAGTGCTGGCTGCCCCCGGCCCCGCGGCTGCCTCCGCTCACCCAGCCGCTGCCGGGACGGGAAGGAGAAGAGGGGGAACTCCCGCTCCCGCCGCCCCTATAAAAGCCGGCGCCGTCCCGGCGGTCCCGGCACCGGCTCTCTCGGCGGCAGCAGGATGGAGCGGCGCGGCAGCGCGGGCAGCGGCGGGCGGGCAGCGCCGCGTAGCGCCCCGGCTGGGCGCTGCAGGCAGCGGGCAGGGCCCCGGGCGCTGCTGCTGCCCGCGCTCTGCCTGGCGCTGGCACTGCCGACCCCCGCCCGGGCGCTGCCGCCGCCGCCCCCACGGTACCGCCTCTCCGACGGGCTGAGCCGCTCCCGGGAGCTGCTGGAGGCTGTCAACGCGTCCCTCAACCGGCTGAAGGTCTGCGAGGGGCCCGGAGAGGTCAATGGGGAGGGGAGGAGGGGGCTGAGGGGGCACGGGCAGGCGGTGATGGGGTGGCGGTGGTACCGGGGAGGGTGGGGATGGGACCCAGGAGGGCGGGGGTGTGATTCAGGCAAGGAGGTGATGGGCTGGTGAGGGTCCCAAGCCTGACAGTGATGATGGGACGGTGATGTGACTCAAGCAGGGAGAAGATGGGCTGGTGAGGGTACCAATTCAGGCAGTGATGGGAACCAGGACAGTGATGTGACTCAGGCAAGGAGGTGATGGGCTGGTGAGGGTCCCAAGCCTGTCAATGATGGGACCCAGGAGAGGATGTGGTGGGCTGGTGAGGATACCCAGACAGGCAGTGACAGTATCCACCTGGGCAATGCCGGGTGGCTGAGGGCACCCACGCAGGAGGATGCTCTCTGTGGACTTTCCTTAAGACTCCATAACTGGTCTTTGCTTTCACGCCTCCTCTGACCGGCCTTTTAGGATGGGGATTCACTCAGGTGCCTTCCACAGCCCTGACGCACCACAGCCCTACAGAAACACACAGACCCCATCAGCAGCACCAGCAATGAATGCATCAGCAGCTGATTTGAGCGCTCTCAGCTTTGACATGCTCTTTCTCTAAGGCCACTGCAGGGCTGGCTCAGGAATACTCACTCCCTACTTCTTGTTACATTTCCCTACAGATGCCTTAGGGCTGCATCTCTCCCTCCTAAAGGCCCCTAGCAGTAGTGCCAAGGGGATTTTTATTTCTTTTCTCCCCCCAAAAATTCCCTGCAATTGTTGCAAGCTTCATCTCAGAGACCTACAAAAGCCCCACTGCTAAGTAAGTGCACTGTTCCCCTGCTTCCAGCAGGTCTGTGAGCGCTGCTAAACATCTATGTGTGCTGTTAAACGTCTGTGCAGCTGGTATTAGTTATTGTCAGGGCCTGGAACAGGCTGCCCAGGGAGGGGGCTGAGTCCCCAGCCCTGGGGGTGTTTAACAGAGGGGAGATGAGGTGCTCAGGGATCTGGTTTAGCTTAGGATGGGAATGATTGGACTCGATGAGCTTAAAGGGCTTTTCCAACCTGGTGATTCTGTGATTTTTTTTCACATTCTAAGAGACATGACATTTGAAGCTACAGCCACAGAAAGTTCTCAACAGACTCAGTGTCTGAGAGAAGAATTTAAAGTAAGGGAGGCAGCGTGATTTGCCACAACGTGTGAACCAAACCTGCTGGAAGCCTGAGCTCGCTCACAGTAAACTCAGCTGCCACATGCATTTCAGTCTCTGGGGCTGTTTTGCCAGCTTCCACACTCAACCATCGTCCTCACACAGCCTTATTCCTAGGATTCAGCTACGCTCTGACACTGTGACACATCACTTAGCTGTGTATTTACATATATACACACAGGGTACCGGGATGCTGAGCCAATAACCCCTTTGTATTCCCTCTAACACAGGAGCCTGGCACACTGGGATTTGAATGTACCCTTGAGGAAGTTGATCTTGAAGATATCACTGAGAATCAAATCAACACGATAAAAGCTTGCACATCTGGAGATCCAGGGGTAAAATAATGTTTTTATATATATATATTCAAGTTTGAGCATCATATTTTTATGGAAAGGCTAATTCCCACTTCCACAAAATCACCAGGTCTCATTTCTCCTTTAATTTACAGACTGGAAACTGTCCAGAACTAGAGAGATCAACTTTTGATATGGTAAATTGCCTGTCCCCCCAAAGGAACCCCCTCCTTCTGCTCCTTGTACACTTTAAGCCTGGAACACCAGATTCCCCCCATCCCTAATCATTCCTGCTTTCCACAGAGTAAATGCCTGCAAGGCATCTATCAGGATCTGAATGCCTACAGGGCAGAGCTGAAGAGCTTCAATGATCAAAACGTGCTGGCAACTATAGATGAGATGATGAAAGTAAGCATTTGGGTCTCCTTCCTTTCCCCTACTTCTGTCTTTTTAACCCAGTTTGCTCCATTCTGTAGCCAGTTGAACAACAGCAGCCTTTCTTTACACTGGTAATTTAAAGAATTGTTACTGGTTTTCCTAGAAGGGGCTTGATTCTTAGGAACCATGTGTTGTACTTCATGGTTTTGCCTCATTGAGCTGGTCAGCACATCATGTATTTAATATATTTAATGGATTTAATCTAAAGCCCAAATTCATGAGCATGTTTTTTTCATGTAAACAACCAATATTCAGGGCATTCTTTGCTAATTTTATGGGGCTGTTTCAAAATTCTCCATGTCAAGAGGGTCTCATGACCAAGTCCTTGATGATATATCCTTTCCTCTTGGCTCTGAGCAGTTATGCCTCCTTAGCAGCCCTCTTCCTTTCCCACTGCTCCTCTCTCCCAAGGAGATGGGGTCCAGGGTTTGCTGCCAGCTCCTCAAGAGACCTCAAAACTAGAGTAGAAGATAAATGGCACTGAGCTCTATTTCTCTCCCAAATCCTGGAATCTAATACCCTGGGCACACTGCATATGGCATAGGGCATACTGAGCTTTGATAATTATTATTAGTGAGTGCAGGAAATGGATGTTAAACCTTCTTTGTTTAACAAAAGCTAATTTAATAATAATAATAGTAAAAAGACCTAGTTACCTTTGTATTGAGACAGCATCTCCCAACAGCCTGGAGATCCTGGCCACGGGCACATGAGCCCAGTCTAAGGGGTCACCAGACAAAGCCAGCCATGGGCTGATTATTAAAAAAGCATCTTTATTCCTGAGAAGAAAGAGCCTTTGTGCATGAAAGGTCATTTTTGTCCTGGGGCAAGTCCAGCTGTGTATCCCAAGCCTATTAATTATATTGTTAAATATTCCAAATTTCCCCTTTATGAGGATTCACTCTTTATCTGGAAGTGGATCAGGGGACTGGAAAAAGATCCCAAGAGGTTTTTGTCTTAGCTGTGGATAGAGTCTTAGTTTTCCAGTGATACAGTTTGTAATGCCCTTACCTTTTCCCAGGCCCTGAAGACAAGCAGCGAGGCCGCGCCGCAGCCGTCGGCGGGCGCGGGGCTGAGCTCCTTCAAGGAGAGGATGAAGCTCTGCAGCATCCTTCACGCCTTCCGAATCCGCACGGTCACCATCAACAGGATGATGAACTACCTGACATCTCCAGAGAGCTCGCTGTGAGCGCCCAGCCCTCCAGAACTTTGGGGTTGAATTAGACCTAAGGATGTTTTTAAGGAAAAAAAAGATAATATAAAAGAATAGGGTCATACCCAGCAAGGTGGCTGGGGGCTTTTTAGGAACCAAGTGGATAATATTTCAAAGAGTTTCCTATAAATCATGTTTTAGTGAGCTGTTGGCAGTGCCTTTTAAGCTACTAAGTTAAGTTTCTGGAAAATAAGCTACAGTGTAGTACCAAAATGTTCTCAAACCACCAAACACTCAGCTGTAAGTTGTCTTACCTGGTTTATTTATTCAGCTGTAATTTTCAACAAATTGAAACATATTTATAATTATTATTCATTAATTTATCATATAACAATAAATTAATAAATAATAAAATTATTTATTGATTATTTATGGCGACGTTCCTTATTTATCCTAATTTATTGCCTAATAAAATGGAAGTTTGCATAAAATCACCGTGGTGACCTTAATTTTTCCTCCCTCAAGACGTAACTTGAGTCAGTATGATAACAACAGAGCAACCATATGTTTAAAATACTGGTTACTTACATTTCTTGTGCCTTTCCTCTCAAGGCTGAGCGCTCAAAGCAACCCCTTTGACTTCATCCTCATCTTTTCCTGCTGCTCACGTGGCTGCTGGGGTGAAATCCTGGCCCCACTGGAAGTGATGCCCAAGTTGTTTGTTTATCTGAGCTTTGAAGGCCAGGAGGGATGTGAGGATGGTTTATCTTCTCAATTCCTGCCTGTGGTACATAAGCCAGTCCAGATGAAGGTGCCCATCCCCCCTTTGGTGGGTCTTCCAGCTTTGGAGGTGTCCAGCCAGCTCCCACGCTGCCTCCAATCACTCCACCAGCACCTGATTCTTCAGCTCCTTCCCCTTGTTTGGTTTCCCCAAGCTCTATCCTCCCACCTCTTTGGTGTCCCCTTCCCCTGAGCAGCACCCTTTGAGGCTGAGGGGCTGGTGAGACCTTCAGCTCTTCCATACAACAAGGAGGGAGCTGCCATCCTCTTCCCCAAGGGCTGGCCTTACCCATTCACCACATCAGCCCTTTATTATATGTATATTTTATATATATATATGTGTGTGTGTGTGTGTGTGTGTGTGTGTGTGTATATATATATATATAAATCTTCTCCGTTCCCAGAGCTTTCCAATGAAACCAGAGCTGTGGTCCCTAGGCCGAGTTGGCAGGGAACAGCAACCTCACCCCTCAAAGCCTTGATGTCCTTACACAACCATCGTGTTTTAATTCCTTCTACCCACAAGAACTGGGCACAGCCAAACCAAACACAGAAATACATCACTTTTTAAAGGCTCTTGATTTAAAGAATCAGAATTTTAAAGACCTTATCATCTCTCTTGACCATCTGCTATGCTACCCTCCTTATTATGAATGAGCACCTTGTTTCAAGCTTAGGTTTCCTTTACTTCAAGCTCTGGATTTCTACTCCTGACCAAAGGGTCCTATCAAAGCTTTGGATTTTACTGGGCATCCAAAAGGTCCTCCTCCCCAGTGGTGATGTCCCCCAGCTTGTCCCAGAGAGAAGAGCCAAGGGCAGCTCCCCCTGGGGATGGAGAGCCCCACACAAGCCTCCCACAGCTTTTTCCTCCCTCTCTCCCCAAATCCCCATGAGGTCCTGGGCAGCAGCACATCCCTTTTCCTCTTTGCGACACATCAACAGGTCGCAAAGATGGCCCACAACACGCATCAACCTTGCAATGTTTGATCCAATAGCTAAAATGAATCTTTAAAAAACCCCCAAAATCATACATAAATACTTTAAATCTTTTTAATCCTTTTTTTTTTTTTTAAAGTATGTTTTTTCTTTCATAAACATACACAGAGGAAGATGCCCAAATGAATCCCCTGTCCCTAAAAAGAAGAATCTCCCATATCAGGTCACTGATTTCTTCTACAAGCAACATTATTTCCATACTTTTCACAATCCTGGTGTGATTCCTGACAGAGTACCAACCTCCACAGAGATTTTGGCTTCTCCCATTTTTTTTTTTCCAATTAAACACCTAATTCTATTCAAGTTAAAATTAGTCAAGTAAAAAAAAAAAAAAGTATCAAAAGTTTATAATACAAGACAAAAATATACAATGTAAAAAAATATATCACAAACATTGAGACAGACAGTATGGAAAAGAAGAAATTCCCAGGGAAAATTCAAAGCTGCCTGGAATGAATAGTGGTGTTCCCATGATACCAGTCTTTGGGTTATTAGAAAACAGAACCACAGCTAAACAAAGGACTGAGTGTACATGACCGTATACAGTAAGTAGGTATATAAACAGTGATTATGCAAGGCAATTTCTCTGCAAGTGTAGGATTACTGTCCCCTGACTGTGAGAAACTCAATGTACCTCATGATTTTGGCAGTTCCATTATTTGTTTCTTGTTTTTCAACGAGGAAGAAAGTGTCTGCTGAACTCTTCTCCCCTTAATTCCCTGATGTAAATAACAAAAAAACAACATTGCAAAGGTCCCATACCTGAAGAAGGTAAACTGGTTTCTTCCAGTGTTTGTGCATTTTAGGACTGGCTCAAAGGAGACAAAGCTGGGTGGGACCGTTGGGTTCCCCCTCCTCCCAGTACGCGGAGCCCGGCGCTCCCAGATGCGATGCCGGGATCCACCTCCTGAGCAATCGCTCCCAAAAGTCTTAGGTGTGCTTCCATCCACGCACAATTTCATTCACATTTCTTCCAAAAATGCCACCTGAACTTTCCACCCAGTGATCTTCCTTCCCAAACCTCAGCGAGATCCCAGGGGAAGCGACCGAGAAGGGTAATGGCTGGTCAGGGAAGGTCCCACCACGCTCCTTCTAGCTGCTGCCGTGACAGCTCAACTCTGAGATGAGAAATCTGAGGAAAGGAACACAGGTTATCCCATCCCTAGAGGCTCTTGCAATAGTCAAGTTGAATAATAAATGGATTAAAAGCCTGTGACACAGCATGGGCTGGTCTGTGAGGGTCAGGTGAGCGAGGGAGTGCAGGCAGCTCTCCCCCTTTGCAACCAGGCTCCTTTTAGGGAGAGTTAAGAAAGAGCAAAGAGAGTGTTTCCCCAAGTCATCCATCAGGGGAAGGTGCTAGTTAACCCTTCCTAAGACACACAAGAGTAAAGACTCAAACACCCCTTCTTTGGACTCCCTGGGAAGACCAAGAGTTGGTTTGGGGACCTAATGCCAACTGGTTTGGCTGTTCACACCGAGGGTACTCTCAACTCAGTCAGAGCAGACCCAGGATTGGTTTTATATCCAATCCTGCATTTTATCTAGCATGAAAATGCCAGAAGAAAGTCACTGTTAATATCAGAAGGGAGACCATTGGGTCCTACGCAGTAAAACACGTACTGGGCAATCAGTAAACTCTCTGATGAGAGTTCTTCAACCACACTGGAAACACACTGAGGTTATTAAACACATATGATGGGGGAGCGATACCTTTCAAGGGCTTGCAGTATCTCATAGGATGCTCTTTCTTTGAGAAGGTCGTACAGAGCCTCGGCCGTCCCGTTGCTTTGCTCCCTGTCTCTCCACTTGCATAACACCAGGAATTTCTGCATATTAACTTCATCCTCCGTTGCCTGAATCTGCTCAATGTGCTTCATTTCCATCTGAAGACACTCGATGGCAATTTCTCTCCACTCCCTGCCAAACAGCTTTGCGATCACCATCAGCTGTTGATCAGTCAAGACTTTTGTTTCCATTCCATCTGAAAAGCCATAGAAGAAAAATCAGGTTTCACATGGCTTTCCCCACTCAGCTTGTAATGGAACACTTCGTTACAGGGAAAGCACGACGAAGGGGAGCTTGTCATTGAGATTATCTAGTGAGGTCAGAGACAAGTGCTGGAGAAAAGCACCTGAAGGACCAAAAGAAGCCTTGTTCTTGAAGATGAAATCATCTGATTGCATGCTGGCTGCTGTACAGGGGGGTTTCCACTCATTAGCAGCGTTTCATCCAGCAGAACCACCTCCCTTGGTTCACTAGGTTGCCAAGCACCCAGAGATTTTGAGACATAGAATCCCAGAATCACCAGGTTGGAAAAGCCCTTTAAGATCAAGTCCAACCATTCCCATCCTAAGCTAAAGCATATCCCTGAGTACCTCATCTCCCTGGCTGTTAAACACACCCAGGGAAGGTGACTCAACCCCCTCTCTCTTTCAAAAACAGCCACTATTGTCCAGTTTTAGAAGACAATCCCATTTTATCTGGCCCTTGCCAAGCAGATTCCCTAGCTGCTTCTCCCCACCTACTTACTGAACAACTGACAGTGTACAGAAGCACATGAACGTCAGTACTGGTTCCTCACCTACAGAAGCCCTTTCCCCTCCCATCTTGCATGCTCAGATTCATGGAAGTCTTCCTAAAAGTGAGCTCAGGGTACTGAAGAAACCCAACAACCCAAGCCTGTTATTTGACATTACCCCAAGATGCTTTACCTGCAGGACTGCCAGTCTTCTGCTTTTTGCTACAGAGCTCATCTGGGTCCATACTGCTGAGGGTTGGTCTCCGTTTTTTGACCCCTAAGAAGCAAGTGAGAGGTGATATCACTTCTTGCCTATCACTGGGGCTACACCAGCACGTGAGGTGCACAGAAAAGAAGTGAGCCTGGTGCATCTTTGAGTTGACTTACCAACGGTGGTTCTTTTCTGCTCGTTTTTGTTCTGATCATAATGGATCCAGTCACCTGGTAAACAATTTTCAGAGGAAAAGAAAGGTGAAGCTGGGAATTCCTGTTGCTATGCTCAAAGCCCAACAACAATCGGGCACAAAATCCAGCTGCTGAGCCAAGATTTTATATAGCAAGATTATTTTTCCCCCTTTTCATAGAATGTGTTAGGTTGGAAGGGACCTTTAGAGGTCATCTAGTCCAACCCATCTGCAGGAAGATCTTCACTAGATCAGGTCACTCGGAGCTCCATCAAGCCTGACCTTGAGTATCTCCAGGGATGGAGCCTCCACCACCTCTCTGGGCATCCTATGCCAGTGATCTACCACCCCCAGAGTGAAGAACTTCTTCCTAATATCCAACCTAAATCTCCCCTTTTCCAGTTTAAAACCATCACCCCTCACCCTATCACTCCATGCCCTTGGGAACAGTTCTTCCCCAGCTTTCTGAGAGGCACCTTTCAGGTACTGGAAGGCCGCTATAAGGTCCCCCTGGAGCCTTCCCTTCTCCAAGCTGAATAACCCCAACTCTCTCAGCCTGTCATATTTTATCCATCTGGAATATGCAATAGAGAATCCATATTACTCCCAGTTTGTAAAGCCAAAGCAGAGCATCCTCCTGCAGAGCCCACAACCTTTAGCTTTGCTCACAAGGGACCAGCAGGTTGCTGACGCATCCACCACACAAGCTCCTGGAGCTCTCTTCTCCATCTTTCATCCCTTCCAGCTCCAAACCTCGTAATTTTAACAGCTGGGATTTAGTTGCATCTAACAGCTGAATTACACCCCAATTCCTGCATCTTTTCAGCTGGGAGAAACTAGCCATGGGAAGACCAAAAACTCACTCTCTCTTAGTTTTGCTTTCCACACGGTCGCATCAGACTCGAGCTCAACCAAAGACAAGGTGAAGTCATCAGGTTTCTCCAAATAGACTTCAATGTAGCTTTTTAGTTTCAAGACAGATCCATCAACAAACTCAATTTCCTAGAGAATGCAAAAACATCTTGAATCACAGGGGTTGGAAGGGACCTTGAGAGATCACTGGGTCCAACCCCCTGCCAGAGCAGCTCCCCAGCTCATATTGCAAATAAATATTTATCCAAAAACATAAGCTAAACAGGAGGTATCTGGGTGTTGGCACGGATCTGAGCCTAACTCTAATCTCCCCAGAGGTTTCCTGTTGACTTTAGTGTCATCCCAAAACTTTGGGGCTCCAAAAGCATCTGCAGGGATGGCAAATGAATGTAAAAAATGCCCTTAGCACTGGTGCAGGGATGTCCAGGAAAATGAGACGAGGGTGTTGTGGAGGGACTTACCTCTGGAGTTACTTCAGCTTCTGGCTCACAAACTAACCGATACCTCTTCCCTTTCTGTAGTAACTTCTGGCACACAGGGGGCTTGTCAATTTTAATGAATTTCTTATTTGAATGTTTTACATCCTTTGTGATATCCTAGGGTTTAAAAAGATGATGGGAAGGTTACTGGCCTCTGGTAACAGCTAAAACCTGCCTTCATGTGACTCTTTGGGATTTTCTCTGGCCCAAGCTTTGTACCAAAAGCTGTGCAACAAACCCCATCCTCAAAAAACATCAAATAAACTTCTTCAGATACTGTGCTACCTGGCTGAAGTTAGAAGAGTTTGAAGCCCCAGGAAATGGAAGGTTATTTGCTACCATCCTCTCCTAGCACTTGCCTACACATTGTAAGGGGGAATAAGTGAGAGGACAAGAAGCTTTTCAGGTACAAATCACAAGCTCTGTGGATTTTTTGATGGAAAACAGGTTTCTGATGTATTTCTTTTCTATAGCAGCTTGCAAGCGAGCATGTGAGCTGGTATAATTCCTTAAATACTGTATTCTAACTTGGCAGACCTTTTTGGTATGGAATTGTCATTATCTACCTGTCTATCCATCCACCCAAACATGCATCCATCCAGCAAAACATGCATCTCCAGAGCTTCCCATGTGAACGCTGGGATGAGAGAAGAGCATCCTTTTGCCATACCCCATCCTGAATATAACATCCCCTCCTGCAGTTCTATGTCATGCCACCCTACACAAGCCATACCTTGATAAAGGAGTCATTGTTTGTAGCCACGTAGACCCGGAAGGATAAGGAGGGATGCTCATCAACAACCTTGTAGAGGATGACAGCAGCATGATACTGCACTGTCTCCTGGTTCTGGATGAGAGGTCCCACTGGAGACAGCGAGCTCACCAGCCACTTCACGTGGGAGGATGAGTAGTCGGCGGAGGGCTCGATGGCTGCATCCTCGCCTTTGATGTGCAAAACCTTGAAGGCCATGCCAGCACCATGATCTGTGGGGACACAGGGCTGTCTCAGCACCTCTCAAGCCAGGGAGCTGGGAGCCTCCCGCACTCACCGGGCCAGCCGCAGGCACTCACCCCCGAGGCAGACAGAGTGGGGGAACTGGATGGAGGTGAGCGTGGATGCTGTGTCGCAGTGCACATCAAAGATGGGGCCGCCCACGATCCATGGCTTTTCCACGTGGTTGGCGTATTTGCTCCAGGATAAGAGGGAATATGTGATTTTGACAGCCCTTGTTACCTCAAAAATCAAGCCTGTGAGACTGCACTGGTAAGTGCCTTCTGCATCCAGCCGTAGCCTGCAGTGGATGAGAGAAGCTCCATTAATTTAGTTCCCACTGCCTAATAAAACCCATATAAAAATGTGGTTTGCAAGGGATAACAGAGAAACTCCCATCCCAGGGAGCACCGAGCGCCTTATCTGAACAGCACAGAAGTCATAACGATTTGTTTTCCTCCAGTCTCTACGTTTAAACTGTCACTGGAGTGTTAAAAACCAGCCAGGAGGAGCCAGCCAAATAACTGCAAAGGATGTTCTGCCCAACGTCTCCTGCAAACGAAGCAGCTGCTTTTAAACAAAGAGCTGCAGCCCAGCTCCCATCGACACCGGAGCCAACACCGTACACGGACAACACCGGCAGCATGCACTGTTGACAACTTCCAAGGCAGAGCGAGGGAGAAAAAGCCTGGCATCCAAAGAAAAGGACAAGGTCAATGGAAACGGGGAGGATGAGTATTCCTGGGAAGCAGGGCAAGACCCCTCACGCGTGTCCAGACTGAAAGGAGCACATAACAATGTGCCTGGTGTTAATTACTGCAGCAAGAAGAGGCAGGCAGGAAGCCGTCCTAAGAGCTTTCTTGGACCAGGATCTGGAAGCAGCACAGACAGCTTCCCTAAAAGGGTTATTTTTAAGGATTTAGGGCATCTTCTGGTGTATCTCCAATTAGCAAATTAGTCTTTTTCCCATTTGAACCGAACAGAGAAATATCCTAAAGAGAACAACGTACACCTACACCCATTGTAAAAAAAACATACATACACATATTGTCCTCCAGAAAGTCTCCTAGGGGTCACCTGCTCCTTCTGGCCCTAGAAATAGATTTTTTTAAAAATACATAGTTAAAAGGTGATGAGAGAGCAGAATTACCATCTGCAAATCATCTCATGCGAAGTCCGTGGGTTGGGATTTTAAATAAACTTACATTTTCCTTTCTGCAATGCTCACAGGGCGATAGACATGTCACTCCTAGTGAGGGAATAGGAAGAGAAACTCATTAAAAGCAAAGTAATTAAACACACAGGGAAAAAAAACCAAACAAACCCCAGACAACCCAGCCCTCAAGAGAGCTGTTACTACCTGACCCATTGCAGTGTGGCACCAATTCCTTCTTCTCCTGCTCTTCATCTACAAAAAAGACATTTCCAGTAAATGTTTCAGCTTCCAGCATGTTTCTGCTTCCATATTCAGCAAGGACAACCCACCAACTCCATTTGCCAGAAACCTGATGGGGAGATTCCTAAGATCAAGTTCTCATGCACGCGCCAGCACGCCTGCACGGGTGGGCCTTGCACAGCATGGGCCTTGCACAGCATGGGCCTTGCACAGCGTGGGCACGAATCATAGAATCCCAGCCTGGTCTGGCCTGGAAGGGACCCCAAGGGTCACAGAGCTCCAACCCCCTGCCACAGGCAGGGACACCAACCTCCAGGCCTGGAGCTACACAAGGTTGCCCAGGGCCCCAGCCAACCTGGCCTTCAACACCCCCAGGGACGGGGCACCCACCCCCTCTCTGGGCAGCCCCTTCCAGCCCCTCACCACTCTCTCTGCAAAGAACTTCCCCCAGTCTCTCCTCTCCCCCTTCCCTCCTCCAGCTTCACTCCATCCCCCTTGTCCTGCCAGTCTCTGCCCTTGAACAAGCTGATTCCCCTCCTGTTCCTCTGCTCCCTTCAGGGACTGGCAGGCTGCAATGAGGTCCCCCCACAGCCTTCTCTTCTCCAGGCTGACCCAGCCCAGCTTCCTCAGCCTCTCTCCGTAGGGGAGCTGCTCCAGCCCTCTAATCATCTTCGTAGCCTTTCTGACCCCTCTCCAACAGCCCCACATCTTTCTTGTGTTGGGCCCCAGCTCTGGACACAGGACTCCAGCTGGGGCCTCCCCAGGGCAGAGCAGAGAGGGACAATCCCCTCCCTGTCCCTGCTGCCCAGGATCCCATCGCCCTTCTGAGCTGCAAGAGCACACTGCTGGCTCATGTTAAGTTTCTCATCCACTAGAATTCCCACATCCTTCTCAGCAGGGCTGCTCCTCAGGAGCTCTTCTCCCAGTCTGTATATATGGCTGGGATTTTTCTGGCCCAAAGTGCAAAGCCTTACACTTTGCTATCTTGAACCTCATTTGGTTCACCCGGGCCTATCCTTCCAGCCTGTCAAGATCCCTCTGGAGAAGTAGCATTCAGATTTTCTCAAACACCAGTAGCTTGCCCAAACTACTGGAAACTTTCACAGGAGTTAAAAAAAAAAAAGGGTCATCCCCAGGATGAGTTTCATGGTGCCAAGTAAAGCTCAACCACTGAACATGGAAGCTGGCAACAGCACTCCCCAAGTATCCACAGTATTTGGGGTGTATTTGTCCCTAAAAATGATTTAAGGGTGCCTGGATCCTCCTGGCTTCTCTGCCCAGTGCAACAGCAAGCGGGCTGTGCAGAGACATCAGGAAAAAGCTTTAGCCCCAAGGGTGGATTTTGCAGAGGTGAGAGGGAGGGCCAGGCCGCTGGCTCCTGCTCCCTGCCCCACCCACACCCCTCCCTGCAAAGTGGGACTCCAGCCAAAACATCCCAAAGCCACTCTGGAGCATCAACACCCTCCTGGGATGTGGGAGAGGCAGCAAAATGTATCACTGCAGTGAACAGCCTGGAAAACACAAGGAGAATGCCCGCCAGCACCGTTGGCTCCCTTCCCACAGCGACATTATTTCAGCGGACTGGGTGGGTCAGGGGGGTGGCTCAGCGCCCTCCAGCATTGCCCCGCATCCGCGACCCCAACCCGGCTCCATCTGCAACCAGGCAGCCACACAGCACACGCACCCCCTGCACCCCCCTTCCTGGGTCTGCTCTTGAGACAGGGGCTTTCCTGAGAGGCACAGAAGCAACGGCGGGGCCAGCACACTGACACGCTCTCTTGCCATCACATGCCGCTCACTACCCTCATGCATCACTTATCCATGTTGGCTTCCTCATGCTGTGCAAGGCTGATATATATACATAAATATAAATATATTAAAAATATATCTTTTATATGTATAATATAAATATATATAAGTATATATTAAAAGATATATGTAAAAATAAAAGCACACTCACCCGACCTTCTTCCTTCCGGCTCCTCCGCATCTGACAAGAAAAAGCTTTCTAATTATTATTCTCATTACTGTTTTCTGACGAGGAAAAGCTCTCTAATTATTAACTAAAGACCATCAATCTTGCACGGAACCAGAATAAACTGTTGGTGGTATAACCCACGCTGGTGCAAACCCACGGGCTTCTCCTCAACAACGGCAAACGCTTCCTTTAATTCTTTCCCTGTCCATCCTGTTTTCCCACTTTTGCTGCCAACTTTTAGGCAGATTTATAGCTTCTTGGTGTTTGGACAACTACTGCGGTGTATAAACATCTGTGCTGATTGTGTCTCTGAGGCTAAAGCAACGTTAACTGCCGCTCCGTTACTAATGCCCTGCTCAAAACCCAGCGGCCCGGAGATCCTTCCCTCACAAATAGTGTTACTCTGCCTCTCAGCACCCCGCTGCCGAATTAACCAGCCTCATACAATACCCCTGGGACCACTCCCATGACCACATGTTTCTGAAAGAGAGAAGGAATGGCGTGTTTCTGCAAGGTGATGCTCACCTGACTGCTCCTCCTCCTCCTCGGAGCTGCTGGAGCTGTCGTTGGAATCATCCTCTCCTTAAGAAAATGACACTCTGTTAGCAGCAGGCAGGATGAAATAAGGCAATGCTATGGGTAAGGAAAAGGGAATGGCTAGAAGTTTAATTTAAATATATCAAGCTGGTCAGGTAGGTAGATTAAAATAACGGAAGAGATACAATACTTGGGTGGAGAGGAGCATCGGAGCATCCAATCCCAGAATCTGAGGAGACTTAGGGACCACCCAGGCCCTTCTGAGGGGTACTTGTGATATTCAAGATGCCTAATTTTCATGTTTTATGCAACCTGGGACTACTTTGGAGCTTCATTCGTGACACGTCCCAGTTCAACCAGCTCAATTATGGTTTTCCATGACATGCACACGAGCCGGGAGAGGCATTCAGTGGGAGCTGGTGTGTCCCAGCAGTGATGTGGCTCGTGGTGATGCCCCACTGTGGCAAAGCAAGTGACTCGAGGAGTCACAGCAGTGTCTACGCCGTGGTTTTTGGGTGCAAGGCCAGCCACACCATCCCACACACAGGGAATCCAGCCACATGTGTGCTTACCCACTGGTTGCTCCTCAGCCGAGCCCTGATCCTCTGCATCACCAGCCAACATCTCTGCAACAGAAAAGCAGTCAGGGGATATAAGCTTGGAAGAGATTTTAACTCTTCTCTTGGCAGCTTTATACTGCACAGCTCAGAGGAAGGGAGTAAATAGCAAAGAGTTCTAAGTTTTAAAAATCAGCATAAAAGAATCAAACCTCCTGTCCAGTGAAACAAAGCATCCCACCGCCGTTTTTAAAGCTATAAAAAGTTATAAACCTGTCATTTCCACCCCAAAGGATGGGCATTTCCCACAGAAAACCTCTCTGGAGCAGTGCATTTCATAAAATTGCCCTACCTTTTTCATCTGAAGAGAGGGACTCGGCTCCACTGGAAGACAAAAGAGGAAATGCATGAGCAGACCTGTCAGCTGCAGCTCCACAGGTTCACCCAGCTCCCAGCCTGCTGGCATCACTCCCTGCCTTTGTCCAGGGAATCCGAGGTGCTAAGGTAACTTAGGAGGGTGCTGAAAGCTTCATTTCCTCTAACATCACCCACCGCCCTGGCTCTTGCCCTTGCTGTGACAAGGAAACCTGGCTCTCCTGCACGTTCCCCACCGGCCCCAGCTCCTTCTGCAATGCCCCCAGAGTCTGCGTGCCATGGACAAGTTGGTTTTGGTAGCAATCCAACCCATCTTCTTCATCAAGGCGTGGAAGAAGCTCGGAAGAAGCTCAGGTACACACTGTGGCTCAGACCTGGCAGATGACTCCACCAGATCCCATCACCCATTCATGGCCCAGGGCAAATCCAGGCCAACCTTCAGCTTCCTTTTGCTCTTGAAAAGGGGAAATGTGCTGGTTTTAGCATTCCCAGATAACAATCAGGTCTGGAAACCTTTCCCTGGAGCTCCACAAAGCCCTTCCTGCTGCCCCATGCACAACTGCTGCTGAGGAAGGGAATTGCCCCGGGCACTGTTACCATCAACCAGCAGGTGACATCCAGCTCTCCATCACTTCAGTGGGATGAGTAAATATCCCAGCCCTTCCACCCTGCCAGCAGCCAGCTGGAACAGCAGCTGCACCCCAGGCAGGCAGGGAAAAGTCCAATGTTCCCTCACTCTTCAGAGGCAGGAGAGGGATTTCTGTGCCACCCCGGTGATGCTGAGGGAGGCTGGCAATGGCAAAGCCAAGCTGCAGTAGTTGGTCTTTGCCAGCTCAGCTCAGGAAGCTGAGTTTGACCATCCTGGGCTGCCTGAGGTGCAGCTACAGCCCACCTGCTCCAGATCTCAGTGACCTGGGCCACACCTGACGGTGGGATGGGGGTGCCACCAAAGTGGGGGGACATCAACACCCCCCACTGCAGCTCAAACACACAATTAAAAAATTAAATAGGTGACAGTGATAGGGGCAGGAAAAGAATTCCCCTGACCTCTAACTAGACAAAGAGAAGCAAGAAGTTTGGGGGGGGGCGGTGTTCCTGTGAGATGCAGGGGTGGCTGCACAGGGATGCTCCTGCACGGTCTGGAGCTGTAAGAATTCAACTGGTCCAAGGCAGGGAAACCAGTGCCAGGAGAAACCAGGTAAGGGTTTCACCGTGGGCATGAATTAAGAGATTACACAACAGGGGGTTGTGCTTCCAGACTGTATCTTTAAAAAAAAAAAAAAAAAAAAGAGAAGTTTTAAATTACACAGTATCTGTAAATATTGGATAAAGCCCCAGAGAGGAGCCTGAGCCAAGTGTTGTTTGTGCAACCACCCTTCCCAGCCCTGGCTGGCTAAATACAGCTCGCCTGCAGCAGCCAACAGACCCCTCACAGCTGCATTGCCCTCCTCTTGAAGCTGAAAAACACGCTCTGGGAGGGAAAAGCAGGAGGGAAAACACCTGAAACAACCACCACCGACACAGCCCTACTCAGTATCAGGAGTGATTGCCCGCAATTAATTACAACAAGGAAGAAAGACCCCGCCAGCTTCACACACACACATCCCCTCCCCGCCCGGACAAAGGGCTGCACGGTGGATGCTGCTTCCCAGCGCCTCCCCCCAACCCCTGCTGAAGCAGAACCAAGGCGGGGTGATCCCCGAATAGGCTGGTTCCTAAACGGCCGCAGCTGGCGGCTGTCGAGCCGGGGTGCAGCGGGAGCGGGGCCCGGGGTGGATGGGGAGAGGCGGGGGGGGGGAATGGCCGGGCACGGGGCGGAGCGGCAGCGGCGCTGGCTCGGTCGGAGCTTTTGTTTGCTGGAGGAGATGCGAAGCGGGGGCCGGGTCCTGGCCCGGCGCTTGGGAGCCCCGGGGAGACCCCGCTGCAGGTGCAAGGCTGGGTGCTGCGCCTCAAAAACGCTGTGGCTCTTGGCTGGAGCGGGGAGGGGGGGCGGGGAGAAAGGAAGAGCGGGGCGAGAGCTTTCGCTGGGCTCTGGCAAGGTGGGGGAGATGGGGGGACGGGAGGCGATGGAGGGGGGATGCTGCGGGGAGGGGGGCTAGGTTGGAAGGTTGAGCTGGGGGCTGGAGGAAACGGAAAGGTGCTGGGGGATGGGGCGGTGCGGAAGGGGTGCTGGGGGGGGGGTGTGTGGGAAGGATGCTGGGGGCGCAGGGGGAAATCGGGGCGGGGGGGGGGCTAGAGGTGCAGAGGTACATCGAGATGATGCAAGGCGGGAGATAATAAGGGCGGGAGCGGCCGAGGGATGCTGGCAGGCCCGGGAGGTCCAGGGGATGCTGGGGAGGGGTGCGCGGGGCGAGGCGCGCATCTCGGCAGGGAAGGAGGGGGTAGGTGAAAAGCTGAGACACCCCCCCAAGCCCCCTCCCCGCTCACCTGTCGCGTACTTTCCCGCGTAAAGCCATAGCAGCGGGCGGGAGGCGGCAGCGCTCCCCGCTCGGCCCCGTGGAAGCCCCGCCTCCCCTGGAGGTGGCGCAGGCGTGAGGTGTCGTTCCCCCCTCACCCCCCCCCTCCACCCCCCAGCTCCCGGACCCTCGGGCGCAGGGCGCAGGGTCCGCGGGCACTGCGCGCTTGGCGATGCGCCCCTGCCTGCGCCCAGCCCGGGCCCCGCGTACACAGCCGGGGGATCCCCGGGACAGGCGGGGTGTGTGCTGGGCTCGCCCGGTGCTCGCTACACGCCCCCCAGCTACGTACATGTGCATCCCACGGACACACGGAGCCATAGGGAGTACCGCCGGGGATGCACGCTGTCCCTGTGCTGGACAGAGGTGGCCTTAGATTGCAATGGAATGGTGTATAGGTGCTGTATATACGTACCGGGGCTCTTGTGTCGCTGTATACACCCCTGCACACACGTGGTCTCTGGGTACAGCCCTCACCCCAAGCTGCCAGCCCAGGCATGAGGGATGCCAGCTCCTGTGCCAGAGGGATGGCCGGTCACGGCCCGGCACAGACAGGCTGGCACTGGGATCACCACCAGTTTCCCAGCTGGTGCCATATGGGAACCAGGCAGCAAACACAGGGCAGGGAATCGCTGCCTGGGCCGCTCCCATTTCCCCTTTGTTAGTCCCACACACGGGCAAGGCATGAGGACTGCCAGCACCCAGGGCCACCCAGGCATCACCTGCCTTCCTCTGGCCGTGGGGGACACCATGGGCAGCTCCACATGCTGTGAGTTCAGGAAGGAAAAATGCCATAGGCTGCCCTCATGGATGGTGAGTTGGGATCTGCCTCTCAGATGCTGGCAAAACTGGTTATTAAAATAAAAAGGAGAGAAGAGTGGAAAAAGCAGTCCAAGCCTGCAACAGCACATAAGCTGTGGGTTGTTTCTTTCAAAAAATGGGATAGAAGCTTCTCCACCAGAAGCATTTTGGGAGTGAGGTGCTGCTGGAGCATCCGAGGTGCCCCTAGCAATGCAGCAAGCCTCACGGAGCCAGCAGCCTCTCTGCCCTGGGAGTGCCAGAGGACCCTACCTGTGGCTGCAGGGCAGGGAAATATCCTGGCAAAATCCAGGCAAGGTCCAACCATCCCATGGGGACAGGGCACTTCCAGGCCTCTGGGCAGGTTCTGGACAAGGAAACCCTTGTACACCCATGCAAATCCTTGCACACCCTCACTCCCACTTGTGCCCTGCTGCCTCCCAGCCAAGCACACCAGGCTGGAAACATCCAAAGTCATCTCAGCGTGTACCCAGGCAAACTAAGCCCTTGGGAAAGAGGGGGTCAGATGTTTGGTGTAAAACTATTCCTCTTACCCCACCTGGCCCCAGATCTCAGCATCATCCTCCTCCCCTTGCACCGACCCCAAAGTGGCTCCTGGGTGCAGTCGGGGTACAGGGTCACCTTTTGTGTGTCTGCCCAGAGGAAAAAGAAAAGATAATCTCTATAAACAAACAAGTATAAAAGTAAACATGGACTCAAAACACCCTTCCAGGCACCTTTGAAGTGCTCAGCTCCCACTTCCTCCTGCCCTGGGTACAACTGAGCAGCATTTGGCATGGGGAGCACCCCCAGCGCTGCCCCTCTCCCTGTGCATCCAGCCACAGCCATGCCGCTGCACCCTGCCAACTCCACACTTCCAAACAATTCCAGAGAATCCATATTCCCAGGAAAATACATGTGCAGAGCTTGGAATACAAGCTACATGGCTCAGGATGCGAGGGGTGTTTGGGAAAGGGGGAGTGAAACCCAGCCAAATAAAAGCCCATGTCATGGGAGAGGCTGGGAAAGGGACAGAAAGGGTCAGTTTAGGCAGAGATGGAAAGGGTGGAGGAATCCTGAAGGAAATCCCCTGGCAAGCAACACCCTGCTGCCCGGTGAGGCACAGGGGAGCCAAGCCTGTGACAAAGTAAGGGAGGCAGAAAACCTTTGTGGAATGATGACATGAGCTGGGAAGTGAAAGTAAGAGCCCATGATAGGGCACAGTGAAGGGTAAATAAGAGAAAGACAAAGAAAAACCAAACCAAACCAAACGAGATGGAAGAGACATGAGAACTTGAGGGTGGCTGTGTGATGCAGAGGGTTTGGAGAGGTGGCTTTGTTGCCCCAGCCCCATCCCCTGACTGTCACTCAGAGCTGGCCAAGCAGAGGCTGTCCTGAACCATTCCTTTCCTGACTTCTCCCAGATGTCCTCACACTGAGGTGAAGGAATACGTTCCTGCAATAAACATCCTGGTAAACAGCCCAACCTAAAGTGTTCATTCATTATCCCAGGGCCAGCCCAGCCCAGCACACATTGTGTGCAGAGTCACACTGCTTGGTCCAAAACACTCAAATTAAGGGCCCAATTCACCACTGGCACATACTGGTCCAGTCTTCCATCAGCAACCCTTGCCCAGTTTAAACTTGAAGTCAGGCAGCAGCGGAGCAGGGCCTGGGTTCTGTTCCCCAAAGGGGATGTGACCTTCCTTTCAAGGACAGGGACAGGGACAGGACCGGTGGGGATTTATGGGTAACTTTAATGGCACTTGATAAGCTAGTCCTTCCCATGGGAAGCTGGACTGTTAATCACACCCCGGGACAAGTTCCTGCAGGCAGCACCCCAGGGTGTCCCTGCCTCACCTCTCTAAGAGGAGACATGAGTTCTCCAAGGCTGAGGTCTGCTGGTAGAAACCCCTGCGGGCAGGATTCAGGGTGCAGAGCCTGAGATGCCCTCAGACCCCGGGTCTGTCCCAGATCTCAGGTGGGGAATCACAGAATCACAGGGGTTGGGAGGGCCCTCCAGAGCCCATGGGGTCCAACCCCCTGCCAAAGCAGGGTCCCTAGGACAGGGCACACAGGGCGGTGTCCAGACGGGGCTGGAATCTCTCCAGAGAAGAAGACTCCACACCCCCTGGGCAGCCTGGCCCAGGGCTCCCTCACCCTCACTGGGAAGAAGTTCTTCCCCATGTTGGTGTGGAACTCCCTGTGCTCCAACTTGAGCCCATTACCCCTTGTCCTGTCTCCACAGACACTGAGCAGAGGCTGCCCATGTCCCTCTGTGTCCCACCCTTGAGAAATGTATAAAGATCAATAAGATCCCCTCTCAGGCTTCTTTTCTCCAGGCTGAACTTCCCCATATAAACACAGTACCTGTATCAAGTATGTGCAGGGTGGTGGCTTGTCTAAGGAGGGGGCATTCTTATAAATATTATTATAATTGCTTTTATTATTAAGGACAGCCTACACATTCTCTTTTTGGGTAGTATTTGGGCAACTACTGTATTTGCCAGCACACTCACAGACAGCAGGACAGACACACAACAAAAACCAGTGTAAAAAGACCCCCAAACAGCCCCCCTTGTGCTCCCAGGTGCTTTTCCAGCCATGAAGATGTGAAGTCCCAGGGGCTGCAGGGATTCTCAGCTCCATCAGTGATCAGTTGTACTTGCTGCTTTCAGTGGGACGTGCACCATCCCAGTACAACAGGGGATGTGTTCCAGCCCTGCATGGGAACATGCAGATGTATGCAAAGAGGGAGAGAGGGCTCATTTGAATGTATTCAAAGAATAGCTATTCACATGTTCCTACAGGAATCTGTGAGAGTTCTCTGTGCCAAGCTCAGCTGTGGGCTGCAGTTGGTCACTCCAGGACAGGACTTTACCCACTACAGTTAAATCTTTTCATTCCCATGACAAAAGACTCACCTACTTTGCATGAGATCCCTTTGCAATTAGCTTGAGCATGGAATTAGCCACGTTCTAATCACAGGGTGGCATCTGGTCAGGATTCCAAAGGTCTTGCCTTATTCATAGGTGCCCCTCACACCCCTGCTAAGAGCTCAATTCTTTGTTGAGGTTCAACAACAGCAAGTGGAGAGTCTGGCAACTGGGAAGGAACAACTGTTTGAATCAGGACAGGCTGGGGGTGACCTGCTGGAGAGGAGCTCTGTGGAGAAGGACCTGGGGGTCCTGGTGGGTGACAGGGTGGCCATGTGCCAGCAGTGTGCCCTGGGGCTGAGAGAGCCAATGGGATCCTGGGGGCATCAGGAGGAGTGTGGACAGCAGGTCACAGGAGGGGATCCTCCCCCTCTGCTCTGCCCTGCTCAGGCCCCACCTGGAGTGTTGTGTCCAGTGCTGGGCTCCCTGGGATAAAAAGGACAGGGATCTCCTGGAGAGAGTCCAGAGGAGGCTAGGGAGATGCTGAAGGGCCTGGAGCATCTCCCCTGTGAGGAAAGGCTGAGGGAGCTGGGGCTGTTCAGCCTGGAGAGAAGCAGCCTGAGAGGGGATCTGATCACTGGGGATCAATAGCTGAAGGGTGGGACACAGGGGGACATGGGCAGCCTCTGCTCAGGGTCTGTGGGGACAGGACAAGGGGCGATGGGCTCAAGTTGGAGCACAGGGAGTTCCCCCCAATCTGAGGAAGAACTTCTTCCCAGTGAGGGTGAGGAAGCCCTGGGACAGGCTGCCCAGGGGGTGTGGAGTCTCCTTCTCTGGAGAGATTCCAGCCCCGTCTGGACACCGCCCTGTGTGCCCTGTCCTAGGGACCCTGCTTTGGCAGGGGGTTGGACCCCATGGGCTCTGGAGGGCCCTGCCAACCCCTGGGATCCTGGGATTCTGGGATTCCAAACCCTGGCGCCAGCTTCTCCTGAGCACCAGCCAGGTCCTCATTCATTATTATGAAATTAGATTTTTTTCCTCCCCAGCTCTTGCTCCATCCTCAAGTTAAACAAGCTCTTCCTGCAGCTGCAGGACCATTACTTATTGATAGCAGTGGAATTAAGTCCTCCCCCTGAAAGGAAGGGATCAATTTTAATGCTGTAAGTTTCCAGTTGCCGCGTCTCCCTCCCTGGTAGCATCCTGTATCATAGAATCCCAGCCTGGTCTGGGTTGGAAGGGACCCCAAGGGTCACAGAGCTCCAACCCCCTGCCACAGGCAGGGACACCAACCTCCAGGCCTGGAGCTACACAAGGTTGCCCAGGGCCCCAGCCAACCTGGCCTTCAACACCCCCAGGGACAGGGCACCCACCCCCTCTCTGGGCAGCCCCTTCCAGCCCCTCACCACTCTCTCTGCAAAGAACTTCCCCCGAATCTCTCCTCTCACCCTTCCCTCCAACACATCTTGATTCAAGGTGAAACCATCCCCTCAGTATTTTCCCAGAGCTGCTGTTGCAGGTACTTACCAGCTTCCTGTGGGCAACAGGCTCCGTACGGCCCCAGCACTGGGCAGCTGGTAGGGGATGAGGATGTGGAACGGAGCCCACCAGAGCCAGGATCAGGCCCAGCAGTCCTGGGTGATGGGTGGGAAGCCTTGGACCTGCCTCAAAGAAATGCCACGGTGTCACCATTCCCTGGCCAGCACCAGGCATGCAACCAGCCCATGCCTGAAATGGGGTGCTGTGCCTGCACCCCCTGTGCCCCCCATCCCACGCCTGTGAGCCAGAGTAGGTAGTGCTACTTGTGCCCACAGGGTCCCCAGGCTGTCATACCCCAGGCTCTGACCACAACCTTCCCCCCCACAAGCGTCTGGCCAGCCCCAGTGTCTGCCACAGTGAAAAGCAGCGATGGGAAAGGGGGAGCTGAGGAAGGGGAGGAAGAGGAGGAAGCTCCCACCTTGCCTGGGTTAGGGTGACAGATTAATTAGCAGAGGGGCTTTGGTTGGCGGGCAGGTGGTTTGTGATGGGTGCTCCTGTGGTTGGGTGCTCCCAAGGCTGGATGCTCCTGATGATGGATGCTCCTGGGGCTGGGTGCACCCCAGGTTGGGTCCTCCCGATGCTGGGTGTTCTTGATGCTGGATGCTCCTGGGGCTGGGTGCTCTTGATGTTGGATGCTCCTGATGCTGGATGCTCTTGATGTTGGATGCTCCTGATGCTGGATGCTCTTGATGTTGGATGCTCCCAAGGCTGGATGCTCCTGATGCTGGATGCTCCCGATGCTGGATGCTCCCAAGGCTGGATGCACCCCAGGTTGGGTGCTCCAGATGCTGGGTGTTCCTAAGGCTAGGTGTTCCTGATGCTGGATGCTCCTGGGGCTGGGTGCTCTTGATGTTGGATGCTCCCAAGGCTGGATGCACCCCAGGTTGGGTGCTCCCGATGCTGGGTGTTCCTGATGCTGGATGCTCCTGGGGCTGGATGCTCTTGATGTCGGATGCTCCTGATGCTGGGTGCTCCCATGACTGGGTACCCCCGTCCCCCAAATCCCGGTACCGGAGCCTTTTTTCACCCCCACCGAACCACACCAGCATCTTAAAATGTTCCGCACCAGCGCGGAGCCGCCTGCAGATGGCAACAGCTCCTCGGGCCCCGCGGCCCGGCCCCGCCGCTCCGCACCCGCGCAGCTCCGCCCGCCTTGGGCACGGGATGCTCACGGGTCGTGCCCGCTCTTCAGCGGGAATAACAGCTCGTTGGGAGGGCAGAAGGGCTTATTGCCTTAAAATAAACATATATACACACACAGAGAGATATATTGTGTATATATACATACATATAGATATATTTGTATATATTTTTATATATACACATATATATGCATATCCTATTGGCCCCAATGAAACATTAATTTTATACCTATATACAAAATATATATACTTTTAAAATTTTTAATTAAAACATTAATTTTAGACATATATATGTTTTTAATATATTTATTCTTATATATGTATATATATGTATAAAATCAATGTTTCATTGGGGGCCGATAGCGTTAAGAAGTCAGGGCCCATCTGCCTCTAAATTAGGGAATTAGGGGTGTGGGGCTGTTTAATCCCAGCCTAAAGGGCTCCTTGGGAAGCTCTCTGAACACCTACTTGCTGAGCCCGTTCCCAGCACGTTGTAGTGAAGGCAGCAGTGTGTGGGCTTCACGGGCAGAGTTTTTCCTCAATCAGGGGGGTTGGACTCGATGATCTCTTGAGGTCCCTTCCGACCCCTACAGCTCTGTGATCCTGTGATTCTGAGTTAGGAGAGAGGAAGACTCTGAGCCCGGAAAGGAGAGGAAGGAAACCAGAGGGAATTGCTGGATGAGGCAGAGAGGACAGACAAAACCTCTGGCTGTGGCCGGCGGCGGATGGGAAGCGGGGAGGAAGGGCAGGTCAGCTGAGCACACACAGGAACTGAGTGTGAGGAGAGGAAAAAAGGGGTTTTAGCCTCAGAAAGGCGTTGGCCTGGTCAGTAACATGCATATATATGTATATATATTGAAAGGGGTACCACACGGTGCTCCGAAAACCAGCATTCCCCCTCAAAACGATATCCAGGAGAGGTGACACGTTGCAGCCATGACAGGTGTTCACACACACAGGATCACAAGGTTAGAAAAGCCTTTCAAGATCATCAAGTCCAACCATTCCCTATCCTAAGCTAAACCAGATCCCTGAGCACCTCATCTCCCCTCATGTTAAACACCCCCAGGGCTGGGGACTCAGCCCCCTCCCTGGGCAGCCTGTGCCACAGCCCCACAGCTCTGCCAGGGAAGAACTTTGCCCTCCCAGCTGAGCTGACCCTGCCCTGGCGCAGCTTGAGCCCATTGCCCCTTGTCCCAGCTCCTGTCCCCTGGCTGAAGAGACCAGCGCCCACCTCTCTGCACCCTCCTGGCAGGGCAGGGGAGGTGGGGAGAAGGTCTCCCCTCAGCCTCCTCTGCTCCAGGCTCAACACCCCCAGCTCCCTCAGCTGCTCCTCAGAGGATTTGCCCTCCAGCCCCTTCCCCAGCCTGGTTGCCCTTCTCTGCACTCACTCCAGGACCCCAATGTCCTTCTGATGGTGAGGAGCCCAGAACTGGACCCAGCACTCGAGGTGCAGCCTCACCAGTGCCCAGTCCAGGGGCACAATCCCCTCCCCAGACCTACTGGCCACACTATTTCTGACACAAGCCAGGATGCCATTGGCTTTCCTGGCCACCTGGGCACACTGCTGGCTCATGCTCAGCCTGCAGTCACCCAACACCCCCAGGTCCTTCTCTGCCTGACAGCTCTCCAGCCAGTCTCCCCCAGCCTGGAGCGCTGCAGGGGGTTGTTCTGTCCCATGTGCAGCACTCTACATTTGGCCTTGTTAAACCTCATCCCGTTGATCACAGCCCATCAGCCCAGCCTGGTCAGATCCCTCTGAACAGATTCCTGCCTTTCAGCTCAAAAAACCAGGATCCATCCCCTGTAATCACCCGGGCTGGGGGGATGGATCTTCATATCTGATCTCCGGACTGTTTACAGGCCTTTGTGTAATAAACAGGCCCCACTGGTTTCAATTTCCACTGGCTTCTCCAGGGCCGGGCTCTTGGCTGGGAGCTGTAGATGAAAGCATCACACACAGATCACCACTCTCAACGCTGTGTCGTCACTTAGAGCAGTAATTGCAAACAGCCATCTTCTTCTCCGAGGTGAGAAGGCCAGAGCTGTGCTGCTGGAGTCCCTGTTACGCAGCAGCTGGGGGACACTGGTGTCTTGTAACCCCACCGCTCATGTTTCCTGGGTTATTTGCTGGATCTGCTTCACCCTGCTCCTCGTTGTGGCCTCATCATGGAATCTCCTCACCAAGAGATGATGGAGGTTGCTGGAGGCCTCGGAACTTCTGTGCTGAAGCACTGGCTGAGACGTGGTGCACAGCACAGGGAGGAATCACAGAGTCACAGGGGTTGGAAGGGCCCCCCAGAGCCCATGGGGTCCAACCCCCTGCCAAAGCAGGGTCCCTAGGACAGGGCACACAGGGCGGTGTCCAGACGGGGCTGGAATCTCTCCAGAGAAGGAGACTCCACACCCCCTGGGCAGCCTGGCCCAGGGCTCCCTCACCCTCACTGGGAAGAAGTTCTTCCCCACGTTGGGGGGAACTCCCTGTGCTCCAACTTGAGCCCATCACCCCTTGTCCTGTCCCCACAGACACTGAGAAGAGGCTGCCCATGTCCCCTGTGTCCCACCCTTCAGCTCTTGATCCTCAGTGATCAGATCCCCCTTAGTCTTCTCTTCTCCAGGCTGAACAGCCCCAGCTCCCTCAGCCTTTCCTCACAGGGGAGATGCTCCAGGCCCTTCAGCATCTTCATAGCCCTATGGTGGGCTCTCCCCAGGAGATCCCTGGCTTTTTTCTACCAGGGAAGAGGAGGATGCTCTGTGGGCTCAGCCTCACCTGCTGCTGAGTCACATTTTCAATCTATTTTTTTCCCCTTTTTAAATTTTTTTACCATGTAAACTTGCAGAAAAGTCTCACACCACCAGACTCATGCTGCACCTGAAGTGTGCACCCCGAGCTTTCCATCTCCTTGGAAAAAAACCTGTTTGTGGGTGGTGCAGGATAATCTCTGTACCCCAGATGATACCTCCTGTGCTCCTGTTCTCTTCTACCATCAAATCTCCATGCAGCTCGCTGGGTTAAACTTGAAATCGATGCCATTTAATCATCAAAACTGCTTTAAACCATGAATATTCCAGAATGTTACCCAGGGTGGTCAGAATGAAGAGCTGTCCACGTCCTGTCACCCAAGCAGATGACAACCCAGGTCTCAGCACTGCAAAGCTGCGGTGACAGGAGGAATCCCAACCGAGTGGCTTTGCCAGAGGCAGGACCAAACCTGTAAGGGACTAGGAAAACCCTTCCTCCACACCACCATGATTAGAGCAATTCCAGCCTCCTTTGAGACCAAAAACCTCCACATTTCACTCCTAAACTCTACTACTCACTGAAAACCTTGTTCCTTCCAACTGTTTGTGTCCATTGATGAAAGGAAAATACATCTGTCATGCTGTCTGGGGCTGAGGTAGCACCCAGAAACAGCCCAGGAAGCCCTTGGAGATGCCCTGAGCAGGTCCCGCATTAACAGAGCACATCAATAGCTTGAACTGCCTGGGAAATGTCTGTGCGAATGGGAGCTGGGGTCACCAGTACCATTCAGCATCTCCAAACTGGTGAGGCGACCATTAGCACTGCCAGAGAAGACAGTGCCAAAAAGGGGTTGGGAATTTAGCAGCATATGATCTGGGAGTGAATCGTCAGCAGAGTGATTAAATAATGGCCAAAGAGTTAATTACAGAGCAAAACCCCAATGACAGCAGAGGGTCATTGAGACCAGTAAATCCCATCACACAGGGGCTGGACCCAGGGCAGTCCAGGCAGGTGGAGGGGAGGTCAGTGAAACTGGGGATGGTGAAACTCACCCCCAAGCTTCACCCTCAGCAACCCAGCTGCCAGCAGGACCAACACGCTTGGGCTCTTTTATTATCCTCCTGACAGAAGCAGCAGCAATTGAACTAACTTGGTCCTTGGGGAATCAGCCAGCAGCACCCTCTCTCCGGTATCAGGTCCTGTGTCTTTTCCCAGCAGCCCTGGTCTCCCTTGAGAGTCCCTTCAGATGGGATTTTTGCTTTTGTTTTGTTTGTTTTGCTTGTTTTCTGTGGAATGGAGGAGTGTGAAGCTGCCACTGACCCCCAGCCCCTTGCCCTGCTCAGCCACCCCCATCCCCATGCCCCACACACCCCCTCCCCAGCCTCGGTGGGGCTGCGTTCTGCAGCAGCCACCTCTGTTCCCTCCCCAGTGGGGTTTTCCTCCCTCAGCAGCAAAACCAGGGTACAATTTTTCCATCTTTTTTCATCCTGACTTTCAGCATTGAAATGTCAGCTCCCCCAAGATGTGGCTGAGCTCATAAATCCAGGCTGTGCCAAGCACCAGGGCTGGCTCAGCACCGGAGAGGACACAGCACAGCTCCTGCTAGTTTGGCTTGGTGGGACCCACGCACCTCACACACACACACCCCTTCCACATGGAATATTTCCTTCCAGACTCACACCAGTGTGTGGGCTGCGAAAAAGGGACCCTCCCCAAAGGGCCACCTGTGTGATGACCGGTAAGACCAGCCCCCCCCCCACTCCCCAACCCAGACCCAAGCACCGGACCCATGGGGGTGTCGTGCTGGAGTCTTTCCTGTTTGCTGCCTCCGAGGCCGGCACGGTTATTTACAGCACATAAACGCCACGGTTAAAAATAGCAGGGTCAAACCTCCCCTGTCTCTTCATCTTCCCCCCCGCAGCAGCCGCCTCCACGCTGCCTCCCCAACCTCAGCATCCTCAGCTCTCCTCTCACGCCTTCCCGCAGGGATGCTCCGTGCAGGCAGGCTGCGCCCCCGGGGAGCCCGCAGTCCCTGCCTGCCCTGCCATGGCTCCCAGCCCCCTCCCAGCAAAACAGCTGGTGGGGTTTTATCCCTATTTTTATTCTTTAACAAGCTGCTCAAGTGATGCCCTGACCAGCTTCACCTGGGGTCTCGACTTGATCCCCACCCAGTAAAAACCTGGGTGCAGCGCCTCACCCGTGCCAATTTGGGATGGAGGGGACAAAACTGGTGTGGGGAGATGTTTAGTTCAGTAAACATGCAAACTGGTCGCCTCACCAGTTTGGAGATGCTGAATGGTACTGGTGACCCCAGCTCCCATTCACACAGACATTTCCCAGGCAGTTCAAGCTATTGATGTGCTCTGTTAATGCAGGACCTGCCCAGTGCATCTCCAAGGGCTTCCTGGGCTGTTTCTAGGTGCTACCTCACCCCCAGACATCATGACAGATTTCATCTGTGACCCCCATGCCCCCCATGCTGGTGGGATGTAGACAACCTGGGACCACCCGAAATTCCTCTGTGGGACAACAGCAAAATCACCAGGATGCATCAGGGGTGACTGCGCTTGGGATGTGGGGGCTGATGGAGGGGAGGAACACTCCCTTCCACGCATCCCCGGGGGGGTGTGGGGTGAGAACCCCTGGCTGCACCCCAGTTGTGAGCAGACAGACGTTATTTCACCTCCTGATGCTCGGGGTGAGCTGGGGATGGATGAAAGCAGCTGGCAAGGTCCTGTCCAGCTGGGACCCGCTCCTTTGTGTCCCTTCTGACTCATGCGATTCGTGTGGGTGGCAGAAAAAAAACCTCGCAGAGAGAAAAGGGAAGGGGAAAGAATCTGCTGCTATATTTAACCACAAATAATAGGAAGAGGCTGAGCATTTTGGGCTTAAAAGTTGTAAATAACAGTGAGATGAAATCATCTCAGAAATCCAGGGCTGGATCGCGGCAGCCTCCTGAGACACGGCGTGACTAACGAGGACTGTGGCTTGGAACAACGTTGCCCCCTGTAAAAATAAATAAATAAATTAAGAAAATTCAGGAAAAAAAAAACCACCCAAGATTTTTTTAAGCTATTGCAGACCACTGCAGCCATCCTTCCAGCCACCACAATTCCTCCTTCACCGTCACTGCTTGATGCTGCCAGCGTTGACACGTTGTGCACCCGGCTGCCGCACACCAGCACCGGTCTCCCCTCCCCTTCCCACCCCATCACTCTCCCAGGGGTCTCACCATCACGAGGGGCAGCTTGAAATTAAAATGGGTGCTCAAGGATGGTGTGGGATCAAGGTTAGAACCCTGGAGTCCTTTTTAGGGATTAATATAATCTGATTCTGAAGGAAAACCAGCCATGGGAGCATGTTGCTGAGCATTAAGCCAGGAGATGTTCATTAACACCGAAGGCCTCAGCCAAAACTCAGTGCACAAATGGGGGACTCCCCACAGAGTCTTCAGGAGGGCTTCAGGACCTCACTGCAAGGAGCTACAGCAAGGGGAGGATGAGCACGAGCCAAGCTTCCTAATGCCTACTGTTCAGCAGAAGAGATAAACTGGAACATGTTGACCACTCCTGGGCAGCCTGGCAGCGTGCCTGACACTGCTACCATCACCCTACGATATTCCCACCTTCCATTCATTCCAAGAAAATACATTTCCCTTCTGGAGAGCATCCAAAATTGTTTACAGCAGACCTGGCTCATCCCAGGAAGGACCCAGAGTCACGCGGGAGGGTTGCAGCCTCCTTCTCTCACTTTCCCTGGGTTTTTCAGAGTCCAACAGCAAGTATTTCCTGGCAGCAGGGATTTCTGAGCTGTGAGGTAATGGCTATTATTTATATATACATATATATATATTTATTTACATATTCAGAGTCATCTTAGTGTCTCTTCCACCTCTCTGCAGTTACAGATGCGCTGGGAAAAACGTGGAGCAGCAGCAGATCTCAGCTTCGTGTGTTTAATCCCAGCAAGGGAGAGCTCTCCTGGAGCAGAGCTCCATGCTCCCTGCTGATGAGCATCCCAGAAGCTCCTTTAGCAGCTGTTACAGACACGCTGGGAGCAACCTGTTCTTTATTTTGGCAGAGGCTGCTGGTACAGGCACCGCTGCAGCACCCGGCTTGCTGGGGAAGCCCTTGGTCTCTGCTGCCAACGATGCCAGGGGAGGTGAAAAGCAACCCCACCCTATCCCCAGATATGGCCTCACCCCCCCAGCACCCCAAAATACCACCCTCACAGCACCACGTTTACTGATTTATGGACCAGGGAGAGGAACACTTGCAGAAGGGGGGTAACCAAGGCCAAAGCACAAAGTGAAGTGCTTGCACATCCTCTGCCACGGCGGCGATCTGCTCCATCAGTCCTATAAAAGCCTCAACTGCTGCAAAGTTTGGGTCTACTGGCTATTATAACATCACAGAGGGGGATATATTATATTGTTATCATAGAACAATCATAGAATTGTAGGGGTTGGAAGGGACCTCGAGAGATCATCGGATCCAACCCCCTGCCAGAGCAGCTCCCTAGGACATTTCACTGAGATAGGCATCCAGACAGGGCTGGGATCTCTCCAGAGAAGGAGACTCCACACCCCCTGGGCAGCCTGTCCCAGGGCTCCCTCACCCTCACTGGGGAAAAGTTCTTCCCTATGTTGGTGTGGAACTTCCTATGCTCCAACTTGCAGCCATTGCCCCTTGTCCTGTCCCCACAGACACTGAAAAGGGGCTGGCTGATTCCCCCTGCATCCCCTGCTTAAGATAATTGTAAACATTAATTAGGTCCCCCCTTAGTCTTCTCTTCTCAAGGCTGAACAGCCCCAGCTCCCTCAGCCTTTCCTCACAGGGGAGATGCTCCAGGCCCTTAATCATCTTCGTAGCCCTCCTTTGGACTCTCTCCAGGAGATCCCTGTCCTTTTTATCCCAGGGAGCCCAGCACTGGACACAACACTCCAGCTGGGGCCTGAGCAGGGCAGAGCAGAGGGGGAGGATCCCCTCCTGGGACCTGCTGCCCACACTCCTCCTGATGCCCCCAGGATCCCATTGTCTCTCTCAGCCCCAGGACACACTGCTGGCTCATGAACACCCTGTCATCCACCAGGACCCCCAGGTCCTTCTCCACAGAGCTCTTCTCCAGCAGGTCACCCCAGCCTGTCCTGATTCAAACAGTTGTTCCTTCCCAGGTGCCAGACTCTGCACTTGCTGTTGTTGAACCTCATCTGGTTTCTCCCTGCCCAGCTCTCCAGCCTGGCCAGGTCTCTCTGGATGGCAGAGCAGTGTTCCTGCATTTATAATATAAATGTTATATTATAATATCATGTGAGGATGAGGTTGTTTCTATCTACAATCCAGATTGCCATCCAAAACTCTGCTCCCCTCCATCAACCCCTGGGGTTATTCCCGCTACCAAACACTGCTCAGCACACGGGAGGCTTTCAGAGCCTCACCCCAAAGGAGAAACCACACCTTCACTCTGATTTTTCCAATCAGTTTCACCATATTTGGAGGAAGCCCTGCAAAAGGAAGGGGAAGCATCATGGTACAGAGAGCGTTTTAGGTGGCAGGCTCCCCTGAAGGCAGGTTGGGAGTGACACAGATGCTAATGGTCATGCTGAGTCAGCTCTTTGGCAGTATTGAATGCTCTGCTGCTCCAGAGGGATCGATGTATTTCTGGGGGGGTCATTTCCAGGATCAATAGTTGTGCATTCCCTGCAAAACTGGAGAAAATCAACTCCTCAAGCTCCTCCCCAGAAGCAGCTCGGCAGCGCTGGAGTTTGCGGGAGACAAAGAGGGGCAAAGAGCAGGTTTAGGGGTGGGGGAGGCACGATGCAGCCACTGATGATGGTTTATTCATGCTCAGTGACTCCTGGTACTGCCCCAGATGCTCTGTCGTGCTTGTGGGAGGAGAAAAAAGGTCCCTGGAGGCATGGGGGACAGCGCTGACCATCCCCCTTGGACCACCCCAGGCTGCCATGGATGTCCCCACCAGCATCCAGATGAGCAGGAGAGGGAAGCATGAAATGGGAGAATTGTTGGGATGGGCAAGGTCTTCCCTCCTTCACCCACGTTTGGGTTGGCTGAGTGGGGAGAAACGCTTCTCCTTCATTCACATCCTCCTTTAGCATTCAAAAATATAAATAAGTAAATATTACAGATATAAATGTATGTATAGAGAGATGGGAATCCATGCAGGAGTTCTCACAGCCAAACTTACACCATAGTTTTTTGCCAGGGAACCTCTGGCAAGGTGCCCTGGGTTTCTGGGTCCTCACCTTGGGGTAGTCACCTTGTAAAGCTTTCATTTCTGCCCCCATTGCCCAAGGGGCTTTCCCCCTGTCCATGACCCTTCCAGCCATGGACAAGTGCTGGTGGCTGTGTCCCAGGCACAGTGTGACAGTGCTGGTGATGGGAAGACCACGAGGAGGGTAAGGGGTTGAGGAGACACGGGGGTGCTGCACCAAGGTCTTGGTCTTCTGAGATGAAAAAGGCCATGGCTGCAGACAAGAGGCATTTGCAGATGTGCAATTAAAAGTGTAATTGTTACAGCACCCAGGCAGCTTTCAAGACTGATTCTGAGAGACATCTGGGCCATCTGCCCAGATGACATCTGCCCTGCTCAGGCCCCACCTGGAGTGTTGTGTCCAGTGCTGGGCTCCCTGGGATAAAAAGGACAGGGATCTCCTGGAGAGAGTCCAGAGGAGGCTATGGAGATGCTGAAGGGCCTGGAGCATCTCCCCTGTGAGGAAAGGCTGAGGGAGCTGGGGCTGTTCAGCCTGGAGAGAAGACGACTAAGGGGGGACCTAATTAATGTTTATAATTATCTTAAGCAGGGGCTGCAGGGGGAATAAGCCAGCCCCTTTTCAGTGTCTGTGGGGACAGGACAAGGGACAATGGCTGCAAGTTGGAGCACAGGGAGTTCCACCCCAATGTGGGGAAGAACTTTTCCCCAGTGAGGGTGAGGGAGCCCTGGGACAGGCTGCCCAGGGGGTGTGGAGTCTCCTTCTCTGGAGAGATTCCAGCCCTGTCTGGACACCGCCCTGTGTGCCCTGTCCTAGGGACCCTGCTTTGGCAGGGGGTTGGACCCGATGATCTCTCGAGGTCCCTTCCAACCCCTACAGTTCTATGATTCTATGATCTCATCTGTAATTTCATTGCTCTTTTCCCCATGAGAAAGGCCATGGTGGCATGGAAAGCATCTTGAGCTGCTGAAGAGAGATGCTGCTCCCAACAGCAATGCTGCTTTGCTTTGCTATTGCCCTCCCACCCCCCTCAGAAACACTCGCGTGGTGATGTGCAAGCCCAGCATTCAGAGTTAGTTGCCTGGAAGAAGACAACTGAGGTCTGATCTGACCAGAAGAAACCTCTTGGAGCACGCTGGGACCGCTCTGGCTCATGGGGACACTTGTCACACTTCAGTAGCCAATGGCATTGATTTGATGCCAGAAGCTGCTGGTGCTGGGGCTCAGTGTGAAGGTTCAACCTGTTGAATCTGAGCTTTAACATGTGGCTCCTTTAAGAGAATTACAAGGTGAATCATGAGGTTTGAAGCCCAGACTCTCCTGGGTGCTCTGAAGTGCCCAACCTGAGCATCACCCCCAAAATGTGCATCCCTGGTCGGGAGGCAGAGAGCTCCCCTGTGCTGCCAGCTGTGCCCGGGGCACCCCAGGATGTCTGTGCATCACCAGCACTGCTCAGACCACAGCATCTCTTCCTCCAGCACATCTGGTCCCCAAAACCTGCATATCTCATGGGAGCCTCTGCCACCTCTGTCCTCACCTTGAGTGAGCTGGGAAGCTTCACAGCTGGACCATGGCTTGCGGGTGGGTGTTTGTCACCCTCTTTCAAGGCCCTGCATGCAGAGGAGGGGAGGGCTGCTTGCCCAGGAGCTGAGCAGGAGGCTGATGCATTGGTTTTTGCTGCCCCAGTTCTGCTAGCTCCATTGTCCAGCTCCATGCCTAGTAACAGGGTCACTGGGAGTCCTAGGGGTGGCTGCAGCCCCCCCATCCCCTCTCTCAGCAGGTACCATCCCCAAAGACATAGGAGAAGCAGCCCCTACACCATGCTGACCTTCAGCAGGGCAGGCAGGCTTCCAGACATCATTTACCCTTCCTCCTTCTTCTCTTAGCAGCTGTAGCTGCCCAGAGCTTCATCACCCCATTGCTGACACCAGGTAGTGCTGATTGAACCAATCACCCTGCTCACTGACCCCCACAGGAACCCACAGCCCAGCAGAATCACCTCCAACACAATGCCACATGATGCACTGCCCCAAATCCCTACCAATACATGCAGAGGATGCCCCAGGATGGCTGCAGGTATTTGAGCTGACAGGTATGAGTCTCTAACCCTCCCAGCAGCTGGTATTTCTGTGCTTGCCCAAGTCAGGAGCAGAGCTGGGGCTGCTGGAGTGAGACCAGGGGTTTAATTTTTACTTCTTCTTCACTGTGGCAGTGCCCCGTTCCCTCCAGCCACGGTTCTCCTCACCTGGCAGGGTGCAGAGCTGATCCTCACCCACTTCTGCAGCCTGAGCACTGAAGCCCAGCCCTCGGTGTGCACTGGAGGGCCAGCCAAAACGTTGGCTTTAATGAGCTATCAACGGGCTTTAATATTTCATAGCACCCTGCAAGTGGAGTTACAGCTTATCAGAAGTGGTGTTAAGCTGCAGCACTTCATTAAAAGACAGGTAGGCTTTGCCAGGCACAAGGCTGGTTACTCACTGTCATATAGGCCTTAAAAAAACCCATCACTTTGGTTGTTAGCAAGAACCTGAGGCAAACACAGCCCCAGGAACTGTAAAGAACTACTGCTGGCACTGGGACACCTCCCCAGACCCAGGGTCCCCATCATGTGGGGCAGCAGAGCCAGTGCTGCCTGGGCAGGCAGGTCCTAAAGCAGCTGGGGGCTGAGCCCCCCACTCTGCTGCCACTCTCCTGCCCTGGCTCGGTGCCTGGAGCCCACCTTTTGTGTGGTTCCCAGCTCTGCAGGGAGAAAAGCCCCTAAAGCAGGGAAACATGCCAAATAAACCCCCAAAACCATGGTTTCTCATCCTCTGCTGGAAGCCCAGCACCACTGACCCTCTCCTTCCTTTCAGAGGGGTTTCAGGCAAACTCTGCCCAGTGCCCTACTGCTACTGAGAACCTTTCCATCCCATCTGTGTTCCCAAGAGCTGCAAAATCTGGAATGAATACATCAGGGGTGAGTTACCCCAAGGTGGGGATTGCAGCTATCAACAATGGAATCATGGCAGGTCCAGTAAACAGGACAAAGGAAAGGAATGCTTACATGTGGCAGTCCTGTAGGTGGGTCAGCTGCTGTCTATCAGATTTGGCATCACCACCTGAAAGGAAACCAAGCAGAAAAGTGCTGGTCATTTTTTGCCATGTTTCATACTAGTAAGTTTTTCCATGAGTAGGTCAGACCTTCCTCTGCTCTCCCAGTTGCCTAAGGAGTTTTGCAATTGAGCTGGAGGTTATCAGCAAACAATGCAGGAAAAGGTCTGCAGTTGTGGGAGGGGTGAATAAAGGGATGGATTGGGTGCCCAGAAGTGTGGGTGGGGGGACATGGGGACCCCCTGGCCTTACCAACAGGCAAATAGCAGTGAAACTTTGATGGTAGGGATAAAAATGAATAGAAAGGAAAAATGAGGTGCTCACTGTCATCTGTGCCTTGACCAGCCACTGGGGAGCCAGCCTGTCACTGCCTGCTCCAACACCGCAGTGGAAAGATCAGTGAAAGGCTTTGCACCTTGTGTTTCCCCTCACATGAGTGGCTCAAGGCCCAAGTATCACTTATATCACTTATCCTCATGTCCCTGGGTCCTGCTCATCACCACACCCTTGAGTACTGCTCATTGCCACGCCCTTGGGTACCACTCATCCCCACATCCTCACATTCATCCCCATGTCCTTGGGTACCACTCATCCCTGCATCCCTAGGCACCGCTCATCGCCATGCCCTTTGGTACCACTCATCCCTACACCATAAGGTTCATCCCCATGTCCTTGGGTACCACTCATCCCCACATCCTCATGTTCATCCCCATGTCCTTGGGTGCCACTCATCCTTGCATCCCTGGGTACTACTCATCCCCACATCCTCACGTTCATCCCCACATCATTGGGTACCTCTCATTCCTGCATCCCTGGGTGCCACTCATCCCCACATCCTTGGGTACCACTCATCCCTGCATCCCTGGGTACTCATCCCCACATCCTCCGTTCATCCCCATCATTGGGTACCTCTCATTCCTGCATCCCTGGGTGCCACTCATCCCCATCCTGGGTACCGCTCATCGCTGTGCCCCTGGGTACCACTCATCCCCACATCCTCACATTCATCCCCGCGTCCTCAGGTACCGCTCATCCCTGCATCTCTGTGGTGACCCCGCTGGGAGAGGCCGGGTTGGGGTGTGGGGCAGCCAGACCCCCCGGGCGCAGAGGCCGAGCCTGGCCCGGTGCCCCATCCCGCCCCATTAGCCCGTGAACCGCCGCCAAATGGCCCCATCAATTTTTCATCAGGGATAAATCCCGTCCCGGCGCGGATAAAACCCGGCGCCGCGGGCGGGAGGGGCGCGGGGGGTATCAGCCCGCACCCCGCGGCCTTGGGGAGCTCCGCCGGCTCCGCGGAAGGTGCGCGCGGGGACCGGAGACGGGTTGCGCGGGGCGCGGAGGATGGCGGGCGGGCGGGGGCCGGTGCCGTGCGGCCGGGATGGCTGCGGCGGGCCGGGGGCCGGGCCCGGGCCGGGGGCGGCGGAGCGCGCTTGGCTTCCGCGGGCGCGGTGGCTGGCGCGGAGGCTGGCGGCTCTGCTCGTCCTCCTGGCGCTGGTGGCAGCCGGGTGCGTCCTCCGCCGCCGCGCCTGCCCCGCGCCCCGCCGCCGCCCCCCGCCCACCCGCCGCCGCCCCCCGCCCGCCGCCGCCCCGCCGGACGCGCTGCTGGAGATCGAGCCGGGACCGGGGCTGGAGCTGCCGCCGCTGCCCCGCTACGAGGAGGTGAAGCACCTGCCCAGCTACGAGGAGGCGCAGCGCTGCCCAAGCCGCCCCGCCGGGAACGGGGCTGGGGCTGGGGGGGCTGCGGCTGAGCCCCCGCCGCGCTGCGGACCCCGCGGACCGGGAGGACGCGCCGCTGGGCAGCGGGGTCCCCGGAGGGACACAGCGGTCACCGCCCGACGGGATGCCGGGGATCCCGGGGGAGCCGGGACGCCGGAGATCCCCGGAGGGACAGGCAGAGGTCCCCAGGAGGGGTGCGATGCCAGACGCGGAGGTCTCTGGGGGACACACAGGGCTCCCCGGAAGGACGCTGTGGGCTTCCCCGGGGAAGGTTGTCCTCCTGCGTCCGTGGCGAGGTGGCTTGCGGAGCACCGGGCTGTGCAGAAGGGCCGTGCAGGCTCCCGGGGGTATGGGCTGCAGGATGCCAGGGACCATGGAGAGATGTCCCACCGTTCCTGGGGAGCAGGTGCTGGTGATCCCAGTGGAACAGCCTGCAGGACACTCGGGCTCCCCAAAGGGACACTCCGCAGTCCTTGGGGGACGTGCAGCCTGGTGAGCTCCTTCTCACCTCCCCAGGAAGTGTGGGCTGGGCAGCACGGTGGTCAGAGACTCTCTGCTCAGCCCCCAAGCCAGGAGGAAGCTGACTTGGGGACTGTGCTCTGGTGCAGTGACATCACCTCCAGCACGATGACATGGTCTCCGTGGATTGACTGAAAGAGCTGGTCGCAGTTCAGTGCAGCATCCCCGGCTGCCCTGGGTGTGTGCCCTGGGGTTTCATGTGCTGGGGATGCCAGCTTTGCTTCTCTGTGGGAGCAGCAGAAGTCCATGTGCAAGGTCTGTGTGGACACAATGGCACAAAGTCGGCCTGATGGAGTGATCCTCACACCTCCTGCACCCATGGGGGTAGCTGCAAGGGAGGGGGAAAGCAGGATCAGGCTTTCCCCTCTGGCATCATGCAGCGGCTGTACGCAGCCTTGACATCGTCAGCAAGACAAACAGGGGACAACACCCTCCAAAGCTCCCTAATAAAATGTTAGCACCTGCTGGTACCGTGCTTTTATTTCACTGAGGTGACTTGGGATCACTTCTGCCCCAAGGGAAGTTAATGGCCCAATCCAGCACAGGCCATGGCAGACCTGGGTGCTGAGCGCTGTCTCCTGCCTGCACACCCTCCAGATACCATCACTCTGTGGGTCCCTGCTAAAGGGGTACCAGTGGGAGCAAGCGTGAGGCACCCCTCCTCCCCTTGCAGGTGAGGCTGGTAGATACTTCTGGGTGCAGGACCAGGGCTTTGGATATGTGTCAGGAGAGGGATGTAGGTATCGCTACGGGCAGCTGAATTTTGAAACACTTCTTGCTGGGGTTCCTTAACGTTCCTGTACCACAGCTGAACCTGTGAAGACAGAAAGATGTTCCCAGATGCTGCACAAAATCCTGGTATAGAGTTGGTGTGGCAATGCTGTTGTACTGGGATTGAGGTTAGGCCTTTTTTATATGGTGAGGGGACAGAGATGACTGGAGGAGGAGATGGCCTGAGATGGTTGTGACCCAAAGACACCAGACCATACCCTGTCCAGCTTTATCATCTGGACCTTCTTGGGTTATGTTAACACGAGTCCTGGTGCAAAGATGGATTACAGCACTGGGAATAATGCTGAGTCTTCCTAACAACCAGGGAAAACCCCAAGGAGCCCAGCCTGCCTTTCCATTTCTCCATCCCAGCCAGGAAGATTGATTCCTTTAGAATTTGCTGGACTCTTCCAGCCAAAACACTGAAATCCTGATTTCCACTGCTGACTCACAGCTGACTATGGACAAGTCCACCCATCCAGAGTTCTTCAGGATTTGTGGCATCCACAGCACTGAGGCCTGAGCAGTTCTGTGTGCAGCAGGGGAGAGATTTTAGCACCTTTTAAAACCAACCCCAATTGTTTGATGGGAAGAGTCTTTTCCTGAATAAAATACCCTGCATGACAGGGCAATTCTGTATCTCAACCAGCAACCAGATATTAAGGACATGACCTCATGCTGTGTAACTCAGTCACCAACCCCACGCCTCTGGGTCTGTTAGGAAGCTCCCACAAGGCAGCACTGCCCTGGAAGCTTTATTCTGAGTGAGCCCCATGTGTTTAGTGCCTCTAAACCCCTTGAGAAGTGCCAGCAAGCCAGAGAAAATACTCTATTTAAATGCATGCAACTTTCAAAGCCAGTGGGCTGACCGTGTGTCTAAAGACAAACATTTTTCTCACCCATATTTTAATGTATTCATTCATTTCTGCAGTCTAAGTGCCAACAGGGACTAGTAGAACCTTTTCTTTATGTCCCTCTTGATGGGAAGTCATAGTGCAATGGTAGTGTTCTCCTTTAACTGTCTGTTTTCTGTGGGACATCCACTGCCAGGTTATACTTCTGGTGCATTCACCTAAGAAAGCAACTTTCAGGACTGAAATGTCATTCTGAATAGATAGATCAATAGATAAATCAATAGCTTTTCCTCAACCTCCTTTTTCCATGCCAAAAGGCTTGGATCTGGGAGAACAGCCTTACAATGGAAAGACTGGGTTTAAAACACCCCAGTTTGGTGCCATGTCCTTACTGGGAGATGAGCAATGCAGTTTCAAAGACATCCAGTTGTTAAGAATGTCTTAGAAAGAAAAATAAAAGTGTTATTGATACATCAGTCCCTGTGCCCAAGTGAGGGGACACCCAAGGTTGAGCAAGACCCACCCCTGTGTTAAATTACTCGTGGTCAAGCTTGAAGGAATTCTTCCTGAAGAGGTCTGAATCTCCTGCACTGGTGTCTGCCTGCACACAGTAGTCCTGTGGAGCTGCTGGGTGCTGGAAAATTTACATGAGCAAAGCAAAGAAACACTGATGGAGGGCAGAAGTCATCACCGTTGCCATCACAGCTAGATTAGCTGGGAGTAGCTTAGCCCGAAGTTCCCACTTGTTCACAGCTTTGTATTGGATTTCCATGAGCCTCATCTGAGCTCTGCCCTGGGACTGCCATCACCCCGAGGAAGGGGAAGCTGTGCATCCCTGATGGGAACAGGTTTGTGCCTCAAGACCTCATTAAAATACTTTTCCTAGCTTCCCTTGGGGTGGGACCGAGGATCTCTTCCTGTGCATGGACATGCAGGTAGGAGCCCTCTCTTCTACCTCTTTTGAAGGCATATCTGTTTAATTTCCAAGAAAACCCCAACTCTTATTTAGAAAAGAGATGAGGATTCCCACTACCACTGTTACTTCTCTCCATAAAGAAAACATTTCCTCCAGACCCTTCACAAAAGACACAGAAGTAATTAAACACGATCTTCTTTGTCCATCCATTGCATCTAATTGTTCCAGGCATATTGCCCAGCCTAGCACAGAGGCAGAACTCATCCCTCCCTTTCCCTGAAGATATCAGACCATCACAACTTCATAATGAAGAATCTTTCATGGTGCACCTCTGTGCTGTGTGTATTGTGGTTAAAGGGGCCAATTAATCCTGTAGGTTCAAAAGCTTGTAGCTGCAGGAAGGGGCATGGTTCTGGCAACAGAGGAGATGAGTATCTTGCCAAAACAATGATTTCTATTTTATAAATGATGAAAATTCTCAGGTTTATTTTTTTTTTTAAGTTAAGCCATAAAGGAATTTATCATTTCAGCTGAAGGGCCCAAAGAGAAAGCAGTGGGCTTACCTTACTTTTCAGACAGATTTACTGGATGTTTCCAAAAAGTCATGTCCAGGCCAGTATGACAGAGCTCTCCACTTGCTTTACTGCTGGAAAAGGAATGTGTTTCACAGCTTGGAGGCATTTGCCATTCCTAAGGCTCACCCTGTCAGTGTAACACCAACCTTTTTGGTTCCTATTTTACTTCTTTTGGAACCAGAAGTACCAACACATCATCTTTCAATGGACAGCGCTTCTTCTCCCCCTCCTTTTACCAGCAGCATTCCCTGTTCAATAGAGTCTCCATACTTCCTGATGCAATAGCAAAGGTGAAGCACCCGAGGTTCCCAGGGCAGGTTTTGTTATCTACTGTGGTGAATTTCGATGTTTAAAGGATTATGGGCTGTTAGGTTTGGATGAAATCCCACTGCAGCTCCATGGAGTTTCCTCCCAGGCTGTGCTGACTCTCACTGAGCTCCTGGCTGTGAAACCTCCCTCAAACTCTGTCCAAGCAGTTTGTGTTAAATAGGATGGGAGCTGCGTGGCTAAATCCCACAGCCACCTTTGCAAATGGGTTCAACAGCCCTCACCAATTATCCCAGTTCAGAGCAGGGATGAGGATGGTGTCCTTGCAGCTGTCTGGTGGGACTCAGCAGAAAAGGTGGCCTGGTCCTGTTGCTAGCTTGCTGGATGGCTAGGGGCAAGTGACTTCATCTGTCGATAAGGGAATAACAGTGCTGGCCATCTTCATCAAATGCCATGGCATTTATTAGTATTTATTGGTTTGGGGTTTGAAAAACCTTTAAGGTAACAATTCACTGTCCCTTCTGCTGAGTGCATTACGTACATTCACTTCCTTGAATCTAGAAATGGGCTCTGCAACATCCCTCAACACACCACTCCCATCTGCAGATGGAAAAAGCAAGGTACAAGCAAGAGCTGGAGCCTGGAGTTTGTAACTCTGACACTCAGCCACCACTGCTTATCTGCTGTCACTTCTCATCTCCCTCAGAGATGCTTCTACAACGCAGCTTCTAGTCCAAGTGGGATGTGCCCATAGTTGTGCACAGAATCTCTGAGAGATGGGCATTTGTTTTCCTGTGGTAGGAAATGGCTCGACGTAAACTGTGAAATTTTGAGTTCTCTGGCAGATGATTCAGAGCTTTGTCTTGTCCCAGCTCCAAAGGATAAAATCCTACAGACTAATACAGATCTCAAAGGCTCATTGTCTTCCATACCAGAACACCAAAAATATTTTTCCTTTTTCCTCTGAACTATTAAAACCAAAAAAATTAAGGTACAGGTAAAAATGATGGTTTCTTCAACCAGTTACATTACCTGGAACAACTGGAGCCAAAAGATCATTAGAATGTGGCATGAAGCAAGAATAAAGCAGTAATTCCAAATCTTTTTTTTGTCAGATCCAAGAGGATGCTCCCCAAAATGCTCTTTTCACTGCTCTTCACTGCACTCACCACTGGCACCCATCAGAAAGCTGCCTTAGAAAGGTATCATGGCTGCTGTGACAGGGAACAGACTGACAGCTCTGTCTGTCGCCAAACAGGTGACAGGCATGGATGAAGATGGGGATGTGGAAATGAGTGTCCTCTAATACTGACTTAACAGGAAAAGATTACGTGGGTTTGATCCATTTTACACTGCTAGAATGAGGGGGGAGGGAAAAAATCTGCCTATTTTATTAACACAAATCCCAAGCCCCTGTGTAAGGAGAGCTAAGTGCAACGCTTGTCATGTCTGGAAGTTGAAAAGACACAAGTATGACCTAATGCACACCCCATTTTTTCAGTATATTGCTTTCCCAATGCAATTATGGCTTTTAAACACTCAAGCTTTTACTTGTACCTCACTTAAAAGTACATTTTTCTCATAGCCATTTGAATCTCCCTTCTTGCAACTAGAGAGAATCTATCAGGGGCAAGGTCAGACAAAGCGTATGAACTACAACACCCACCCTGCTACAGCAAAACCAACTACATTAAGCTTTAGTCATGCCAATCCCTACTCCTTAAATAGGTTTATGATGTTTTAAATCAAACAGTCAATAACTACCTAGGGTGCTATCTATTCTTACAACAGTTGTTCTTAAATCACTGAAGAATCTATTCTTGCACTGGACAATAACGCAACCAGCAATTGATTAGGTATTTCATTTACAGCTCTGGAAGGTTTTAATTCAAGGTTTGGACAAGAAGTTTACAACACAGATACAAGAAGTAGGGTGAAAGTACTTTGGATCTTACTTTTGCACCTGCTAATATGGAAATCTTATCTGAATCCATCAGAAAAGGCCCACTGAGGCAGATACTCAAGGTTTGTTGCAGCTTGTTAAGAACATACCCCAAAACTTTGGTATCCTGCTGGTATTTCTTTTTACCAAGTAGATTTTGTGAAATGAACTGTTGAAAATGACTGAAAAGAGGTTCAGGCAAATGCAACTCAGATCTTTAAAATCCCCAGACAAACCAGCACAAAACCATCTCACACTGGGCAGATGGCACTTCTCCTGGAGCTGCAGTCGTGCCCTGTAACAACTCTGCAGTGATCCCAGTAAGGCACAGAAAGTCTTCTTCTGAGAGTATTCTGAAATTCAGATTTCATTCCCAAGGTCAGAATTGTACCAGGTTATCCCCACATTAGAACCTGGTGAAAATTAGGAATACCAGCACTTTTCCAAACTATTTGTTTTGTTTTATTTTCTCTTCTTTTTTTTTTTTAACACAAACACACTCAGCACAATGTGTAGTTCTGGGCTAGAAAAAGAATAAAATAGATCTGATCAGCAATAAATACCATAAGGTGTTTATTGTGCTTTGGGGTAGGAACTAAACAGCCTTTCCCATCAGCTACAAACACAACCCTTCTCCTGAATACCGAGACACGGAGATCCAGATTGAAGAGCTGCAGTACTGCTTTCTGTGAACATCAAGAGCAGCCTGAAGTCCATCCAAGGCAGTACCTCTGCAAGTGTGGCAGCTGTTCCACTCTCTTATCTCAGTCCTCAACATGGTTAATTGTTGCACCAGCCATTTTTAAGAAGCCAAGTGAATTTTCTGCCTCTTCTGTGATTGCAACTGGCCCTGGAATAAAAAAGCAAGATTGAGCTGAGACCCTGAACTTTGTATCACCACTAGACTGGTTTTCAAAAATTGCTGACATTGCATTACAAATCTGAGCCAAGCTTCATAAATTTAACATTAAACACTTGCCATTAGAGATATTTTTGGGCTCAATTCTGGAACTAGTAAGTGCTTTCTGCAAGTCAATGGAAAGGGAAGGTGTTTGCTTTGCCACATGTCGGTATACCAGAATACTGCAGAGCTTCAAATGAGCTACATCAAAATTGTTGTTTTATTTAGCAGTCAGGTAAATCAATGGTGATCACCTAATGCATCAACTCCTGGATACATTAAAAAAAACCCACCTTACCTTTATTTATTTTTCTTAAGAAATTTATGAGCTATGCAAAAAAAAGTGTCATGGAATGGTTTACAAAACAGAAGAATCTTGCCAGATATACAGGTATTTACCATTTTGATGACAACATTTGAAAGCTACATATCATACAATGCCAATTCTGAATAACCTGCTCACATATTTATAATGCAAAGGGCTTCTGCAAAGAACATCTCACATACGCAGCCACTGTCAGATGTAAAGCAAAGACAAATGTATCTTGATGAAATAACATAAATGTAAAACCAGTGTTTGTAAATCAAGTGCTTTGGGCAGAAAAAAAAAAATAGGTGGAAAGCTTTTCCTTACTTAAATGATGATGCTATTTTAAACTTAAGGCAGCTCTGAATGTTGTTGTCAATTACACACATGAGATGCTACAAACCCAACCAAGAGTGCTGTTTGTTACTGCTGAATAACTCTGAATGTTAACAACATTCAAAGCATATTCCATAGTACTTTAAACAATTTACATTACCTCAGAAAATACCCTGTATTGCTGAATAGTTTGCTACAGTGACAAATCTGAGGTGCTGAAGTAATCTGAAACCACCTCCTAAAGAACTCCCTAGTACATACATAGTAGCAGAAATATGTATTAGTGTAAGTGTGAGTGAAATACTCTTTTGTATGTTATAGGTGCAAGCTCCATTTTTCATTTTCAACACTTAGACTTTGCTAAATTTGGTTTAGGCAATTTAAACAAGTCTTCTCAGAGATCCCTGAGGTTGCACAAATAACCAAACTACTTCATTAGGTGCTTAAAGAGGGATATTGGTACTTAGAGGCAACCAAGGTTAAATAATTTTAGTGGCAATGAAAATTTAAAAGCCACTAAGGGGAAGACAGTTCATTTCCTTTTTTCTCATACATGTATTATGGCCCACAGTACAGCTCCTCACTGGAGCTAGGGCATTAGAACACAAACCCAGTTCAAAATCAGGCTGCAGTAAATAAGTAATTCTGCCTGTCACCCAACAAGTAACAAGAAGTACACCAGTTCTCACTCCTGTTCCTCACAAAAAGTTTGCTGTGGCTTTTTATTCATGTTTATCAAAATACACTGGTACAAAATACCCCAGGATGCACTTACTAAGGTGACTGAAAGGACAGTTACTGCTGTACAGTTACACTAGCTCTCACTGTGGTGCTGGCTGCTGCTCGTTCTCTTTCCTTCGCAATTTCCATCTCTATTTTGGCTTTGATTTTATTCCAATCAACTTCCAGCTGCAAGAAGAGAAAAGTGAGTACATAGAGGTCAACTAACACTGCATAGAGAGGTCAAACAGATAGCTTTTCACTATTTGAATAGTAGATAATTTGAAGTTACAAGTACAAAGTGGCTGTATCAATCATTAGATAGCTTTTCATGTGTGACAACCTACACGAATTGAATGTATGAAGGCACATTCAAGGTCTAACAAACTGAGCTTTCCATCTTGAAAATAAACCAAGCTTGATGTATTTTAACAAATACTAATACATCTCTTTGTGTATGGCAAAAACACCCCATATTAAAACATGAAAATAACTTGGATCAACTTGCATCTAATTAAGATGTAATGACGTCTGTATCCCATTACTGAGAGTATCGCCCTTTATCAATAATACATGCAGTGATGTCTTTTGACTGCACCTAAATCCACCAAGGAAACTGATAGTGTATTACACCAGTTATCTGATATAACAGAAGGCAGATTTCTGCTTGAAATTTGTCTTCTAACATCAATAAATGCTTTAGCTTCATCTCGGCGTTTCTCCAGCTGCAGAGCTTCATCATCTTCTGGGTGTATTCTATTTCAGAGACATTCAGGCTATAGCTATAGTGCAATATCCTTGGTACAACAACACTTGTCTTTCCTTCCAGAAATGCTTGACAAGACAGAAGAGATCATTGTGCATATGATGACTACAAAAAAAACAGGTCCAAAAACTGTGCAAAAATTGTAACTGCAAAGTTCAGTTTCACTTTTGGAGAATTAAGACTGTCAAAGATGGGATGGGAGGGAAAAACCCCTCAACTGCTGCACAGGGAGTTTTCAGAGTAGCTGTTACTCTGTTAACTAAGTCATGAAATAACAAGGAAGATTCTCTGCAAGGAAACATGTAACTGCAAACCCCACGTTCTCATGTGAAAAGGTTAATGCCTCAATTCAGGATGCATTTACTGGGTCCAGGTGCTTTGGATCTGATGACTGAAATCTTTATGGAGCTCTAAGAAAGAATGTGTTTGCTTTAACAGATGTCACGCAGATGCTAAACATACCACGGACAGGGCTGATTCTGCCATCCAGCCTGGAGAGCTACTTGCCAGTGACACCTAGTAACTGCCAAGATATGGATTCTCAGTATACATATTAGGTTTATCATACCTTATATATAAAGATGTGAGATATAACAACTAAACATATTGTTTAGATTCCATATCTGACTGCAGATCAGTGCTCCCTACTGCGGTGTAGAAAAAGGTAGAAACTCCTTGCTTAAGCCTGAGGGAGTTTTAGGTGGTGAGAGGGAAACTGAGACCCTTTTTCCCTCCCCTCTGCCCAGAGATGGAATAGCAGCGTGAAATCTTCCTCTTTAATGCCTGTAACATTTCCTTCTAACTTTGCCACACAAGCCTGACAAGCTGCATTAAGAATTTAGTTACTGCTGCAGCCAAGAGCTTAAAATCCACTTCATTAAAAAGGTTCCCTCCTAGTTTCAGATCCAGCAGATCCAGAATATGGATAAGGAAGAGGACTACTTTACTCCAGGGACCATCTGCACACTGGGACCCATATCTCAAGCCTGAGTGTAAGGCAAGACAAACTCCACTTGCATCACTCTGCTTAAACCTTTTCACTGACAAGGTGTTACTGCTTCAGAACCCTTCCAGAAACTATGGCTTTCTTGAGGATTTAAAGACAGTATGATCTAAAAAGTCTCTTTCAGAAGCATTGAGATAAACATTTTTGCTCAATAATGGATTTAAAGTGTGTAGAAGACATACTTCCAGCATAGCAGCTGAACTACTGCATGATTAAGAGTGCTTGGAATCCGTTCTGTGATTTTTCTGTTTTCCAGGTAAAGCACTGCAGAATGGTTCATTGAGGGGCTAGATGTTGTGCAGACTTTTAATCTTGTTTAGGAAATTAAATGTCTGTACAAGTGCTCCAAGCTAATGCCTTACACATTAGGAATTGAGCTTTAGTGAAAGTGCAATGGGCACCGTGCAATTAAAGGGTCTGAAGTAACGGCTCGGATGTATTTCCTGATCCATCAGCTATGGTGGATGAAAGGATTTGATGCAAAGCACACATCTCTCCTTCAGAGTTTCACCCTCAAAAACGCTTATGAACATCAAGGGGAAGAGCAGGGGCAGTACTCCAGTGTTATCTACTTCTAGCTTATGAACTGTAAGATCTATCCTCAGCCTTTAGGATCCGTGAAATGCTAATAAATTGGAATGACCCACTGATGATGGAGAGGGTTTCCAGAGGTTTGATGAAATTGTATATTTAGCTATTTATCATATTTGGCAGAAAGGTTTGCAGTTTGCTCTGAATATGTATCTGGATACCTTCAAAGTTTGTTATTGTTGCTATCCATAAAATTACATAAAAACGTTGAAGACATTTAAGAGGTACAGAATCAACCATACCAAGGTCTAGCTCCCTGTTTATAGAAAACAACTGTGCCTTCATTTGTATAACCCTTGCCAGATACTAAATATATACATTCTGTATCTGTGCCTTCAAATAAAACACATGCACAACTATTACTAGCCAAGTGGCCACACATCAAGCTCTGAACTTGTATTCAGATGTAAAATCTTAAGATTTGTGTCCACATTTGAACCAAAAAAGGGAAATATGAGTGATTTCCACACTCACAACCCCCCACCAAACTGTCTACAAAGAGCAGGCTGACCTAAAGCTGTAGGAATAATTCTGAGGAATACTTACACCTTCTGCATATTGCAAAAATCTTTTGTTCGTTTCTTTTTTACCAAAATCCTCTAGAAACTTTTGTCTGTAAGCCAGGACTGTGTCAACATGTGTCTTGTGCTTTACTGCTAGTTCTAGGGCCCTGGAATAAAACAAAAATGGGCTTGTCAGGCGATATAAATGCTCTGGCACAGCTACAATCAGCATGGCTTTGCAAAACGATACGCTGAAAAGCGTTTGGGCTGCAGGCAAAGATTCCTAATCTACAGTGCCAAGTAGTTTCACATTAGTATCAGTCACAGGAGGTTAAAAGTAGTCAGTGAAGGAGACTGTCTACTTTATGATGCATGGTACAAAAAAATATCCAACAATTATTTCTGATGACCTTATCACATCACTGGAGTTTGACAAGACAAAGTCTTTTTATTTCAAGGAAATAAATCAGAATGGTTAGTTTATCAATCTCAATAGAAAGGAGCAAAATTGACAATTTTTAATAGCTTCATACCATCATGGAACACTTCTGAACAGTGTCATGATACTACACAGCATTTACAAACACTCTAGAGGTGGGCAAGATCAGTCATTGGGTTAAAATAATTGATTGCTTTTACATCTGTTTTCTTCTCAGGGGCATAAGGAATACCTTTGATATACACAGTTCTTAGATGATACATTTTAAGCAACATAATAAAAAACACCGATATGTGGGGGGAAAAAACAATTTTTTGCCTACAGTGATATGAATATAATAGCAGAGAAACAGCCTCAGAAAATTCTGTTAGAAAACGTGGGGTTTTGTTTAAAGGAGAAATTCCTACTTTGTTTTCTCAGGCTTAATTCATGCTTCATCCACCTACACAGTGCTGGGAGTCTGAATAGCCACATATCTATTTTTAGCAACAAGACATTTCAAAACAGCCTTAATTCTTAGAGGGTCACATACAGTTTGAGGTATCACTAAGGACTTTTCTGTGTGAACAGTAATGAAAAAGCAAAATGCTATTTAAAACCACTTCCAAGTATGTTTTGGACTTTTAGCAGAGAGTATTTGTATCTTCTAAATAGGAAAGAAAAAATGTGACTACTTTAGTTATTGTCAGGATATGATTTACTTCATCTTTTTTCAGCTCGGGGCAATTAGAGATAGGAAATTAGTCAGCTAAATATCTGCAAGAAAACAGTAAGGCTGCTTATAGACATACTGTGTTTGAAGAAATACTACCTATCCCAGTTGTAAAGGTTAATGTTGACTTGGATAGCTTGATAAATCAGGCCTGCTTGAAGCAACAGGGTTTCAGCTTCTTGGGTGTTTCCACTGAAGAGCAGCATATGAGCCATCCTTGACTCTTTGGATGGAAGATCTTTGATGGAATTGATGTACTGAACTTTGTCAATCTGTTAACGACATGTACAATAGGTTAGTAATGCAAATTAATTAATAAAATTTGGGTTGAACCAATTCAACTGGAAATAACTAACTTGGTTTTCCTACCTCACCGATTGCTGCGTAGGCAATTTCTGCTGTGCCCATGTCTTTGTTGGCAACTGCCATAGCAGCTAAACACGCCCACATAGTTTGATCCTGAAATTTAACAAAACCAAACAAACTCCTCAAACTTCAAATACTCATTATCATGCTAAAAATGACTTCTCAAAGGAAGCATAAAAGTCCTGAAAGTAATGTGTAACAATCCAGTGTTTCCCAGCATGCGATTCATGGCACTGTGGTCTAAGTTAGGAAGTCATTGCTTAATTATTTCTCAGAACATCTTCGTTCTAACAACTGTTGATGATGTAATAGGGGAGACTGACAGTGTGGCTGAATGAATCATTCCTTTTCAGCATCACTCTTGCCTTACTATCACTTTATGACTTCATCATCTACATCCCTGTCATTACTTGTAGAACTATGCTGGAAACCAAAGCACTGGCTGGGGTTGAAAAGATTTATTTTAACATGGTTTATCTCAACCTGGCTTCACAAATTACTGTGCTGGAACCATGATGCTGACAATAACAAACACATTTATCATAAACATACTACAAATGAAAGGAAAAAAATGACTTGACTGTAGAACAGATAATGAACCTGCTGAAAAGTAAAGAAGAGCTTCAAAAGTTCTGTCTCCTTTGTGATATTTTCAGTACATTTTATGTTTAGAGTTGAGAATTAGGAAAACCTGGTGGTAACAACATTACACTCTTGTTTTCTGTATTAAAGACTTTTTATTTCTTTTCTTTTTTTTTTTTTTTTCTACAGAAGCTTATGGAAACCCCACTAACTCAGAAAAACATTTAAGAAAATCCTCACATTTCATATATCTACCTTTTTCAAGCCTGACTATGTTGTGACAAAGATAAACTGCTAAAATGCACTAGTTTAGGCCACCACATCTGAAAATTCTAGTAAAGACAGGAAAAATTTAACTGTGAATCCACTTGTTAGTCCACATGCACTCTACGAATTAAGTGAGTTGTAGTATTGTTGTTAACAATGTTCAGTACCAAATTTGAAGCTAAACACTTTGCAATGTGAATAGGTTTTTAGAAACAGCACATGTTTAGTATTGATTAGAAACAGAATGAACAGCTACACTGCAGCTGCTCTGAACATGCCCTGTTCTGGCAATCACTTGTATGTGAAACCAAACCAGTAAGACCCACTAAAGGCAGTGAAATAGAGTAAGTGAGCCTAAGGCTGTGGTTTCACTGTCACATCTCTGCACTTGCTCACGTGTTCCAATCATGATTCAGGACAAGATAAACCTTCCCACTGATGGTTTGGTTTTAATTCACCCATAATTTGGGAGAATTAAAAACGTTCAGAGACTCAAATGGTCATTAAACCTTTGTCACTTCTCTTTCCACTTCTCTAGTAGTTAGAAAGTAGGTGCTAAACCAGTGAAAGCTCAGCCTGAAATTATGCAGGAGACCAAGTCTCTAGGAGTTTTTCACCAATAGGTCTTGCTGTTCTCTCAATGGTCTGTTTTGTTGCTACCAAACTTCTACCTGGGCTGGCAAAAATGAAGTTAAAATGCTTAAAACTAGATGTTGAGAATACTCTTCACACTGAAAATAAAGATTCTGCTACAGTTTTTCTTAGAGAACGATCTTCCTCACTAGTTGGCAGATAGAGACTAACGAGGAAAAGCTCATAAAAGCAAGAAAATGAACAAAACCTGTTACCTATATTGGGTTTTTTTTACAAAACCACACAAAATTTGTAACCATTTTTCCTTTTAAGTATGACTAATCCCATTAGATGACTCTACACATTAGAATGAAGAATGAATGACTCTACCCATTAGAATAATCCTTGAAATAGAAAGTCTTTGTATTAATCTGAAAGAAGCAATATTATTAATATTTATTTTTCATGATGAGCCATTAATTACTCTGTAATTACTCTGTAACATAACACTGTATTTGAAATACCAGTTCCTACTGCCAGAAAGTGGAATAAAAGCCTACTACTAAAGGGGTAACACTCAAAATAAACATAATTACATAGCCTAAATTATCTGGATGTGTATTGATTTAATAATGGAAATACAAAATTACTTAAAATACATATTTAAGGTCATGATAATTACAGAAAAGTGCTAAACTTTTCAAGGGGTAAATGGGGCAAGGATGTAAGGTTTGGAGGGATTTTAGTTTGTCTCCTTTGAAGACTGTTGGACTCACCTCATCTGTTGCTGTTGCCTAAATACATGCAAATGAAAGCAAAGGGAAAAAAACAACAAAGAACCCATGTGAAATAAAACATGACAAAACACTAAGCAACAGCATGTGGAGATGCAGAACATTTTTAATTGATTACCTTATGGCCTAGTCCTGAAAGCTTATTACCAACTTCTGTGTTCATCTGGTCTTTTGAGTGAGTAGAAATAATATTGCATAATAAAAATTATGAAATTATATGTATTATTATTGAGTAATTAGGACATTTTAATAGTTTCTCATGACCAACCCACAGATAGTCAGCAACAAAACAGAAGGATGGAAACAAGACATAACATCTGATATGCAACTGAAGTAATAGTTGAAATAGTAGGGTGAGATGATATCTGATAATTAGTATTTACCTTGATGAAGCGACACAATCGGACAGCATCTTCCCATTTAGAACTACTAACATATTCATGAAGAATCGCAGGATAAGGGGAAATATTAAGGTGAATAAGTGAACCATCTGCTCTTCTGATTGTTATTTGATTTCCTACAAAGTGTACAATCTGGGGATTTTTGCTAAATTGACTGGGCAGAGAAAGAAAGGGAAGTTAATAATCACTTTCTTATTGAAAACACTAGGAATTTAAAGAAATCTTTGTTGTAAAATTACAAGAGGATTACATTTGATTTTAAACAATCTAAGCACCTGGATATTCAGCAGTTATATCCAACAGGCAGTTGTAATGTTCTCTAGAAATAAAGTGACAGCTCTGCACAATCTCTGGCTTTAAGGCAACTGCAAACTGGGTATTGGTGCAGAAATTTTCAAATGTGCTTTTTAACAAAAAATATTTGGGCTCCCATAGCTCTTAGAAGGAAATAATCAATGCAGGTATGCTTTAGGAAGAATTTCTTATCACAAAATATACAGGCTAAAGTAAACATGTCAAGGGAACGTGCTGAGCTAGAAATATTGCCTGTGACTAATATCTTGATACTTTTAATTTCCACAGATGCTTTTAACAGATTTTTTTTTTCAACCTACTAAGGCAATATTTCATGGGATCAGATTTAAATTCTGCTTTTGTATCAAGATGCTATTCTACTTTTAAACTGTACATCATTATTTTAACTCCAAACTTTATGATATACCTTATAAAACACTTTTTCCTTATTTCTTAATCCAGAAGTAGAAATATGAACAGAAAACACTGCAACCCTGGCTTCAACTGCCAAAATTAATGCAATTATTTAAGGATTGAGTAAACTAGGTAAAATGATACTATTTTGATCAAAAAAAATGTATTACCTTGCATCCTTTTCATACAAAGTTTTTGGCAAAAGATCTTTATCTACATAGACTGTGTTGGGGTAGTACCAGACTGTAAAATGTGTGTCTTGAATCCCACAAAGAATGTTAGACGTGTCATTCCAAGCCAAAGTTTGAACCATTGCTCCTTAAAGATAACAAATTAATATGTATTTTCACAATAAACTTCAAAATAAAGGTACACTTCTCAAATTGTAACAAAAGGGTAATTATTAGTCCTTCTTAGTTCCTTTTGTAAGGGCTGGTTTTAACCCCCTAGGAAATATCTTAAAGTTCTTCCCAGAAAAATGGGGTTTTGGGACTTAGTTTTGAGACTGGAGATCAAAATGAAACACAATGGTCAGGCTGGACCTTTGTTATTTATTGGATCATGCATCTTCTACAGCATTGACATTTTAAATTAAAAATATTATGAAGTTAAGAGTTTCCATGTGCAAGAAAAGTGTCTGAAAGCTTCTGTATGGGATAATTCTGAGGAATACATCCTTTTCCACTATCCTTTTAGCTGCTTACTCTGGAATGCCCTAACAAGACCTTAAATGTTAACAACTGCTTTACATATAACTGATATCAAAATTACAAGAATTTAGGGAAAATGTACTAAAACTGTTTCTACAACTGTCTTATGAAAGCTACAGGACTATATCCTATTTTTTCATCCAATTTCACTATTACTTAAAAGAACCCCACCATTTCTTGCAGTACATAAAAGTCTACTTGCCTGCTAGCATGTAATTAAAGGTTATTTTGAACTTTTCTTACCTATTTTGACAATCTTCTGTTCTTTTCCAAACCGTTTAACTGAAGTAATGTAAAGATCTCTGTTCTTATCAATAAAGGCTATTTTTCTTTCACTTGTAAGTCCTTTCTGGTCCAAAGCAATCTCCACAATTTCTGTCTGAAAAGGAACAAGAAAACATTTGATTTTTCTTTGGGAGATTTGTATGTGATACTCAAACAAATGAACTTTACTAAGTTCATACAAGGCAAAAAACTCTTGAAAAGCTAGACTGTGGAGACACTTGATGTGTGTCCTCTCTGTTGAATGAAGTGTTATACAGACTGAATTTCATGCAGGTAAAACCAAAACTGCAACAGAGACGACAGCAGTTTAGGAATGTACCACAAAACTACAGAAATACGAATGGCAGTCCCAAAGAAAAAGCTCCCTAAAAGATGAATGTTTATTTCTCTCTCCAAAGCAGCTGCCTAATTATGCTTTTGTTGCAAACCAGTGAAGCCTCAGAAAGCCAGAATCAAAATTCAAGGGTAGAAGAAAAATAAAATTCAGTTTGGGCAATCAGGTTTGAAATTAAACCAGTAAAAACTCTGACTGAAGACACACAACTTTTCACTGATGTTCTTTTCTTCAGTATTAACAACAGGTTGGCACCAAAGTTCCTTTGGAGTACAGGCAAAGAAAACCCAGTTATTCAGTTTTACTGCATAACAAAACTATTTACCTGTACTTTCAAGCTCTAATGTGCACAGAAAACACAAGCCATGAACCAAACACAACCTAAAATATATTCCTTTGTACACTGACACTGCATAAAGAATCCAATTTTTGTCATTTTATGAGCCAGTGAGTTGTCAAGCTCCTTTCTATTAGGACTGTAGACCTTTAATAGGTTATCAGATCCACTATTGAGGAAACGTGTTAGTGCATCTTAATTTCAAAAACATAATAAAGAAGAGACATTATATCCTTTACCTCATGGGTTAGAGGCTTTCCATCACCCAAAGGCTTTCCTGATAAAGCTTCAAATATGTAGATAACTGGAAAAAAAAAAGGTTTATTAGTTAAAAGCAACAGTTCTTCATAGACTTCTTAAGCAGATCTGATCATTTGCAGAGTATAATTAACTTTAATCTAGCTTATTACTGTGTGCTAGACTTACCAGTGATTTTCACCCTCCGGTCAAAAACACTCTTACAGCTGGGGAAACAGAACCATCAGAGTCTGCTGAGCTCAGGGATTGTCTCATTTTGCAATCAGAACTATCTGTGAAAATTCTCAATTACTGTTGTTTTCAGAGCACTGCTAGCCACTGGAATGTGTAATCAGGGACTGATATGGAATTGAGAAAACAGATGGTTTATTTCCTATCACAGTTCAAATGGTTACTTACAGAAATGACACTGTCTGATGCACGTTTGTACCCTGGATTGTGAATAAATTAATGTTATCAAGGCTATCTGACAGGTTTACTCACTCTTAACTCACAATTTTGATGAACTCAAAGGTTTAGGAAGTGATACCATTGACTGCTATGTTTTCCTAAAGGAATTAGAATCAGATATATAGATATCCAGTGAAGGCATGAACTTGCAGCCTACTTAAAAAGAAAGCTTCTCATTCTTTCTCTCTCTATAGATACACATGTGTACGTGTGAGTGTCTGATGCACATCCACATGTGTTCAAAAATGACTGATAATTTATATACAATCTGTGAGCACCCACACAACTTCAGACAGATGTAGGAGTAGTATTCAAACCTAGAGAAAACAGTAACATCATGAGGAAGACCAGCTGCAATTTTAAGCTCACAATTCTGTGTAAGTTCACAGACAACCCAGATGTGGAAGAAGCATTCCAGATGTTCCATAACACATCACACCTGTGATTCCAACACATTACCTGTAAGTATGTAAGATGAACATATACGTTCATTCCAAAGGATGGCGATGTTAACATGTTAATCCCGCTGTGCCTTTCCTTCAGTAGGACACAGGATGTTGGTTTGAGGTCAATGCAGCTTATAACAGGCAGAATTAAAAAAAAACCTAACCCAGCAACAACAAAAACTGTAAGAGCAGGTGTTCAGAAAGCATTGGTTGAGATTGCAGAGGAAGAAAAGAAAGGGTTTTGCACAAGGGTTGCTCTTGGCAGCTGGCTAAATACACAAAAGAATACTGGTTGTTCTTGAGAAGGGGTGTTTTTCTCACTTTTACCCATGGCTCCCTGTGTGATATTTATTTTGATTTGGCTATTCAAGCCAATCTCCCTGCTACTGTACTAGCTATAGGGAGTGAGATGAAGAATTTTAAAGAAAACCACTGTACCTAATTGACAAGTAGAACTGGTTAACTTCTTCTTAGTCTTATTAAAGTATTTCAGAAAGTAAGTTTGGGGTTGGTTTGGGTTTTTTCCTCCTACCTGGAAAAACTCCACACCACTTAACAATAATTTAGAACCTAAAATATCTCTTTCCCCCCACCCCCCATATGCATAAATTAAACCTATAAACAAAAGGCATTCTCTCACTTTGAACATCCAGAGAAAGAGAAGAGCAACTGCATGTCCTTTATCACATTTGTTGTCACAGAGGAACCACCCAAAAGCCAGCAGTTCCCTTTTGAGAATAAGCTTGCCTCCCTCTTCTTCATTAGAGGCTGAGGAAGGACTGTAAGCATAGAGGTTCAGATCTTTTTCCTAGGTTACTGAATGGAAGAGAATTCATGCAACAACACTGAAGCACAGTGAGTTATCTCTCTCTTTCAGACTAAATTAACTTGTAGAGAGCTCCATGCTACAATGTGAAAGCTGCTTCCTGTATCAAGCTGATCTATCTTAGATACTTCTTTAACACCCTGCACTAGGAAAAACAGACCTGACCTCAAAATAGGACAAAGAAAAAAAACCCAGAAATGTTTCTGCTGGGGGGTCAGTTAAGAAGAATCAACAGGCATAGACAAGCCACAGCTTCCTGTGCAAGAATCTCTTTCCCACATGCTGGCATATCATTCTGCTGATGGGACTCATATCTAAAAGAGAAAACCCACACCCACCACCCCTACCCACTGCCCTGATGGAAGCTCCTATCAACAGGATCATTTGGAGAGCTTATCTTGAAAGGACACTCCAAAACCTGGCCTCTGTAAATTACAGGTTCAATGAGGATTAGCCTGGGTGCAGAACCAGCTGAGAAGGTTTTCTGGACACCAATAAGAATGGCTGAGAGACAGAGATGCTTTTCAGTCTATTCAGGAAGACAGGCAGGGGAATGGGGCAAGAGAATGAACTTATCATCAAAATCTTAAAATCTTAAATTTGCATGAGTATCAAGAGCAGTGAAGCCTTAGGAATTCATTTTCTCTACCACCTCAACTTACTTAAAACCCTCCTTCTGTTTCTGTTCTAACAAAATTGTGTTGTCAATATGGCAACACAGTCTGTGTGTTGTACAGATTAAGTAATGTACAAACCTACATACACTTGTGTAACATCCACAGACACACACAGAGTGCAATAGAAAAGCTCTGACATAAAATGCAACTTTTCATTGATCCATTCATAGTTTTTTCAAACTACTGCTTTCTTCTGAATAATTTGTGCTGAAATACATTTTTGCTGATTAAAGTCCATTTTAATTATTGCACAGCTATTTTAGATATTATTAATGTCTTCACGTTTGAGGATATTATTTTCTTTAGTTTTCCTTAAAGAGGAAACACTTGTTATTTTTGTATTACTACTCTTAGAAGTAATTCTTCACAGTGAAATAAAGTGTTTGATCTCACACAAAAGATAAGGAAGTATAAGGATAAAAATATGTGAGTTGCACAGAGCAGCAAAAGTGCTTTCTAACAGGAAAGTGAGAAAAGAATCAACTGATTTTTCTTTTGCTTGGGGAGGGCTATTTTAAAGGATCATTACAAGGGCTTTCTTCATTCCCTGAGCAATTTGCTGGTTATTTACTGAGAAAACAACTATACAGTCAGTACTAAAGGGTTAACTCCCTAGCTACAATAATTAGGATCTACTTTCAGTACTTCACACTAAAAGTGTTTTTTCCTCTATGGCAAAAAAATAAATATGATTCTTACCTGCTGCAACTCAAAGAATTCAAAATTTTGCAACCACTCAAAATCTAATCATTACATCCAGGGAAAGAGAGTTGTAGGTAATAGATTGAGTTGATGTCAGTAGTAACAGCACCTCCTGTGTTCCCACTGGTAAGCCCCTTGCTAGCCATATCGCAGGAGAAACACAGCTATAGATAGAGCCACAGCTATATATAGTGTATTGTGATATTTGTATGGCTCATAAATGGCACAGTTACATGGTTAAATGTCATAGTGTCATGGGTTTTCCAGCAATGGAAGCATCTCTGTCCTGCAGGCAATACAAGTTTAAATGGTTGCACAGGTAAACTATACATTGGCATCAAGAGATAGAACAAAGGAAAAAAGCTGACTGACAAAAATGTATTCCCATATTACACATCAATGCAAAAAAATACCTGAAAGGTCATTTGGCCATATTGTGTTTTTTATTGTAGTGGTTTTGACACCAAAACACAAAAATTAAGAGCATCAAAATCTTCAAGAACACAATAGTGAGAGAGAATATCACAGCCTCATAACTATGGTCACCTCGATTGCAGATGAGAGTTATGTGCTATAAAGATACAAACTCTATAAATAAACTAAAAAAACCCCACATCTGAGAACTAAAATTAATCCCAGCTAACCTACTGGTAGCTTCTAAGAGCATCAGTCAAATAGAAGGATATTTCTGAGGTCATACTTTCAAAAAATCATGTCAGAATGAAAATTTACCATCCAAGTACTGACAGCAAATATTCCCTGGTTCTCTGAGCCATTACACACACAACCAGAAGTTCAAAGACATATAACATTAACTTTTTAAATCAAACTTAAGCATGACTTGTAATTTTAGTGCATTTTTAGACTTATTATCTTTACTTTGTATCATAAATAATTTGTTTATGCTTTATGCCTTCTTTTTTACCACAACATGGCTAAACATGAAGATATTAAAAACTTCCTAATGAATTATTAGCAAGTGTGGTACCATTAGAACTTTAGAACTCACCCTTTTCATCAGCTTTGTCTTTTATTGCTAGAGTATCATTACTCAGAGATACTGTCTGGGCATTTAAAATGTCTGTTCTCATTCCTGGAAATTTGGGAGAGGAAATTAATCTTCCTTCATAGGAATATAAATAAAGTCCTCCACCATCTACAAGAAGGAAATGCCTAGCAAAAAAACCCAATGAAAAGTTAAATCACTAAACAAAAAATGCATGATGACAGTTTCAACAATTTGAAGGTAATTGCCTAGCATTCTGCAACTTGATTTCAGTTAAACTACATAATTTCTAAGCCTTACATTTCAAAGCTGATATTCTGAAAGCTCCATATGTAAGGTTACACTTTCTATGCAAATGTTATTTTTTTCCAAGAGAAATATTTATTACCTGGAATCCCTACAATTTTACCTGTTAGAGATACTGTAAGATTTAAACCTTAATAAAAGGTTTAAACCTTAAACCACATCTTCTGATGACAAAGCATACAGCTGCAGGTGGAACTCCCCAAGCATCACCCCACATATACACATGAGAAACTGCTTTAATGTTTGCAGCTAGCTTTGATATACTATTACCTGTATCGCTTCCTTCAGTTCAACTAGAGTATAACATAAAGCAAAGAGAAGACACTTTGAAGGAACTGAGCACAACTCATTACAGTGCAGGGCTTCAGTGAAAAAATAACTCCTTTGCAGGAACCCATTGCAAACTTTTGCACAGAATCTAAACAGCTCTATGTAACAAGAAGTGTTTGGTGTGTACAGTATCTAGAGCTCTTAGACACATAACCTATCCATAAAGAAAAAGCCAGTTGTTAGACCCCCAGCTACTTTAAATGTTACCAATCCCTGGTACCAAACCAACCACTGTCTATTTGCCTCTATCTGTCCAGGTAAACTGGTTTTACCAAAACCTGTGATTCATTTCTGTGCATCACCCACACTGCCAAAGAATCTTGGCCATGTTTTCAAAATTTACTTCTAAGCAGCAGCAAAAAGCTCCTAATCTAGAAACTGATCTTTGAAATCCTCACTCAGTCACTCTCTACTGCAGTGTCTTTGTAGACTAGGACATAAGTGTTTAGTCCAGGGCACTCAACAATACAGTGAGCATTGTGCTGCACTGTGCCAAAACAGTTGTCTGATAACATTTGTCCATGAGAATTAAGACTATGATCAAATCTCAATATTTTTGACTTCTTTGCAAGACTCTCTTTCTACAAAAGCTCATGTAAAGATCTCTTTTGGCAAATGATTTTTTTTTTTGAACTGAGAAAAAAATCAGTCATTTCTTGCAACTATAAATAAGTAGAAAAAATGAAGCTATTCCTTTTTATTTGCCATATCTGGCAATATTGTTATCAAAATTGGAGGCCAAAAAAATAATTTATAGAATTTATTCTGGTTTAAAAAAGCAATAAAAAACATCAACCCCCCCAGATGTTAGTATAATGCCATAAATAAGGGTATAAACATATGTAATGTATGAAAAGATTCATTAGCACCACCACAGACCTACACCAGCTAAACCTTTACATGCTACTTAACAACACTGTACACCTTAGGTCCATTTCCAGTATTTTAATGTTGGCTTGTGTTCTATAACAAAGGTTCTAGGAAATGCACATTCCCATCTAACAGTGAGCACTACAAGAAGGTAGCTACCTTTCTGCTTGCAGAATCAAACTGACTGTTCCTTCCTTCAGGTCAAAGATCAGTGGTGTATTCCAGTTCTTTGTACTGAGGAGAAAATAAACAATTCAGCATTTGTTAAAACCATTAATCATCACAGCTCGTTGCAAATACAGAGTTGAATTCACTGAGTAAAGCACACACATTTTTGTCATCTACCATTCCTAAAAATGAAGGTTTTCTAAAGGAAAATAGGATTTAAGAAGCCAAGTAACACTGATAACCAGTGTTGGCTAGTGACAGGACAGGGGGCAGTGGGTGCAAGCTGGAGCAGAGGAAGTTCCATGGGAATGTAAGGAGGAACTTTGTCACTGTGAGGGTGACAGAGTACTGGGACAGGCTGTCCAGAGAAGTTGTGGAGTCTCCTCTGGAGACATTCAAACCTGCCTGGATGTATTCCTGTAGGATTTAGTCTGGGTGATCCTGCTCTGGCAGGGGGTTGGACTAGATGAGCTTTTGAGGTCTCTTGCAACCCCAAATGCTCTGTGGTTCTGTAAACCATGCAGTATGATCCAGTAACACTTCTACCTTCATTTTTGCATCCCTTCAACACTAGTAGCAGCTGACTTAGGAGTCTGAGTAAACTGTAAAGTAATATTAATATGGAACAAACGTAAAATATTTCTGAATTGTGGTTCCACTCTGTTACAGTGATGTGGAGGTAGGACAGAGTCCCCCTCTTGTGTGCCCCATCACAGGCTGCATTATTGTTCAGCATTAACCATCACACTGAACAGACAAGCACCTTTAGGAGTAAACTTTACATTTCAGAATATAAACCAGAATATCATGTTCTTAAAACATGATGCAGGACCAAATCATTCCTATTCTGTTCCAAAATAATGGCAAGCCAGAAGCAGTATCCAAAAAAAGGAAGTTCCTAGATGAAGGCATGTAACTGGGACAAACACACACCCAGCACCATTCCTGCTGCCTCTAGGTGGAAAGAAAGAATTTGTGTAGCAAAATGAACAGGGATTCATGGCACCAACAAGAAGATGAAAGGAAGAATGACAGGAGGAGGGCAACTATAGTCCAATGCATTGTTGTAGGTGATGCTAGGTTCCACAGAATATTTCAATTAGCTTAAAAAATTTAAAAAAACAAACCTTCAAATAAAGTTTCTGCTACTCTCTTGTTAGATAAACCTGAGAAAGCTTCATGAATTTGTATCACTTACGAAAACACGTAACACTGAAGAGAAGTTGAAACCACCAAGTGCCCATAGTTCAGAGAGGCTTTAATGACCCTGTCACGGAATTCCAATACATCCACTGCATCGTTAATTACATTGTGCACCTAGTCAAAAGAGAGTTTTGGTTGAATAAAACAACAATAACTGAAATGAAAACTAACTAGTGAAGCATTATAGTCTGTCTTATTATAAGCACATGCTGATACTATCATGCCATGAGTAGAAGAACGTAGCCATGTGGAAACGGGCACTTTTGCAGCACTGGGGAAAACTTAAACTCAAAGGTTCTATAAACTCTGAGTAAGCAATGAATAATTACTGAGGAGCTGGATGGAGGTGCTTAAAGGAGAGGGGTAATTAATGCATACTTGGAACACAGAAGTTGTCAGCGCAATATTACATGTCCTGTGGAGAAAATCATCTGAGGTCAAAGAAGTCTGAAAGTTCCCATTTTACACTCAGCGTTCAGTTGCTGAGTGCTGAAACATTTGACATGTCATACTTCAGCAATCCCATCATGATTCCACCAGAAGAATTCAGCAACATCCAAGATTTGGATAAAGACATGTCTTCTAGGCATTTAATTGCTCTAGTGTGTATTTTAATGCTACCACAGAGAAATCTGGGAGGAGGCCTCAGCAAGCAGATTGTGCCTTTGCCATGTCTGACAGAGTTTCAAAAAACATCAGTTTGCCTGTAGTCAAAACTGAAAGATTTTAGCCAGCTAAAATCTAAGGAGGTATCTGATGATGATGGAGGGGGAGGAGTGTTTGGTTTTATTTGGTCTTGTTGTGTGCATGTGTTTGTTTTTTAAGAGGGTGGTAACTTCTCTTTGATTCTCTCCATTATGCAACCAATTGCAAAACAAAGACTGAACTCAATTATTATGAAAGCCTAGAAACCATTTAAAAAGGCATATTAATTGCTATGCCTACCACAGTGACATGTCCATAATTTGCTTAGCTATTGGAGTACTCAGCAAAAAAGAATGCATCTAGATCTTTTTTTGTAGGCAGTATTTTTCCTGCATGAATATAGAGGAATAAAATAATACCACTATAAAATAATGAAATAAAAATTAATCCTGAATCAGTGTTAGCCATGCTTCTTCAGTTGTTTGCATACTCAAACACCCCGGAGATGGTTCATGGAGCCCATCTGCTACGAGTCGATGTCTGGGAATGAAAGAAGAAATACAGATTTTTACCTGCTAATTTGTCCTCTGTGTTCCCAGACACTGACTCATGTTATCCCACCCACCGGACCAAATTCTAATACAGCATTTCTGTTGTTACAATTTTTCCCAATTACATACTCAACATCAAAGAATCAAGACCAAAAAAACACTGAAGGGCCTAATTAGGAATTTAGGAATTTGACTTCGATATTGAAAATACTGGCCTGGTGTCCAACACCAAATGTGTAACTTGGAAAACTTGTAAGAATGGAAATCTTATATTATCCCAGCGTTTCGGAGAGTGAACGTTGTGAGTCAGTGTCTGGGAACACAGAGGACAAATTAGAAGGTAAAGATTCATATTTTTGTATTAATTCCCAGATATTTGGTAACTAAAAGGTGGATTTGGGCCAAGAGTTTTCAAAAGAAGGATCCTAAACTTAAGCTCCAGAAACCACACGCAGGGGCCCGTTTCATTTCCCGCAGTGCTGCGATTTGGCAGCTCCCACTGAGGTCGATGTCTACAGCTCAGTTCTCAGCTGGAAGCACCACGCAGGTCCCTGATACATGTTATATGATACACACCAAATTTCTGTAGCATTGGAAGAGCTGAGCTTAAGCTGTAATACAGCACCTGGTGCAGAAAAGCACGTTGCAACTCTTTGCAGTTACAGTCAGCAACCACATTAACCTGGAAATGCCCTAAGATAGCGACATTCATCACAGCTTTGTTAACAGCAGGGATACAGTAAACCTTAACAACAACATTAAGAATTACAAAGTGCATCAATCCCTCCAACAACTCATGAAAGCAGATAAAATAAAGCTCCTCTACAGTATCTCCAGTTAGTTAGGCAGCTCTGCCTTTGCTGACAGTTACTGCAATGCTATTTATTATGATGCTTTGGTTTTGGCCAATGTATTTGCATTGTTTTCTGCGTAAACATTTTTATTACACTTGAAATTATCTCTCTCTTGTAAGTGGCCTCCCACAGATAATTTCACATGCTCTTCAAATGAGGTTTGCATTTTTCTGGAGGGTAAAGCACTTCTGAATTATGTAATTCTGGTCCATCTGGTGGTATGGTTTGGTTTACACAGATCTGGTCTTCTGTAAGACTGGTAGTTATTTACACCACTTGCTAGCTCTGGCTATTTGATAATCTTAAACATTTTCAGTTATATGTACACAGAAGGAAAAAAAGGAATGGTTTGTCGAGGATTAAAAATACCCAATTTTGTATTAAAAAATCCTTAGAAAGCTAACAGTCAGAACACACAGCTCTGAACTGGGAAGATTACCTCCATGGTTCTTCTCTTAATTAGCGTTATTTCAAAGTTCTTCCATTCCCAGCGCTGTTCCACGACATGGGCAAAAATGACATGGCCATTTCCACACGCTCCAGCTAGTTGAGTGCCATCAATGGACCAAGCAATGTTAAATATGCTGCCAGTGTTTGGCTTCTCCAAAGCGTAAGACCACTTGCAGAGGAAAAAAAAAAAAGAAAAGAATTCTTAATTAGTTTTGGTTTACTTTTTGGAAAGCATTTATTGTAATAAGGAGATTTGCAGGGTTAGAATTTTTTGAGAAACATCAACGAACTAAATTTTTATTACAGCTTGAAAAAGTATAGCCAGAGAGATTATATGTGTTATGGCAGGCTCTTGAAAGACAGGGATACAAAAAGGAAAACCATCAGGTGCAGCTGAAGAAACCCCATGTCACGATGCCTGAAGTACACTAGTTATCTGGCCATAATACATTTAAAGTGTACTGAGTCATTCACAAATCTAGACAAGCACTACATAAAAATTAAGTGAATGTACTTAGAAACAATTATACTGGTTACATGGGTGCAATGGGCTACAGTCTTAAGTGTGATGCATTCAGTTTATGCCACGCTGACAGCAGCTCCTGAATACAGATACAGCAAGGCCTGGGCAAAACCAGTGAGCATAAGCAAGGCACTCCTAGCCCAGTAGATTTGCAAAGCTCTTGTGACATTTCTCTTCAGACTTCCAACATCAGTGTAGTAAAAACACTGCCAGTACACTGTTCTCCTAACCCAAAAAAGAAGCTAGGTACACCTCACCTACCTTTTTCTCTATTTTCTGTTGTTTCTGTACAGGGGAAGGATGTATTAAAAATTTCCAGTTGCTAATTAAATTAAATATTTCCTGTTGCTCTAACAACACAAAAATTGAAACATGGCTGCAATCAAAGGAGTGACATCTGGCCTAGCTTTGGAGGGATCCAGAAACAATAGCTCTGTGTGTTGTGTTCATTTTAGATTAATTAAGAGGTGCTTCAGAGGAGTACCACAGCTTAATGTTGGGGGGGGGGGGCACAGGTTAAATAACTGTATTTCAGAATCTCATTATGAAAGTAAGTAGTGTATCTGCTTTCCTATGGAGCTGGAGATTCAGATGGAAGGGAAAGCAGCATCACCACACGCTTTCCTGCAAGGTGGAAAGGCTCACTTGGACCTACAGAATGCATTTGGCAGGTGGCTGTTTTCCTTCACCTTTCCACTGCTGGTTTACATCAATTAAACATATAGCTCTCAGTTTGGTCAGTTTGTTTTTAAATGGAGGCCCCAGATCGTTGGGCTAGCAAGCAGCAGTCTGGAAGCTGCATCACAGCAGGTATCTGGGATGAGGAGACACGCTGCTCTGCCCCAAGCGCTAGCCAGCCTCAGGCAAATGACACCAGTGATCACACAGCTGGTTGGGAACTGTGGGCTGGCTGCTAAAGGAGGCTTTTAATAAAAAAAAAAACCAAAACCAACCCCAAATCCCCCACAAAACATTTTTAAAAGGCAAAATTAAAGCAAGCACTTTATGCCTGTTGTGGTGCAGTGGCAGAGCATCTGCTTTAATGAAACAGCACGGCAATTCTTGTCCTTTGAACACACACACACACACACACACAAACACAACCCCCCTCACCTTCCCCCTCTCATTCTCTGTTTTCATTCTCTGTTAAAATTGCACAAAATAAAATCATAAATCCCCCCAGCACAAACTACAAGGAAGAGATATTAAAACTGTCATGTGCTTTTTTCCCTTCTGACACACAGTATGGATGTGGTTATGAGAAGTTTACTTTTAGTTCTAAGCCTAATTTTGTTCCTGTTCAATATTTAAATTTGCTCTAACAAAGAACCTGATTCTCAAATTCCCTCAGTGTTATGTACCAGACTCCTTGACAGTTTAGCTGCAGCCTTGTTAACACATTCACTTTTTCAGGTGAAGACCCTTGTTTTCTCTCTCTTTCATCTGAAAAATAGAGTTTGTACAAATCATTTCAAATCTGCAAACCTGTGTTTCCCTTAAAGCAGATGATAAAAAATGAAATCACCTTTTTAAGGGACTTTTAGGAAGATGTTAAACCAGGTTTTAAAATGAGAAGCAAACCTCAATTGTAGCCTCCTCATAACTGTGTAATAGAATATTAAAAAAACCCAAACATTTAGCAGTTGAAGAAGTACCAGAGTATTCAAACACATCTGAAATCTTAAGAATCAAATCAGCAAAAAACCCCATGGGATTAAATGTAAACGTAGACATGTGATTCTCATGACTTTTGGATACACACTATATCAAAGGGAAGACAGCTGGAAGAAAATACTTAATGATTCTAACACATTTAATATTCTGATTTCTTTTGTGGTACACATAAAACCCAAGAAATATTGTGTCCTTCACATGATTTATATGAAATGAAATCACAAAAATAAAGGTATCAGACTGCAACGTTCAACAACAAGGAAACAGAAGGGGATGAAATTCAGCCTCCCCGTTGAGCTAACGATTTGCAGAATACTGTGTAAGATGACCTACTGAGTTAAGGCTCTGTTACTGCTTACGTGCGTGAGGGTGAGTGAAAAAACAATGTCAGCACTGCCTGAGTTTCCAAAGTCAAGCGCTCAGTTTTAAGGCTTCAGCTTGCATGCCTCTTGGCTCACAGACATGCCATTCACTGCCTATATATTAGGTGATTGTGCCCTGATACTCAGCATTGGTGAGGCTACACCTCAAGTTCTGGGTCCAGTTCTGGGCTCCTCACCATCAGAAGGACATTGGGGTCCTGGAGTGAGTGCAGAGAAGGGCAACCAGGCTGGGGAAGGGGCTGGAGGGCAAATCCTCTGAGGAGCAGCTGAGGGAGCTGGGGGTGTTGAGCCTGGAGCAGAGGAGGCTGAGGGGAGACCTTATCACTGCCTACAACTACCTGCCAGGAGGGTGCAGAGAGGTGGGTGATGGTCTCCTCACTGAAAGAGTTGTGGGGCTGTGGAACAGGCTGCCCAGGGAGGGGCCTGAATTCCCACCCTGGATATGTTTCCAAAAAGGGTATATCAGCTACTGAGGGATCTGGTTTAGCTTAGGATGGGAATGGTTGGACTTGATGATCCGAAAGGTCTTTTCCAACCTTGTGATTCTGTGTGTATCTGCAGTTGGGAACTTTTGGGGAACAGTCCATAACCCGCTCTTCTGTCTCAACAGGATGAATTCTGTATGAAACACTCCACAGTAACTAGGAGCATGGTATTTAACAGTGTCTGACATCCTTATATGGCAAATGAGTCAGCACTTGATGTTGAAGGACAAATCACTCAGAAATGCTCTACATGTCCTACATCTCCGACATATTTTTCACAGCTGGCCAGATGTAATATATCCGAGTACAGTTTGAAGAAGTACTATTTCAAAACTGAGTATTGGGATCCTCCCAAACAGAAAAGACTGTTCTAAGGTCGTTTCCCTTAGATCATGAACCTACCCATCAATCAGAAGGGATAATGAAGGGGCATCAAGCCATCAACTATGAACCAGCTTAAAAGGCTTGAAAATTGTGGCTTTAGTGCTACTTTTTTATGCACAGCAGCTACACTGCAGCTTAGAGAGGATATATTTGTAAACCTCCTTTTTCTTCTTTTGAACCAGAAGCCTTTTTTTTTTTCCAGGTATTTGAAACACTCAGTAAAATATTTCCAGATTACAACCTATTTAAAAAAAAAGCAAAAAAGCAGCAATTACAAAGTTTTACTTTCCAGTTATTTTTGAAAACACTCAGGATAATTTAGACCACTCCAATGATTCATTCCCTGCAGATGTCTATGTCTGCTACATTTTTCATGTACAGAAAATGTTATAACAAAAATCATTTAGCTCTCCATTTGTAAGATAGGAACAATTTTTATAAAAGGAAATAGCTGCTATGTATTTCCTAGACACACTGAGTTAAAAAAAAAGGGGCTGGATATGACTATCTGAAGGACTGCATGAACACTGCTCTGGTATCAGCTGCAATATTATACTTCGGTATTTCTGCATGGCTTATACTTTTCCTGTGTCATAATTAATTTTTCATTTAATACAAGAAAGTCTCTCAGGAATAAACTCAGTAGTTATAAAACTTTCATTATATTAAATAAATAAATAAAGGCAATAACTTAAGCTTCCCTTTTCTGATTGCACAATGTAGTAAAAATGATGACGTATTGCAGTTACTGAATACTGTCTGACTTCCATAAATGGAATCCAAGCAGGCTCTTGAGATGTCAGTGACATTATTTCAATGAGCAGATTCAGAGAACTCTGCATCCCAGGAACAAGGACAGGCTTTGACATGTATAATATTGATGCTCCAAGACTCAATATGAAGGATCTCGTTAGTTATTACTTCTGGATGGAATGCAATAAATTAAGGATGGTTATCCACATAATATCACAGCATCAATGTTTTGAAAAAAACATAGTGAAGAAAGTATTTTTCTTTTAAAAGTAATACTGATGTCAGCTGTGTAAAGGAAACTTGCTAGTTCCTGGCTGGTCTCTGGTTCAGCACTGTAGCCAGTGAGTGGAGTTTTGAGCAGGGAATGCTGACATAAGCTGAACCTCCCCAGATGACAGAATCTACACAGTGTACCTAATCCACTGACTTTCATAAAAGTCATTGGCCATTAATTTTGTCTTTGTTTATGATATGAAAACATGCAATCTCCTCCACAATCCATCCCAGGACTGAGAGCGCAGGCTGGACTAGCAGCAAATACGGTCTTTTGATGCTTCAATCAATATAAACCAAGATGAGTGTGGTAGAACCAGCCTCCCATCCAAGTGTGACAAAGCTTCAGGTCCTCTGAAATTGAGGATTTTTTTAAAGTGGAGGCTCAGTTTCCTTGTGCCTCACAGGGTATCTCACATCAAAACAGACGTAGCTGAAAATACATTATACTCTGAATGTCCATTGAAAGGTGGCAATCAGTTTGCTCCACTTCCAAGTGATGGACTGACACTTGTGTGCAAACTGCCAAGGAACTTCTCATCAGAAAATTACTATCAATTTCAATTAACTGTATAATAGAAGGCAAATTGGATCTTGCAAGATTACAAAAATCAATTATCCAAAGCAAATCCATACGTAGGTGCATTAGAAATACCTGAATATGCACACTTATATGAAATAAGCTCACGGGAAATATCTAAGTAGATATGTCTATATATACCACAACCCTTCCTAGATATTTTACTGAGTATAAAAATCACAGAATTGTAAGGGACCTCAAGAGATCATCAAGTCCAATTACAACATTAAGACTTACTAGGCTTTCAACTCTTACCACACAGGAATCCACAAAAGATACTACAAACCAGAGACATCGTGTAACTGGAGGTAAGGAAATCCAGTGCTACCTGTGAATATAGGGCAATTTACCTAAAGAGGAGAAACAATCTTGACACTGAAGTACAGAACTATGAGGGAAGCCTGTTGCTGCCTTAAACTTGACCCTAGTAATTAGTGTGAATTATGAAGAACAAAGTCATGACTTCCAGGTGAGGTATTACGCTGTGTATTAGAAGAACAAAGCCAAAGAGAAGATATCTAAAAACCTCCTGAAATCCAAACACATTCTCATAATTATTAGACATAAGAACTAAAAATAGGATGACAAACTGTCCCATATAAATTCTTAGCCTTACAAAATGAAGCATTGATGTAGTTCTTTAAATAGATTATTACTTCCATAGATGATCCACATGTTTTCATTTTCTTCCAGGAGTTACATTAGCCAATTCTAATAAATTAAAATATGCCAACTTGGAAAGAACTGGTCAACAACTTAACTCCATGGGAAACCTATCTGTAATATTTTTTCTTTTATTGAGCTACAAAGAATTCAGGATCATGACTGTTAATAAAGGGAGATGAAATAGAGACAGCACAGAAAAATAACCCTTATTTTTGTTACACTGCCAAATGCATATCTCTGCGAAACAAGACTAAAACTAAATGTGATGGGATCAAAGCTCATTGTAACTCTATAGAAACCAGACTTGCTTGGGTTTTCATAGTGCTCTAGCTTAGGACAATTCAGCACTATCAGAAACATAAGCACTGTGTACATGAATTTTAAAAATCTTGCTCTCTCTTCTATATTTGTGTAATATCTAATGTTAATTTTACAAAAGTCACACAGTTTACTGTCCTGAATTGTGGCTTTATTGCTACACCTTTATATTTTTTTCAAAGCTTCTCTCCAGATACTTGTTACATTGCAGGGGTAAAATCCTTAAAATGCTTTTTTCCTCATTTATCAATAGTTTTTTAAAAAAAATAAGGAAAAAAAGGGGATGAAACCTGCTAACTATTTAACATTTGACCAACCTGAATTAATGTAATCAACTTGCATTAAGATGAAATCTCTATCCTTTTGAGAAAAAGCCAATAAAACCAGAATGCTCAGAGCTCAATATTTTTTAGCCATAGCACCATCTTTACATTTGTGTTAAGTGGGGTGGTGGGTGAGTAGTCATTACACTCGTAGAATGTTTTCCTTAATCTTCTATAGATATTAGGCAATATTCTCTAAATTTCCCTACATTTTCTAAACATTTTAATGGAATTTCTAGCAAAATTAGACAGTCCACGGAGCAAGCCATGAAATATAAAAAGACATGTAACAGAATCACTCTAATATGCAAGCTAAAGTGGCTTCAATTTATTTTGTAATAAAAGAGAAACTTTATAGAATGTACAGTCATTTTAAAAGATCAACTCACAGATTCATGTAGATAATTTTATAGTATTTGCTAAGTATAGTGATGAAATGAGGATAAAAGTAAATCAGAGAGCAAGATGTAGCAGTCAAAGAAATATAATTTTGTTTATGAAAACAGACTGTAAATAAACATCACCAAAAAATGTTCAACAAGAACAGCAGGATTAATTTGGAAAATAACTATCACCAAAAATCAAATAAAACTGATCATCCCTCATTAAAGTTAAATAATTAGTGGGAGAAAAATCTAAAAGACCTCCCCAAAATAAATGCATAAATACATTTAGTGTTACTGAAATATACATTTGCTGTCTATCTTTGCTAGCTTTTTTTGGCAATTTTGAAAGGATTAATTTGACAAAACTGCTTCACTTTAAAGTTATCCTTCTACACTGTCCAAGGCACTGGGAAAGCAACCTGCCTTTGGAGCAGATGGGTATGGTCCATTTTCTAAGATGCTTATGTGGGAGTGGAGTGGGGAAGGAGGAAATCAGTGAATTTCAGTCATTCTTACCATCTCTTACTGTGTAAATATTTTGACCTGATCAGTAATGTCAAGGGAAGCATGCAGAGGCACAGGAAATAGCTTACATAAATGAACTTTTTAAGCACTGCCCTCTAAGTGATTAGACTCTGAAAAGCTGTGAACACCAGGAAGGCTAAAGTCTATCCATCAATACAGCCACCTTCACATTTTAACATATATTTATACACTTTAAAATGAATCTTAACACTCTCTGTGGGACTAATGATCACAGACATTAAAGCAGACAAATTCCAACATTAAATATATATTGTTTAGTATTCTGTAGGGTATCCACACTAATTTCTTTTAGATGCATAATGCTATCAGAGAAAAAGTGATTTAAAAATGAAACACAAGTTACTAACATCTAAAAGTTACTTTTATATTTGCAGTTTTATTTTTTAACATGAAACTGCTGGAACAAAAGTATCCAGGTAGAAAGAAAAGAACAGGAGAAAAGAACATAGACTAACAGAATTTAATTTAATTACATCCCCAAACTGAACACACATGCTAGAGAAGAGTTAATGATATATATATCGCCTGATGGCTCCCTGAGGAACAATTTGCCAATACAGCTCCATTACATCAGACATAATAAAAATGTCTATGTTGACCAGTAAAAGCCAGGTCTGGTTCTCTTCAAACTCCATCACTCTGGTGGTATGTGAATCATTCTTCCTTTCCCCTCAATACTGGCAAAGGTAGTTCTTTACTAACTACTTAGATTTAATGTCAGGAAAGAAACTTTCATGAAAAATGATTACTTTTGAAGATAATAAATTATCATTTCTAGCTGCTAAAGAGACAAAACCATCTGGCACTAGCTACTGTACCTGTCTTTGTAATAAACCAGGTAAAAGAACTCTTAATTTTATGAAAAAAATAAACCTATCTGCATTAAATTTTCAAAGAAAGACCACAAGCCTGTTCAATATTAAACGCTGATTAAAAAATTACTAGTTTTCAGCTTGCAGGAGTTGGAACCATACTCATAGTAAATTATATTACATAATAACTAGCTAAAAAAAAAAATCAGTAAGGCCCTGGGGATCAGCAACAAAAGCTGTGTGCTACAGAACTGCAGACATGCAGCAGACAAAGAAATCGAGTCTTTTTCTTCCTTTCCTGCTGCACCAGTCTTTGGCACGTTTAACCATCAACCTACATGGAGTGCAAAATGCAATTTAAATTGTTGGCTTCACCCACACAAGAGCTTATTTATTTCAGTTTACCACTTACTGATATAACTTAGTGATCCCAGTACTGGGGAAGGAGATGGAAAGCAGGAGTGGAAAAAGGCAGCACAGTTTAAAGTGCTATTTTGAGAAGAAAATCCTAATGCTTAGTCTGATTAAGTCAATATAAGTTATGCAATGAAGACACAATTAATGTGTAACTACTAAGACCACATATATTATAGGTCATTGTTCATTAAAGGTTGTTCCTAATCAGTATTGGTTTGTTTATGTACTAATATAAACACGTTTGTCAACTTGGTATTTGTTAAGGAAAAAAGCTAACTGATAAAAGCACAGGGGGTTGTTCTTCTACTTCATTGTTTAAGATAGGTTATTGCTATGCAATTCTTGCTTTTTAGGGGTCTGCAATTTATGATTGCATTGCAAGAGATGCTTGTAATTAAAAAAATGCACAGAAAAATTTCATGTCCTGGAAGCCAAAATATTATCGAACCCAAAACATATCTAGAGGTGCAGCTAAGCAGATCAGGAAGGCGATAGCTTAGTCAGATGCACTCAGTACAAAGGTGCTGGACATCATGACTAGTTTTGGTTAATAAAAATACCCACCTGTACATGTACATCCTCAGGAATATTTACTGTATTAACAATACATTTGTACAATTCCTCCCCTGCTATTTCTCAGAGCTGTTACTCACCCCAGTTTTATCACACAGACGCAAAGTATGGAAAGACCCCACAGCAAATAATTCTCCATCCACAGCCCAGGCAAGAGAGGTTATAGGATACTCGTGGGGCTGGGAGCTGTACAGCAGACGTCCATAACTGTCCCAGACCTTTAAAACAGATTCAATACATGTTTATATGAACATAGTTTGGGCAAACCTTTACTTATTCTAGAGCTATTGCTTTTCCTCCTGGTCACAGAAACATCCCAAGTTCTTTCAGTGCCTTTCTGTGTAACTACTAAGATCAGATATATTATAGGTCACTTGTCATTACAGGTTGTTTCTAATCAGTATTGGTTTGTTTAATGAAACAGACTTTGCTTTTCTGCTATGGTAAATATTGCATTATTCTGTATAAAATATTTTGAACTAGTGTTTCCTGAAAATTACTGTGTCTGTAATTAACCACAAGGTTTGTTCTATTTGTGCTTATTTCCAGAATCAGAGTCACAGAATCATTTGGTTGGAAAACACCTTTAAGATCATTGAGTCCAACCGTTCCTGTCCTGTGCTAAACCAGATCCCTGAGCACCTCATCTCCCCTCTGTTAAACACACCCAGGGGGGTGACTCAGCCCCTCCCTGGGCAGCCTGGGCCACAGCCCCACAACTCTGCCAGGGAAGAACTTTGCCCTCCCAGCTGAGCTGAGCCTGCCCTGGCACCCCTTGAGCCCAGTGCCCCTTGCACCACCTCCTGGCCCCTGGCTGAAGAGACCATTGCCCACCTCTCTGCACCCTCCTGCAAATACCCAAAGGTTTTTTTCTCAGTGATTGAAGTCCACAAAATAACAGGAAGCCAATTCACAGAGTGAAGTGATTTAACACTTTGATAATTTATTTTATTTCCTAATTGTGTATGTGTTTAACACAGCCACTACACACTTTGAGAATGGCAGAGGCAACATACGATACAATTAAAAATAAGGTCCTACTTATGGGAAGGAACACAGTATGTGCTTTCCATTTTCAACACAGAATATTCTAAGCAAAAGATTTCCTAAAGGATTCACTAACTCTCCTGTTAAAGAAAAAAGAAGCTGCATCTCCTCTAATTTTATGTCATTACCTTTTTCAGTGTATGTTAGAGCTCATACTAGTTCAAGTCAACATTTCTATATTTCTACATATTTTCCTTTCAAAGTTTGTTTCACTTGAACTTAATTTTATTCTGTCATATTTCAAAAAATAATAATAAAACATTTAGAGTTTTATGCTACTAAACAGAGTGAGATGCATTTACAAACTGTAAAATTTAGGACAACAAGTTTTTTCTTGAAAACTGAGAAGCTTCTCATTTAAATTTGAGCTTCTAATTATATTAAAATTAGAAAATGTCTGACTGCCTGATTTTTTTTTTTTGCTATTTAATTTCCCCTTAAAGTTAACCAGTACACACCTTATATTTACAGTCTTCACCTGCAGAAAGAATAAGATCATTTACTGAGTTCCAGTCAGTTTTTAAAATAAGTCCATCATGGGCTTTCCACTGAAATGGAGAAAAAAAATTAAATTAAACATAGATGCAACAAGCCTGACAACTTCTGGTTTTAATATTTATCATTCTTATTTATTATATTCAGTTACTCCAATGCAGATGAGGTTTTCCAACAGTACAAATGCACAGATGTCATCTCTTCTACAGAAAAATAAATTAAACCCCCCTTGAAAAAGGCAGAATGAAAGTGTAATGATCTCCACTAGAAGCATGTTCTAAATGATTGCTTCTGTATCTTTCTGCCTTTTTGAAACAAATGAAAAGGGAAAGACTTCAAGACTTCTGTATCTTTTAGCTTTTTCTTTATTTACAAAAAGGGAAAGGTCTAATCACATGCCCAAAGAATATTCACAGCAGAAATTGTGAATAATTTTCTAGGTTAGAGAGATGAACCTTTTCCTTGTTATTTAAAAAAACAATTAAAAAGCATAATGGGGGGTGGAGGTGTGCATGTTGCATGGAAAGTTTTAATACAAACATTTTGTCTGACAAAACTTCAGATAAATGAAAAGTTTTCACATGGAAGTTTAAGACAACCTTAACGTGTAAATGATACCTGCAAAACTTTAGCATTTGGCTGAAGAGGTTTAATAATCAGATGCTTCCCTGAAGTATAGAGAACTTTCTCAGAATCAGGTCCCCAGGCTACTGAGTACACTGGTGTTCCTGTAAACAGAAAAAAAGAAGAAAAAAATCCCCATGTTTCTCATGATCAAATAATGCAGAAGCTGCTAGAGCCACTTCAAAGTTGTTCCTTAAAATCATACATCATAAATTCAGGAATAGGAGAAAGCAAACTAGGGGCAACCATGTGTCCTTCCCACCTGTCTGACAGCACTCAGGGCTGTGTTTCAGCCAGCCATGGGACCAGCAGTAAGAGATGGACACAACACAAAAAGACAACTTTGAAGGCGTTAGTTTATGCTGTGTTCTCTTCCAACACTCCTCAATGAAATAGAAATACATAGAGTGTGGTCCTGGCAAACCTGCTTGCCAGAGTACCTACAATAGGATTAAATCCAATGCTGAGATCATGGCCTGTGGTGCTGACTAATACCTAATTGAAAACCAACACATGTTTGTATCAACGTAAGCCCAGCAGGTCAGGTAGATGGTCACCATGCCACCACCAATCACCTTCATACTGTGGTTTTCATATTGTATCTCTCTCAAACCTCATCATCTCCTGCCACCTACCATGGTAATGATTTGTAAAACTTTTCATAACACACAACTTCAGAAAAGGAGCAGTAATCGCTGCTCTTCACACTTAATCTTTATAAGCTGATGCAGTTTTATTCACAACTGTCACTTAAGAGATACTCAACATGACAACAGCCATCCCAATTCTTACCAACAGACAGCAGAAAAAAGCTCTTTTCATCTCTGATGGTGAAACTGAAGACAAACGTGGGTGGAAAAAGCTTTGTATTACACCTGAATTAGTCTTTGTAAGATATTTAAGCTCCATCATTAAGCCTCTATCAAAACCCATGTTTTTGTTTTGCTGCTCATATAAAAACCCCAAACTTGAAAGCAAGTTATAAAACAAACCCAACACAACCAGAAAGAGTGTCCCACAGTCTTCACAGATTTTTTTTCCCAACTAATTGAAGACATTTTTTACTTGCAGATTGAAAACTCAAGAAATTTATCTGGAATAAAGCTGACATTTTTGTTTTACAAACATGTTACGTTGCAGTTTTCAATTCACTTTTTAATAAAATATTACATGGAAATCCACACTTGCCAACTATGCAAATATTTTCCACAGTCCTTGACAGGATTAGTCTCCCCTAAAGAAGAATCAAAGTACTACACTACTTGATTCTTTGCAAATAAAACTAAGCAAATTAAGTAAAGAGCATGTCCATGCATTTCTTTTTTTGCACAGCAAAGGTCCTATAGCAACAGGCAGCAAGTTTCAGCATAGTCTCAGTATTACAAGACGTGGAAACACTGCATATAAACCTGCAAATATATAACAAGTCCCCATCAGACCATGCTCTCTGTGTAAAACTTGCTTCCACATCTTTGGAAATCAGAGAGTTCAGCACCTGTTTTTCTCTAACAGACTTCATATTGCCACTGGCAGAAGTGAGGCCTTTCCAGACATGATTTAATTGTCTAAACACAGGCACTTAAGTGATGTGATGCACCTAGAGTCCTCTAGGGTACCTGTGTGGGGTTTACAGGTGTATCACAGGACCTGAACAAGATCCATTTCCTGGAGAGGTGTAGGAGGTTAGGTGGAATAGCCCAATGAACCCCAAATGGCACACGTGCATTAAGACAACTGAATCGCATCCCAAAAAGTTCTGTTTGAAAAATAAGAAACTCCAGAAAGAACTGCTACAACCTCGACATTGGGATTTGACAATTTAATCATTTTAGAAATGAAAAACTTTGAGAATTTAGGAGAATTTCTTTGAGATATGCACTTCTTATGAAGCCATGCATGTTTCAACTGATAAAAAACAGATGAAGTTTTTAAAAAAAAAGATAAACTATTTTGGGGTATGTATATCATTTACTGGAATAAAAAAACAAACCCACAAGGGTTAAGAAATGCTCTTACAGGGCGAATTTTTCACACACACTTTTGGCATCTTAAGTTTTTATTTCAAAAAAGGACTCAGGAGTATCTATTTACTTGGTCGTTTTTATGAGAGTTACGTGATTGAACTCCTGTATCACCTGTCCTAACATCATCTAGTATCTTACCACTTCAGCCTTTGAATTTTCTCTCTGAACAATAAAATCCTTAGTTTTTTACAGCAACATCAATTCAGACCTGGATGTGAGATTCCAAGTATTCAAACTCTACACCGAGACCTGGTGCCATTGCTCCTGAACATTTTTGTACTTCATCTTTGTTCTTGAAGGAAGGTGTTTGTTTTATGTTACTTAGAAAGAGAGAATGATGTAATTTTTTAATTTATTTTTAACTCATCAGCCATTGTAGGAGACAACTCATAGAAACATGCAACATACATTCAGTAAATCTGGCACCAGCTATTTTTCCTACTGGCAGCAATTTGTTGAAAATGACATAAATTCTGTCACCAGCTGTACAGAAATTCTAAATAAACTCATTTTTGTCCTGCTCTAATGCTGATTTAACAATCAGAAGACTTTTATATTTAAACCAAATGTTTAACTTTTTTATGATGGCTGACTACTTAACCACAATTTCCAGGGCTTAACAGCAGGAGCTAAGTTAACTCATTTCCTTCTGCACTTAACAAGAACTTGGTTGGGAAAAGACTGCCAACACATTGCACTGACGTGGAAAGAAAAAAATCAGCAGAACAGACAAGCTGCAGTGAACTGCACTGGTGATAAACAGCTTCAGGATGAAATACTCTCTGAGAAAAGCAGCAAAGGTGGAGTGAGAGAAGATCAGAAGGAGGAACGTCAGCCCTAAGAACACAGGGTGGGCTTCTCCAGGACTACTAGCAGAAGTTAATCCCCAATGAATCATTCCCCTGGCCAATCCATACAGCAGAGAATGAGCCAGGGTTGAGCGCAGGCGTGATAGAGCAGTCACACTGACCCTTCCAGCCACAGCAGATACTCCAGAACTACAGCACTGTGTCTGTGTGAGACCTTACTTTCACCAGAGCACAAACAGCAATTGAGACAATTTTACATCTCTCTGTGGTGGCACCAAAATATAGGAGAAGCATTTGGAATACAGTTGTCTCCTAAAAGGAAGTTCCACTTCACAATAAAGATGTTGTAGTTAAACTGTTTACATTGCAACTATTGTGACTTTGCTTCCATTAACCAAAAAACTAACCTATACACCAATTACTCCTACTACTCCTTAGTGTTTACCCATTGTACTAGTACTGGAAACCCATCAGAAAGTCAGCAGGGCCAGAAGATAAGTGCTCAAGAGAGATACAGTCTGAAGTTGTACTAGATGACAAATTTGAAAAAAAGGTGACAGAAATGACTTTAAGATTGAAATTCATCTGAGGTAAGCTGGTAGAATGTGTGGCACAGAACCAACAGTCTGTGGATAATTATGTTTAAGTAAGTGTCACGCTATTTTAAAATGGAAAGTCATTGCTTCACCAAGAATCAAAAAGCACATGGAGAGCAATGGCTTAGTCTGCACAATGTATGTCCATTTTCATAAAGGTTATGGTGATGTCTTTCATCAAATACTCTTAAATAATGGGCAACCAGGCTGGGGAAGGGGCTGGAGAGCAAACCTTACGAGGAGCGGCTGAGGGAGCTGGGGGTGTTGAGCCTGGAGAAGAGGAGGCTGAGGGGAGACCTTCTCCCCACCCACACTGACCTGACAGGAGGGTGCAGAGAGGTGGGGGTTGGAAAAATTTCTTCACTGAAAGGATTATCATGCACTGGAGTAGGCTGCCCGAGGGTGGGGGTGAGTCAGCAACCCTGGATGTATTTAAAACATGGGGAGATGAGGTGATCAGGGATATGGTTTAGTAGAGGATGGGTATGTTTGGATTCTATGATCTCAAAGGTCTTTTCCAACCTAGTGATTCTGTGAAAGTAAGTTTTTGTGGCACAAAAGATAAAGTCATCCTGTGCATTTAAAATATGACTTTCCCAGAAATAATTACCTATCTTGACTGGAGTTGGGGACACCAAAATAATTACCAGGAAGGAAGCAGGTGCTGTAGCAATGAAATACTTAGAGTGGTTCCATGAGGCTTGCTTGCCTACCCTGAAGATTTTCACATCTTGGAGTAAGAGTAAAGTTATTAGCAAAGTTGTCAGCTTTGCTGGTGGGACAAGCTAAAGAAATGATCATAGTGAGGAAGGCACACCTGCATTCTCCTTAGTTTTCAGTTTGAGCAATACCTTTGACTCTGTAGAGGACTTTGAGGGTTACAGAGCCAGTGGTTTGTGAACCTCAAAAGCAGCAATTTTAGACAGACATTTCCAGAGAGGCTATGCAACTGTGGACTCAGTGCTGGTCCTGCTAACCAGATGTTTGGTCTGAAAAGGACTCAGTGCAGGTGGCAACACTGGGACTTACAGACTTGAAAGCTGTGATGGCAGAGCCATCTTTTCTTTCACATGTAGACCTTCAACACTGGATACATCCTGCTTTTACATAGTTCTGTGGCCCTGTACAAAAGAGACACTTGGAGCACAGCATCATGATGCAATGTACACATCTCCGAGAAATCCTGCTTTAAGGATCATAATCATGTGGGTTAACAACATATCAAAGAGATCCATGAAAAAAATGACCTCATCAAAATGTATCAGTGCACCATGTCACCAGGAAGCCCATAGGATTGCAAACACAGCATTTTTTTTAAACAAAGTTTTCAGTGAGGAACAAAAGAAAGAATATTAAGAGATCATCTATGGATGAAGACATGAGATCAAGCTCAAAGGAAAACACAGCCATAAGAGCAATACTCTACAGCTCAAGGGTGATGGCAGCAGAAGCTCTGCGGTCACACTAACTATATTCTATGCATCAGCATGAGGGAAAAGGACATGTGGCCAGAGCACTCCATGAAAGTGCTAAAAAAGGGAAAAATGTATGTTCGTGTTTTCACAGTGAATAAAAATCCAAAGATGGAATAGGCATGTGGACCATCATCCAAAGATAAGAGCCTGATAATTTATTTCTAATACAAAGAGTGGAATGAGTAGAAGGAATGTTAGCAATGGGAATCCTTTCAGTTCTCAAGGAGATGAGAAAGGAAGTGAGAAATTACCTCAAACATGATAAACTTCTCAAACAACACAACAATTTCTGCAGAATCCTATCCTGATCCCAGGTACATCAGTAGCTTACAGAATAGATTGTGGGAATCTGATCCTAGGAAACTAAAGTTTAAAGGGTTTCTGAGCCTCACAGGATCTTATCTTAAAACACAAATACAAGATGACACTTATTCCATAGGGACTCAGCAGTACATTTATACTGTACAGAAACCCTCAGGAATCAATAAAAATTCAGCTTGCATATCTCTAACTAGAACACATCTCTTACTTCATAAGCTTCATTGAACCACAGATAAGCAGTTAAACATAAAAGAGCTTAAAACATATCAACTGAGAGATAATGAAGGGTGAGTGCTTCATCTTCTTTTTTTTTTTCCAAAAATTATAGTTCAGTTGGCTTATCTTTTTACATTGTAAGCATGAAAAAAAAACATTGCATCTGAATATGAACTTCCTCAACAGAATTGAAATACATTTTACATTCACTCCTGTGGTTAAAATGCCTTCGACAGGTTGAAAGAATTTAGATAATTTGTTTTAGAAAGAGATAAGGGTCTGACATTTAACCCAACCCCAGGTGCATGTGGTTTCTTAAAAAAATGTCAAAAGGTCACATGATCTCCACGTATGAAGTCTGAAAAACAAAACCTAGCTCAGTATTTTCACTGAAATAGCAGAAAAAAATGTTAGGAATCATCATTATTTTTAAAAATAGCACTTTTAAAATATCAAACATCATTTATAAATATGTACTTGCAGCTTACACTGTTGCTTTACAATAATGTGATGTTAAATTGACTTATAAATGGAATGCTCCAGAATGCATTGATCTGTAGTTACAAAGTCAAGATCAAGGTTAGGTCTCCATGGCCCCAGTTCAACAAAGAACTTAAGCACAGGGATCATTTCATTTCAGTAGGACTTTGCATATATTAAAGCAGTTACTGGGTTAAACAAATAGATGAACCAAGGGCTGTTAAGAGTTCAGGGGAACTAACCTACACACACTTCACATCTTTCAAGCATTCTTGCAATGCTTGAGAGGTTTTTTTTCAGTTTCACTGTAAGAGTCTAATGCTTGGTCTTAAAACTGGGTTTGGTTTTTTTTAATTAATTCTTTAGACTCTCCAGAATCCTTAGGATGAAACTGAAACTACTGTCCAATAATGTTGTAACAATACTTTTAATCTGAAGAATTTTTTTAATCATTGTATTTAAAATCCAGTTCTGGGTATATTTAACTACGATTTACATTTAATTTTAGCTAAGTTTATCCTTAAACAAACCATTACTGCCAGATTCAGCATCTTTTAAACATATTTCAAAATACACCAAATTAAAAGTTCTAATGGAACTTTAAGAAAATTAGCTTACCTTGCTGAGCCAGAGTGGATCTCAGCATTCCACTTTTAGACCAGATTTTCACTTGGCCATCTTCACCAACTGTAAAGTAACCACAGAAATTATCAACTAGAATGCAAAAGTAAGTCTCACAAAGGTGACACTTGTATTTATCTAGGAAACACTAGAGCTAAAATAAGTCCAGATCTTCTTACAGGTAAATATTATTTATGTAGGCTTCCTAACATGCAAACAGATAAAATATTAAGGAAAAAATATTTAAGACTGTTCTTCTATTATCAGCAAGTCTCTTCCTTTCCTGAAAAGCCCTCTATTCTTCTTATCTGAAGCTGCTCCTGGGAAGAGAAAGCCCATCACTATTGAAGTATCCCAAGTTCTGCATTTTCTGTTCAGCATGGCTAGTACTTTTGATCTATTCAATGGCCCAGAGATTGATTAAATGAGGCTCTGAGGAATCCAGATAGAGTAGGAGCAGATTTTATGTATTAAACTAGAGGCTTCATGGTTGATAAATGGTGAAACTGAAAATAACTTCCATTTGGAAGGCTTAAATTTGGTAACATAGCTGTGTGTTACCAAGAAATGTAGTTTACTTATTAAAGGTTAAGTTCTTATACACTAGACAGAAGAGTTATGTGTGCATTAAGAACACAGACTTCCTGGTGTGCTATCATATTTAAATTGTACAGGTCTGGGCCTGCATTTAGGCCTCCCAGATTTAATAAATGGAGAAAAAAGGGCACTTGGACACTTAATGCCATTTTTCCATTCAAGAGTAAGTAACTAACCAGATTTCAGGTTTTTGTATCTGGCCAGTATAGCTGTTAAGTGTTTAAAAAGTGAAACACACACAAAAAAAAAAATCTTCCTTGTGGACATTTGACACTATTAATCTAGTGTATAAAGAGTATTTCAACTGATACAGTATCATCACTCTCAAAGCGTGTTTGTGCTCCAAGAGTAGTTGATCTCAGAGCACACTGTCTGGATATAGTGATGAATTCCCATATTCCCCAGAAGTGTCATGCTGTCTTTATTTAAAAAAAAAAAAAAAGGTGTGGGGAGAATGAGATTTTGACTTTCTCTTTGGAGAAGTTCCTGAGGCAAATCTGTCTTTAAAAAGAACAATATTTCTATCCCTCTGGGAATTCAGAGGAACATGCCAGACAGAGTTCCTTGAAGCAGCATTTTAGAGTCAGAGTCTGGAAAAAGGAGATCCAAAATTATCTTCGGTACTTCTGGACTGAGTTGGAATTTGTCCAAAGAAATCAGCTGTGCTAGATCAACAGGAGGCTGCAGAAAATTCTGACACCACCAGAAATCCCACAAAGGAGAAGTCTATCACAGGAAATTTAATTAATTTCCCCTTAACATCAGTATAGAAGTTTTTGACAAAAATGCCAAAAGCAACTAATTACCAGAAGATTTAGGGCAAAAATACATGCAAGATGCAGACACTGGGAGATCATTCTCCCAGCCTCAACAGAGAAAAGTTAGACTGCAGCTGGATCTACACCATTCCTAAGAATAAAGAAAAGAGAAGCATGGGAACATTCAAGATGCTCATGAGGCTGCAGTAATCTCTGCTGGCTAAAAAACCCCAAGTATCATGTGAAGGGATATAAATCTACCAATTTAACAACCCTTTTTCGTAACAGAGAAGAAAAAAAAATAAATCAAAGATTCTCTTTCATGAAGTACAGAACATCCACAAAAACATCTAAGCACTCTGATATTAAAAATATTTACTTTCAAGTAAATAGAACATCTAATAAACAGGATCACTAAAAAGGATGTATGTTTTTATTAGATCTTCTATTAATTAAAATAGAAAACATTATTCTAAAACAGTATTAATCAACTAGTACAAAATTAACTTCTGTTAAACAAGGCAAAAATAGCCCCAGTTATAACGAAGATATAATTACATAACTTATTACAGCTAACTTTGTTTATATGCTTGATTTTGTGTTTCCACTTCCCCCCTCCCACTTCTCATGAGAATTTCAAGCCAGATCAGTGTGTGAATACTTAATAGACTCGGTTTTATTCATTCAAATTCTAAGTAACTACTATATAAACGATGACATTGAGGATTACACCATCTAAACATATCAAAGATGACATCATTTTTCCCAAACATCCTACTGCATTTATCCCCTATAACAAAGTACTTACATTCTGCACGTTTTATTAGAAGCACTTACTTTTCAGGTATTTTCCTCAATATTATATTTTAGTTCCCTTACATTTCTTCACAGCTTGATAATTTTGTATATTAAAAACCCAAAAGGCTTTATTTTGAAAGAGCTCTCCTGTTACTTTAGTTTCCAAAACACTTGATAGCTTTAAGAATGCTTACCTGTAACCAGTGCTGTTCCTTCATAATTCCACCTTCCAGCAAGCACAGCTCCACAGTGAGCTTCTACGCTCTTCTCTACTCTTCCTAACTTTGAAATCAAGTGGAACTTCCCTAAACAAAAGTTGAAAATACAAATAGTTTATCTAATTTCATGAATTGGTATTTACAACTGTAATGGTGTTCTCTTCTGTAAAAAACACACACACAAGACAAGAAACCAACAACAAAGAGCAAAACATGCAATTATGTTGTTCACAGCTACAATTATCCCAAACAAATGAGCTCTTGCAGAACTACTTGTAAACTAGCTACAGTCTTGTATTTTTTTTTCTCTTTTTTGTATGTATAACCTTTGTTTTGCCTGTTCATTTTTCTTATGTCCCTCCAAAGTTTGCATGTTTCTCTGGGGACAACAAACTGCCCGATGTTATTTCGTTGTCTGAAAGCTAACAAACAGAGATCTTCATGCTGCAGCCCCGGAGAGTCCTTGTGGGGTTTTATTTAAGATCTGAAAAACCACTCAACACCAAAAGGATAATGGAAAAGCTAGAACAATCTGACCATTGGTGAGTACGTTGCTCTGAGGAAGCATTACTGCTTGCATTACAGAGCTGTTATGGAAATTCACAGAAGCCAAAAACAAAGCTATTAATGATTTCAACAGAAGCATGAGGAAGTCTTTCTTTCCAAACGAGGGATGTTGCTTAAATCCAGGAAGATCAAATTTAAACTGGACCAAAGAGCAGACAAAGGAGGACTTGGAAACACGTGGCAGAACAAATGCATGGCTTACAATAGTTGGGTGATTCAAATTAACTACTTTAAAACCAAAACTCTTTTAAAATTATTTCATCTCATCTGCCAGTGAGTGACTATAAGCAATTTCCAGTGTGACCAGAATTCTTCAAGGTAACAGCACAGAAGATATCTCACCCTAAGTGTGTGCTCTGCCATTTCAATGGGATAATTTTTCCATTAATAACATCCTGCTTGGGAATATTAGTTATAAAAACCACCTCATACGTGATGAGCCAGAGCTGGAAAATAAATAGCTGACTACTTCAGTAAAGGACTGCATTATCAAGACCACAATTGTGTGCAGAGTTAACTAAGAACTTCCTGGAGAGTAAAAACCTATGACATCACTGCCCTAAATGTGCCCTGAAATCACAGTAGCCAGGATGGCAGAATTTACCTGGCCAGTACTGCCACAAGCTTGAAACAACTTTTATTGAGTGCACGTTTTATTTTACACTTCAATTTAATAAAAACCACAACAAACACACAGAAATACCCCCCAAAAACCTCAGAGCCAGACTAAAACAAACCCCAAAAAAGGCATTCTGGTGCTCTGTCAGTAAATAACCACGAAGCATACACCAGGGCTCTCCACAGTGTTATTCAAATTAATACAGCCCCACGTTGCATTTTACTTTTAAGTGTATAAGCAAAAAGGCACAATCATCCAGCTAAGTCCTTGCCAACACAAGATTTCCAAGCAAAAGGGATTTAAAAAAAAGTATAGTTTCAATAAATCAGTTTATTTGAGCAGAACCCTTCACATATCATACACAACTGTACAGTCTTGCTTTTCTTTATCACTTATATTCCTATCTACCAGAGTGCTCTGAATACTTAGTAAATCCCAGTTGTTCTGAATGTGCAGAACTAGTATTACTAAGACCGCTTCTTCCTCATTCAATTATTTTAGGAATCTAAAAGTTAACTAAGTACACATATTCTATATTTAATGCATTATGCTATTTTACAATTATAAATGTATATTTTATATACTTAATGCATTAATTATTTTATAGGGGATCTCTCAGGACTGAGATCCCAATTTGTCATGCATGAGCAACAACTGGATTCACAAGAACTCAATGTGTAAATGCTATTTTCTCTGATTAAATTGTCAAAATGACCTTCTCTGTTTTTGAAATATTACACTAAACCCTGTATTTTATTTTCTCATGATCTGTCTTTTTGGAGGCATAGTGTGCTTGTTCAGCCTGTAACCAAGACCTTGTTCGCTGTAGAATACTTAAACGTACTCTGATCACAGGACTGTGAATACTCTCATGCCATCATCTGTTCATCATTAAGTGGCTGAGCTCTTCATAGTTATTATGAACATATTTCACTAATTTCCCTTAAAAAAAAAAAAAGAAAGAAGAAAATAAAAAAGGGAGGAAGAGAAGAAAATAAAAACATAAGAAAAATAAAATAAAAAAGAGGAGCTAACATACACAGAGATTAACTCAATGACATCCTACACTTTTCAGGATCTAATCTGAAAGATTCAGAAACACTTTTCAAGGATGCAAAGAACACTATGGCATGTTAGGTGGTGAAACAATAGCTTCCACTGACTCAGGTAGAATCCACATGACCTCAACACTTCTGGAAGCAAACCCCTCAACACAGAAGAGAAAAAATAAATTAAAATGAAAGAACAGACAGTTGGCAAGCAACTGAATACTCTGGGTAGGTCACATTAGTAGGAAAACAATGGGCCACATCCCAGAGTACAGGATAAAATCCTGTTAGACAGGGAAACATTCAACTCCATTATCAATCTCTTGCATCCTTTCCCACTCCACAATCTCTTACGCCTCTCACGAGGTATTTTTCAAACATGGATCTAGAATCTTTACTTCTGCAACTTCTTTACTTATCCTAGGTGTGAATTTACACCTAATGACAGTCAAATGACATGACTCAGACATTGCTTTTTTCCCCCTGCATTCATAACACTTCAATGGATTTCTCTGCCTTCTGTTCTTCAACTTAACCCCGATGCTTTCCAATTAGAAATTGCTGCCTTGCACACAATTAAGAAAGGGAAAGTTTTAGCTGTATGCTTGGAGCAGACACAAGTGATTCAACATAATCTTACTTTATATCTCAGATTTGTACAGTACCATTCCTTTATTCTTTATTAAATATTGAAGCCAGAAGTTTCCCTCAATCTTAAAATGACTCTCCAGTTTTGGAGGAATTTCAAGTGGGAGATTAGCAGCCTATTCAAATACAGAACATAAAACATGTATGTTTTGTTCATCACTTTTCACAGACTCATAAACGTTGACCTAATGTAAAATTATCAATAACATAAAAAGTTGAAAAAAATAGATCAATTCACTTGTGATTTGTGCTTAATAAACAGTATAAAGCTGAATACATGCTTTATTTTTGTATCAAAAAGCAGCAACAGGATCAATGGAAGTAGGAAGTAAAAGAATAATATTCCACAAGAGATGCAACTCAGAGGAAAACCCAAGAGGATTAAATTTACATTTACTCTAATTTCACAAACATCTGGAATTCAACCAGGAATTAATGAAACCCTGTAAAGACATTATACTCCATTTTCATTGGAATCAGCAAGTTTCCAGGAATCCTTATCACAGAGATGAATTGGCTGTTGCAGGAAAACTGCAGGCTTGACACATATGGCATGCTATATAAGTAGCACTTGAACAAAATTTTTTAAATGTAAGTTTTTTAGAAAATAGAAATGAATCAATACATTTTTCATGCACTTTTACAGTGCAATAATTCACTTGCATATGCAAAAAGAAATCTACAAATTCCATTATTGAAAGTGAAGTACTAAATTAAATTAGGAGATAAAAGCTTGGAAATCAGAAATTAGGTTAGTCTAAGTTCCTCACCCTGTTTTGTTGACATTTAGCACTCATATAAACAAATTGGGATTTACTCTGGTCACTTAAACAGAAGTTACATTTTATCTTCCTTCTGCAATATTGCATGTTATATTCCTACCACAAAGAATCTACTGCTCTGGAACAACCAAGAAGTGGTTAGTTTTAATAGCTATTGACCCAGCAAAACTCAGTTCTATTTTGCACTGTGCTATGCCTTCAAATGAAGGACAAGAATAGCAATAAAGGCCCCAGATGTCCAGAGGGAATGCAAAGGGCTGAATACAAACTCCACTCACCGAACAAAACAAAATTATCTAACAATCATCAGGCTGCCTTGCAAAACTAAAGGATGTGCTGTCCTGGGAAAGGGGGAAGTTCATGGATTGCAGACTTTGATCAGACAATACCTACCCCAGCTACACCACCATTATTAAGATGATAAGTCTTAGGGATGTGTTGAGAACCAGACAATTTGGAGAGCCTAAAGAGGAAAGGAAAAAACAAAACCCAAACCTGCTCTACAAGAAAGCTGGCAAAGACAGCCAAAACCGTTTATGCTGCATGCAAGCAAGAAACAGCTGCATTACAAGAAAGTGAAAGTTAATCAAGCTGATTTCTAAAAGCTTGACAATAATAGAATTGATACTCTTAAGTGCATAAGAATTCCACCAGAGATAACTACACGATCACCTACATGCTTCACAGATTTTTTTTTGGACATTTGGTAGTCTTATCTTTTTTTACTTTTATGGAGAAGATGGAATGTTTCCTGACCTTCCTCTCACTGTCTTGTAGCTGAAATCTTTATAAAATACTTCAATATCAGTTAGAATCATAGGATGATCACTTTAGATTAGGCAAAAAAAAAGTTTGGTAATGGTTATAAGCAAATGAACACAAAAATCTTTCCGAGGAAAACGCAGATCAACATTAAGGGACTGGTTTAGAATTTGTTGGCCATGCTGTGGTGGTTTGACCCTGGCTGGAGTCCAGGTGCCCACAAAAGCTGCTCTATCGCTCCCCTTTTCAGCTGGGTGGGGGAGAAAATAAATATTGAGAGGCTCAGGAGTGGAGATAAGGAAAGAGAGAGATCATTCTGCAATCAGTGTCACGGGCAGAACAGACTCAACACAATAAAAACTCCATCTAATTTATTACACACACAGAGTAGGATATTCAAAAGCAAACCCAAACCTTAAAACACCTCTTCCCACCCCTCCCTTTTTCCTGGGCTCAACTTTATCCAGAATTTCTCTCCTTTCCTCCCCCTCTCAAGTTGTTTTCCTTCTTAGCATGGGCAACACTCCTCTCACTCTTACCCTGCTCCAGCGTGGGGTCCCACCCATGGGAGACAGTCCTCTATGAATTTCTCCAATCTGAGTCCTTTCCCACAGGGTTTCAGCTCTTCCCCAGCTGCCCCAGTGTGGGTCACTGCTATGGGTGCAGTCATAAATCATCGAACGTCTCTCAGGCCCAGGCTGCTCCAGCCTGGTCCTTCACAGGGTCACAAGTCCCCCCAGCAAACCTGCTCTGGCGTGGGACTTTTTCCCCATGGGCTGTAGGTTCTGCCAGGAGCTTGCTCCAACACAGGTCACAGCACCTTCCAGATGTCTCCACCTGCTCCAGCGTGGGGCCTCTCCACAGGCTGGAGGTGGGATCTTTGCTCCTCCTCATTTTCCATGGGCTGCGGGGGACACCTGCTCCACCATGGTCTTCTCCATGGGCTGAAGAAGAATCTCTCCTCTGGCACCTGGAGCACCTCTCCCCCTCACCCTTCTTCACTGACCTTGGTGTCTGCAGAGTACATCTTCTCACTCCCTTCTCTGGTGGCAAAAAAAAAGCTGCTTGAAGGTTTTTTTTCTTCTTAAGTATGTTATCACAGAGGCACTACCACCATGGCTTATTTGCTTTGGTCAGCAGCGGTTCCAGCCTTGAGCCCAGCTGGTGTTTACTCTGTCTGGCCTAGGGGAAGCTTCCAGCAGCTTCTTGCAAAAGCCACCCCTGCAGCCCCTGCTCCTCCACAAAAAACCTTGCAGTGCAAACCCACAACAATCAGAAATACGCATGTGAAAAATGAGAAACAAAAGGAAAGGAGAAAAAAAGCACAGAATTATAAGCGTTGGCTGACCTACCAAAATCCTGCTCTCAAAAAGCTCCACTTCCACCTACCAGCAATTTATGTCTTTAGACCCAGCTGCCTAAAATTCAGAGTAAAATTTAGCACCAACTATTACAGGAATTATGATTCCACTTGGTAAAACTTTCCTCATCTTCCCCATGTATAGCTAGGAAGCTATAGGGAGCCAGCTTTAAGACACTGACCAAAAGATGTCCTGCTTTTGTTCCAAAAGTTCAGCATATTTATTCCTTAGGAAGTACTGAACATCTTGAAGAAATTTCAGCCTCCACTCTGTGAACTGAACTCTCAGCCCTCCTAATTTTTAAGTGCAGCTATTGCCAAAAGTCAGAGATTTCACCAAAATTTCATGCAAGGAATGTATTTCCTCTCCCTTCTTCAAATATACATTGCTTCTCTCCATCTGCAGAGAAAGCCATGCTGGATGCATCAGCTCCATACTGCTAATGCCCAGTAACAAACCTTCTGTTCCCAATCAGGCTCACTGTTAGGCTAGCCAAAAGCCTACAGTAAGTTCCCCTCACCAAAGAAACCGTACTAGACCCACAAATCCAAGGTTCTGGCCAAAACACAGGCAGAAGTAAGCTGGAAATTATCCATCCATCCATCCCATTAAAACTATCAATAGGTCCCTGTAAAAGCAATCAACAGGGTCATGGACAGATGGCCATTATTATCCTGATGGAAACTCTACAATTGACCATGATCTGTTCAGCCTGAAAAAGCTGGCAGAGATTTAGAACAGCACATTGCTTTGAGTTCAGCACTGAGAAACTCCTATCACTACCATTTGTGTGGAAATACAGCTTTACCACCAAGATCTTTCACCTCTGACAAAAGAATACAAACTAAGTTTAATATGTTGATGCAGTCTGCCTCTTTGTGGCACATAATTACTAATACCAGTTGGATAATTTAATTTACTTCTCTGGAACCTTTAACTGCATTGAGTAAAACACAAAGGTATCAAAAGTTAGGATTGGCATAAGGACTGTCCAACTTCTGTAAGCAACTCACACAGCTCTTCCAAGTCACCTGCATGCCAAGTTCTTGGATGTAACACATCAAAGTATCAGAACTCATTCACAAACTAACACACCAACCACCTCAATGTAACCAAGAAGATTTTATAAAATATCAACCCCTTTTTAAAATTGGTAGAAGAAACACTCCTATCTGAGCTACAGTGTTTCCACACCATAGGTTCTTTGTAACAGAAATAAAGGGGAGGACTGTTAAGAAAATGTATTTTTCCTATTATGTTTCATATTTAAAACTACACTGTCATGTATTTGAGTGACATAAGCACAAAGCAGTATAAAATTATAAATACTTTAAATCAACTTACCATCAGAGCTTGTTAGAACAAAGCTCTCAGCCTGGGACTGCTTCTTCCCACCCATGCTTCTGGGAAACCAGTGAAGATCTATGGGATAAATATCATCTGGAAGTTTCACTACTCGAGTTGTCTCGCTCGTTAAAAGGTTCCATTTCATTATTTGGTGATCATCACTGCAGGAATATAGCTCGTCAGCTGTAGTCCATCCCACACAGCTAACTAATTCTTTATGTTTAATTAAGTTAAGGAAGTCTGAAAATTTTCATTATTAAAAGTAAGTTTACAAGATATCTCATCTAGGCTATACAATACTGAAGGAATGGTACAGAAAGATTGTTTAAATAATATTATATGGAATATTTTATATTTAAAATTATGATTCTTCATTTTTTTTCTCTTTTGTGTCAAGACCTGGTAGAAATTCAGCAAAAATTAAAGCAAACAATCATGTAAAAATATAATTCTTATTATGATGCATACTTACTGAAAAATAGCTGCAATGTCCCCCAGAAAGGTCTTGGTGCACAATGCAAGTGCAAAACTCTGAACTATCACTCAAATGTGTCAGCTTATTAACACCACATCATATATAAATTGTTGACATATCTAATTTATTAGTAGGAGAATTACAGTTTCATTTACATCTGCTGCAAGCGTGTCTTAGTACAAGCAAGTAGATATATCACTACTTCTATTTACTGTCTAGGAAAACTTTTAACTTATCACTACAAATAAGGGAAAGAGAATCTCAAAACTTTCTAGCCAAACATTGATAGCTACCTGGAATTTGTAAATATTTTAGTATGACGTCTATGATAAAGAAATCCTTTCTGGAAAAGAATCTCTTAGGAAATAACATGCTGTTCTAGGGTTTGTTCTGAGACAAAGGATATGTTTTGGTTCCTTTAGAAGTGAAGTCTTCAGTCTCATTTCAGTTGTTTAGATGGAACATTAAGAAAAGGGAAAGATGCATAGGAATGGTATAACTGTAATACAAAACAAACACATACATAAGTAGCTAAAATTAAAACCAAACTAACACCAAAATAAAAAGTTTTGAAGTAATGTTACATTAGTACTGTGGAGAAACAAGCACCAAAACAGACCTGAGTTTAAAGAGAATTCTGTTTGTACTGTACCCAACTGTATATGGAAATAACCCTGCCGTGGCACAAGATACTGTAGTGCATCCTGGCAATTCCAGAAACTGCTAGACCTGGTCCCTTCCTTCTCATGACACCAAAAGTCTTTTGGTCTGTGCCTGCACAGGGCAGAGGCACTGATCCAGGTTAAAATTTATTTTATCCTTCAGGATGGAAAGTGAGAGCAAGAGGATGGGAGTAGATGGCATACTCTGAGGAGAGCATGATGCTGCACAACGTGGTCTTCTGAACTTCTGGTGTTTTTTCACCATGAAAATTACTGCATGCCAGACAGTTACTATGTAAAATATAAGCAGCATTGAAAGTAGAGAAGTCCTAAACCATAGCATTTTCTGTATGCAAATAATAAAGTAAGTTATTTTCAACCTTACTTTACATTGATAGACGTACATAAGTTACTTTTATTTTAAAATAATTATTTATCTGATACTTGAATGTCTAATTTCCTTCTCCTACCCTTATCCAAAAAAACCCAAATAGGGAACCTCATCATCAAAACATTTAAAAGGAGCCTCTGTCTGTGACTAACTTCCCAAGTAGCCTTTCAATCATGTCCTTGACTTCTATATGGTGGTAGTTTTTGTCCAGCATTTATATCTACCTGCTGTTCAGGATATACCGCAGTGTTTTTTGCTGATGAGTTACAGGCTTAGTCTCTGTGCCACAAATTCTAAAACTAACCCCTCAAACATAAACCTGGCAATTTGTATACAGCAAAGAACAGCCCGGAGGGAAACAGCAGTAGGGATTTCTTCTCCCGTTTAATGTAAGCATTTCTCCTGCTTAACAGAACATCTCACATTTATTGGCATGCACAGAACTTGCCAGCTACTTTCTGTGCACATCACAACTTGCTAAACCCACCTTTGCAGCTGCCACTTGGTAATTTCTAATTGTTTATTTCTCACTTAAGAGGCCCAGCAGGCGCGTTGCTATTGGCAGCCTGGGCTCCCTCCCTGCTCCCACTACAGGGAATTCTGTCACTTTCCTTCCAAAGACACGGCCAGAAGTTTATTAGAATTATTGAAAAGGGCTTAATCGCTCTTTACTTGCACCTAAATGGCAGAACGCTCACCCTGACCTGTTGTCATCAACAGGTGCATCATCACCCATCCCAGCTCATACGCTACACACAGCTCCGCAACGAGTCCAACAGCAAGTTAGCTGAGAGCATTTACTAGGAGTTTTTAAAAAGATGGGACAATAACAAGGGGTTATTTTGGGCCGGTGCGCTCTCCTCAGCTTGTCCCAGCCTCAACGCTTGGTCCCACAGCCTTGCGCCGCAGTCTCAAGCCTCCTCACCCCCGGTCCCTGCTCGCCCTCTCCTTCCCTCTGCCGTTTTCCCTCCGGAGCATCTAGACGAGGAGACGAGGACCAGAGAGGGCGGCAGGAGATTGAGCAAGAACAGGAGGGCAGCGCAGGGAAAGACGGAAGGCAGGAGGGAAAGAACGGGCATCGCAGCCGGCGGTGGTGGGGCTGGAGCTCGTCCCTCACAGCACGGCTGCCCACGGGCGGCTTTCGCTACCCGCAGAGGGAACTGCGGCTCTTCCCGCTCCGTGTGCGTCCCCTCCCCAACCCCGAGGGGTCAGCCTCAGCCACCTCGCAGACGGCAAAGCCCGCTCTCCGGCCGTGCCAGCTGCCGCTTTCCTCACAAACTTCCCAGTTTCCCGAATGGCAAATTATCCGCCCCCCTCCCCGCGCTTTCTCCAGGCGAGCGCCAGCCTGGCTCCCTCAGGGCCAGCCGGGGGTCGGGACTCCCCCGCCCTTACCTCGCCGCCCGGCTGCCTCCCGGATCTCTCCCTCCCCTTCTCCCAGCCCGCTTCCCACGCCCAGCCGGGGGTCACGGCTCCCGACCCTCTCGCCCACCGCGGCGGTGAGTCAGACCGGCAGCCTCCCCCGACAGCGAGGGGAAAGGGGGTGGGAATCGCCGCCGCCTACCCCAGCCCGCCTTTACCTGCGCCGGCAGCGGGAGGGAGAGCGCAGAGCGGCGGGGACCGCTTGCCTCAGCGGTCGGCTCCCAAACCCCGGCGGCTTCCGCGCTAATCCCGCCTTCCTCCCCTTCCTTGCGGTGCCGCAGCGGCTGCAGGGCCAACGGCAGCGGCCGCCCGCCCCCGCGGGCCGAAGCGGCTCCGTCTCTATGGCTACTTCCCGCGAGATTTCTCCTTCTTCCTCCCCCTCCCTCGTCTTCCTCCCCGTCCCACCGCACCTCACGGGCCCTCCCTGACCAGGTGACACGGCCCGTTTGGCGTCACCGCGCCGCCCGTTAATTAACACCGCTTGAAAACCGCTGCACCCCCACAGTTTTAACTCAATGTTTTTAATAAGTTGCTTAGGGTTTAGGGTTGGTTTTTTTTTGTCCCTCCTTTCCCCTTTTTTTAAACTTCTTCCCTGAAATGACAGCGCCCCTTCACGCCGCCGCTCCGGCCCTACCACCTCTCCGCCCGTCTCTGAGCAACCAAGCGCCGCCCACTGACCTACTTCTAAAATTAATAGGGATCCTTTCCACACGGGGCGAGCAGGCGGGGGACCGCCGCCGCCTTCAGCTGAGAGTCTTCCTCCCCCTTAAAAAAAAAGATTAAAGCCCAAACACACTGCTCCCTGAGGCGAGAGACTTGACTTCTGGGCTATCCCGCCCAGCCCGTCCGCGCAGTAACGGAAAACAAGATGGCGCGGGAGCGGGGCTTTTTTTTCCCTCCTTTCAAACCGGCGGGAGGCCGGCCCCCTCCCTTCCCAGCATGCCCCGCGCTTTTCTAACGAATTTCGGTTCGAGTTCGCCGTTTGGGCGCCATTTTCGAGTGTGGAAGCCGCCGAGCTGCGGCGGGAGCCTGAGCCGCCCGCGCTGCCGCAACCTATCGCCTCACTGGAGCCGGACGCCGCTAGCCCTGGAAGGTACTGGCGCGGCGGGCGCTGCGGGGGAGCTCGGCGGGTAGGGTTTCGGGTAGAGGCGCCGGCGGCTCGCCTGAGGGCAGGTGGAGTTGGGGAGAGGGGGGGCTTTGCCCGCGACGAGTGGGGTGACGGAGGTGTCCTCGGGGCTCTTTCCTGGGTAAGGGGTGCTGAGAGAAAAGGTGGCGGGCTCTGCCCCACGCTTTATTCTTCACTTTTCCTCTTCGCCCTGAGGGAGCGGAAAGCGGCGGTAGCCCCTCGCCGCTGGCCTGGGCGGGGGCTGCCCCACCGAGGGCCCTTCCCGAGGGGTTCGGGACTGCTCGACCGTCGCTTGGTTCCCGCCCCGGCGGGGTTCGGTGTGTCCTTCCTGGCACGGTGTGTCTGTCCTGGCTGGTGTCTGCAGATGGCTGTGAGAAGGGGGGACGAGAGAGGGTCCTCCGCAGTCTGAGAGCGAAAGCCCGAGTTTTCCCGCTGTGCCCTCTTGGCGCTCCGGGATCCCCACCTAGGACGGGGCAACACGGGAATACGTTTTGGTAGCACAGAGACCCGCTTTTAATCTGCTTTACCGAGCAGGGACCCTTCCGTAATCACCTCTGCCTGCTCCTTTGATGCTTGAAACGTGAGATACCAATCATCAGAAAGTCCATAACGCTTTGGGAAGACCGTGACACGGGTGCAGTTGGACTCCTTAGATTAACGGATGGATTGGGAGGGAAAAAAACCCCTTACAAAACAACCAAAAATTTCACTGACACAGGCTCTCGCTATTAAATGTAGCCGGCTGTTAATACGGCAGCCCTTCTGTCCGTCTCTGCCTGTCGTTTTCGCCATCCCCGAATAACAAAAACAGCACTTGGCAGGAGACTGCCGAGAGATGCTTTTAACAAACACCTTGGAGCTAGCTCGGGGGAGGGGCTGGGCACGAATTTGTTAAATTTCTTAGTATGTGGCAGCTGATTTATCGCGATTTGAAAGCGGAGGTCAAGTAGTTAACGCTTGTTCGTTCTGTTGAAGTATCGGAGAAGGGGGGAGAAGGGTTGGTAAGGTAAATAGGTCTGTATTGCACAATTCTGTTGGAGCGGAGCAGTTTTGGAAAGAAAAAATATAAATCTGGTACTTCGAGAGGCTGTAATTGTCGGAGACAGCCATTGCGGAACACTTCTTAACAGGGGCATAGACTCAAATTGCCTTAAAATGAGTTCTTTCTCTCATTTCCCCCCCCTCCCCCATTGTCCCAAATGAAGGACTCTCATGAGAGTGTGGGTTGGGGGTAGGTCTGAAAACGTCAAATGATTGGCACCAATTGTAAGATGACTTTCTAACCACGTCAGTTTTTTATCTTGTGAGAAGTAAACTTTCTCGTGTCTGGTTTTTTTTCTGTGAACTAACTTCGCCACTTGCTGCGATTTAAAACTCTTATGGCGAGAGTTTCGCTCCTGCAAGTCGTCTTTCCTCTCCTCGGTTGCTTTCTGTTCGGACTTTTTTTGGGAGCTGTGCCTGAGTGCCAGCCGATGGACTTTTGTAATGTTTTGTTCTTGATCGGTAACATCACGACTAGATCTGAGGTATTTTGGTTTGCTTTCTCCATTAAACGTTCAATGCCGGCAGTAGTGATTCTGTTACATTTTGTGAAATGTGTTGATTTAAACCGTTAAGAGTCAAGGGTTGTTTTTTGCTATAACTGTGGCAGGTCTTTTCTATATATAAATATATAGTCAGCATGGACTGTTGAAAGTAAAAATGCGTGTCGGGTGTGAAATGTCTATGTGAAGAGTGCTTCCAGGAGAGCATAGACATATGGCTACTCAGTTTGTTACTGCGAATGTGTCTTTAACTCTTTTGCCCCCAGCATCACAGTTGCTTTCTCTGAGCGTAGTAACTGCGTTGAACATGGCTGGATGAGATTTCAGTAGGTAGATGCCTGCAGTTTCTACAGATTTAGGGTCTGTTGTTTTGGAGGGTGGTGCATCTTAAAGTACATCGCTATGAGGCTAAGCTTGAAGTTTCACTTCAAATTTGGCTTTTTATCTTCAAAATACCTACAGTCTTTAGTTTTTAAATTAGTCACACGTCTGGGCAAACATGTAGGTATATTCCTTAGGGGATTGTAGCTCAATGCTGAGATCACAGGGTTTTCTTGTTTATGTTAGCAAAGGAGGTAGATCCCTTCAGTAGTTTGATTGCTTGGAATGAAAAAGGGACAGCCAACAGAAAGGATGCCAAGCAAGAGCACCAAAGCCTCCACAGCAGCCCAACTGAAAGGCAGAGCACTCTTAGATGACTCCACCAGTGACATGGAAGTGGAAACCAGAGGTGGCAACCAGCCTAGCGAAGTACCTCCGCAAGGTAGGTCTGAATATTGTGGTGGCTATTCTGATGGTGTGTGAAATTGATGATAGTCCCAGTTTTAGTGACAAAGTTATGTTGATTTTCCCAACTGTTCTAGATAGGATTCGATCTTTTCCCTCCTAGAAAGGAATATTGAAAGCCTTGACTCCTGGGAAGTTTAAGCTGCTTTTCAACTGGTAAAGAGGGTGTGCAAAGAGTTAAAGTGTTTGGACCAGTGATTTAGTACAAGTGCAAAAGCAATCTGTAGACTTTCTCTTAATAAAGCCTATTTTCAAGTCCCGATCTGTAGCATTGTGCTTAAGATTGTGGTGCAACAGCAGGATTTTTCAAATTTATATGTAGCTAATGGTATGGGATTTCTTGGAACGGAATAAATGTCAAGTTTATTTACTTAACTCTTAAAATGATTTAACTTTCTTTTTTTCATGAAGCAGTGTATTTTTTTCAGTTTCTTGAGGTGAGGTTCTGCTGAAAATATAGAAAAACAGCAGCATGTGTCTTTCTAGGTAGCCAGAGATGCGATTATTAAAGCCAAGGTCTTTGACAAACGGATTAGTATCTTGAAAGTGATGGCAAAAACTACTGTCTAGTGAAGAAAAAGTTGCTAGTAACTGTTGAAAAGCTGCTTTGCTTACAACTAGCTGATATCCAGGGGGCCAGTTTGTTTTCGTAACAAACTTCCTGTCTTTGCAGAGTAGTTGTGCTGTCATTACAGCTTTCAGAGCATTGTGCAGCGATCCCCAAATCTTGCAGAGTGACTTGTGAGCACTCTTGAAATGTGGCTTTGCACTTATTAATTAGAAAGACTTTGCCTGTTTCAGATTTGTAGGCTTATTGTGATGGTTGTAGCTATTGTAATTGCAGAGTGTCTATTAAAGTGTGTTAGAATTACATAATGAAAGAACAAGCCCACTAGTGAATCGATGGGACATCTTGAGTATCTCTTTTTAAAGAATTCAATTCATGGAATGAAGAATTTTAATTCAGTTTAGCTCATTTTAATAACTGCAGGCAAAAGTATAGGTTTGGTTCACCTAAAAATGATGTTTGCTTTTCCAGTCGAACATTTTAAAAGGTGTCTTGTGATTGAGAGCTTATAGTCTGTTTTTCTTTCTGTTTATTTTGGATGGTTTTTAGACAACTCAAATGAGGTGCTTGATAATCGAAGTTTAGAAGAGATTTTGGGTAGCATCTCTCCTCCTCCACCTCCAGCAATGACCAATGAACCTGGTGCTCCTCGTCTCATGATAACTCATATTGTAAACCAGAACTTCAAATCCTATGCAGGGCAGCAAACTTTGGGACCTTTTCATAAGGTATCTTTCTTTTATCTTAAGTATTTTTTTAAATGAAGGTAAGACTTCGCTGTGTGTTAGTATTCTTTCCTGTGTTTTCATGTAAGCATACCTCAAAATAACTGAAAAATATTTCAGTTCTAGAATTACTTACACAGTGATATTCTAAATTTTCATTATTGGACAGAAGAGAAAACAGTTAAGAGTATCTTTCTGATACTGTACAACTTCAATTTATCAGTAAAACTTAAAACCCCACACTTTTCTCTTTATTTCGTTTACTGGAGAATTTCTAGGGGGTGTGTTTGAAGAATGAGAATATTTTTTAATGCCCACAAGAGACTTACGTGGCTAATCATGAAACTTTGCTTGAGAACATGCTTGCTAAATGCAGTATCGTTTTGAGTTAACAAGCTAAAATTTAGAAGCTGAGCTGAGTCGGGGTGTGGGGCTTTTTCTTAAATAAGTTGCACTGCTCTACCTTTGGCAGTGAAAACTCAGCTATCAAATAGTTTGCAGTTTCACGTGCTAGAAATAATTGTGTTTTTAAACTGCTCACAGCTGAACTGAGTGATGTACACTAGCCAGGATTTATTTCCCTTTGAATATCACTTTTCCCCCTTCTATTGTGCAGCGTTTTTCATGTATTATTGGGCCAAACGGCAGCGGGAAATCCAATGTCATCGATTCGATGCTTTTTGTGTTCGGGTATCGAGCACAAAAAATCAGATCCAAAAAAATCTCTGTCTTAATCCATAATTCTGACAAACACACGGACATCCAGAGTTGTACTGTGGAAGTCCACTTCCAAAAGATCATTGACAAGGTATGTATGCTTCTGCTTTCAACAGTGGAGACTTTTTTTTTTCTTTTAAGGTTTGAAAACTTTTTAGATTGGGTTATTTTACTGTCAGCTGGGAAAAACTTCATCGCACAGCTAGTTTACCTTTGGGATGTAAAACACCAATTCAAAGTTAATTACCTTTAAAAATTCCTCTATTGAACACAGCAGTTCTTAAAAGATTCCCTAGTAATATCTTTTATTTTCTGCAAGACTAATATCTGGAAAATGTTCATTTTATTACATATTTCTAAATTGAAATAATTTTAAGGAGACATCAACTTAGAATTGGCATCTCTCTTACCTCCAGTAACAAAAAATTATTTCTGAAATTAACAGGACCCCTAAAAATTTAAAAGTCTGTGTTTGGACATGTTAGATATCCTTCATAATATAAGAATAAGAAATAAAACATTTAACAGAACTCTTCAAACCGATTAAACTATTTTGTGTTACCTAAGTTTAGGAAAATATATAATTAATCTGAAACTGTCAGTTACACTTTATATACTGTAAGCATGTCTGCAATTTTAAACCAAATTTTTTTCATCAAAAGCTTTGGACCTCACATCCTACCACAAAATAGTTTTGAACTTGATATTTTGTTTGAATGAAATAAGAAAGTGTTGGTAAAACTTTTTAAAAATATATATTTTGCTTGCTGCTTCATGTATTGATAAAAAGTTTTGGATCTTTTTGATTTATTGCAATTTTACTACAATAGTTTATTTAAATTTTAATTTTTGTGCACACGTTCTAGCTGAAGTATCAGCTGCTGAGTGTGGGGTCAGTCAAAAAAGTGGGAAATAGTGTACATTGAAATTACAGAATCTGTGTTAATGAAGTGGCAGTGGATACACCCTAGGAAAGAACTGTCTCAAGACAGACTTTCTGATTTGACAGACACAAGCAAAAGTATTTATAACAGCCAGATTTGATTATTATTAAATTTATTTCTTTTTTTTTTTAAAGTTAGCTGCTAGCTGTTAATGCAAAATCATCTTTATGATCTAAGAAACCTCTGCAGTACTAGATACAAACTTGATTATGCTCTTGGGGGGTTAATCTGGGAAAGTGGTATGCTAGTCGAAGTCTTTACTAGCAGCATGCATCAATTTTAACTTTACATTATCAGCTTTATTTCAGTTGCTGCTTTGTAGGTAAGACTAAGATATCTTTGAAGCTGATGATGTCATATTTGTCACATCTTTAATGTTTTGCTTTTTTATCTTCTACAGTTTCTCTTTAGATCTGCTCAGCTAAAAACTAACTCCTTTCCTAGCACGATAGAAGAGGGGTTTGAAATGCAAACAGTAATGAAGTCATTCAGTACTTTCTAATCTAAAATTTAAAGGATGGGATAGCACAGCCACTTTAAATTTGAAGTAGGCCTTTTCCTTTGTGACTTAAAGCAGTGGTAAAGAAAATAAATTAAATATTTCCAAGACAGTAGTTTATATTAGAAGTGGGAAAGGCATAATATGAAGGCCCTTCAGTTTAAATGATTTGGGGTATTTTTTGTCCAGTTCTCAAGTTTGTGGGATTTCGAATTTTTTTTTGAGATATGCAGCTTTAAGACAGTTCCCACTTCTTCTAGACCCAGAGTGCAGTTGACTGAAAAACTGAACATGATAAAACTTATGTATTTATCACAGGTTTCTCCCATATTTCATAATTACAGTGATTGTTTTTCTGGCTTTGTTTTTCCTCAAAACAGGAAGGAGATGATTACGAAGTCATTCCTAAAAGCAATTTTTATGTATCTAGAACTGCCTATAGAGATAATTCTTCTGTGTACCACATCAGTGGAAAGAAATCAACATTCAAAGATGTTGGTGTTCTTCTTCGAAGCCATGGAATTGATCTGGACCATAACAGGTTCTTAATTTTACAGGTTGGTGTTTGAATAAAGCAATTTTAATTAAAGCTGTATTTCCAGTTATAGTTTAAAAAATATTGTCTAGGTTTTAAGTCTTGTATCTGAGGCCTTAAAGTACTCTAGCAGCACATCATGGTTTGCATGCTCTGATAAAGATGCGAATCATTATTTGCTGCTTTAGAAATTTAAGGAAGAGAAACAATTGAATATACTAATATGATTTTTTTCTCTTCATACATTTGTGTTCCTGACATGTGGATGAATAGAAGAGTTGTCATACTTGTTCCGCCCTAGCAGCACGTAAATATTGGTGTAGTAAAATAAACCTTAAACCCCAATATTATTGTGCTGCTTAAGCGTGGCAGAGATTCAGCAACTTGTTTATACTTTAATACTGATTCACTTTTATCTAAATCCTAATGATTCTACTGTTAAGTTTTCTACAGCTCTCATATATAGATGTGGTTTTACTGGAGAAGTATATGTAGAAATTAACTGGGCATAAAAATTGAGTGCAAGAGAAAAACACATGAAGTGTATTTTATGTTTACACTTGTTTAACGACTGTTGAGGACTCAAGGAATGGCAGGTTTATAGCCAATTCAAGCTCTGTTTTTTAAAAGCTATGGTTTACAACCATTTTACTGTAAAAAGAATCATAGAATTTGTCAATACAGTTATCATTTAAATTCTTGTTTGACCTTAAAGTTATAGGGCTTGCTGGCATCTGTTTGCTCTTTAAAAAAAAAAAAGCCAAGGAAAACCATGGTGACTTTTTTCTGGTTTTTTTTTTTAATAATAGTGGAGAATTTTGCTAAGTGCCAAACAAGAACTTGAAATGTTAATTGAGTTAATGTACTTGGTGGGGGTATTTATGCATTAATTCCACAGAACAACTATCTGCAATTACCTGCCATTATTTCCCTACCATTGCTAGCAAGTCCCAAATCTACTTTGAATGATCATGGCTTAGAAAAGGAGTGAGCAGTGAGAGCCTCCCAAGGACTGAATTTTTTCAATAGACTTTATTTAGTTGTCTCTCTGTCAAAGGACCTTCCAGTTCCCCTCTAAAAAAAAAAAAAAAGAAAAAGAAAATTCTAGATAGGTCGCTGTGCTTGCTTCACTTCCTCAAGCATTTTCGTGCAGTCCTTTTTTACAGTTACACCCACAAAAAGAGGATATATCTGTCTTGAAGTCTCCATGCCAGTTGATTATTCCCTTCAACACTTTATCCTGTGTTTTCTCAAGATGCAGTGTGAAGTTTCTCCAACAAAACTGTAATATATATTTTATTTTTTTACTCTGTGCAGTTGTTGTTAAGTATTGTTTTGCAGAATTTCTAAAAGGGAGAGAATGAAAAGCCAGAGGTCAAGCTAGGTAGAAATCATAGTGCAGAGGTACCTGAAGCCTACTAATAGCATGCAGTTTTACCACTGGAAGGAGGGGAAAGGAGCATTTAGGAAGGAGTACTGCTAATCTTTTTACATTTATTTTATTTTTCTCTTACTGATATGATCTGTTTTCTTCTCCCATTAATTGTTTCCCAGGAAGTTATCTATGAGAACATCCCTTTTCTTTAATTCTTGAGCTTCATGCTTTCCAGCTGTACAGTGGAAATAAGGTGGAGGTGCATCCAATGTTAAGGCATAAAGCAATGGTTCCCACCATTATTTATTTCCCTTTCATTCCACTGCACTCTTTGGGTAATGTATCACTGTGAACTGCAGAGGAAGCTGTACTGAGATTGCCTGTATTGAGTCTTTCTGACTGAGACAAGGTCCTTTCTCTTTGCATGTGAGGTTTTTACACCTTTTTAAAGTGAAATCTACTGATTTGGCGACTCAGTTGAGCACTTTCCAGTTGGGAAATGTAGCAAAATTTTCTACAAAATGACAGCAGAACTTCCAAACCTTAATACCAAAAATTATAGTTCAAGTAAATGAGACTGTGTCAGAAGGCTATGATGATAGTTCCAGCCTGAAGGATTGCCTTTTTTCCCCTAATGTTTTTCAAATTAAGTTATTTAAGATTAGAAGGGCAACAGGTTTATTTTGCTTTTTGCTCTTACGTTGTTACAGTCAAACTAATATAGGCTGCCCTGAGTTTAAGTTGATATCAAGTCAGAGTAATTCCTCATTTAAAATAAGTTACAGATTTTTTTTAATATGTCAGTTGGGTGTAATTAAACTATTTTACTTGTAATACACATTTTGGGCAAAAATGCTAATTAAGGACTATCAAATGCAGGTTTTGGTGTGTGACAGAATATTCCCAGGTTAATACTAAAGAATAAGATAACATCCTGCATGTAGTAACAAAACCTTTGCATACTTGATTATTTCTTGCTAGTATATTTAGCATTATTTAGTGGAAAATAGTTGCTTTTCAGAAGACTGCTTCATTTCTTTTTCCTTCCCAGTTCACCCCCCTGTTTTGCAGCCTTTCTGAACAGTAGATTTTGGTGCCTTTTAGGATAAAATCTAAATGCTTAAGCCAGACTGAATTCTAAGTTGGGTAGGGTGTGATACAGGTGCTACTGCTGATGCTATACTAAAAATCAAACTACTGCTGACTTCTGTGAGTAACATTACAAAAAACTTGTGGAAAAACAGAATATGTAAGACTGAGTAGTTCTGGAAGTGTTACAAATCCTGTGCCTGAACTAGCTAACTGAAAAAAAAATCTTGTTTAAAAATGGCTTTAGTTACCCTGGGATATTGCCAGTGTTTAAAAGGAGTTTGTTACTTTTGTGATCCTTAAGTTCTTACACTATATAGCTAATATTTTTAATAAATTAGTGTGTTTTTAGTACTTTAGGAAGAGAGAACTGTTCAGGGCAGTTTTAATGACCTTCCCACAGCCTGAAACTGCAATGTGAAAAGATTAATCTTGTCACTTAGAAGAAAAAAAAAAAGCATATGCTAAGCACTGTGATACATCTAGCATCTTGCTGCTATTTTTCTATCTTCCACATCTAATGTCCCAGCTTTGGTAACTTGCATTTCTGTACAGAACAACAAATAAAGTCACTTAGCTTCTCTCAAAGTCTTGGAACATCAGTGTGTATGTCCAGAAAACTTGTGTGGGTTCTGTGCTCTGGACCAGCTGGGCAGAACTCGGAAGGTAAGTGTGTTTGCTGTTGCTCAATAGTGCCTCCTCTGAACAGGCTAACCTTGAGGCCAGAAAAAGTCTCAGCTGCTTTTTATCCTGGCTGGTTTACCTCTAAGGAATTATTAAATAAATGTGGAGCACTTGAAGGAATGTCAGGTCTGGACATTGCAGGGCAGGCATGTCTGGGGAGCAAAGCAGGCTGGCTGTGGACAGTAACCGTTAAGCCTGCTGGCTTTGTCTTTGCAGTCTTTCAAGGTAAGAGAAGTATACAACATACAGGCTTTTTAAAAGGGAAGTGGGGTTTCACAGGTAACCCCCATGCAGTGATTCTGCAAGTGAGTATGGTAGAAATGGTAATAAAGGGCATAAGACTTTGAATTCATTCTATGCTAAAAGATAATATCATGGGAGCAGATTTTGGTGAGCTTCTTTGTTTACTTTAGATGCTGTTTTTTTCAAACAGATTGAGACTTAAGAAAATTTTCTACTACTTAGAGTAGTATTTCACAAAAATGTATTAGATATTCTCATGTAATATTAAGCAAGTATAAACAACTACAGGGATTTTGTATTTATGTATTTTTGTAACTGATTGGAATGACATTTTGCAGTGTACTAAATCTCACCCTATGGCATGGTTTTGTTACCAGAAAGGAAGTTTAGTTAAATTTTTCACCTGCTGCTTTATGAGAATAATGAAGGAGTCTCTCTTTCACTGTACTGGAGAGGAAATGAGGGAGAACAGATTTTCTTCTTGCTTTGAGATAAGCCAGAAGTTCCCAATTGTTGAGGTCTGCTTTCCTAATGAGGCACACCAACATTTGAGCTAAAGCACCGAGTGGAGCACGAGCTGAAAAGCTCTACTGGGATTATAAATGGAGATCTATGCTGCCAGCATTGGTGGTGAAGAGAGGTTTGTTCTAGAAAGGTCAAGGACAGCTGAGCTGAACTGGTAGGAAGAATTAAAGCAATATAATTAAGTAAAACCAGATCCTTTGACTAAAATATTCTGTAAAAATAGAAACCTCACACTGATTATAGAGCACAGAATCAATGTCACTGTTCAAATATTACACTCTATGCTGAAGTGAATTCAGAGCAGCATAAGATTTGCTTGTATGTATCTGCAGGTTCAGAATGAATTCTCTGTCAGAAAACATAGGTTGGCAATTCATGACTCTTATTTTACAAATTACTGTGTAACCAATGCTTATTCAGTTTTCTTCAGGGGAAAAAGGGCACAGGGAGAAGAGCACTTTTTGGAGGGCAGTGTGTAATTGAGAGTGATCAATTAAATATTTAAAATTAGAATGCACCAGTAATCTTAAAACAAACATTGTAGGTTGACTTAGACAATAACTTAGATTCCAAAGTGACTCTAGATTTGCACTCTATTTGTATTCTTGTAATAAATAGAAGAATGTCCTTAAGAAAGCTTCTAAAATTACAGATGTGCAAACAGCTTGACAAAGGCTACTTTTAAATTATTTCCAGAATGCAAAGTAGTAGTTTTGTGCAACCAACTGAATGTTGTATAACAGGCTGATTCTAGGATTTCCCTCATCTTTGAATAGTAGTGGCCTTGTAGATTTGTGTCTACACTTTTATTACATACTTGACTTGCTTGATTTCCCACCTAGCTTATAACACTGCTGTTGCAGGGTAGAGCATGAAATTCAGTATTTGGTATTTTTCTCCCCTCCTGTATATTTGCCATCTGGTAAAATGAAGGGATGAGATCACAAGCGTTAAGTTGCAGCAGCAATAATATGAATTAAGAAAAAAACCCCACACAAAATGACTTCTGTGGCTTACAACAAGAGCTGTATTAGTCATATTTCCAGGAGAAGAATAGGGTTACAGGCATATTGGTTATCCATGTTCTTTGCTTTCAGGGCCCACGTGTGTAGAATTCAATTTCATAGTCAAAACTGTATGTGAAGTGTGGCCACACAGTCAAAAGAAAGTCAAACTGTTGCTGCTATGGAAAATGGAAGATACACAAATTTAACACTGTTTTCTGTTCCTTACTGTGCTCCTGCTTAAGTCAGAGCTGCTATTGTGGTAGAATGAAAAAAGAACATGAAGTGTGAGCACTGTCATGCTAGTCCAGTGTAAGAAAAACTATGAGAGGTGTTGAGAACAGCGCAGGTAGTGTCCAGAAAACGGAAAGGCTCCTCTCACATTGCTGTCTAATGGCTCACAGAGGATAGAAACCACTTTGAGTGCCACGGTATTACTGTGAAATTGATTATACAGAACATTCAGGGGAAAAACCTTTGTGAGGCAACTCATGTCAGATGCAGAAATGAGGAATTCTCTAATTTCTAAACTAGCACTTACTAAGTGAGATGCTGGGTTGATACTCGTTACTACTTTCTCTCAATTTTACTTCTGATGGGCTTTTGCAGCTGTTCTGTCAGGCAGAAATGGAGCTGCAGCAAATAAGCCTGCTGCAGCTCCATTTAAGCCTGAGTCTTATTAGCAGGAATTCAGTATTGGTGCTAATTCTAATGTCATTGTTCAGAAATGGGCTAGAACACAAGACTGAGGAAGGAAAACCAAGGGTTTCCCACATTTAGTCTTGGATTTTCTTGCTATTACATCTAGTAAATACTCAAAGTGACCTAGTATGGTTTCTCCTTCAAGCAAATGCTCAGTGCTACTGGTTTCATCCTCCTCCGTTGCTCTTCCTTATGCTGGTAAGAAGTTGTGCCTGGTGTATTTTCAGCACCTGTAGCTGGTGAAATACTTGCAAAATCTCTTGTCCACATTTCCCTTGATTTGGGAGAAACACTTCATTGTTTGAAAGAAACTGAAGTATAGCAGTGTTCTATCAAGTGAGACAACAGGTTCCAAGCTGTACTACTGTTTGATGGTTTGCCTTTTGCCAGATCAGTGCTGTCTAGTCTTCCATATTAAAAAGCTTTAAAAAGAATTGAAACTTGGTTATAACTTGCATTGATCAAGATTGATTTACTCCACTGGGACAAATGGTGACAGATTTTTCCCCATGGCTACTGTAGTCCTCAAAAATCAGGGTTGGAGGTGGCTGCTACAAGTGCTGTTTCCTCAGTGCCCTGGGAGTGCAGGCTGCACCTCAACTGTTGGTTTCAGTTCAGTGTGTAAAGGGACAAGCAGGTTGATCACCTGCTGCATGTAAAGAAAACTCTATTGTTTTGGAGTTCAGGGTGGTATGAATTTTTCTAATAACCCAAATGCTCATGCTTAAACCTTTTTAATCTAAAATTCAATGTGTTTCCAAGAAATTAATACATGTATATCACTGTAATCCCATTATGCTTGACAGTTAAATGGAATGATGTTCTGTCTCCATTTACGTATCACTTAAATAAAACCATTATGTAATATCATGAAGCTGGAAGCTGTACTTCATTTAGTCACTTCATTTACTGAGCAAATTGAAGGATATTAACAGCATTAAGGTGTGTTAAGGTTATTGTAATTGTGCTGGAATAGGTGTGCAGTATAACCTGCTGGTACCCATCCATCACTCAAAGATTTTTGGACTCTCAACATTTATTGAGCATTGAAAGATAGTATGTTATCAAAAGTGTGCTACCACTATAGTGGAACTAACAAAATATTACTCTGAACTTTAAAAAGCTGTGATTGCCCTAAAAATATCAGATATTATAGCTACAGTCTTCACATCTAAATGTGTGCAATGGTTTAAATGTAATTCTGAAACAGAATTACCTGTCTTGACCATAACCTCAGCCACCAGATTTCTCTCCAGTCACGTAGCCCTTCTGTTCCAGGGCAGGGATGAGAAACTGGACAGAGCCCAGGAGCCAGGCTCACTTTACTTTTCATTGTTCCAGATGCTGGTGGCAAAAGAATTCTGAAATGACACTGTTGTCTTGTATCAATGCAGAGCCACAGCAAGGGATATGTGGCATGTAGGTGAAGGGGTCAGTCCAAATGGTGAAACTTCAGGAAAAAACATCCATGAGATGCTCCAACAGTTTACAGTAGGTTGTACCTTGGTACAACTGGAAGTGAGGAGGCTTTCCTCCTGCCTGGCACTGCAAGTGTGGAGGAAATGTAACCAGAAAGTTCTATGAAGAATTTGTCTAATTTGTCAGTACTGACAAGTCTGGATCAAAGTGATGAAGTATGTTGAAGGTTCCACAAAGGGTTTGGAAGATTCCTTGTGATGTCCTTGCAACAGTTAAGGTGGGAAACCTGGACAAAGAGGCTGTCGGGGGCCCTGAGGTGATGCCTCACTGAGTTCCCCAGCTGTGTGTAAAAACACCTCAGGCTCTTCCAATAGATGGTATTGCATCTTGCATGCAGTATTTTCTTTCCCCCATTCCTCATCAGCTAAACCAGATGCAAATTTCAATTGGGTTAGTCATTATGTTACTCTATTCTTGAATAAAGTTGATGAGCTCCTACCAAAAGCCCCTCCAAAAAGTGAACTGCAACAACTGCACCAGCAAATTCCCCTCAGAAACCACCTAGACTCAGCCCCACGGGCTCAGTGTGTTTCCAGCTACTGGGCTTGGACCTACACCATTCCCTTGGTAGGATGGGTTTTAACGTGCCCACGCTTTGCTTTCTTCAAAAGTGGTCTTGATGTGTGGATGTCAGCATGAGTGCTGAAGACCTTGGGCTGAATTTGCACAATCCTGTACTGCTTAACAAACAGGACTTTTTTTTTTTTAAAGCTTTAGACTAAGACACCAAAATTGCAAACCCAAAATCCTGGAAAATTGTTTTTATCTACTTGCTGCTTCCATTGTTCTGTGGAACACTAACGAAGTGGATCTGCAGATGTTGCATTAACAGCTGATAGAGCTCAGTGTGTTGCAAGCCACTCTTGAAATTCTTGCTGCTCACAAATGTGCTCTGGGAAATGGCAGTGGGGTGCAGCTACCTCAGCTGCCTGCCTTGCTAGAGGTGTGCTAGTCCTAAGGAGAATTTTAGTTTCAATGCAAGTAGGAGGGTGTATTCACAGCAGAGACAGACTTTTGATGAGTTCTCTCTTCAGTAAATGTTGTAGGTTAACTCTGCAGTGTTCCTAAACTGCTCCTAGAATGCTAGTGTCCTGCTGAAGCACACAGAACTCAAAATAGTCCCTTGAGGAGACAGCCTCCTCCTGTGAAGCAGTGATAGATGCCCATGATGTTATTTCTTCTCTCTGCTTAGTAGACACCTTTCTGGGTGTCTGCCCATGGCACCCTCAGGGGCTTGCACACAGCGGGCATGCCACAGCCAGGCTATCCTGGCTGGTGTGTTCATGCTGCTGCTTCCCCCTCTTCTTGTCTCCTCAACCAAGTTCTCCAGGTCGAATGGTTTTATTACGAGCACTACTTACACTGGGTTTTGAAGGCACTTACAATTTACTTGCTTGAAAGTTTTTGCTTTTGCACACAATCAAAATTCAAGTTTATAAAGTATCCAGAGCACCACAGCATTGCAATAATTCACTTGGGGAATTTCACTGGTCAAAGCAAGCTGGAGTCTCCAGCTTCCAAGTTCCTTCAGGTTACCCCTCACATCTCCCTACAGGGAATAGCTTCTAAATGACAGTGGTTCTTGCCCTTTCAGGCAGGGATTCTTGCTACTTGTCACAGCAGTTGGTTAATGTTATTGCTTAGACATTTCTCCACAGATAAGCTTGTGTTTTTTAGGAGAATGCACCCAGAATTGTTCTCTGATAACCAAGCTGAGGTGTTTTGTAGGAACTGTTCCTAAGGTGTCTGTTATGTTACTAGTGGTGTGCCAGCATCCCAATGGTAACTTCAGCCTGATGTAGAAGACTTCTTGCACAATGTGGAATCTGGAATTGGGTTCATAACTTTGTTCAGAACCCTTGCACTGTGCGTAGAACCTTCCTTAAATACTCAGTGGATACCTGGTAGCTTTTCATACAGCAATCACTTCTGTGGCTGTTTTCGTTCCTTGGTGGTGGTCTGGCAGTGTCACTGGTGGCTCAGTGTTGACATCCATTTTGGTTGTCTTCTCAACTAAACAGGATTTACTATTTCTTTATGCCCCCCTGCCTTGCTCCCTCTTCTCTTGTGAATTCATGCCTGTTAGCCAGAGGAAGGTGACTGAAGGAGACTACTCAAGAGGTTTCCTGGTGATCTGTCGGTATGACAGCTATGTGAAGCATGCCCAAGCGTATTTTCTTCTTAACAAATGTCTGCCTGCTGCTGCCTTAGTTTCAGTTTCAGAAAGGCTGTCTGTGTTTCAGAAGATCTGGTACTAGAGAAATGAGCACGTTGCTAATTTATTTATTTACGTAATTCAGACAATGGATCAAGTAATAAGCACTGTTAGGAAGTTGGGAAGCATGTTGGCTGGCAGGTTTTAACAGAATGCAGTGTTGTAAAAACGTGGGTTTCTCCTGTCAGTCATTGGCTACTTGCAAAAAGAGCAGGTACAACTTTTTCAATTTCTTTTATCGATTAAAATAGATTAAAACCTTTCTGTTTCTTAATATTTTAATTACAGGAGCAGGTTAAACAGATTTCTTAGTATATTAACTTGCTAAATAATAATACTCTACATTAAATAATAATACACTTGTCATACAATTGCTATCTATACACTCTAAATGTTTTATTTTTTACCCTTGATAAGAATCCAAGAATTTAAGTAGGTAAGGCAGAGTATAGTTGTAAAATGGCTTACCTGTGGTGAAGCAGAGCCTAAAACGTGGTGATAACCACCCTGACAGCTTCAACTCGTGTATTACTTTCTCAACCTGACTGTTCACTTCAGCTTTTCAAAGCATTTCTGTATGTCTGGCCTGAATTAAAGTCACCAGGAATTCCTCAGCTGTATTGGAGTTACTTTCCATTATGTTTGGTGAGTGGTGAAGAATGCTCACAGCAGTGTTAATCATCTTACTTGGATGGTTGTGGGTTAAAGGTGGTTAATTATACAAAGCTGGATCATAAAAACAGTTGACTTCTCTTCCTTGATTGTCCTTAATTCCTCTGCTTGTGTTAAATCTAGGGTAGTTTTGTGGTTTAGAGCAGCACCTAACATGAGGGACAGATATACTATAAAATATTTTTAAAATAGACAAATATAAACATTATATGTAAATATATAAACATTATATATAAACTCTTAGGTTGCTCAGCATTTGAATTCAGTATCTTTTCTGCAATTGTTTTTTCTTGGATGTAAACAGAGGAAATGCTTTAATACCAGAAGAAACAAAGTAGAGACCTGTGACAGTTCCACAGAGATTTAGGAGGTTGCCCAGTTTCCTGCCCCTAAGCAGCATCTTGCTGCTGGGGTTTTTGGTAGAGGAATCCTTTTGTGGCAAGGGAGCAAACGTGTAATAGGAATTTTACATGATACAACTGCAGTTATTAGGAAATTAATTGTTTGGCTTCTGGATTTGTGTAAGAAATAAAAAGAAGTTGGATTGGTTTGGGGGTATTTTGGGGCATTTTTGGGTTTTTTTGTTTTTTTTTTTTCTTTTCAAACCTGCTGGTGCTCTTTAGGAACAGTATTTAGTGGAAACTAAAAGCTGAGGTGCATTTAACTTCTGGGATTTTAAATTAAATAAAGCAACCCTCTGCCTCTCTTCACTGCAGCAAGGGAATTGCATGCAAGACAGACTTCTCTTAACAAATACTAGTTCTTGCTTTGTAAAATTTGCAAAACCTCCCTTTTTTGCAGTCTCCTCAGGCAGAGGGGATTTACTGCTCAGCAGAAGAGTGTGGGGCCACTAGATGTCATTGTGTGCTGCGCCCGAGGAGTGGGACCGCCCCGGCGAACGGTTCTCATCACTCCTGGAGCTGAGATTCTTACCCTCAGCGTCCTTAGTGGTGCCTGTCAGGTTTCCAGTGCTTGCCTAGCAATCCTGCTGTGCCTGTCCTGGTTCTCCAGCGCTCCTCTTAACCACCCCTCCTTCTCCATCATCTTGAGTTGTTACTCACCTGTTCTGTTGTAAGGACTGAGCTGTTAGCTCAAGCTTAACAAGCATTTTGCTTTGGGTTTAAATCTTGTCAGTTCTAAAACTAAATTAAAAACTTTATTCCAGTTTATTTCATGCGTTTAAAAAAAATCAGTCACCAAGGATGATCCTGGTGATCTTTGTATGAATGTGTTCTCTCTTGCCATGTACCTAACTCCAGGTTTCTGCAAGGTGAGTAGTTTTTACTCTGTTCTCTTTATTGAATTTTTGCAGCGTTTATCACATCTATTCCTGCTCCAGATGCTGGTTTAATGTGTATATTCCATTTAATGTCTTCACCTTCTGGTGTACGACCATGTAATTTACAGCATGATCTGTATTTTGAACAATTTTGTGCCACTCTGCCCTGAGCATAAAACATGGATATGAGATTTTTTTGTCGTTGGCTGATTGCATCAGTGAAGTAAACAACCCTTGTTACTGTGTCAGTTTAATCTTTCCTAATTCTGACTTTAAGATCAAATTATTGTTATTGTTCAGCTTAATAATTTTGGTGTTGCACATAAAAGAAAATATTTTTAAAATGTTTTTGTTTTCCCAACAAGGAAGTTTCAGTTGTGAGAACAACAAGTCCGTTCATCCATCAGACATGATTTTATGGGCCTTCTGTTGCCTAAGGAGGACGCTTCAGAGACTTCAACTAAGCTACCCTAAGGCTCTCGGGTGCTACATGACCTAGAGGGAGGGTGTGCTTTACTGTCATCTTCCTTTTTTAGGTTGGGGACATACATCTTGAGCCTTTAGAGAAATGGAGCAGTGCTTAGACCTGAACGTTGGCTTCAGAAGAGATGCTGGATTTCATGCACATCACCTCTGTGCACTCCTTGGAGGCAATGTCCATTCATCTTGATCTATGTTTTCCCAAATGTATTGCTACTCCAAATAGTCACTGATTCCTGCACTAATTATTCTTTTTTTATAACGCTAGAATACAGTCCCACGCTGACATTCCAAAGATTGGGGTTTTTTTTTCAGAATACCAACTCTTTCCCCCCAAAAAACCCCCCACATTAAGAAAAAAAAAACCCCATGGAGCTTTTCTTTTCCAAGGGGGAGGTGGAGCAGATCGCAATGATGAAGCCGAAGGGCCAGACGGAGCACGACGAAGGCATGCTCGAGTACTTGGAAGACTTAATCGGATCTGCACGGCTGAAAGAGCCCATCCTGACTCTGTGTCGCAGGGTCGAGATTTTAAATGAGCAGAGGGGAGAAAAGGTGAGTCTCAGGAAGTTCTGTTTGAGTTCTGAATCAAGACTATAAACTTGGGAGTGTTTTGTTACTGGGTATGTTAGAGAAATGGTTAACATAGCGACTTGGTTAAACTTGGCATTCCTCTGCAAGAGTAGTATGGAGAAATCTGGAGTTCTCTTTATTGCATCTGCTGTTTCAATTATAAAAGAAATGGGCAGTCAGCATCAGTTGCCCTGTAAACACTTAGAGTGCTGTTTGCTTCATGTTCCCAAAGGTTGGAATGCTTCAGGAGTTTACCTGCTGAATGCTCTGATTCTTTCTGATTGTGTTAAATGCTGCTTAGGCTGACCGGAGAAACAGATAGGGGAAGTAGCTGGGAAACCCTGTGCCAAGAAGAGGAGGGAGGTTGGTGAGGTGATGCACACACAGCTGTATGAGGAGGCTTAAAAACACAGAACATGAGCTGTGACTTGAGCCATGTAGATCTACTGCAGATCTTGCTTTTGTAACATTACACATTGAGCTCTAAAGGTACTAAACCATATCAAAGTTCTTCTTGTGCTCTGGGTAGTAAATCCTAGTGTGGTGTAGATTTTAAAAGCTGGGAAGGAAAACAAAAAGCATGCAGTCAGGGGGGCTAATCTAACAGTTGAGATACAGCAAACAATATATGGACTGTCTGTCTGTAACTCCTCTTTAGCTCTTCTCTACGGGTTCCTTGGTTTGCCTGAGCTGCTCCTAGTGTCTCTAGGACCCCTTTTGAGCGTTAAATGGCTCTTTGATTTGCTCTAAAAGTACAGTCCCTGCTGTGGAAACACTGATCTTTTAGAAAGCTGGTGGTGCTAAATGGCTTTGCAGAGTTAATTGCTGAAGGCCATCCCATGCGTGCTGCAGAGGGTCTGGGGTTCATCTGGGGTTTGTTCTGCAGCACTAGTGATAAAGTCAGCTCTGACTCTGTCTTGTCCAGTTAAATAGAGTTAAACTTGTGGAAAAAGAAAAGGATGCCTTGGAAGCAGACAAGAACAAAGCTGTTGAATTTCTTTGTTTGGAAAATAAGATTTTTAAAGAAAAGAATCACATCTGTCAATACTACATGTAAGTACTTCTCTAAAGTTTTGCTTGGGCTTTGATGTGATGGTGGTGGTGGTGAACTTGGCTTCTGTTTCTCTAATTAGAAATATTTTGCATTTCTCAATAGCCATATCAGGCCTTCAAAATTAGTGGAATTACACAGAAAATAGAGGCCATTTTCATAAAAACCTTTTAAAACAACCCACCCCCAAAACAATAACCAAAAAGCCCCTAAAATCACCAACAGAAAAACAAAACTCAGAACCTGCTGGCCAGCTTTTACAAAGTAAAGTAGTCTGACAAATTAATCTCTTGCAGCTTTACACTGAATTTGCAAAAGTACAAAGACTGTTTCCTCATCTGAAACATCTGAGTTGTTCGATTTCCTTGCTGGTTTGCATTAAATTGGCAAGATACTCAACGATGGATACGAGGCTTTAATGGTTTGCATAATCTCTTTGTTACACTGAAGTCTGGAAAAATATCTTCATTGTGAATGTTAGCTTGATGGAAAGCACTGGAGCTTATGGGTTTGTTTTATTGGTGAGGTGGCTTTGTATTTTGTTGTGGTTTGGTTTTCCTTAGCTATGACCTAAAGAAACGAATACGTGATACGGAGCTGCAGAAAGAAAAAATTAATAAAGAGGCAAAAGATATTAATGAGAAGAGTGGGAAACTTGCAGATGAAATGAAAGCCAAGAAGAAAGCTGTAGAAGAACTCGAAAAGTAAGTCCTTTAGGTACAGAGCTGTAAGCTGAGAGTTATGTGGTTTGTGTGCTCTGCAGATGTGGTGATTGAGTTAGCAGGATTTTCAGGAAAAAAGCTGTGGTAGCAGTATTGCAGGGGGAAACACCCAGGAAAGCAGAAGGATGTAATTGCTTGGGGAGGTGATCAGACCCAGGGAGCACAGCTAGGATTTTCAGTAGTTCTTCCACCAAAAGCATCATCAGATGAGCAGAGTCACTCGTGCTGTATCCACATATTCCCTGGAATGGATTAAATGATCTTTTTCACACAATAAAACTTTAAAAAGCCAACTCATTGGTTTGATGGGGTTCTGCAGGTTGCTTCTCTTGGAGAAATCTGAGTAACTTCATAATTACAAGAAGAAAATGTCTGATTTTTGATGGATTTTAAAGTAAAAACTTTAAAAATATTGATTGCACAAAAAATAATTGGGAAATTGTTTCTGGATTTTACACAGACAGCTGCAATGCTTATGTACATGATGCCAGGTGGTATTCTCTTGTGAATCTCTTCTGCATAAACCCTGTTTCCCCTAAGTGTGTTTCTCTGGATGCTAATCTCCAGCTGCAGTATTGACCTCCTCCTCTGAGATCACTCTGAGGTAGTTGTGAGAGATGTGAATTATAAATTCTTCCACCAGAGAAAACCCTAAATTTTTGAAAATGTCTTTAATATTGTTCTGTTAATTGATCTTTTTTTCTGATGAAATATTTCCCCAAGAAAATGCTGTGCACATAGTAAGTATGGGATGATGTTTTCCACAAAAACTGAGTAGTATTGGTTTAAATTCAATATTCTTGCTTTCTAAGCTAAACTCTACTGACATTATTTTGATAGGGTATGGAATAGATTATTCTTTCATTTTTTCCCTTTAGGAAACTCAAAAAAATTACAAAGTTTGTGGAGGAAAGCAAAGAAAAATTTACTCAGTTGGATTTGCAGGATGTTAAAGTTAGGGAAAATCTGAAACATGCCAGAAGCAAGGCTAAAAAACTGGAGAAGCAACTTCAGAAGGACAAAGAAAAGGTAGTGTTTCATGGCTTGGGAAGCATCGTTTTCTCATGGTTCTTGAGGTTACAGGAATGTTGCCTGTTCTCACAGCTGCTACCTTTTCAAAATGTTTTTCCTTAATCCTGTTTCCTTAGTTAATTTAGTTAGTCTAACAGCTATATGTTACCAAGTTAGTTGTTGCTGGTTGTTAGATTACTGTCTGGACCAAGCGTGACCTGAAAGTGGTTGTTTAAGAATTAAGCCTTGTTGTGATTCAGAGACTGGAGTTCTTATGTGGAAACCCTGTAACTGCTGTGGCTTCTCTCTGGATGGGCTCTAGAACTGAACAAGCCTTGGGGATCAAATCCTGGCCTCCTGCTAGAGTCATGGTCCATTTCTATGGTCTGTGGGGACAGGACAAGGGGCCGTGGCCTCAAGTTGGAGCACAGGGAGTTCCCCCCAATCTGGGGAAGAACTTCTTGCCAGTGAGGGTGAGGGAGCCCTGGGACAGGCTGCCCAGGGGGTGTGGAGTCTCCTTCTCTGGAGAGATTCCAGCCCCGTCTGGACACCGCCTTGTGTGCCCTGTCCTAGGGACCCTGCTTTGGCAGGGGGTTGGACCCAATGAGCTCTGGAGGGCCCTTCCAACCCCCACAGCTCTGTGATTCTGTGATCTCATCCTGCAAAACCCTGTGCGTTTCACTTGAGCTTGCTCTTCCTTTGACTTCCACATCGTGCTTGGAAGGTGGGGTTTAAAGATAAGGCAAAATCTGTTTGTTCCAGCAGAAATTCGAAATCTTGTCTTTGTGTAGGTCGAAGAATTGAAAAAAGTTCATTCTGACAGTGGGAAAGATGTCATCAAAGCAACAGAGAAGAAAGAGGTTCTTGAAAAGGCAAAAGAGGAAGAAGAAGAAAAACTCAAGCAGGTTATGGACAGCCTCAAGGAAGAAACACGAGACCTTCAGCAAAAGAAAGAGGTTTGAATTGTTTTCACAATGAAATGGGAGTGGGCAGGATTGCTTTCTGTTCTTGAAAAGGTGGTGTCTCCACTTGATCTGTAATTTAGCACCAGATTGAGAAAATAACCCCAACTTTAAGTTGAAAAAATTACACAAATTTTTCTGTGCTAATTCCCTGATGTTCTTCATAATTCTGACAAAATGCTTTACTTGCTTTCCATACAGAGTATGTTAATACATTAAGAAATAGTTGTTATTCTAGATAACAACTGGTTTCTGCTGATGGATGGGAGACCCAGCAAAAGAACATACCCCTTTCCTCTTTCATATAGTGTCACTGGTGTAATAACTCCCACAGCTGTCTGGGTTTAGTTGTGACCTTGTCCCTTTTTGCAGAGCAAAGAGAAAGATCTGATGGAGTTCAGTAAAACAGTCAATGAAGCACGTTCAAAGATGGAGGTGGCCCAGTCAGAGCTCGATATCCTCCTCAGCCGTCATAATACTGCTGTGTCTCAGTTAAATCAGGGGAAGGAGGCTCTGGTGAATACATCAGAAATGCTGAAGGGAAGGAAAGCTGCTATCAAAGACATCAGTGTAAAATTACCTCAAGCTGAACAGGAGTTAAAGGAGGTGAGACTTCACTCTCCCAGAGAATTTCTTTGAGTTAGCACGCAGTGTTGCAGCACACAAACAGAGGCTCTGCTCCCTGTTTTAACAGTGATTATTGAAACAAATTTAAAACTGCCTGCAGTAAATTAATGTTTAGAAACTACTCAAATACTCTGTTAAGCAGTGCATTATTTGATTTCAAACTTACTTTAATGCTATAACCTTAAAGCAAGCGTTAACTTTTAGTATTGATAATTAAATCCTGTATATCCCTGCAAGGGGATTGGGTCAGGTATCATAGCGAGATGTTAAGATAACTAAATAGTTACATTTGTGTTTCCTTGAGTTTTATTTCTTGCTCCTCTCTCATCCCCCAGAGCAAAAAACCTCAAATCCCACTACTTTGTCCTCCTGATTCATAAATTCATAAGCTGCTGTGTTTGTAGCCAAGTGTACTAAATACTGTACACGCTGACTGCAGCGTACCCAAATACTAGCCTTTTTCCTCATAAATGTTTCTCTCCTGCCATTCAGTGGCTGGTGTCATTCGTGGCACAATCACGAAGCTTAAAATGCCCTGAGTATGGTAGTTGTTGAGAGCCTAAGGTAATGTGTGTCTGTGAATTGTTAGAAAGAGAATAAGCTTGAGAGCCTGCGGAAAGAAGAATCGAGCCTTAGGAGTGCCGTTCGAAACATGCATCGGCAAGTGGAAGAAGCCAAAAGCTCTTTAGCGCTCAGTCGCAGCCGAGGAAAGGTGCTTCAGGCTCTGCTTCAGCAGAAGAAATCTGGAAACATTCGTGGGCTATATGGAAGACTGGTAAATTTTTAAAGGATATTACTCTTTTAGACTTAAATTTTATGGGAGCAGAGTGGAAGGTAGAATTCCTCGTGTCTCTGGTGCCATTAATTTGGACAGCAGAGCTGCAAATCCTGTGAACTTGCTATACATTACAAAAAAAAAAGATTGAGGTTTCTCTCTGTGGCACTAAGGGAAGGCAGTGAGAGAGCTTTATATATTTGGTAGGTGGATCTTGTAGCTAAATCAGCTAGCGGTGATCTCCTTGGGCATATGCTGAAGCCAAGGATACTAATAGTGTCTGGTTACACGCCCGTGCTTCAGTCCTGCCTGTGCAGCTGCGTTGGGCTGTGACTGATGGCTGGAGCGGTGCCGGTTCCTATGATCATTAAGAACATTGGAGATGTAGCCTGGAGTGAGGCTTTTTATACTAGTACTGCTGTGGAACTTTAAAATCCACCTTACAAGATGTATGTAACTTGATGTGGAGCTCTGCTTCTTTTTTTTTGCTTCAAAATTTGTAATATTTGGTGCTTTGCTGTTTGTTTCCTCTTGTTTTACTTGCATACATGTCAAATGAAAAAGAGCCCAAGCTGCCTGGTACAGCTGGCAGGCTAGTTTGTCTCCTGCTCTGTTACCACTTGCCACGGAGAGGAGTGTGAGGTTAATCTGTTCTTGGATAACTCGCGGTTGGCTCTGTGCACCATCTTTATCTGCAGATACACCAGAACTTTTCAGACCATGTAGATACATGTGCCTTGCTAGGTCCATCTGACCAGTGGTAGAACTAGACATGGGACTCAGTACATTGTTTTGTTAGCCCAGACTGCCTTGCTGAAACACTGGCACCTAAAACATAACCTACAACAAACGTAACGATACCTTACATTGCCTGGCTCTGCCAGAAGCACGCTTCAAGCTCTAAGTGTGTGAGAAACACAGTGACAGCAGCATGCAAGAGAAGACATGTGGTGGCATTTTACAAAGTCTAATGAAGGTTTAAGTTCTATTTTATAATTTGTTTCCATCTCCTTTCCCTTGTGTCATTTATTTCTTGATACAAAACCTTGATGCCAAACCTAATCTTCTGCCTCCCTCCCCCAACCAGGGAGACTTGGGATCCATCGATGAGAAATATGACGTCGCGATTTCATCGTGCTGCCGCGCCTTAGACAACATTGTTGTTGATACCATTGATACTGCACAGGCATGTGTGAATTTCCTGAAGAAAACAGGAATTGGAGTTGCCACATTTATAGCCCTGGACAAGGTACGTACCAGCACATCAGCAAGAGACATTGTTGATATACCCTAACACATGCAGTGTTATAATAAGCACGTCTATAGATATGTGTGCTATATATGGATATATTACACTGTGTGTCTTAATACAGGAAAATGAAAATACAAACACCTATATACGTATGACAAGTGTTTGAAGTGGGTTTTGTATTTTTATATTTAGATAAATGGTGTGTCCAGGTGGCCAGGAAAGCCAATGGCATCCTGGCTTGTACCAAAAAGAGTGTGGCCAGTAGGTCTGGGGAGGTGATTGTGCCCTGGAGCGAGTCCAGAGAAGGGCAGCCAGGCTGGGGAAGAGGCTGGAGGGCAAATCCTCTGAGGAGCAGCTGAGGGAGCTGAGGATGTTGAGCCTGGAGAAGAGGAGGCTGAGGGGAGACCTTCTCCCCACCTCCACTGCCCTGACAGGAGGGTGCAGAGAGAGAGAGATGGGCGATGGTCTCTTCAGCCAGGGGACAGGAGATGGGACAAGGGGCAATGGGCTCAAGCTGTGCCAGGGCAGGGTCAGATCAGATGTTAGGAAAAGTTCTTCCCTGGCAGAGTTGTGGGGCTGTGGCACAGGCTGAGGGAGGGGCTGGGTCACCTTCCCTGGATGGATTTATAAGAAAGATAGATGAGGTGCTCAGGGATATGGTTTAACATAGGACAGGAATGGTTGGACTTGATGATCTTAAAGGTCTTTTCCAACCTTGTGATTCTGTGATTCTTTTAAAAGAAATCAGCAAACTTAATGATCCAAGTAATCTAGTAACTGTAAACTATGAAAACTTTGAAAGCTCAGTGAGTTAGCAGTGAGCTTTTTAATCAAACTGGAAGTCTGTAGGGATCCCCAAGGCAGGCAGCTTTACTGTTAATTACAGTATGATTGCATTTGCTTTAGAGCCTCAGAATAATAAAACAAGCTCATAATTTATCTTAAGGGATCTCTCATTCACTCCTTTTTTTTTTGATGTAGCTGGATGTATGGGAAAGATACATTAAACCAATCCAAACTCCTGAAAATGCCCCTCGGTTGTTTGACTTGGTGAAAGTAGAAGACGAGAAGGTTCGCCTGGCTTTTTACTTCGTGTTACGTGATACCCTGGTAGCCAGTAACTTGGAAGAAGCTACCAGAATAGCATTCCAAAAAGATAAAAGATGGAGGGTGGTGACACTGCAAGGACAAATCATTGAACAGTCAGGTATTCCTGTGCCAACTTACAGCTCTCTGTAGGTGATGCCCAGGCATGGTTTGCTAGCTTGCTAACTTCTTTTTTGTCTCTTGTCCTTTAGGAACAATGACTGGTGGGGGAAGTAAAGTCATAAAGGGCAGAATGGGTTCCTCCATCGTTGTGGATGTTTCAGATGAAGAGGTGAGTGTGTAACCTTAATTGCAAATGGAATTTCATCAAAGTTCCCTGTATTTTGGCAGTGCCTACACACAGTGCTATGTCCTTTTACATCAGTATGAGTAGTTAACAATCTGTGAGGCAAGATACCAATGACTTGTAAAGCTTGAGTCCACAAGGTTAGCATGGGCTGTATTGCTCACAGCACAGCTACCACAGACCCATGACTGGATTGTTTAGCCTGGTAGTGCTACCTCTGGTAGGGATGGGAATGTGGAAGGTACTGGTTGTCAGGAAGCCCTGAGCTGCAGTGTGATGCACATACCTCAGCAGCAAGAAGAGACAGGTTTAATCCCTCATTTTATGTCATTGTCAGAGAGTGGCAGAGCTCTCCTGCTGGTTTGTACTTCAAGAATGTTTTGGACTATCAAGCTTCAGCTTGCTTTTCCTTCTGAATTCTTTAAGGTTTTAGTCTGGGGTTTTATGTAGTGCGGATGGAGCTTGTGTCCTTTTGCCTGATACTTGCTGATGAACTGAGATCAAGCATCAAAGTGCTAATACTGTAACTGTGAAATAACTGAAGTAAACCATGGCTCCTGACATCAGCCCTCAAAATTCATAGCAAATTTTCCAGTTTCTACTTTCTTTTTTTCATGGTTTAAAAGATGATAGACTGTTGAGCACACGAACGAGATCTGGCTTTGTTTTGTAGTGGTGGCAGGAGACAAATGATCCTATCTTATTGTTGTGTAGATTGCTAAAATGGAATCTCAGCTGAAGAAGGATTCTGAGAGAGCAGTGCAGCACGAAGAAGAGAAATTCAGACTTGAAGAAGCCATAACAAAACTGCGCCAAGATATCCGGGAGATGAGGAATACTTTAGAGAAGTACACGGCGAGCATCCAGGTGAGCAGGTTTATTCCAGAGCCAATACCTGGCTTCTCCATGCATGTGCAGGAGAATCACTTCCTGACCTCACCTTAACACAGCCTTTGTTAGCATCAATACCTGTTTAAAGAATGGAATTGTAACAAGCTTGTGTTTCCTGTAGAGTTTATCTGAACAAGAAGTTAATCTGAAAGACCAAGTTAAGGATCTTGAAGCAAATGTAATCGCAGCTGCTCCAGACAAAAACAAACAGAAGGAATTGGAAAAAGTCCTCAGTGGTTATAAAAAAGGTACATTTGGTGGAGAGGGGATTGTAGATAACAACTGTAGTCCTGTTCTTTCCCTACTACAGGAATGAATGGTTACAGCTTTGTTCTTTGAGATTGCCAGTGTGTACTGTGTCTTGGCTTGGAACCTCTTCTGAGGTGGGGATAAAGGTGCTGCTAGGAGGGTAAAAAGCCTTTTTTGCAATTGCCCAAAATTGCTTTTCATTCCAGCCACAGCAAACATTAATTTTAGTATTTTTTTGTTTCTTTGGCTAGATTTTAATGGCTGTTACATACAGAATCATGGGAAGCTTGGTCGAATTAGGCCTAAGGATTGTTAATGCCGAGGGGCGTCATGTTCGACGTCAAGTGAAGGCTTTTGCTGTGCTCTACATGAACTATGACATCACTCTCAAATGAATGTGCCATATCCTGCTGTGGGCACATTCTACTCTCCTTGTTGCAAAAGATGTTTACTCTGAACTCTAACAACAGCTTTTCTGAAGAAATTGGTACCCTAGTCCTGTAAACCTTGACTGTTGCTTTGTACTTCTTGCTCAGGGAATAATATGAGCATGGTAAAACATCATTCCCTTCCTCCACAGCTCTGCTTTCAGGGCATTTTAGGAAAGAGAATGCATGCTACTGTGGATTCCTTCTGTGCCTCTTTCAAACTGGGTAGCATCAGGAGAGAGATAATGCTTCACTTTTTTTGGTTATCCATCTCCAACGTTTCTACCAAACAATGGAGAGGCACAAGCCTGTGCTCTCTGGAGAGGTGACCCCCTTCCATCTCTCACATCTCTGCTGTACCCCTTCTGTGCCCAAAAAGAAATGACAAAGCTGTATGAAACTTAGTGTGGGATTGGGTTGGGCTGTTACAAGTTTTTTAAGCTGTTCAACGAGATGCTTTTGTTGAGCTTTTAAGTGTAAGTTTAAGGAAACTGATCTGCCTCGAAGGTGGAGTAGGTTGTCTTGTTACACAGTGTGTACTAACTACACAATAACACCAGCTACTGAGCAGCAATTAGTGTCCAGTTCTTAAATTTAACCCCTCTGATCATCTTTGCACTAAATAAATGGGAAGAATGAGTTTGGAATAGCTCCATATGCACTATCTCATGTTTTTATGTACTCTACATACGTTAAGTAACCTAATTAAAATTCTTGGTGATCTACACCAGAATCACTCTGGTGTGTGTAGAAGGATGCGGGTCTCAGAAGGATGTGGGGGCATTTTTCTTTTTGCTGCAGTAAAACAAACCCAAACAGCATTTTTCCTGAATGCTTCTCAGTCCAGCACTTCAGCCTTGCTGCGCTGCAGCAGCCCAGCATTCCTGGGGATGGCAGAACCCCCTAACTTGGTTTTGTCTCTTGACAGACTATGACATCATTGCTGAGAAAGCTGGTAAAAAAGAAAACGAAATCAAACAACTACATAACCTCATATTTGAGATCACCAATAATAAAATCAAAGCACAGCAAGAGAAACTTGATAAGATCAACAAAGAAATAGATGTGTGTTCATCAGCTATTACTAAAGCCCAGGTGACGATCAAGACTGCGGACAGGTACAGTGGATGCCAGTGTGCTCAATGAAAAGCTTTAGCCTGGGATGGTGGTGCTGCTGTTCCTGTTTGGGTACAGTTGGTCCTTCCTGGGGGATGTGTCGGGCTGGAGGAGATGGTGTTCACCTCTTCATGGTGAGAGGAAACTGGAGGGAGAAGGTCATAACCTTTTTCTCTGAAGTGGTTTACCTCAGAGCGAGACTTGTGTTTAGTTATGAACCATAATCCTGGTTAATTAGCATGCTTTACAGGCAAAGGATCACAGACCTGGAAAGCTTAGGGAAACCTACTGGAGGAGAGTCCAGCCTCAGAGAGCTAGATCTGTTGACATCCATGCCTGAGGGACATTTGCTTGTTTGAAGTAGGCTCCATAGCTTAATTTTCAGTTGTCCTTCTAATGCTTAGAATCACTTGTGTCGAAGGGAAATAGGATTTTATAGTTTGAGAGTCACGTTTAGAAGTCACCTTTCCCTGTTGTTTTGTCTGGGAATGTTTGTCTGTCCCTAAACTGCAACATTTCAGGGTAAAGACCCAAAATAGCACTTAACTGCCACGCAGTGGGGCAGTTCAAACCTGAAGGTACCACCTTCATTACAGGCATATCAGGAAAGAAAATGCAATGTATTTCTTTAGGTTAGCTTGACAATTTGTAATGAATATGAAGAGATGTCAGGAGGGTCTCTGAAAGAGCTCACTGAGTCATTTGATGAAGCCTGACTGCTCTCTGTTTAAGGAAGACAACTCTGTTATACTTGAAAATCTCTGCAGTGAGAGTTTGTGCATAAATCAGCAGTTCCTAGTTGGTTGTCAAGAACTAGTGAACAACCTTTAAAGTAAAATTGTGTTTCTTGATTATCTTATGTCATACTTGCACTTGGGAGGTTTCCAAACATCTCTCTACCCCTTCAGAAACCTGAAAAAATCCGAAGAGCACGTTCTTCGCACAGAGAAGGAAATTGAAGATAATGAGAAAGACATGAAAGCTTTAACAGAGGAGCTGACTACGCTGGAAGACAAAGCTGCTACGGTTTTAAATGACTGCAAGAAATCTGAAGTAAGTGTCATGTTAATTCAGGCTGTTTCTTGGTAGAGGATCCAGTCTGTGGAATAAATTTTAGGTCAGAGTTGTGCTAACGGCTGATGGCTGACAGGTTCCTCCTCAGACTCTCTGGGCCAGCCTAACAGCACCATTATTTATTTAAAGAAAAAGCTGCTTTGCTGTTTAAGCCTAGGGCTTGACAACTCTGGTCTCAAGTATCATCTTTCTAGTCTCAGTTACACTGCTACTTGTCCTCCAGAAACTCACAGGGAGGTGAAACAGCAAAGATAGTTTATTTTCTAGTCATACAAAATGAGTAATTTTGATTATTCATTAATCAAACCTTTGATTATGAATACAGAGCTGGGGGAAAGAAAAATAGGCTGAAGTAATCCTAGTAATAAGCAGTCTGGTCGTAAGGTAAAATCAGGATGCTGAGGTATATATCCTTCTATCCCACATGTGTCCTTCTGTCCTTATGCAGATGTGACATTCCACCATGGTCAGGGAATGGGAACAGTGTATATTTTCCATATACTTACCTGAAAATCTATCCTGACCCTGTTTTCTGAAGCTAAGGAAAAACTTAAACCAAGTTTTTGCCCAAAAAACCTTACTGGGAATAAAACTCTCTGTTTAGAACTAGATTTTACCCATGTACGTGCGACTGCAGTTTCCCATCGAGATTTATGTACGAGATGGAGTGAAAACAACCAGGACAGCTGAAATTCAGCCAAATAAAGCTGGGGTTTGAGACTGTCTTTCTCTCAAACTGCCTCTTAGCCAAAAGCATCCAAGTGTAGGACTCATTTAACCCAGATCTGGAATGAAAATATAAACTGCAGCGTATTTTCAGTCATTCCAGAATTTGAGGACCAGATTAGTCTAACTACAAGAATTTTACATCTGTATTTAGGGTTGTGGAGAGGAAGCTGTGAGAATAACAGGGTGAGAATAAATCTACAGCCTGAGAAAGTGGTAATATTTGTGTAGGCAGCTGCTTAATGGACTTTTTTGGTGATTTCTGCCTAGGAAGCGTTGCCAACCATTCAGGAGGAGCATCGGGGCTTGCTCCAGCACATGAAAAGCATTCAGGATGGGGAACATGCACTTCAGACACAAGCTCTTAACATCAAGCTGAAATTGGAACAACTCGATAGTCATATTTCTGCACACCAGTCAAAGATTAAATACTGGCAAAAAGAGGTATGGGAAGAGTTTGGTTCCTAAAATCTGGACTATAAAATCTCAGACGATGAATATATCGACGTGTAGGTAGAAAACACATCGTTTGTGAGACAGTTGATACTCAGCTCTGAGTTTATCAGTGTTTATGCTGTGGAACAGGACTAAGACAGAGGCCTTCAGCCTCACACTGTCTGGTTTTCACACACAGGGCTGTGGGTGAGTTAGGAATTGGGTGGCTTAGCTTCCAGCTTTTCAGGGTGTGTTTATTTACCAAAGAAGGAGAGGATCACTGTAACTGACATCATGCTGTGAGCAATTCAGAGCAGCAAGGGAAAAGGAAGTAGTCTGTAAACAGCAACCCAGAGACTTCTTGTGCCTGTGGATCCTCTCTCTGCAGCGTAAAATACGTTTTAGAAGTGTGGGCTTTTCCCCCTGTCTCACAGGGGAGAGAAGCAAAGAGGAGTATGACAGCAATTACTGAAACACAGGTTACATGTAGCTGTTTTCAGTACTGTGGCCACCCAGTCGTTCTTCCTGAAAGGACTAGACCTTTCCATGCAAGCGTTTCACCCAAGGCTTGTAGTCCATTCCAAACTGAAATCGACTTTCCCCAATTAAAGATAATCAGGCCAGTAGGAATTCTGTGGGGCCAGGAAGAACCTCTCCTCCTCAGAGACTGGTGCTTGAACCAGCTCATCGAACACATTTGAGCTGCTGGGAGGAAGGAGTTACTAACTCCGGGTGCTACGACGCCGGTAGCTTCTCTCCTCAGCCTTGGAGTTGCCTCTGAGCAGGCCTGCTGGCAGCCTTCATGCAGCCAAACACGCAGATAGCTTTACATGGACCTTGCTTCTCACTGCTCTGTCCATTTTAACCGCTCTGGTTCTCCTGAGCTGGTGCTAAGGGTTGTCTGATCTTTGGGGCGTTGAGTTCAGAAGTGTCTCTGACCAGCTTTGTTAAGGGCTTTTAATTCTTCCAGAAATAATTCTGCACAGAACTCAGCCTTTTTCTGGCCTGTGGCTTAGCTGAGTGTAGAGCCAGCAAGAGGCAATGCTGGAGCTGGGGCTTGCTTTGCTTTTCCTGATTTATGGATAAGTCTGGAGCGTGCTCAGAGAAAAGGCCAGTTAGATGCCTGGAACTCAAAGTCCCATTCTCTTTTTACTCTGTGTCCTTTCTACTTCATACTTAGATCGTTGCCAGCCTATGTCCCTACCTCCAGCACATGTTCTCGCGGTGCACAGTGCCTGTTATGTCCTTGTCAATAAGGGGGTAACAGGGGCAGCTACCCAGCAAGTAAAGCTGCACTCAGAAACTTCCATCTTCAACACACAGACCATTATATGCAGTTAGTAAAGCTCTGTGCCAGCAGTAGAGGTGATTTCCTTGTTACCTGCTACTGCTCCCACTATAGAGAAGTCTCCTTTGGAAGAACAACATATATAATTTCCAGTATAATAGGATAAAAGGGTATTTATTGTCTTTTTTGCATCTTATTTTTAAGGGAGTTATGTGAAGAATCTTTTTGTTTTCAGAGGGGAAGCTTCAGTACATGCTAATGCAGAAACCATTTATTTTAGAAGCATGTTCCTGTGATAACTGCTGTGATCTTGAAAGGTTTTCAGTGAATGGTTTTGAATTTTAGATATCAAAATTATCGCTGCACCACATAGAGGATAAGCCACCTGAAGAACTTCCAGTGCTAAGCGATGAAGAGCTCGGGGCTATCAAGGACCCAGATGCTATCACTAATCAGATCGCTCTCCTGGAAGCCCAGTGCCACGAAATGAAACCCAACCTTGGTGCCATTGCAGAATACAAGAAGAAGGTAAGCTCCTGGAGCAGCAGGGTTCATGTTTTGGTGCCACGTTGCCCCTCAGCTGAGTGCTGTGGGTGCCACTGCCAAGTCATTACAGGATTCATGCCCCAGCTGTCCCTGGGGGTGTTGAAGGCCAGGTTGGCTGGGGCCCTGGGCAACCTTGTGTAGCTCCAGGCCTGGAGGTTGGTGTCCCTGCCTGTGGCAGGGGGTTGGAGCTCTGGGACCCTTGGGCTCCCTTCCAACCCAGGCCAGTCTGGGATTCTATGATTCTAAAGTCCAGAGGTAGCCATGAGTCACATGCCTTTCTCCAGGTGACTGCTTGTGTGGGTCTGGTGCCTGATCCGCATCCCAGCCTGCACTGTGTGTAGGTGACAGCTGTAGGTGTCCCAGGTAAGGTAGTCCCGATCCTCAGGGCCCACAGTCTGCAAACTGAAGTGGAACCCTTTGGTTTTCTCCCCTGTTCTGCCAGCTGTGCTGTTGCTAGCAGCACCCTGAATATTTGTTAGCTTGTACTGTGCCAGGGCCCAAAGTTGTGCCTAGGAGCTTCAGATGCCTTTTGTATTTGATGCCAGAGCAGCGGGTGGAGACACCTTTCTCCTGTGAAAGTTTATTTACAGTCAGCTGGTCTTTACAGATCCACCACAAAATGAGGATCTTCCCTTCCCAATACTCCCTTCAGTGATATTGGACTATTCAACAGGGTAAATGTCTGTCTTTATCATCTTTAACACATTTGCCAGCATAGAGAGTTCAGGAGCTCAGAGAAAAAGGCAATGGTTTGGTTTTGTTCTGTTGTGTCAAGGCTGCTCTAGGAAAGAGGACTTTTTTAAGTGGTAGGATAAAGGTTTAAAATGTAAAGGGAAGAGCCAGCTTGTTGAACTGTTCTTCTGGGGCTCTTCTGCAGGAAGACATATACCTGAAACGTGTTGCTGAACTGGATGACATTACCAACAAGAGGGACACTTTCAGACAAGCTTTTGAAGACCTTAGGAAACAAAGGCTCAATGAGTTCATGGCTGGATTTAATGTCATAACAAACAAGCTGAAGGAGAACTACCAGATGCTCACTTTGGGCGGGGATGCTGAATTGGAACTCGTGGACAGTCTGGATCCCTTCTCTGAGGGAATCATGTTTAGGTTTGTCAAAATACTTTGTGTTATTCCTGTAATTCTTAATTGACACTTTTTTCCCCAACCTGCTTTTAAAGCAAACTTTAACTGATCAGCAGCTCCCCAAGACATCCTGTGGGGCGAGATACGGAGAGAACCCCCAGCTTTGTAGCATCGAGGTTGATTCCTCCTGGAGCAGTCAGTCACTAGCAGTAGTTCGAAAGCTTTGACTTTGCTGAATTAGTTTCTCATGGTTTCTTAATTCCCCAGTCATTTCATTCTGCCTGGGGAATCACGTCAGTCACGCTGGTAACTGCAGCTTGTTCTGTCATGAAAGGTCCTAAGAGCATATTTATTACTTAAGACCAGAAAGATAATTAAATAGTGGTTCTTCAGCGATCTGGTTCCTGCAGAGAAGAGCTGAGTGTTACAGCGTCTGAGTTGAGGCCAGCATCAGCTGACCACTGAGCTGTGCCCACGCCCCAGGAGAGTTACTCCGTGGTAACTCGGAGTATCGAGCAGCTCCTCCACGGGTTTAGTTGAACTACCTTGTACCTCTGTCTTCCAAGAATTCCCTCCTGCCCTATGACTTGCTTTATCTTCATTGTGAGTGGGAGTTACAGACTCTCCTTTCTTCCAGTGTTCGGCCTCCAAAGAAAAGTTGGAAGAAGATATTTAACTTATCAGGAGGAGAGAAGACTCTTAGTTCACTGGCTCTAGTTTTTGCTCTTCATCATTACAAGCCAACACCTCTGTATTTTATGGATGAGATTGATGCAGCCCTGGACTTCAAAAACGTATCCATTGTGGCATACTACATATATGTAAGTATCTCATAGTGTTAGAATTTTTCTAAGATGGTTTCTTTGCCAGAAAAGACAAAGCAGTAACACAATTAGGGGCAGATATAAAAACCTGGAATGCTGATTTTCCAATAGCTACATAGAAACTACGCACTAAGCAGGCTTCCAGAAAGGTGTTTACAGTGTTGCTCTCTGCTAAGTTTGGTGCTTTCCTGCAATGACACATCTAGTCCAGGAGGTACAAGGTTTTTTTTCCTCTTCAAATCCTGGTGGTAAAGTTCCAAAAGCTGTCTGAGGAGTGCTGGAGTTTGCCAGAGGTGTTGCATTTCCCTGCATCCCACTGCCACTTCCTCTTTCAACAGAGATACTTTCCCCAAACTGCTCATCTATAGTCAGCTAAGACACAAGTAGCTTACTCAGCTCCTAGTATTGATTCATGGTTCCATTCCCATACCTTGCAGCCACAGTTCCTTGGTTTTACACTTCCTCATTAATGTGAGCTGTTTCCCACAGGTTATTTGATCTGTGTCTTCATTAGTTTGGGGTTTTTATTCCCTTTTCGTGCCTTTAAAAATTCTGTCACCAGATTTAAGGCATGGAAACACTGCTGCAGCTCTGGTTGCTAATTCAAACAGAGCGTTTTCAGAACTGTCCAAAATACAGCCACCAGTGTGGGGAACACCCTGGCCTAGAAGGGCCAAACATTAGGTGTAGTTAGTTAAATTAAGGAGCCGCTTTAAAGATACCTGACTGCAGCTGCCTACACACTGGTCCATCACCCCAGTGTGATTTGGTAAAGGAAAGAGCTCAACCTCAGCTCCAGCTTATAACAAGTATTTAAACTTGAAACTTCTTTTAGACCTTACATGAACGTTACAGCTGTAGCTCATGGTTTGTACACAGCTTCAGAGTTAGTACTCCCCTAGGAGAGAAGGTTGCAAGTGATACTTGAGCTGGTTTCACCGCACCTAGCCTGAAGCTTTTTAACCTCATAGAGCTTTACATAAAGGTAAAACGAGCATATGCATTGTGTGCACTGTACCTTACCTCAGAGTGATTAGAGCTGCTTCATTAGGGCAGAGGTAGGTGGCCCACCTTGCTGTCCCGTTCAGGGAGCATCCAGCCCTCTCTGGGTTTCTCCCATGTGGCAGCAGCAGCAGTTAGAGCTGGCGCAGGCGTTGCCATGCCGTGCTGCAGGGTCACAGAACTAGTGTTCGTCAAGGCTTGTGCTCGTTAGCAGAGGGCTTGGTTCTTCCCCTGTTCTCAGGGCACGGGAAGGGGCTGGGCTCTGTTCGTACAGGTAACTTAGAATTACCCGCGTAAGGCTGTGGTGAAGTGCAAGTCTGGGAAGAAATTCTGTATGTTAAACCCAGTTCACCTGCATAGTTGTGGAACAGATGAAAGGAGGAAACTCAGGCTTAAGTAAGTGGCAGTGCTTGGTGCTGACAGCCAAGTGGGGAGCGTGCTGTGCATGTACCAATTACAGAGCGGTTGGGGCCCCATCACCTGAATGATGTACTTACCCTCAGTTCCTGAAGCCTGAACACAGCGATCCTACGAGAGCAGAGCGCTCAGGAATGCTGTGGGCTAAACCCAAATCATTTCTCTTCCAGGAGCAAACGAAAAACGCACAATTTATCATCATCTCCCTGCGAAACAACATGTTTGAGATTGCAGACAGACTGGTTGGAATTTTTAAGGTTTACAATACCACAAGAAACGTGGCAACAAACCCTAAAGTTCTTTCATACAAAGGACTGGCCGAACTCAATGCTGCTCCATGTATCACAGCTGAGAAATAGAACGGGACAAACTGTCAGTCTCTGTGCTGCTGCTGCTCACCTTTACCTAACAGATTTTTGCATTGGAGACTTTGTTGTGTTTGTTTGAGCTTGTTAATAAAAGCTAATTAATAAATTCTGGTTTTTAAATTATACGGTCTGTATCTTAGTTATAAAACCTCCAGTTCATAAGAGGACTGTTTCTCAAATGATGTATCTAGCTGCATTGTAATATGTCAGTGCTTGGATTCTGCCTTTGGTTTTAAATGCCTGTTTTTTACTGTATATATTAAAACCAATTTGTTTAAGTGTCATCAGTGTCCTGTAACATTTTATTATATGAGTTCCAGTACGTAAAGTTTGTGCACTAAGTAACTTAGATGTATAGTAGGAGGATGTGGTATGTAATGCTGTATGGGGTGGGAATCAGACCTGCATTGTTGAACTGGTTCAGGTTAAGAAGCTGCTCTCAGCTGTTTCGTCTCCCCTCATATAGGGACACCTCCTCCCGTGTTGTATCCTCCATTAACACCCTTCCCTGACACTTCAAAGAGGGCTAAACCATTCCCAGTGAGGAGGGAAGTGTGGTACATCTGTGCCCCGCTCCCAGTGCTCACCTGCCTGTTAGGGACAGTTCTCTGCTTCCTTCAGCACCTTGTCAGCCCCTCAGCGTACAGGTTGATGCTCTCAATCCATGCTGAGTTTTGGGCTTTCTCGTACTTTTAAAAACTAAACTGTGTGTTTTAGTGCAAGAGGCAGGCCAGGAATGTGGCACACTCACACAAGTGCTGACCCCTGAGCCAGAAGCGCCTCTGGTTGGTGCCAATACGCTTCCTGAAAAGCAAAACCCCAAACAAACCCAAAGCCGGAGAAGGCCTCACCCTGTCCCAACAGGTGGGGGCTCAGGTGGCATGGAGCTGAGCTGGAAAGCCAGGGTGGGGGCTGTAATTGGTTGCTATAAAGTGTGGAGATAAACACTCAGTGTCCTGCTAAACATGAAGCTCACACCAACTATTGACAAGTGAAAACCAACACACATGGACTGAAGTGCTCTGTGTGTGCATCACCTAAATTACTGTCCGGAAGAGATCTTTGTGTTACACCGGGACAGGGGTCAGAAAACCACATCTCAGCAACAGCCACAAGCACAATATTGAACGAGGAAAACCAAAACACAAAACTTCCCAGCCTCCACCCTGCTCCCACCACCAGCACTGTGTAGTTGTGGTTTTTTCCATCGTAAGCTGAAACTAAAAGAGTTTTGCAGCACACAGGCAGGATAAAAGTAAAGTACAGAGAGATCAGCCACGGCCCAGAAGGTGGGGCCCATGAGGGGAAGCCCTGTGAAGAGCAGCAGAGGACTCAGGATGAAAGGAAAGCCACAGGGCAGGTGAGCACAGTAACTTCCAAGCTTGGAGTAAAACAGACTTAGGATTTTTGTGGAAGTGCAAGAGGAGCTGCAGGGCAGGATCATCCCTTGGGGAAGGTGAGAGGGGGAACACTGTTGCTTTCATCAGAAAAACAGTATTTTGATAAAATACTGAGGCCACCTTGGTATCTCAGTGCCCTGCACTGTTCTCAGCAGGCTGCCTGAATGCCTGGCAGTAACAGAAGGTGGGAATCTAAGGTATAAACTGGAAACTGGAGTTGCTTTTCCCACTGGATCTCAAAACATTTTCACAGAATCCCAGAATGGCCTGGGTTGGAAGGAACCCCAAGGATCATAAAGCTCCAACCCCTGCCACCCCCAGCCAGGGACACCAACCTCAGGCCAGATCTACACAAGGTTGCCCAGGGCCCCAGCCAACCTGGCCTTGAACACCCCCAGGGATGGGGCACCCACCCCCTCTCTGGGCAGCCTGTTCCAGCACCTCACTACTCTCTCTGTGAAAAACTTCCCCCTCTCATCTGAACCTTCCTTCCTTTAGCTTTAGTCCATTCCCTCTTGTCCTGCCATTTTCTACCCTTTAAAAAAGTTGATTCCCCTCCTGTTCCTCTGCTCCCTTCGGGGACTGGAAGGCTGCAATGAGGTCCCCCCACAGCCTTCTCTTCAACCAGACTTACCCTCTAAACAAAATAAAATAAAATTAAAAGTAGGCAGTAAGAACAAGGCTCCAACTGAGAATAATTCAAAAGATAAGAAAAACCCCACCCCAGGTTTACCAGGGTACAAAACCCTGACAAGTTCAATGACAAGTTCAAACCCCTCTCACTACTCAGATAAAATGCAGTAGAAATTCACTTTCCTTGAAAAAGTCTCTGTTACACAGAGCTCAGCATGTGGGGCAGGGATGACAGCAAAGCCCAGGCCTGGAGCAGTCTGTCTTAGCTGTGTGACCTCCAGCGCTGGGATCGGGGGAAAAGGAGAAGCTGCTTCCAGCACTTCAACGACTCCCTCCCAGGCAGAAAAATCAGTAACATGGGCCTGTGGTGGGCAACGCGAATGACTGCAAAGCGTATGGACCCACCTCGTGCCGTGCCAGCATAGGGAGCCTTCCTGAAGGTCACGCTGCAAAACAAGTGGGGCACCTGGAAGGCAATGAAGCAGCTAGTAAAGCCATGCTCAACAGCCACGTTCCTGCTTTAGGGAGACTTGCTGTGCTGTCTCCTACCAGCAGCTCAGCCCCGTGTGTCCACGCTGTTTAGGATCACTGGAAGGTTCTGTGCAGTAAGGAAAACAAGGTGTTAGACAATCCTACTGGAAGAATATATTTTATTTGTATGCAGCTTTATTAAAATATATAATGAGTTATAACTACAAGTACTAAATGTTGCAATCAGTGGTAAAGGCATTTTATAAATTCCTGTAGTCTTGAAAAATAAAACTGCATTATAAACTCTCTGTAAGTTTTTAAAAGTCAGGAACATGATAGGAAGTCAAAAAAGAAGCCTCACATGGATGTGGATGGACACATAGCACCAGGGGGTGAGAGACTTACATGGCAGGTGACAGCCTTCCAACAGGGCTTAAGACACAAACAAATTCCCATTTTCTTGGGAAATTCACACAACAGCATTTATCCAGCCCCAGGACACACCTAAAACCCCATTTCAAAACCTGACCTGACCAGCAGCACCAATGAGTTTTGCTTTTGTAACTCTTAAGATCACAGAATATGTGTACAGATCCCTCAAACCGCTCTAACAGGCAGGCAAAGCCCCACGCCACTCAAACACCTCTGACTCCTGCCCTGGGCAAACCCAACACCCAACCCCTGAGCAGCAGAGCAGGGAGCTGCACCCCCGCTGGTTTTTATCAGGGCAGCAACGTCAGGGTATGGGTGTGAGGACTGATTGTGCTCCAGACCCTCACTGAGGTCCAGCAACAACTGGGATTTTGCACGACCCCTGTAGTGTCTGTTGGTAGCAATGGGCAAGTTTTGGTTTGGACAAGGGTTTAAAATCCCAGGTAGTTAACAGCTACCCTCAGAATTCAATCTCTAAAATACACAGCAGCCAAGGAATGCTGCCATGATAGGAGATACTATTACTTTCATCAAGTCCAATTAGACATGGTACTTGTTTTTTTTTATTTTAGTGAACTCTAAGTGTATCATTGCTCTGCTGTGCAGGAACCTCCTGCAATTGGCCTAAGAACTGAAAGCCAAAAATCACTTTCCCTGGGCATCTCACTCCTGAGCAGGGTTTAGACTGGAGCATCTCATTAGAAGTAATGAGCAGCATTAATGATCCTTTGGTTGCAGAACAAAATGCTCTCACATTTCCTCTACATCAAAGTCCAAATCTCTGGCACTTGTGCTGAAAAGCTGGATGTAAATTTACAGTCACCACAAAGTTACTTCAATGACAACACGTGAAATCCTTACACCACTGACCTCAGTGGGAGTTCTGCTCCTTCCTACTGTATGTATCCACTTTCACTATGTGGTAAATGAGTTAGCAAAAAGTCAGGGCTCATGTTAATAAGCAGTGAGAGCTCCCTGACACACTAAAACACCCAGTGTGTGTGCAGCTGGCACCAAGAAATAGGTGATGCTGTACTTCAAGTCCTACAGACACTGAGATACTGCTCTGTAGAACCAAACTCTGAAGAAGAAAATAGATATGAAAGCATGTCATCCATTAGCAACCAAGAACAAACAGAATGAAACCCAGGGCCCTGAATACAGGCATTAAAGATCACGGGTGTACCAGTTAAAATACACTCAGAGAGATGTCAGTAAAACCCAAAATGGGAATACTACTTATACCAGAGCTAGTGAACTGCCAGTCTGAAGCCTGAGGTGGGGCTTCTAACCTTAAACTCTGTAGTCCTTTTATTAAAAAAAAAATTAAAAAATTAGAATTTTGTCACCAAAAAAGGAGAGCTAGTAGATGTTTGAGGAGGCTTTTTTTACAAACTCCAGAACACACTCTGCAAGCTGATTACAGCTTTCTTACACAGACACTGTTTCCGACTAGCTTCCAGTCTCAACAAACACCTACCTACCTAGTGTAGTATTGTGTGAGCAGAAGAGGAAGCCTTTCTTGTAGCAAACCTCAGTTCACTAAGAGTTAGCTAAGAGGAAATCCGTACAGTACAGAGAAAGGAAGGTTATGGAAACAGAAAGGAAAAGTGTTTTGCTTTAACAATTCAGCTTTTAAGTAGAAATTTTAAAAATAAATCTGTGGATTCCTACACAAAGCTTTTACTCTAGTCACTGAAATAGTCAAAGAGAAGCAATTCTCCCTAAAGACTCCACCAGTAAATTATACATACGGCCCAGCACATCCAGCATATTCTGCAAATGGGTGCAGAAACCCTGATAAATGAGCAGCAAGAATTCTGTGACATAAGTGGGAGTAGCTTTGATCACAACGGATGATATTGGTTTGTGAAATGAAAACACAATTACTGCTACTATTATAAAAAGAAGCAGGACTGCTAAAGGATTTACAGCCCGGAGGAGTTGAGATTCCTTTCCTTCCTTCCCGCTGCCTTTGCTGCGTAACTTCCTTTTCGGAATCAGTTTTATTTTTGGAGTGAGGATCTTGTTGATCTGACTGATTTCAGTTTTAGACCACACGTCCTTCAGCAGGTGCCCAATCCTTGGATAAATCTCCACAGGTTTAACATGTGGTAGCTGCTTCTCTCTCAAAGCTTTTATCCGTTGATGCATGTCATCCACCTTCTCAAGAAAAACAAGGGGGACTCTTCTTTTTGAATAGATGTATTCAGTGACACTAATTCCTGCTGCTCTTCCCTTATTTTTTTCAATTTCTCAATGAGAGGCTCATATTCTTCCAAAATGCGTGTGTTAACTTCATCCAGTGCAGTCAGCAGAGATTGTTTTTTGTGCTCCAAGGTATCACTAAGTTTCTTAAAATATTGCATGACTACTTTTTTATCATCCTGAACAATGCTTTCACACTGGGCCTTCTGTTCTTTCAGCTTTTCAATAAGCACACACACATCAGTCCAGTGTTTATCAGTTAGCTGCTCGAGGAGTTTTGCAGGAGTCTCCTTTTCTTTGATGTAGGCACTTTGGAGGTCATCTATTGGGTGACCGTTGTGTTTTCCTATTGTAAGGCAATGGCCACACACCAGCTTTTTATCCAAGAGACAGTAAACATTCAGAGGTTGCCTGTAATGTTCACTGCAGGTTGCAACATCAGAGTGATCTCCCTGTTGGTATTTTTCAATAATAGCTTTCAATGCAAAGTTGATAGGCAGCGATTCGGTACCAGCAGCAGGAATTTCAACAATAGTCCTACAGTTTGGGCACTTCAGAGGAATTCTCAGGGGTCTCCAAATGGAAAAGTTGTTTGACAGCTGAATAACACCTTCTAGGCAGTTCCTACAGAACGTGTGGGAACAGGGCAGGACGCGTGGATCTTCAAATATGCTATAGCAAATGGAACAGGTTAACTCTTCCTCAAAGTGATGCATGTCCTATGAAAGAAAAGAAAAAGGTTAATGGCTTTTTACAATCAACTTTAAAACCATTTTATTAACCCAAGCACCTCAGCACGACATTTAAGGACCACTAACACTGGCAATTTATTGCAAAGGGGAAAAAAGACAAAGAAAGAATGAAGTGAGCAATGGTTCAAAGATTTCAGCACATTAAGTGGCTAGGTAGTGTTCACCCATATCCAGCTCCTGCCTTGAAGAGCAGGGAAAAGCAGCAATCTGTTACTGTGTATTTTTTACAGGGGAAAAGTTAGAACTGAAGTTTCAAAATAATCTAGGAATCATGAAAATTTCCTCCCATTACAAGTAACGTTTTCAAGGACAGAACAGCAAGTACAGAAATGAGTTTTCCCCTCCCCTAACTGTTCTGAAATGTTACTTTTGCAGTATAAATAATCATTACAGTGTTAAGCAGTCAAATTTACTAAAATCTGTCTCTAGTTTCTGGGATAAGCGAGAATCTAACTCAAGGGCCCTTAAAATGCCACTATCAGTTATTAGACTTGGGGTAGAATTTCTGGGTTACTTTAAATACAAACCAAACAACCTAACTTTCGCTTTCCATTCTCTCTCACATTGCCTTGGTTTTCTTTGCCAGCTTAATGAAATCACACTGTAAAGTCACAAATAACTCCAACATCAGTTTTCAGAAGAAATCATAATTCTGTCTTTCCTTTTGTTAAAGCAAAAAATAAAAGGAGGGGTGAGGGGAAGTTACTATCTGTGTGCCACATTTGCCTGCCTCCCGCCCAGGCCTAGTCATCTCTGTACAGTTTGCTGCACTGCAGAAAGAAACTGTCCCAGCACTTGGTATCAAAGACTCAATTTAGGGTCTCACTCTGCATCTGAAAACTGCCACATGCAGCTGGGCTAAGGCAGCTGCACGACGTACTCCTGAACCTTCATCTGACTCAGGCAGGAAGATGAATACCTCTCACAGCTAGTTAAGGCAGCTGTTTTATTCAGATGTGCCCCCCTAATCTTTTTTAATGCAGTAATTTATTTTTGCATCCATCTATCTGCCTTTCTCCCTGACACCGAGACTGACAAAGTCTGATTAGTTTTAAAGGAATCTACTTAAAAGGAACTGAATTGTTAATTACACACTCTCTTGAAAATAAAACCTTGAGTTGCATTTGGAATCATCAAAACCACTGACTAAATTCGTCACTAATAAATAATTTACAGTAAGTAAGTTAAGCAGCCTTGGTCCTGCAACAGGCACAGAGCTAAACTGATGGAAGTCAGAAACTAAATATTCAGACCCTGGTTCTTTGAGAGTTAAATCAGCTCTGAACAGAGAAACCTATTCTGGTTGTACAGAAATAAGTGTGGCTTATCTCACGTTATTGAGACAGGCTGGTACATCCAAAAGTGAAAGTGGGCATCTCTGCCAGTCTCATCAGACACTTTTGCCTTGTAACACAAGACTGAATAAATAACAAGTAATAACCATCATCTAATTTTGTCACCAAAACATACAGTTCATTTCAAGGAGGTACTCGTATGTTGAAGATGTCAACTTTATATTAAAAACACATTTTGATTAATTCAGCTTTTTTTTAAAAAAAAACACCATCCTACACACTTCAGCTCAATTTTTCAGCTAATTAATACAAAACGTTGGTTCACTTATTTAAACTCCCCTTTTTAAAGAGACCCTGACAACAGAAGAAAATTTTAAAAGAGTTGGAATTATTAAGAGCTGAAAGAAGGATGCTGAAGAGTGCTAGTTACAACTAACTAGTTTACTCTCCTAGTTAAAGAGAATTAGTATCACGTACTACAGCCATTTAGCAAACGGCATCCCTAACAATCCGACACGAAACCTACCTCTGTACTGCCAAAGTTTCTCTGTTTAGTGGGGAGCCACAGACCTTTGTTTTCCAGCTTTTCCAATCAGCCACTGTGACAACACTGATATTTAGGTCTATATGTTAATCATTTCACATTTTTAACTCACATTCCAAACACTGAAACTGAAGAAATGTGTCGATAATGAAAGGAAGCTGAATAACAAATCTGCTGTCTAGATAAATTATTTTCTATAATTAAATTCATTCCCATAGGAAAAACTCTTTTAAAGAGATTTTTTTTATATATATATGAAGTTACTATGAATCTTGGAAATGTCACTTTCACTTTTAAAAAAAATAGATAACTTTTTGCTTGTGATTAGTAAAGAAAGAATCCGTACTAGGTACCTTCATTTATTATTTTCTCTTACACATATGGAGTTAATGTATTTTTAAAACCTCCTTATGATTACAATCACTATTTTAATTTTTTTTTCCTGTAGGCCTGTAGTCTTCTTCAAAGGCACTGCTACTGGAAGGGAGTTTTCTTTGTAAAGGATATATGTTTAGCTTGAGTTATGCAGAGGGCAAGGAAAAATTATTCTTCACCGAGCCCTTTTATCTGCAGAGTAGTTCTGCTTGCTACTGTAAAAACAAAGGAACAAATGCACAATTTTTTTCTCTGTACTATTACAAATCACCTCAGACTCCACAGAAGTTCTCCCCCCTTCCGGCAGCCAGGCAGTGCCTCCTAAGGAAGCGGGGTGCCTCGCCACAAGCCCGCACAGGTTAAAAGCTGGCCAGCCTGGAGGCCTGCGCTCCCTCCAGGGCTGTTTCATAACCCTCCTGGCCAGAAGGGACTGAAATTCCCATTTCCAGAGAAACACACCGCTCTGTTTCCTGGGCAACTGAGAAATTTTTAAAGAGTGACAGCGGTTGCCTGCTAGCGAGCAGCTCCGGAAAGCCAGGCTAAAGCCAGGCTGGCTGTGCTTGGGCCAGGAGCTTCTGCTTTCAGCTCCAGACATACGCCAAGGCTGCGTAGGACACCCTGCTCCAGGCACCTCCAGGAGAAAGGGTGCTGCATTTTTTAATTTGTTATTCATCAATTGCAAAGCTGTATTTGGAATACTAGTGCTGAAGTTTTCTACAGGCACCCTGTGTTGTTGGGTGGGGGTTTTTTGTATTTCTTCTAGGCAATCGCTCTGCAATTGTACCAGGGAAGTAAAAGTAGAAATCCCAAAGTTCAGTCTCATCCTACACTGGCAGCAGCACTGAGGAAACAGCCTGTCTGTGAACAACAGTGGAAATAAATCAGTAGATGGACATCACAACCAGAGAGAATGGGTGCACTAATGAAAACAGAGTTAAGCAAAGAGAAAGAAAACAAAAAAAAAAGATTTTCAGGAAAAAGAAAGGAGCAGCAGGAAGCTCATAAATGCTTTCCTGCACAGAGCTGATACTTCTTAAACACTCCCAATGTGGTAGCAAATACATCATGTGTGTATACACATATTTATCTTAAGAATCACTCAGTACAACCAAATTACAAACCAAAATGTATTTTAAAAATTCAAATGGGTACTTGTGCCAGTAACATATCAAGTTTCAGAAATCTTCCAGCAATAGGAGGCCTATGAAGTTGCTACAATTTTATCCCCTTCTAATTAGTGATTCTGTAGGCAAGTTAAGCAGATCAAAGTAGCATAGTGCAGTCTTTGATAACGCTGTGTTCCTCACTTAGCGATCAGGACACAAGCTGATACAGCCCATTCTACTCTGGAGGGCTTTAAAAGGTAAACTCAGCATTGGGTGAGTCGTGACAGCCTGAAGGAAAGGTTACAAGGGGCACTTAAAGGCAGACTTTCCCTAGGATTTGGTGATGCCCAGCTCCCTGCTCCTCCTTCACGTCCCTGTCAGGAAAGAAAACACCACCTGCGTTCTGCTGAAGGGCACCGTTAACACTAGGCTATCGAAACCGTACCATACTTCACAGTGAAGAGTGACAACGTTGGTTTTTAAAAAACCCAGAAAGCTGAGGTGCAGCTCTGGTGTCTGTCAGTGCACGAAAAGGAACAGGGCCTGCTACACAGCTGACAGGTTCGATGGGTCTACCAGGCAGAACTGACAGCCAGACCTTAAACCTTCCTACTCCAGCCCATTTCAGTGGTACTGCTTTACCCCACACCGCCAACACCCCATGCCCAAAACACAGCAGTTCTCAGCCAGGGACGTTCTGCCCCATGTCCACATTCAAGCTACAGCTACTACACCACCATCCCAGATTTTTACAAGTTTTTTTATGACCTGAATGGAGGGAAAGACAGCTGAGAAGTCTGTCTAGTTTCCCTGTCAAAGCAACATGACAGTTTCCTCCTGTATGTCCCACCACCAGCTCATTCTCTGCTCCTACAAGCTTACACAGTTTCCACATTCATAAACAACTTCTCTACTGCTCTACCTTTTCCACACCCACACTCTTTCGCCAGGACTCACTCTCCATCCCTTATCTATGGATCTCTGTCAAAGCTTCTGGACTCGAGCGTTTCTTCGTGGCTTAGTATTAGGCGGTGGGGCTTGAAGGAAGATACCGCCTTTGCCTGCCACCTGCCGAGCCCCTGCCTGCTGCAGACCCTCTGCCAACTCCCACGGACAACGGGGGGCTACCAGCAACGACAGAACCGCACCTGTATTGACTAGAAAAAGGTATCGACGCCAACACCAAAACCTCGCTGAAGCTGCAGGGACGGAAACACGCCTAAGAGCCAGGAAAGAAGCGGCCAGGTGCGTGGCACCCGGGGGCAGCGATGGCTCCTGGTGTCAGTGGAGCCAACCGTCCCCTCGGGCTGGAAGGAGCGGAAAGCGGTCGCTGAAGACGCGACTCCGCGTTTTACCTCAGGAGGCCGCGCGAGCCCGGCGCGGGGTCGAGCCCTCAGGAAACGCCACCCGGCCGGGAGCCCGCGCCCGCCCCGTCCCCTACCTGAGCACTCCGTCCGCCGCCACCTCGGCGCCCAGAGCTGTGCGCAGCTCGCCACGGTCGCGTCGGGGTACGGGCAGGGCCGCGCTACCCCGCTCTCCAAACAGGGACCCGGCGGGCTCCTCACGGCGAGGCCGCCGCCACCTTCAAACCGCCGGGCCCGCGCCCCGCCGCTCTCCACAGCGCCGCCGACCGCGCATGCGCGGAGGCACCAACGGCCGCTCCGTTCGAAAGTAAACGGGCGGCGGGGCGGGGCGCGCGACCGGTAACGGCCGCGCCAGGGACAGAGAATCATGGGGTCACGCGGGCTGGAAGAGACCCTTACAATCACCGAGCCCAACCACAGCCTGACCCTGCCCAGCCCACCTCTAGACCACATCCCCAAGTACATCCACATGCCTTTTAGATCTCTCCAGGGATGGGGACCGCACCACCTCCCTTGGGAGCTTGTCCCAATGCCTTTCAGTACAGGAATTCTTCCTGATACCTGACCTAAATCTCCCCTGGTGCAGTTTAAAACCATTCCCTCACACCCTATTGGATTGGATTGCTCCAAACCCCTCACCAGCTTCATCGCTCTCCTCTGAATACACTCCAGCATCTCAACATCCTTCTTGGAGTGAGGCACCCAAAACCAGACACAGTAGTCAAGTCGTGGCCTCGCCAGCCGCAAGAGCATGGCTGCCCCTCTGTGAGGGGATCCACGCAAAACACCGCAGTTAAAGCAAGCAGTGCTGACAGTACTGCACGAGTGGATGGAGCTCAATGGCAGGAGAGCGCCACTGAATCCCACAGCTTCCCCTCTCATCCCAGCTCCCTGCAGCCCTCCGGCATCCTTTAAGAAATGAGGAAGGGGGTCTCACTGGAGTGAACATTCAAGGTGGAGGGAGAGCCAGACATAGCACGAAGCAGGAAAAGTGCACAGCAGGAATGATACAAACCCAATGCCATCGTCAGCAGCAATGCAGTGACGGGGGAAGATAATGGAAGAGCTGTAGGGTCTGCCCTTTTGGTCCATTACCAGAATCAACATCTTACCAAAGCAATTCTTCTTCACAACGGGGGGGGGGGGAGAGAAATTTAAGCTGAAGCTGGAAACTAAGAGGCACAGAAACTTCTGAGAGCTGATTCAGGGGAACAGAAAAACACAGATAAATGGAAGCAGTAACATTCAGTTTCAATACCAGCCTGTTTTCCACTACTGAAGACAGTTAAGGTATTTTAAGTGAAGCAAAATTGCAATTACCTTAAGTCAAGACTGGGTAATTACAATGAATAATAGAAATGTTTTCTTCTTTCTGAGCAAAAACTGAGATTGCAGTAGAAAGTGAAGGGATTAGGACTATGGTTACTGTCATCTAGGATGCTGCTCTAGCACAAGATTTTACCCAAGCACCCCACGTTCTGTAGGTATTTCTCATACTCTAGATTATTCTATATTTACAGTTCATTGTAAAAGTTATTCTCAGGTGTTATATTTACAGCACATTTGAAAGGGAAATTAGGTTTAATTTAATAACGATATCTGTATATATTTTTTATTTTACAACACATTTTATAATATATTTAATATTATTTACTATTAGAATATAAATTATAATACATCATAATTGTAATATAAATCATAATACATAATTCAAGGTCAGGCTTGATGGGGCTCTGTGCATCTTGATCTAGTGAAGATGTCCCCACTTACTGCAAGGGTGTTGGACTAGATGACCTCCAATGGTCCCTTCCAACCTTACACATTCTGTGATTCTACAATCATTCAAAAGCTACCTAAACATCTGCCTTAAAATTGCTATTCCGATATACAAATACCTCAGACACCTCCAATCTGTCCTTGAACATGCCCTTCTAAAAGTTCCTCCCCAGCTTCCTTGGAGGCCACTTCAGGTACTGAAACACCACTATAAGATCTCCCCATTGCCTTCCCCAGCCTCAATAACCCCAACTCTCTCAGCCTGTCTTCATAGGAGATGCTCCAGCCCACCAATCACATTTGTGGCACTCCTCTGGACCAGTTCCAACAGTTCCATGTTCCTCTTACGTTGGGGTCTCCAGAATTGGACACTGTACCCCAGATGGGGTCTCACAAGAACAGAGTATAGGGGGAGAATCCCCTCCCTTGACCTGCTGGCTTTTGATGCAGTTCAGGATACCACTGGCCTTCTGGGCTGTGAGCACACCTTGTCAGGTCATGTTGAGCTTGTCATCCGCCAACACCCTTCTTCTAGGTGTTTGGGGTAAAGCAGGGAAATTCCTCCCTTACCGTTTAATACTTTCAAGCCAGAGAACTTAATTGAAGGCACCAGATTTAAGAGTTGCTTGCTCTGTCAACACTGTTCTTTAAATCACCTTACCCCTAGTTACAAGCTGACCTGCTGACTCTGCTCATCCCACCTGCTGATGATATGAGACACTAGAGTCCTACATACCCTTGTTTCTACAGATCAGTTTGGGAGTGCCCTTTCTTATTCCCTGCTTCCGCTTCTAACCCAGCCAGCCGTTTCACAACTTGGGCCAGCCTGCATCCATCACAAAGGTGGGCTGGATCCACCTCTCTGTGAGCTCAAGCAACCACAAAGAACTAGATGAAACCTAACCCAGAAAATAACTTGTTTTTCAGAGAACGGATCCATTGGCTGGAGGATTATGCCACAAAATGGGTCATTGTGCCAGACAGGTCATTACTAAGCCACCTGCTGTGGGTATGTCAAGATGATGAGAGCACATTTCATAAGTGAAATGAGCAGAACATGTGCATTTACTGACACATCAGTAATTCTATTACAGAGATGTCATCTCAAACATTTTATTTACTATTTAAACAAGAAAAAGTATTATTAAACCAGATATACAAATATTCATCTCCAGTTTATTCTGCCTTCATGCCTAATTTATAGAGGAGGCTGCAACCATGGGGATGTTCTGTTGTTAGCATGACATTAACTGCCCCACAGTAGCAGAGCTTTACTAATGAAATTTTGGGAATAAGCATCTTCTAGCAGAATTCTGTGTCTGGCAGATACTACCCTGGAAAAGACAATGGGCCAGTGTTCAGGGCACACAGCTGAGGCTCTGCGAGAGCCAGAGCCGTTCTGAAAACACAGGCTTAAGAGACAGCCCTGAAAGATGCTTCTGCAGTTTCAGGCAGGTGAAATACAGAAAACCTGCTTCAGAGGTTCACCCCATTAAAAAAAATACCCCATTTGAAAAAAATAATCTGCATTTCTAGAAAGCTATTGTGTGGCAAAAGGCACAAACCCACAGGAGCTAAGAAATGAAAATGCCATGCAGCCAAAATAAATGTGCAAACAAGTCAAGGTTTGTAACTGAACATATTTTTAGAGCCAGCCATGCAGTTAGAGAAAATACACTCCAGGTGTGAAAAGCCTTCTTCAGGTTGACAGTACAACTAACCTGCAAACTAAGGCTTTGGTTCCACTGCACATGTCAAACTGCTAGCTGCATGGTACTGGTTTGTTATAAACACCTTGTGAAAGGGAGCAGAAAAGGGAGTATGAACTGTGCAGCCTGAGTGAAGGAGTCTGAATCTGAGAGATTCCAAACAGCTCAAATGAGAAAGAGGTAATCCGAGCATGTAGGTAAGAGAAAAAAAATGTGAAAGCTTGCAGGGAAAGAAGGGAAGCAGCACAGTAGGACAGAGGAAGACTCCACTGTCACAATATTGCTCAGGCAAGTTTTCCCTATGACAGCTGTGCACAGAACTCCACTGGTTGTCAGCTCCACATTTTTTCTGAAGTGTCTGTCTGCAACACCCTCAGATTTTTGCCTCAATTTCAATGCTGAACCAATTACTCTACTTACCAGTTCTTTTTCTCATGTTAGTGTATTTGAGATAAGTTTTCCAGCCTAAGCCTGTAGCTGTCCATGGTATCGAGCTACTCACAACCCCTCCCCAACCTCATGAATGTCTAAATCTGTTTCATTTCTTTTGAAAGATCCTTCTCCAGCTCATCAATACTCTAATTTTTGTCATGGTTGGTGGGAACATAGTGATAAACTTTACTCCAGAGTCTCTACTAAGTGCACTGCAACAACAGAGACAACTTTCTAGTAAACCAGTGCCCAAAAGAGTCCAAATAGCAGAGGCACTCAACCTGGGAGTAGTTTTGTTTTCTGGGGTTCATGCATTACAGAATATAGAATTTAAAACCTCTATAATCCTTTTCTTTCTAACATCCACCTCAATGCACCAGGAAGGTCTTAAGAAAAAAGCTACAGAAGCTGAAGACCAAACAAGGGAGCTTTTCACAATAAACTGTAATATAAATAACTAACATGCAGGCTACAAATTCAAGATGAAGCAAAATTTAATCTGAAACCCTGCCGTTCTAGGGCTGACATACTTGTTTCATACCACAATCTGGTGTCACTGATATGAAGTTTTGACTACTGAGCACATTACAAAACCTGTCATGCACTTTATTTAGTTTCCTCTGTTTGTTTTCAGTGTTGTTTTATAGAAATTTAATAGCGTATCAAAGGTCCTTGAATATAACAGCTTTTGGGGAAACTTTTCCTCAGCTTTAAAACACACCAAGCCAGCAGAACACATACAGGACTCCCATTTCAAGGGATTCACAATCAAAAATGGGAATATCTTTACAGGAATAAAGTCTCCCATCAATTTCTGTACATACTGAAGCAATATCAACTTTCAATGAGTTGTGTGCCTTCTGAGTAGCTACAACTTACAGTTAAGAAGAGTTTGTAAACTTTACATGCTTTCTGCTCCTAAGTTTCTTTTCATAAAGTCTACTTGATCCAGATGTAGGACATCTGTAATTGTTTCCAGCCTCATGACCAGCATCCCTGCCAGTAATTCGGTGACATGCAGAGTTGAGGAAACATTTATAGTTAAAAGTGGTAGAGCCTACAAGTATGAAGACATTCTTAGTTATAAAGCAGCAAAAAAAATCAGTGATCTACGCAGCTTACTGTATAATAGGAGCAGTTGTTAAGAAAACATACCGATTTCTTCATTTTCAAGCTGAAAGCAAGATACCTTTCTTTCTTTCTTCCTGGCACACCCACTGTTTCTCTTCAGCTTTTGAAATTGTGTAAGAGCAGAGACCTGGTTACACAGAATTTACCAGGTTCTCTTGCCAAGGTTAAGTCTCTTTCACCAGCATTTTGTTCTACTTGAAATTTTTTCCAGTTGTTTGGTATCAAGACATTATTCAGGGGTTACTGTTTGTCTATCCTCTTACACTACCAAAACAGCAGAAGCAGACAACTTACTGGGCATGCTTTGATCCACCAGAAGACACCATTCTATGAAGATGAAAGGTTGGTCTTTGTTCCAGGCTCCTCACATCCAGCATATGGCTCTCCCATGCAGAAAGGCCTCACACAACCAGGGGCTATTCTACTTCCAGTAGTGGGAGACAAAGAAACAGGGTGAACTTCTCTCAAGCTGTCCCCCTGAGTTCAGCATGGCTTTCATCCCTCCTAGCTTACCTGCTCTAGGTGATCCTGCCTCAGCATCGAGGGCTGGACTAGATGTCCAGAGGTCCCTTTCAACCCCAACCATCCTGTGATCAGATAGTCCAACTATAAGATGCTAAGATTCCAATTTGGTCCAATAATGCTGCTCCCTGGAATAAAAGTCCTACCTGGAGGAGTTTATATTATAGATTAACTTTGGTCCTTTTGATATTTTAAAGGTTTTTAATGTGTCTGCTATTTTAAGCCCATCTGAAAAGCTAAATTTCTACTTCAAAATCCTGAGAGCAAATTAACATATGGCCTTCACCTCCACATCTTTGGTTATTTTTATTGGAACTGAAGAACAGTGACCAAAGAGTGGTTAGAGATAATCTAAACAACACAGAGCAGTGTTCTGACACCAAACAGCTTGAAAAGTACACTCAATGTCACAGCTTGAATGTTAGGAGGGAAACTTTCAAGTTCCCAATTCCACTGCTCAGTGAAGTCAGAGGCTACAATTTATTCATCTTCACATGCAGGCAGAAAACTGCTCCATGACTTAAAGTTATTTGTAGTTTGCATCCCAAGCCTCCCAAACAACTCTTCTCTCCCCAACAATGTAATTGATGACATCACCTCAAACTGCCAACTTTTAAGGGGAAAAAAGCACTGGATGAGCTCAGGCTTGCTCCTGCAGAACTCTGGAGTGCCACCCTGTGGATGCTGAAATGTTTGAGCTTCCCACATTTTGGTCAACAGGCGTGTGACAAGCAAAGATGATTTTCTACTTAAACCAAACCAGAGTGCCAGTGGAAGAAGACAAAGGCTGCAGGCACCACCTGAACCTAATTCTCTGTAAGTATATCACAGCAGGTAAAGCATGCAAGAGGCATCCACCACAGCAAACAGACCTTGCCACAGTGCGTGGGCTGTTTGTAAACCTTAGTTGCTACAAGCCACTGGTCTCTTACCCATAATCAGAAAGGATTGTAATAATACAGCAATTTTCCACAGGATATACTTCAAAGATACTGTAAGAAGTGTAATTTAACTTACAGCACCTCAACATCCTTAAAAATACCAGTTTAAATATTTTACCTCCTCTAAGCACCCTAACATTTTACATGGAAACACCCCTAATTTAGTGAATACTTATGTACTTAAGTAGCTATTTCTTAATATTTATACCACAACAATTCTTCACCTCAAGCCTACAGAACACACCACAGGCATCTGGCTGGTAAAAAAAAGAAAGAGAGAAAAGATTTTTCAGAAGTGTAACTTTCTTCAAGCCACCTTCTCCTTTTGATGTAACCTGGAGGGTATATACAAAGACACACAGGATACAGAAACTGTTGCAAGTTTAATGTTTATTTCCCCAAGACAGCCTAGCCTGCACTCTACTTGGATAAATTTCACAAGCTAGTTTCCGCTGCTTCTAGTTTTAAACTTTAACCATGTTTCTGATGACAAGGAATGCTGCAAAAATACTCTAGTCCAACAAAGAGTTATGATCACAAAATAATCTTTATCCATTCTACAGTGTTTCAGAATTACCAGTTGATTTTAAAACACAAGGTAGATATAGATGCTAATGGTGGCTAATCTGGTATGTTTTATTATAGCAAACTGTTGTTCATGCAACACTTGTGCTCAAAGGGGAAGGCACAGCATTTCCTACAATGAGCCACCTTATAAAGAGTTCATTTTGTACAAATTTGTAACTTCACCTTTAATTTAGTGTGCAGAACCTCAAAACTGAGGCATTACTCCAATTATAAAAACACTTGCATCCTTTTTGTGCAAGTTTAAAATACAAAGTTTTCTCTCTAAAGTGGCTCAAAATAGATTGTTCATGGCTGCCTACATCTAAGATAAAAAGAGTCTAAAACAATTGGATTAGGCATATTAAAGGTGTTCAAACCATGACTTGATTTGTACATCTATTCACACCTCTCTTTTTTCGGTCTTTATTCGGCAGTACATATGCACCAAATTTCATTTTTAGAAGTTTCCATATCATTTTCATAGAAAACAAAGTTTGAAAACAAGTAACATTGAAACACAGCACGGTATTCTACCACAACAGAAACATTTGGTTACAGGACTCAACAAAATCTAAAAATGAACTATGCTGTAGATTACCACATGCAAAGGTCTTCATGTTATCTTTGAAAATGAAAAGGATGAGATTTTTATTACCACATTTTACTGTTTTCTACTATTATGGCAACTTGTGTACTGCAACACAGTCTATTTGAAGGGAAATGTATGGGTGGTGTTTTTTTTTTCCATGCAAAAATCTACAAATTAGTTTTGATGATATGGAAAGCTTTTCATAACATCAAACATTCATCTGGTGCAAATGCACAGGGAAGCCTTCCTGAAATTCTGACTTTACAAACAACTAATAAGCCATACAGGAAAGAAATTAAAAAGAACAAAAAAAAAGAAAAATAAGAGGGAAAAAAAACCAAAACAAAAAGAAACAAACGGAAAAAAAAAGAAACACAGGCTGTAGGAGTAAACCAGAGTCTGCTGCTAAACCGGTCTTTGTTTTTGTGTCCAGTGTAAGTTAACACTTATGAACTCATTTTGATGATTTACTAGGTTTATTATCAGCCCCCTGAAGGCGAATCAAGCTTGCATGCGTTCACATACAGCATCACAACCATACTCTCGTACACACGCCACTCCAGGACTAGGAGCCTGCTTCAGGACTGAAGAGCCCCGTATTTGAAACGTGAGCCTGGCTCCACAGCATCGAGTCCAGACATTCATTCACTGTTGTCCATTCACACGGTGCTTCATAGCAAGGCCTGGGCTCGTTCTCCTTGGACTTATGTGGGCATCCTATTCTCTTATGCTTACAAGGCTTGATGATGATAGTACTGCATTTTTCCCCCCAATTGCTCTAGTAAGTCATTGTTCCTTCTCAGGCACTGAAGATCTTTGACCTGTAGCCCTTTTTCTTTGAACAATCTAAATAAGCATTCAGTGTGAAGTTTTTCATTACATTTTGCCACTCATTCTCACTCGCACCCACTCGCCATCTTGACTTCATTTGGGCTTTTCTGTGATTCCAAATGAAATCTTCACATTTTCTTCCCCGATTTAATGCAGCAGCGGATCCCATGAGCCAAGATTGATGGATCAAACCTTTTTTTTTTTATTCAGTGCTGCATTGTACCTAACTTCCAAAATACCACTCTAAAACTGGAACCCTTCTGCTGGTACATTGGCAGATGAATTGAAACCAAATGTTCCGCCTTGTATCGCTTCTGGAACAAGGCTAGGATCTTCATCAATCTGTAACAGAACAAGAACACTGTGAGTAGGAATAGAAAGACAAAAGGCTCACTAAAAAGGAGCCAGATACTCTTTAGGATTATCTATCTTCACCTAACAATTCCTTCCATCAAGTCTTACCACTCTTTCCCCCAATTCAGTAAATCAAAGATCTGCACTACATGTTTAAACATGTGAGTGAAAACACTCATCTACCTGTGAAATTACTAAAATATTCAAAAATTACTGAAATATTCAAAATAGTTTGTTTCTTAAGCAGCAGAATCTCAAATTAGGTACTCAAGTCAGCAGGGAGCTCATCAAATGTGAAATGCCAAACTTAGTCAGAAGCCAACAGCCCAGTATTTTAATCCCTAGAGATGAGGTCTAAATTAAGCATCAGACCTTTAGATACCCCATCATGAAGAATGGCCAGATATGCAACAGGTTCACATAAGGGCTCATTCTTCACTGAAAACCCAAACAAATGTCATGAAGCAGGCTTTAGAGCTGCTGCCTTTATCTTGAATTGTCCTTATAAACAATTACAAAAGTAGATTCCAGAGCTATTAAACACTTACATCATCTGAAGAGAAGAACTGATCAATGATCTCATAAGCCAGTTTGTAGATGTCTTCATTTTCATGATTTTGTAGCTGTTCAATTTTCTCCAGGCCTACAATAAACACACAAGAAATGGAGGAGTTAAAATATCACAGTCAGGCAAAACAACTCCCCTCTCCTTAACTAGAAGCATATGTAGGAATAAAGATGCTGTTAAACTCATCTGACATGCTTAAAGCATAGAAATTTCTGAGATTTGAGGAAATGCATTAGAGATTGAAGAATACCATGACAAAACCATTACTGTATAGAAGGCCAACTCCAGCAGAGGTAGTATTTCCTTCTCTTCTTGCTACACATGCTAAACTAATCTGTGGAATCGTGGTGAGGGCCAAGCACTAGGACATGCACCCTCATCACAAAAATATCTGTGATAGCCCCAAGCTGACATCACACATCCACACACTGTTGGTTGTGCATATGCCACCAGTTACAGACCTGTGCATTGATTATACAGCAACCAGCACTAAGCTATTGGCAGCCATGAGCAGAGCAAGCAACCACATAAATATTCTTCAAGTTCTGACAAGCAGAGCTTTAGGCACGAACACCTTTTCTCTCTCCCCACCATCACCAATCAATTAAGTTCCCACCCCTCAAGATTTTGTATTTTAAAGACTATTCAACTCCATGTTAACAAAATCCCAGAGTTTTCCACCTGTGCCCAAATGTCATACCACTGTTCTTTCATCTTTGAAGAGTTTTAGTCAACTTAACTAGCAATTAGTATAGAGAAAGTCTGAAATATTAAGCTACTTCTGCAACCATTGTATGTAGATCACACACACACATTCACCTAGGCACGATGTGAGCATCATTAAGGTAAGCATATCATGCCTACATTAACAGGAACTAGTTTATCAGGTACATCAGCCTGTTAGAAAATTGGCAGCTAAGAAACTTACTGCCATTATCTGGCTCCCCCACATATTACTTGATCACTAACATCATGAGTTCAGCAAAGTGAAGGATATTCACTTTGAAGGCATGAGAAGGTCACTTTAAGGTTTGCTTAAAATATCTGTGCTAACACACACTGAAGACAACAGCATATACACATGGGAGGAAGCCAAACCATCAGTTTCTGAAAAACAGCATCAAAGAGTTCAGCATCATACCTCCACACTCTTCTATAAGATTGGCTATGGTTTCTGCTTCATCTTCAGCCATTTTTAATATATTACTTAGTCCATCCAGAACCACTTGCACAACTTGTGCATCTTTTACCGTCAGCAAATTGCAAAAGGGAGGAATTACATTTTGTTGAATTAAGTATGCCACCTAAGGGGGAAAAAGCAGCAAATTGTTACATCAGGAGCCTGAAAAAAAACAATCCACCACAAGCAAAGGTGCCAACAAGTTTAGTGAAGTCAAAGTACGCAAAGTTACCCAACAATGTAAGAGTGGCCTGTAAAAATTATTGGTTTAGAATATAAAGGGGTTAACACTTATGAATTGTGTTACAGATATATTTCAATTTGGGAACATAAAAGTAGTAGATATGTTTTCAACCTCATCTTGAAGAATGACACCATCAGCCTAACCTAGCTACAGATTTAATGCTCCAGACTTAGAAAAAAATAGTGTATTTCTACTCAATGGCTATTACAATCATCACAGCCCCATCCATAGGGTGAAAATAAAGCAGAAGGATGTCAAATGACTAAGAATCTCATCAGAGCCTAAATGCAGTAACAGAAGGGTTTCCATCCAACTCTCCACTGGTACCCCTAATCTCAGGTCATTCCAGAAATTGACTCGTAAATCCCTTGTGGAGAAGGGAAGAGTTTCTGAACCAGGGAGCGACACAGACTTTCATCATCTTGGCCCAGAAGCTGTTAACCAACCCAGCTGATGTACACTCTTCAATTCACCCAAGATGGATAATGGACATTTTCTTAATGTTTGACTCACTTGGTCTTTTCTTCCACTGATCGTTAAGTTGCTTATTGCCCAAGCAGCTTCTTTCTGAGTACCAAAGTCACCCTAAAAATACAACCAAAACCAGAATTAATCATTCCAGCTTTCATGTTATGCAGTATCCTAGTACCAACTTGTGTCTGTTGCAGTCCACCCTGCATGGCACCACTGTATTGGTTTTCAGTGAGCAGGTAACTAACTAATCTTGTAGGTGCTCAGGTCAGCTCCCAGAACATTCATTCCTTCCCCACAACCCTGTTTTTAAATTGATCTTCCAAGGAAGGGAACTTGTTTGCATCAAAAGTAAACAAGTGTAGTACCCCACAGTCTCACAGTCCTTATCAACAGCTGTCATATGACGCTGAGTGATAAGCAGTAAGTGTCAATTTTGATAATACTCCATACATACTATAAGCATGTCTGTCTCCAAAGTTAGTCTGCTCAAGCCAGTCTACTAATTGAAAAGGTCTCCAACTGCTCTCAGGGATCAATAAATAGGCAGTTATTTAAGCTATTTCTGAACAGCTTGTATGTTACTTAGGGGAAAAGACAAGTATTTCTTCAATCTCAACCTGAGACTCTGAACTGAAGCAAGAAAATGCATCTTTGTCATGGCTCAACACACCATAAAGTTGGTATTTCTGGCTTTCCTCCACATTCTGGGGAAAAAAGTTGTGAATAACACAAAAAGTTGGAAAAGTTTGAAAGACAGAAGCATTGTGTTGTTCCCATTTAAAAACACACTTGTAGCTACTCCTCTTTCTCACAAGGCAGATCCTTGGGAGCACAACATGGTTTTAAGACATGAACACCCAACAACTGAAAAGGAATACAGGTATCTGAAATGACGACCCATTAGCATTCAATCTCTAATCTTTCAGAAGTAATGAGAGACTCTGCAAAAAAGAGGGGGTGGGGGAACATTCAGAAGTGGTTGTAAGCAACTACTTGACTTTACTGTTTAATAAAAAAGGTAATAACAGCATTCATCTCAAAAAGCTTCACCTACTACTGAAAAGCAGCCTCCATCCATCCAGCATGCTGCTTTTCTATGGGGAAAACGCTAAAGACACAAAAGCTATGATTATTTTCTATGGCCACCTATTTTTTATTGATGCAGTTTTACTTAAGGAAAAAAGCCACAGATGGAAGAGCCCCAGCCTATAATCCAGTGTCATTATGTGGAATGCTCTCAGGCTAGATAAATGCAGTAAAACAAACAGGTTAACAAATGCCACTGTTGAGCACTTCTTTACATTTCCAGGTAATAGCGGGAAGAGGGAAGGATGAAGCCCCTAAGCTCTGGCAAAATGCTGAGAACTCACTTTTCCCACCCAGACCTCTTCACACAACATATTATAAAGATTTCTATCCCCATTGTTTATAAAAATGAGAAGAATTTAAATGAGATTTAAAAGGACCCGAGATCCCCAGACCTGTTTCCTGCCCCAAATACATCTGGCACTCATCACCTCACAGCACTTCACAAAAAGAGTATCAGCAGTAATGTATTTTTATCTTGCAACATATGACAAACACCCCTCAAGTGTATAGTTTTACCCCTGCCCTCTTCCCCCCCCCCCCCTTTATGGTATGATATAAACCACGAAGCATGGAATTCTCTATCGCTTCCCCCAATTAAGGAAACAAACAGTTAAATCCTCCTTGTTATCTAACCTTATCTAGAAGATGTATTATCATTGGAACAAGGTTTGCATCTATTACTGCCTGAACTTGCTGCTGATTTCCTGCAGTGATGTTAGATAGGAACCACACTGCTTCCTGCAAAATAAAATTTTGAGAAATTGTTAATTCAGATAGTCTCCTTTCACTCCAGAAAGATGTTATACACGCACATTTTTAGAGCTGCAACTTCTAAGTAGCTAATCTTAAATACAACCAAGTACTGTATCAGTTTTATTGCACATAGCTGAACTCCTGTCCTAGAAGTAGGCAGGATGTACATGTATCAAAATACAGACTCCACGAGGCTCTTCAGTCTTTCACTGTTCCCAAGTTACAACCAAACCCTCCAAAATCCACAGATTAAAAGGACAAAAAATTTGAAGATAAGAAAGAGTTGCAGGGCTACAAATGAGCACTCACAACTGATTCCATTCCTGAGCTATAAACACTACAGCAGTTTCCTGGTGATGGTGAGATGAGCTCCAAAATGCACTGTAGCATCATGTTTTCCAGACACGAATTATGTTCTTTACCTGCCTCGTAACATTTCTTTTCTTAGCATCAATCAACAAGGAAGTGCAACCTTTATTACTTAAATGCTTGCTTTTCAAGAATACTGTAAAGCACATGATCCTTTATGATGAGCCTGGGACTCTCCTTCCAGCAGCACCCAGGAGCAGGTGCCTAGCAGAGTGGGTAAGGGATCTTTGCCCCAGTAGACCCTCCCAGTCCAAACAGTTGAAATTCTCAGCTAAGACAGACACTGTATCTGGATTCTTATGGCTCCAGAACACTCTTCCCCACCCTTTTAAGTGGGGATCTGTAATTCAAACAGGAAATAACAGATTCACATAAAACATAAGTATATTCAGAGCATCAACTTTAGATCTTACAGTTGTTACATTTCTCCCTTCCTAGCAAGTTTCCAGCATTCCTCCTCAATTTCCCTTCTCCTCTCATCTGCCACGATGACTTCCAGACAAATATTTCCCCTCACACAAGATTCAGTAATTCTCACAATTCACTCAACTGAGTCTCTCAGATCAGATCACAGGATCACTTCCATTAATGAACCTGTTAGAGATTTAGGATGCTTAGGCTTGTCATGGTGGGCTTGGTCTGGGCTTTAATCATCGGCGATGTTGTAAAGTGGCACCCCAGAAGTTAACAACATGCCTCAGATGCACTCCGGAATCAGCACTGCATGATCAGTGCCCCCATTTAAAGCCTTTTCTATACATTCTCACACACATTCCCCCACACCCCACCCCCAGCCCACTGATCACACACACTCCATTCAAAATGACATCCAATTATCTCTATTTCATCACTTCCAAGAGAGTCTGCTTAATTAAAGTGACATTTCACATATCAAGAACTCTAACTTTTAAGTCAACAACCAAATTACAAGATAAAGCTTCAATTTCATAAAAATTCAATTAGAAGAACCAGGAAACAACATTTTTGTCAGGTTTTCCAGCTCTTGAGAGGATTTCCTATGCATGTTAACTGCAGGAAATAAAATCTCAGCACACTGCCTGCTCTTGCCATAAACTGGTTACTGAAATCTCTACCACAACATCTTACGTGGAATCCAGAACATCTAAGCCAAATATAAAAACTTATCAGTTGGGTGCAATCTTTGCAGTTACTTACCTTATTAATTTTTTCTTTGGGATGTGTCAGAAGTGCTGGAAAATGTGAAAGAGCTTCACAATTCAGAACTACCTGTGTCTGTTCATCGGTACCAGTGACAATGTTTCCTACAGCTCTCAGTGCAGCAGTCTGAAACAAAACATTTTCTTTAAAAGAGAGTTCTTTTAATCAAAGATTTTTCTAGTTAAGAGCATTCTTTCAAACAGCCACAGTTAAACAAGCAGAAGATTTTATGCAAATGCTGTACCACATAGGAAAAAAGTATTCTTTCAACTTCAACGTGAACTATCAAAAGAAAATAGCTACTTTCTCTAGTATTACATTTAGCAACACTTCCTTAAATTTATCCAAAAACTTACCTGAACTTTAACTTCTTGATGACTGAGAAGAGGAACCAAATGAGGGACTATTCCGGAGTCTATCACCATCTGGATCTGTTCATTGCCAGCATCCGTTAGATATGAGAGTGCCCAGACTGTATCTACCAATATCTAACAGTACAAGAATTGATTTGCCATTAGTACAGAAGTAGAAATCTTATTAAAAAGTTTAAAATATAAAAAATTCTCATCGTTTTATTGCATCAATTCTGGTTTTACAAAAGCCCATTTTGTTTTACAAGCTTCATACATTCCACTCCACAGAAGTCTAAAATATAACCACTGTTCAACTTGTTCTAGCTCCAAAGAATACTCAGAGATTTCTTTTAAAATCAGCTAAACTGGTAACACCACAGCTTCAATTCTGAAGGATATAGCAAAAGTGGTTCAATTATATCTGCTCTTTTCATGAAGTACTGCTGGACAATGTGAGATGTGAAAGACTCAACCCTGAAAGGAAGGTAAAAGCTTTGAATTTTTTTTAAACTTCTGCTGCAGCAGCACATTCAAGGCAGAATTCCCTCTGTGTGTGTGTGTGTGCACACAAGTGTGTATTCCCACACAGAAAAGCCAATTTAAGAAGCAGGAAACCTGAGCATTTCAGGCAACAGTCTACACAAGAATTGAGTGAGCATGGTCTCAGGTGACAACTCTTGACCAATTCAAACACAGCCATCTCAAGAAATTCAAATAAAGCTTAACTTCACCTATTTCTAGACAAGAAATTAGACTGCATAATTAATATGTAAGCTTTAGTTAGTATATTTAAACATACTTTGATAAAGCATTAACTTAGACAACTGAGCTACAACTTCACTAGGAAGTACAGAATTACATCTGAAACAATTCTGCCTTAAATTTAGGCAAAAAGCTTCATAATTTCAGTAAAGTATCACTAATTTTCTTCCCTATTAAAATAACCTAATGCTCTTATTTAACACCTGAGTTACATCTAAAGCTAACATTTTGCATATGCAGCAGACACTGATTTTTCTTTCACTGCCCTCATTTTCATTACCTCAAACTTCAGTGTTAATCAAAAAAATCCTGTATATATGTGTCAGTGTTCACAGAAATACAACTGAAATTGCATTTTTTATCTTCAAGCATAGGGAAAGTACGTGCAAACAAGCACTTGCAAAGATAGAGAAACACCAGGTAGAACTCATAACTGATATTTAAAAATAAGCAGTTGAAGATATCAAAGTAAGTTTGCCATAATGAAAGAAAACACAGAATATTTTTTAAAAAGAAAAATAGTTATGACAAGCTTTATACTGCCACTAAAATTTTTGAACACAAAACTGGGTTTAAGTGGTGTTACTTACATTTACATCTGTGTGGTGAATTAAAACACAGAGCGCTGGAAGGATCTGAGGAAGAAAAGAAGCACCTGATGGTTACTTTTAAGGTAGACAGATACTCCACTTGAGTTTAGTTAAGCTGAGCAGTAATTCAGTCACCTCCTGAATGGTTTCCATTGGTGGAGGAGGATCTTTGTGACGACACAAGTTGACCATGACCCAGGTAACATTTCTTAAGAAAGTTATGGGAATAGATGGGCTGATGAAGGACAGCAGTGGTTTCACTACTCCAAGACTAATAACGTAATCTCTACACTGGGGCCCATCACCTGTTGGAGACAACAAAGAATTGTGAATGGCAAGAGATGATCTTTGTCTTCATAAATCTGAATTCTGCACACTGGAAACTCTGATTATTTAAAATATAAAGTTAAAGAATGTAGGGCTTGGAAAGATCCATATAAATAAATATATGTGGGTACATCTATCAAAGACATTTCTATAAAGCTTTAGCAGAACCTGTGGCTGCCAGCCTAATTGTTTAAACTACTCATTAAAAACTGCTGAATTCTTAACAGAGAAGTGTTGCATGATTTATAGCAGATGTACAGACTGTGATGGTGGTGGGCACAGGAAATGGGGTAGTAGACAATGCCAAACTACTGAGAACAGCTGGTAGCCCAAATGTACTTCTCAAAGTCCCTTTGCAAAGTTTATAATGAATGCTAAACCACCCCAAGAGTAGGTCAAAGTTGCCTGAAAACAGGTATTGTCTTCATATCTGACAGGCAAATGCACTTCCATCACTGCCTAGGTATCACTACAGCTGCCTCAAAAGCAGCACCTGACTTGTACTACACTCACATCATCACCAGTTACCAGTTGAGACAGTTACCACACAGGGGATTTTACTGGTTTGCTTCTTAAGAAGGACCAGGCATTTATGGAGTATTAGACTGCAGAACTCTCAGTATGTCAGAGCCAGTATTAGTCCTCAAGCAGCACAAACAGCAGCTGCTAACTAGCACTTCTGCATGGGTGAGGGGGAAATCAAGTGAAAGATCTAATGATCACATGAATTCCATAGAATTCAACACAATGTAAGCAAGCTCAGGCAAAATTTCAGAACTCAGTGTAAAACCAGTTATTTTAAATGTTTTTGCCAGTAATTCCTTTTAAGCATGTGTTTTTGGGTGCATACCATCAAAACACAACAGAGAAAACAGGAGTAGGTTAAAAACAGGACAAATTGCCTTCTGTCTTACAGCTAACATCTCCAAGTTCTAACACACAAAATCCTACCTAGTTTATTCATTCAATACCAAAAGAAACTTATTTTTTAGTGGCAGGAGTAACACAAACCTATGATATTTCCTAAAGCCCACACGGCTTGCTCACAAACATTTTGATGAGGTGAATGCAGCAGTCTCAGAAAAAGTGGCACAGCATCTGGAAGATAAAAACAAAAACCCCACACAATTGTTAAGAAACACACCTCTCAAAAGTCAAAGTCATTCACATACTTAGGTCTTAAATAAAACTGCAACACTGCATGGAACATTCTATTCCTGGTTACACACTGGTCAAAACTTTACTAACTTCACAGATAATACCAAAATAAACCACACTAACAATTCTTCCTGCATTGCAATTTATAATATTGTAGAGCCTGCAGTTCAGAATATTATGGAAGCAACTCTCAAAATAAGCTGACATTTGTCTGCAAGTCTCACAAGTTTATTGAAGCTTGTCAGGACTCCAAATTTAGTTATTCTCACTGAATTTAGAAATTCTGTGCTAAGTTATTTATCAGAGCTTATTGCAATGTACTAACTGTTTAAGACCAACTTCACTCATTCAAACCACCCAACTGCAGAGTCAGTAGGTACACATCTGTGTTACTGAGCAGTCACATAGTGAGAGAAAAAACCACAGGCTTTTAACTTCTTTCCATTTTACCAGTGTACAATACCCTACATTCTCTCACATCTTTCCTAGCAGTGAAGTATGTGTCAGTTGTGTGTCCTAACACACATAGAAAGCCAATACTGAGGCATCTTCTGTATATGCTCCAGTGTGGAGCTTCAGGGAACGCAGTCTGTAACTTCACCTGTGGCTCTAGCAAGAGGAAGCTTGGTTGATCGAGCACACACAAGCAGACATACCAGAGGAACCCCTGCTGCTGATAAAGACGCCTTACTGAAGTGTCAGCAAACTGCATGTATTTCCCTAGTATCTCCAAACTCTGCATTCAGTATCCTGAAAAACCATTATGAAGGGAAATGTACAGCAGCTGTTTCTGCAAAACTAGTCATCTTGGACAGCTCCTGAAAGCTAATACAGATGCATTTCTCAATGTGAGGTCTTCTCTCCCGACACCAAATTTCAACTCTACTCACTCAAACATCCCAGAATGACCTGACTACCACAGAAGAGATTGTTTCAAATGCTACACCTTTATGACAAATAAAGTGAGCAGACTGAGCATACAGAACGGGATTCAAAAGGCAACATAAAACACTCCAGAACTGTTATCAAGGCAGCTACTTTTCTGCCCTACGTTGGTCAGGCAGGAGAACACTCCCAGTATTTCACACTAAAGCTAAACCCGTGTTTCAAACACAGTCTACACGCACCGTATTTAGACAACCCATCCTTATTTTAACCCTGGCACTAAAATGCTTGCTTACACAATCTGAATGCCAGTTCAGTCTATAAGAAAACACCCATTTACTTTAGATCACATATTTCAGGAGAGGCTGGTATTTTCACTTAGATTTTCTCTCAAATCAAAACATTTGTCACCACAGAAAGAACAAATCGCCCGCGTTTTCCTATTTCCTCCTAAATAAAAGGGTTTTTACAATGCCTGTATGCAAGGAGAAAAAACATCCCCAGCAAACATATAAGTACTTTTGGAATGATTACAACAGACCACCTTTTTCATTTAAATAAATCAATACCAGAAATAAACCATACCTTCATAGATTACAGATATTGAAATGGCTAATATAGCGCACACACACAGACCTAGCTGAATCAGAGGTCATCTCTGAAAGAAATAATTACTATGTTTGGCACCCATCTTCAATCCATTGATAAGCTAAGTTTAAATAAAAATCAGTGTTCTAGACCAGATGGGTGGGACAGGTTATACAGTAATGAGATTTCCAAAAGAAAACTTGGGATCCGACTGCAAGAGGAAGGAGAGGATAGGAAAGAGGAAAGTTAAAAGAATTAGCAAAGTTATATACTGTAACAGTCAACTGATCTTGAAGCCAATGTAATATCAAAACATACACTCAATTTAAAAAAAATCCTTTAAGCTTAAGTCACCTGCTTAAAATTCATTTAATTCTACTATGAAGAATTAAACTATTTTTACATTAGAGATTCCTGAAAGACACCCAGCTGTTTAACAGAGAAGATAATGCTAAGAAACTTTCTTATGAATACATATTTTTTCCAAAAGATAAAGCCAATACACAGTCTGTGATAAGCCTGAAACAGTTTAGCACTAACAATGAAAAACAATCAAGTCTGATCACCAAAGTGAAAAAAGTCAAGTCGTGGAATACAGGAATATAACACACTGACATTTCAACACTGAAACAGTACCACGTATCTCAAACTGTACTTACTACATTGAATAAAAGTTCCAAGTAGTTCTAAAATAAGTCAGTATTTGATGGTTGCAGTGGTGGAGAACACACAAAAAAGATGAAGCATAATTTTGTGTCTTGTCATTGTTGGAAGCACAGCATGTTTAATGGCATCAACAGTGTGTGCTGCAGTACAACACTGATTCTAACCATTAAAGCTACCAATCTTTCATATAACACAAGTTCTGGGTATGTTTTCCTTAAATTTTCAGCAAAAGCTTGTTTTACTCTATGTCCAATTCTTCATGAGACTCATGCAGCTCTGCTGCTTCATTTGCTCAATTCAAAAAGCATGCAGAGCCTTCGTTCTGGCTTTACCAACAGAAGTACTACTTCGACTTGGGAAATGTTTAGAGTAGAGAAAAAAAGTCTGCTTTGCTTGGCAACTCAGATTTCAAGTCCAACAACAATTCCTTCCCATGCTTCAGATTACTCAAAGTATCAAGGCCAGCATTTTTTCTTCAACTTAATTTTGGAAGAGAGTTTGATGTCAGGCACCCTCTGGATTTGGTTCATATCTTTTCCTCCCTTTTCACAATAAGACAGGAAATCCTTCCACGTGAGTTGTTTTGGTTTTTTTAAAATGAGTTTTCTTGTTTGGTTCTGTTTCAAGTTTTTTTGTTGTCTGCTGTGGGTTTTTTTTTAAGTTTGAAAACTGGAAGCCAGCAGATAACAACTCTGCTAAAATAGCATGAGTTTCCAGAAGAGATTACTCACCATTAGGAAACCCAACTGAATTTAAAATCTGAGAAAATGAAGAACAAAAGCAGGTGTGCGCTTCAACTGATGCTGCTTGCCAGAGAAGAGGTAGAACATCTGGCAGGAGACTTCATGGGCAGGTCCTTCAGCGACGTGCCTGTGATTGACAACTCAATTTGAACCATCCTGGCTATCGCACGAAAGGACGAACCCTAACAGGTGGATTGGTGAACATGCTTGAGATAAGAGAGGAACAGGAGTGTGGATGCTCTTTACAGTATCATTCAGATGACCGTTCTTGTGGAAGCTAAAGCGCGTGCTTTATCAATGATCTCACATACTGTTGGACTTACTAGATTGAACTACAGCCTGTGTTTGTTCAGAGGTTCCAGAAGCAATGTTTGTCAAAGCCCAAGCAGCTTCAAACTGTAAAGAAGGACTGCAAAGAGAAAGAAAAACAAACCATAATTCTAACATGAGTTTTCAAATCAAACACCATAGGCACATTACCTAAACACTGAGAGTTTTGCGACAATTAAACATTGAGATTTAAAAAAAATACTCACTTGTCATCTCTTTCAAGACAGTGCACTAAAATAGGTAATATTCCTGATTTTATTAGATCGTCAATTGGTGGATTGCGATCACTGGAAAGCAGCTTTCTGTTTAGGAAAAGGAGAGAATACCAGACTTAGTAGATAAATCACACAATGAGAAGTCATGACAGGACAGGATCTCTAGAGGTTTAGTCATAGAATCATAGACTGGTCTGGGTTGGAAGGGAGCCCAAGGATCACAGAGCTCCAATCCCCTGCCACAGGCAGGGACACCAACCTCCAGTCCTAGACCTACACAAGGTTGCCCAGGGCCCCATCCAAACTGGCCTTGAACACCCCCAGGGATGGGGCACCCACCCCCTCTCTGGGCAGCCTGTTCCAGCACCTCACTGTTAAAAACGTCCCTCTTATTTTCTCCTCAAAGCAGAATTATTGCTGACACTAGATCAGGTCAGTAATAGCTTCCTCTGCTTGAGCTGTGGAAACCTCCAAGCACAGAGATCCCACAACCTACCTGGACAAACTGTGCTAGTGCTGCACTACCTGCTGGGTTGGGAAGTTCTTCCCCAGCGTGACTGTCACACTCCCACAAACCAAGCATGAGTTGTTTTCTCCACTTCAAGTGAAAATAACTAATCCTCAAAACTGCATTTACTGAATATAGAAAGACTGAAGCATCAAAAGACCGAAGCCACAACATTCACTGCATGTTTCAGTTGCTGTGTTTTCTCTGACTACTTTTAAAGTTTATTACCCATCAATGAAATAAAGCTCTTGTGAGCTACTCAGTTACACCCTCCTATAGCTTCTTCCTCCTCCACCCAACAAAGGAGATAAACACACCCGGCTGCTTTGACAAGAAGGGCAGAAACTTGGTTCCTTACTAAAGATAAGTCAGAGAGCAAGGATTCACAAAGTACAACTGCAAAGAACAGAAGTGTGCATTTTAAAGAGTGTGGGTCTAGTCCCTTTATCTTCACCTTTCTATAGCAAAGGACAGGAGAATGAAGGAAGCTGCTTGGAGGGGATGACCCAGGTTGCTGCACCAAACTTTTACTAGAGACTCTGCAGTCATCTCTCCACAAGCACACGAAAGGCCTGACAGAACACGATCATTAGAAATTAACTCTCCACTGCTGCTTTATCCTTAAAGCTGCCCCTGGTGTGGTAAAGGGGACAACATGGGGAAAGAAGAGATAAAAGGCCAGATCTGCAAAACAAAGTACCCCAGAAAACTAAGCAATGGGGAGGGGATCAGATCACAGAATATGTGAAGACTCCTGGAAAAGTCAGATATGAGTTTTCAACTTCCAACTAAGTAAAGGAGATTCTTTTTAGAGCTAAGGACAACTTACATCTAAAAGCTTATAAAAATAACAGAAGTGTATTTACAGAATCTTAATACTGATTTTTGTTCAATGACAACACACTCAGTGCAGCCTATTCACAAACCACCTGCTCAGAGAACTGTAGTACAAGCAGCAATTAAAACTCTAGGTTTGGGAGGGTTTTTCTTTTTTTTTGCTTTTTCTTAAGCTCCTCATCAGTTTTCTGTCCTTCATATTGCAGTTATATGTTTTGAGGGTTACACTGGGATTTTTCATTCCTATTCCAACTTCAGACTACAGGATGGCACCGATTCAATCAAGACTGAAAAGCATTTGTTTTCATCTCTAAAATAGACTTTAATGCCCTTCCAATAATAGGAACTTCCCTGCTTTGATTTTAAATGAGTTTTCAATTTAAAACCATAGCTACAAAGGTAAGAAATCCACATGGACATTCCCATTTAGTTTTCAATTGGTCTTAATTCTGTGTACTGTAGTCTAACCTGGTTTAGAACAGCTATAATAAATAGCACTCCAGAGGATGAGACCCATGTTGAAGAAACTTTTTCATGAAGCCAGGTTGGCCCACAGGAATGGGCACAGAAACTGGTTTCTACTGCTACCAAATACATTAACTCCCAAAAGTCAAAGTAGCTTCCAATTTATCTGACATGACTTTGACCTGGAAGTCTTCTGTTGCACTTAAATCAACCCACTCAGTCACAGAGGGTAAACAGAGTTGTAGCTGTCTGCTACAGCTGAAAGCCCAATAGTTCATGAAGGGTACATACTAGACTTATGCAAGGAAAGCTTGCAAGAGTACTTTAAGATCACTTCTTGAATACAGACAACTACAAAGAATTCCTCTTAAAGCAAAAAAACCCAAACAACCCTTAGTGGCCTAATCCATGACAAAACTAGAAAGAGAATTATGCCAGTTCTTCCTGTATTTAAAGCTAAAGAGTGTAGTTCTGCTAATTATTTATTCTACTCTACTTGAGAGCAGCATCAACTATTGGACAAAACATATCCTAATATTTATAAATACACATACTGCAAATCCTGACTGCTTTGAAGACCTAGGTATTTCAGTTTCTTGTAAATCTTCATTGTGCTTTTTTTTTTTAATAAATCACTAAATGGCATTTTTCTAGGTAAGTAGAACACTCTGAATTTAAGAGTATAAGAAGAAAAAAAAAAGAATATATTTGAGGAAACTGTGTTCTTACCTTGCAGCCTGCACAGCACTTAACTGAATACCCTGGTTGTCACTTGAAGCATTCTGAAATATAAAAGAGAATTTAGTCTTTTCACATATTTGTCACCACGACATGAAGAATGTTCAAACAATGAAATTATTTTTTTTACCTGTACTATTGCCTCCAAAGAAGTGTTTTGCTAGAAAATAGAGACAAATGCAGTTAGAAACGTCTTTTAAGTACATAAAAAGAAGACATTCCTGAGAGCTAAGTTAATTCTTACCACTCTAAAGTCACCATCTATATCAGAATCTTCACAGATATCTTCATGGGGAACATTTCTCCTCTTCAGAAGATGTTCATCCCTTTTGTTCTTAAAGAGGAAAAATTATTTAATGCTATTAAAACTCTCATTTAAGCGGCACAGGAAGTGTTAAGAAGGGAACAGAAGCTTTTGTTTAAAAAAGCCTCAAAAACATGTTTTTATTGATACTGGTAAAATTTCCAACACTGAAATAGTTGAAAAGGGCTACACAGAGAAGCAACACTGGGAAAAATCACTCCTTCCTAGAAAAACTGTCCATCCAACTACCTACCAGCAGTAACTCCTTTTGCTGCAAGTTTCATGCCCACACATCCATCAACACCAGCATTACAACCTATCTCCCTATCTCTCATTATTTATAATGAGAAATGGCAATTCCCACAGGCTAGTTCTCTGTTCATCCCACAAGTAAAATGCTTCAAGTTATGATTGCTTTTCTCAAGAGCTAGTTTTCCAACAATTCTAAGCAGTGTTATCTTCACACATACACTCTTTCACTCCTGTGTGTTGAACTTTGTTTTGGGAAAGAAAATAGCTTGCTTTACAGATTAGCAGGAACACTTGATTTTCAAAGGAAAAATCATTAGCTTTTGCTAAGTTTTTAAAATCAAAAGCCTAGCTGGAAAAACAAAAATCATTGCCTTCAATAGATGACAAAAAATTCTGTTTTTCAGGATAAAAATTATGGATCTTCTAGCACCAAGTATGGTGACTTTAGAACCACTTTCTAAATCAAACTACCTTCACAGAATTAGTAAAGACAAAGTTTTAACAGTGACATTCTTGGTGGACTACAGAAAAGAAAAATTAAGAAAAAAAAATAAAATCACACGACAGTCATTGTTGTGTGTTTTCTTTAAATTCTACTGAGATACCAACACAGCCAAATCCCATTCAGTAAGAGTAATACTTGGTCATCTTACCTTTCTCAACTCCACAACAACTTCATTTCTTTGTCTTCTCATAGTCTGAAAAGAATCAAGATCAAAGAATATTATGTTCTGGATCTAAACCAAGCAAAAAATTCACACACTTCAAACAGTACTTATACACACAGGATTGATTTTTTCATTATAAAAGCAGATATCCAACAGGAAATCGAGATAGCTATATATTTCTTCCTGCATTATTTCATAGTAAAACGGTCTCCTAGGTGTTCATGTTGAAGAAAAATGGGTATAAGGAACCAGGGAATAAAGAAGTGTGTTTTAATGGAGGACAATGAAAGGAGTTGCACACAGACCAACAGCACCAAAAGCAATATAAACACCATGGCAAGCTAACAGAAAGCATACCAAGTTTGTCCAACATTTATAACCTCTTCTTTCACAGTGAGGGAGCCCTGGGACAGGCTGCCCAGGGGGTGTGGAGACTCCTCTGGAGAGATTCAAGACCCATCTGGATGCCAATCTGTCCTAGGGACCCTGCTCTGGCAGGGTGTTGGACTCGATGAGCTCTGGAGGTCCCTTCCAACCCCTACAGCTCTGCAACTCTTGATTCAAGGCTTTTTTTTCAAAACACACACACTCACACAGAGCATGAGCCAAAAACCCAGGCATAGCCAGACCTCCCCTTTTTGAAAAGGGAAAGTGCTAAGCTTGAAACCTGTGCAGTCCAACACAGCTGCCTATCTGCCCACCTAGTTAAGAGCTCACATCTCTTACTCCCTCAGAGCAGCAGGGGAATTGGGCCGATTCCCCCAGACAGACACTTGCTGACCTTGGCTACACTATCAGGCCGGCTCGGGGAGCGCAGCCCATTAATAATAGGCAACTGTCACCCTACAGCTATGCTGAAAACCAGAGACTGAATTTCATCCTGCACAGGTAAGCCTTCACCTAACCAAACTACAACTGCTAAAGCAAAAAGAATTTCAATAATGTAATTCTTTGGAATAAACTGTTCTGGACAAAGCTGTGCGCTTTTCTGAATAACGCCTACCCTTCCAGAATGAAAGGTGGGAAAGTTTCACAGGAACTCTCACTCACCCAAAACCTCCACAATGCTACTTGTTTCTTCTCCCAGATCCCCAAGTCGATTTATAGATTTCACACAAATCTGATGCGCATGTTCCTATTACTCTATGAAACAGTACTGGCTGTGTGCCTTGTGGAAAAGCTTTATAAGCAAGTTAAAATTAAGAGTCCAAGTCAGTAAAGCTGAGTTACAAAAAAAAATTATTTATAAATCAGAAGCACATAAACCCCTTAGACTTCTGAGAGCAAATTTTTGGGGTCATTTTCTCTACAGCTCCCATGCCAGTGCTCAGAAAAAAAGCAACTGTTAATATGTGTAAATTGGTTTACTACTCCTTGTGTTAGTACAGTGCAAATTGAAAACAGGAAAAAAATAATCAGCCTACAGAGATTTTATTCTATACTTTGAACTTTACAGTGAGTGTAAATAGCAAAGTTAAAAACAATTATATTTTTACTGTGACTTAACTATTCACAAGCCTGGAAAAACCTGGAAATTCCAGATTATCAGGGACCATATTAACACAGAATACAGGGAAAAGGAATGGCTAAGAGCTTCTCAACAGCAATAAGCAGCAGCTCTGAAGATAAGGATTAAAAGCTTGAATTCCAGGAGCATAATTATTCTTATCAAAAGGAATGTGCATTTCATCAGAATCAAATTTCCAGTTCTGAGCAAGGCAGTTTACCTTCTCAGAGGAAGAAATTAAGGAAAAAAAAAAAAAGAAGAGGGCAGTAAAGGATGATGCCAGGATGGGTCCCCGCTGCTTTGGAGGCAGAACTTTTCATCACTTGAGGACCAAAATGCAGTTCATCTTGAAAACAACAGGCAGAGACTGGCAAAAACTCACCCACAGCAGGATAGCTTCCCACTATAAAAAGATAACGTATACAAGTGCACCTGATGCAGCTGCAGCACCTGGCATGACTAGATAAGGGCCATAACAAGCAAGTATGAACTGTCCCACACTAAAAACCACCCAAACAATTTTCCAGGAAATACGTGAATCTTTAAAGAATGTCAATTCAGTAAGTCAATCAAAATCAGAATTAACAGCTGAGTCTAATGCAGCTTAGATTCATGGGCTTTTTTCAGTTTTAAAACTACAGAAAGCAGTGTCTGCTACACCAGGTCAAGAGTTAACACTAAACGCTGCTAGTGTGTGGATACACTTTATTCCACTGCTGTTGACTTACTCTCCATCAGCTACAGAAGCTTTTTAAATATTTCTTAGAATTCTTCAAATGACTGAGTATCTCAAAGGCATAATCTCTAAAGAAAAGAAAAAATATACTTACCTAATAAAAAAAATCTTAATTAACACTTTTCTGGCCCAATAGGTATTCTCTGCATTAAAAAAATCACACCTCAATTAATGAAATTTTCATGCTGTGTAGTAGCTCCAACTCAAGTTTTTCTCCAACAAAAAGTAAAGAAAAGTTGAAAGGAGAAGTTTCTCCAGCAGCTATCTTCCTACACATGCATTTCCTAAATATCCAACTGCCAATTCCTGCCATCATCCCCTGGCAGTTCAAGCTTCAGCTCTCCAAAGCACTCATCACTTCAACGCTGAGGAGTTAAGTCCCACATAACTGGAGCCCAGGAAAGCATAGCCTAGGATGCACCAAGACAGACATCCCACCTGAATGATGAATGGTCAGTCTGAAGAACAGAGCTGAAGGGAAGGAGTGCTCAATAGTCATTTATCTGTGCCCAAAGTGCTGCTGCCTTCCTGAAGAAGCAGATTCACTTCTGAATACCACCCGCCATTTAGGGCTTCAGAAAGATGCCACAGTCTTACACCTCATGTCTACTACAGGCTCTTGCTCTTGGCCCATAAAGTAGCATTCAGTGCCATCTCTTCAAAGTCTACTACTCTGGCATATTTAAGAAGAAAACAAATTGAGGAACACACCTGATAATGATTGCAGAACTGTACCAAGGCTATTAACACCTTCCCAATTCACAACTGCTACTGCATCCTAACAAAACAGATCTACATAAGGACTCATCTTGCCAGACTCCAATTATGGCATGACTGGTCACAGAAAAGCTGTTGCTAACCAAGAGCAAGACCCAATGTACATTTTCAAGGCATAGACAATTGAATTCCTGGAACACCAACTATAAAGGGACATTAGATGTAAAAACTATTAAGTAACAGTTACAGTTTCTCATGATCCCAAAGGAAATTTACTCCAACTCAGGTAGTAACATACCTTCAGGATAAGTGCACACACACGTGTACATGAGAAATACAGGGAGAGATGAGTGGGACCTACACAAACACTCCAAAGGAAAAAAAAACAAAACAAACAAAAAAACCCTCAGACATCTAATTTAAAAGTTTCTTGACTTGAAAAGTCAGTTGATCAGACTCAAGAACCATCCTGAAACTCTACCAACACTCTGGAAAAAGAATGTTCTCCCTCCAGACAAAAGCTGACAGGTCCTTGGTTTTAATTCCTGCCTGCTTCTGCATACTTTGGACTCATAAAAGCCTTCCCATGAAAGACAAGCAACTGATGAAGTCACTCTTAAGAACAATTTACCAAAACAGGGCTCCACTAAAATAATTGTCTATGTCAATAGTAGTTGGTTCACTGTTATTACTGGTGAACCTGTCATTGCTCTTCCTCCTAGGAAAAGAAAACACACAACAAAAGAACTGACATTAGCTCTGTCAAGGAGTTTTGCAGCATCATCACCCCAGCCTAGAAATGGAATGGTTACTTTGGAGAAACTAAACTGACAAACAGACTCAGGATCAACTTGTCTTGTCTTCTGGAAAACAGCTCAAAGGGCAGAACCCTCAGCATAATGGTTCTTTGGCAGATGGCACGGTAAAGCTAGAGTCTCCTTCTGTTCTGTACAAGACTTGACTTGATTATTAGATTTCCCTGAATCAGTTCTCAGCTTGCACTAACACAACTGTGAGTAGGAAACCAATCTACACTTCAAATTTTCTAGAAACAGAATTCACAATGGTCCTTGGAAAGCATTACAATTTAAAAACACCTCTCACTTCAATGTGAATTCAAGTGGCACACTCAGTCATCGCATTCAATTCTTTACTGGGAAGAATTGCTACAACAAATTGTAGCAACGATTTTTCACTGTGGCTATGAACAAGAGATCAAATTTATTTTTGTCATGCCTATGACTGCTATCCCTCCATCCTTCCTTTTTCTCCAATTACATTTACCTAAGTGTTATCATAAGGCCTGTTTTCTGGCCATTAGTCTTTACTGAGCCCTTCAGCTCATTAAAATCTTGCTTTGCTGATGCCCACAGGATCCTGAGACATTCCAGCATTTCTCACAACGCTGCCAGATACAGAAGAAACACACTCTGCCCTTTCAAGATGCTAGGCCCTTTCAAATACACTAACATGTATCTGGATGTCACACTCACCTAATGTACACTGATCCCTCTTCCACTCCCTGAACTGCTGCTGCTCACTCAGACCCCATCACATACAGCCTGTCTCTACCCTTTGTGCATGAGGGGGTTCTTTACTATTACAATGTATTTCGCTCAAGCAGCTCTGTTTATACACCTACAAGGGGAAGGTCTGACAGCATACAAATAACACAGGAGCTTTACCTACTCCACACTCCAGTGAGGGGTTCCCAAAAGCCTGTTGTGGAACTGCAGAGGCAACGGTTACTTTAAGCAGAGCTGCTTGAGCCAGCTTTCTTTCCTAGAAAGTTACTACTCTACACTAGCACTAAGTCTGGTCTGTGACTCAAAATACAAACAACACAAAAAAAGGGGAGTGGACTGTTTACCTCCCAAACCTTGTGTGAGCTGCACAGCACTTGGATTTTTTTATTATTATGATTTTTAAACTCTCCTGACTACAGCCACGTGCATAAACTGCTTACTCACCACACTGGCTACTCAGAAAGCATGCAGTCTGCAGACCACAGTGGGAGAAGAGCAGTCTATAACCCAGAACATCCAGTACAGTGACCACAGCAATGACTAAGAAACTCTGCCTTATCCTTCACAGCTCTGTCTTATCCTTCACAGCTATAAAAGGCACTGAACTACAAATCCCAGGAAAGAACCTCTCAGAGAGATGCAAATTCATATCTGGATTTGGTAAAAATCCACACTTTGCACAGCCAAGTTTGATGAAGCGATTTAGGCCCTGCTCTAGCTATCACTTCCCTCCTATACTTATTTGGAGACTGGAGTACTGAAGTTTACTCTCAATATCACTGCTAAAAGTGCTATGGTATTTTAAAGCCATCACAATCTCTAGAAGACACCACCAAGAAGCTCATCTCAGCAACTATTCCTCCCTCAGAGTTCTAATGGGTCTCTCAGTTACAAATAAATAAAAAATCAGCATGACACTGTCACTCTAGTTTTTCCTTAGAGAAGGTGTATGTGCCAAATAAAATGCTTTATACAAATAGCTCAGTATGATTTTTAAATGACAAAATGGATGAGCTTCACAGCAGAACTACAAGTCAGCTTAAAGGAACCTATTTTTAACTAACTCAGCAAGTGAAATTCCTGATCTCCTTAGTTCCTCTATATTTGAATCCCAAATAAACTATTTTGTGTGGGATGCAGAAAAGGTCAAAATGTTTCTACCTACCTCATAACACTCCCCTGAAGCCTCCTTGGTGTTCTCAAATATATTATTGTTAGTTTTACAACCCCAGCAAACGCTGCTGGCAACTCTTCAAGTTTTGACATTGCTGATCTTAAAAGATCTAGGTTCATTTTGAAGTACCCTGCATTGCATTTCATCATCATTTCACATCATGCACTTCTCAATTACAGAGCAGAAATACCTATTTGACACTTCTTCTGTGCTGGCACTATTAAAGCAATTGTTAATCTCTCTCCTAACCACACAAGCAAGCCAGGGAAGAAAAGGCCAGCAGAACCTCATCATTTTCTTCCAATATTTTCAGAGAATAATATGCTTGAAATACTTTTTCATTTCATTTAAAAAAAAAACACCTCAATGTCAGTCAAATTTGAATGCTGCAGCAAGCAACAATTGCCAGCAGAAAATGAAATGTTGAATCACCTGGTAAAACAAAACAAAGAAAAAACCCACCTCAAGCCCCAAATCTTCATTCCAACCTTCCCAGAAGCAAGGCTATACTTGAGACCCCTAACACCCAGTACTGAACAGCAATGACTCAAAACCAAACCTGGCATAAAACTACATCTATTACAGACATGATGAACAATTTGCACTTATCCTGATCGTTCTGTAGTAAGGAATGAAAATCTAAATCCAAGGACTACAGTACTAACATTAAAAATAAATTGAAAATAAATTTCTCTTGGAAAGTAAAGGAGGTACCACCACTGCCATACCCTCAATAAACAGAAAAAACAGCTCATCCTTTCTTATTTTAAGACAGGAAAAGAGCCCAAGTAAAACCTGTTCCTCCTTGAATACACAAGATGAAAAAAGTTACCTGGACGAGCTTATTCCAGCAGATAAGCATTTGCATAGCTTTGTATAAGAGTCCAGATAACCACACGTTTTAAAAGGGAGCGTAACCACCTCTGCAGTTCTATAAGGCCAACTCCTTTTTCTGCCCTAACTATGCTGTTGGGTCCCCCCCAGTTTTAGCAATTCTAAAATCCTGGAAGATCTTAACAGCATGCTGAACATACTAGACCAGAAATCTCAAACACTACGCAGGAATACCGCCTTAGTGTTAACTACAAATTATTGCTCTCATGGCACAAACTCTTCTGCTATTAAGAAGTTTATTCCACTCGTTATTTCTTTGAGCAGAACTACAAGAAAAAAGGACAAGGAAGTGTTTTATGTTTCTGGTCAGAGTGAATCCCTCTATTCCCACTGTAGCCACCAATCTGTCATCTTAAAACACATGGCAGCGATTGTTTACAGCAGAACATGTCCATGCATGCATGTTTACCCAATACTTAAGCATATGAAGGAATTTGGCTAAACATCTTATGTATAACAGGTGTGTGGTTTGGGGTTTCTTTTTCTGCCTCTTTCCAGACCAGAATTTGTATTTTTAGAAGAAAAGCCAGTTTTAACTCAGGATGTATCCAAAAAGCTAAACATAGGCTTAGCACCCTAAGAGCCAACACGTAGGAAATTCTGTGTCTTTTGTAAGGCATACAATAACTTTCTGTGAAGATGCAAGACCTGGAAGTTAAGTACAATGTGACAGCAACCGGTAGTAATAAAACCATCAGCAGACTCATTTGAGCAGCATGGAATCACAGACACCATTTTTCACGAGTTTGTGGCCTCTATTAATTTAGGATTCACCAAACCTAGAGTGACTTCATATCTGTCTGCTTATAGTGAATGGAGGTAGAACATGGCTGAAAAAGAAAATATAGATTGGAATAAAAAAAAAAACAACCCAGTGGCTAAGCACACAATTTCTGCAGAGATAAAGAGGGGGAGGAGTGAAGGAGGAGGGAAAGAGATAAAGATCAAGTGTTGGCTTCCTATGTGAAGTAAATAGACATCTTGCTGCTAAAAGGGCACAGGAACACAGGTGTTCCAAACTGGATACTGAATAGCAACTGCTGTTACCATAGGATACTTGTCATACAGTGGACATTACCAACACCTCTCACACTAATGAGCAGTGGGATATGTAGGCAGCTAATAAGCAAGAACGACAGCCATAAGCCTGAGCTATTGTATGAAAAACAGCCACCCATGGTGGTTATTTTAGGTACTGAGAGTATGTTCCAGGATTTGCTGGATAGATGTCAATATCTAAAATTTACACATGGCCTAGCAGCGTTTTTGTCACCCTGCAAAAGGCTGTTTAAGTGCATCAGCAAGTTAAAAAAAATACTGAAGAGGTTTACTTGCTTCCTGACGCACACACGTGTTCTTTTCACTTGCACGTGTTCCTCTTGAGCCTCCCCTGCTTTAGCTGACTTACCTTAAAACTCAGGCTGCTGGCACCAAAGGACAGAAAATGCAGATGAATTCCAACCTGTATTTTCCCCCATTAGCTTAATTTTCTTACTATGATAGCATATGCCTTACTGTGCACCTTCCTAAACATGCCTTCCTCATACAGTTGTTTTTCAGTAACAATTTGTATAAAACCAAAGAAACATCTAAGGCAAACAGTCACTAACAAAGCTAACAACCCTACTGCTAAACAGAGCAATTGCTGCAGTAATTATTCCCATTTCCGACATTATTGGCATCACCAAACTTTGTACGCAGCTGAATAACAAACTGTTTTAACGATATACTTGGACAAATTAAAACTGGAGGTGTTAGGGACTTCTGAGTTACCCAAATGGGAAATTTGGCAGGTGTTTTCTTGAACGACAGTAACAGAAAAGCATCTTTTGCATTTGAAAGCAAAACACTGTACAATTGCCTTCGTGTGAAAGATTGCAGCATTTCGCTAATCACAGGGATACATCATGAGACTGGTGAAAAACAGAAATGAGAATGTCAAAAGCCCATTTCTTGATCAGAACCCCAGACTGACACCACAGATACACAGATTCTCCCAGGCAGCACCCCCGGCCAAGTGTTTATGAGTGGGAATTGATACCTAACTTCAAGATTTGAGAATTTACTACGGAAACCCTCAAACAATTATCTCTTCTGCTGTGGTGAGGAAGCACCTTCACAGCTTAAATGCTGTACATAGCGATCCAGCCACCAAAAAAGTTTAGAAGCTCTATCCTACAAGCCACAACTGTTTCCACACTCAACTGAGCAGTAAAATAGTAACATTCAAGCAGTTTTAGGTTATTTTTTTGAAGCGGGAACTTTTTTTTTAATAATAATCACTACTACAAAGCGTAGGCAATAATTAATTCATATATTCACTCGAGTATCTTACAGAGACACGCAGCAAAGCACCCAACCGGGCCCTAATCCCTGACTCAGGCTTCCAGGGGCTACTCAGCGCCGAGAGGCATTATTAAGCGCCAGCAAGAAATTAAGGTAGAGCCCTCAGAAAACACGACTGCTGTCACAGGCGGTTTAACACCGAGGGAACACGGGGAGCGCCTGCACTCGAGTCACGCCAAATCAGCGCCCCAAACGCGTGGCCGGTGCCGGCCCGCCCAGCGGGGTGTGGGGGGAAAGCGGCCGCTCCTGTCAGCCGCCCCCCTTCCCCGTCCCTCGCCGCGGCCGAGGGGCCCGCGGGAACCCCCGGGGCGGCGCTCCGGAGCCGGGCGGCGCGGAGCGGGCAGTCGGCGGCGGTCGTTGCCCCCCCGCCCCTTTCCCCTCAGCCGCTGCGCTCCCGCCTCCGCGCGGCGCCCAACGGCCCGGCCGCGCCCGGCCCCACAGCGCGGCCTTCCCTGCTTCTCCTTCCTCCTTTCCTTTCCCTTCCTGAGCGGCGGGGAGCGGCGCTCCCGCCTCTCGGCGGGGCGGGCAGCGCAGGCCGCGGCCCCGCCGCGGGCCCCTCGCCGGCGGATTAGGAAAGACGCCACACGGCGGCGGCCCCCTCCCGCCGCCATGGCTGGCCAGCCGGCCCCTCCCGCCAGGCGCCGCGGTGGTTACCTCCAGGTCGCGGCCTTTGTTCTTGAAGTTCTTCAGCCGCTGGTTGTCCAGTTTCTCGTTGTCGGCCATGGCGGGGGGAGGGGGGAAGGTGGGAGGGAGCGCGGCTCCTCCGCCTCCTCCTCCCGGGCCCGCGCCCCTGCCCGAGCCCGCCGGGGTCCCCCTTCCCGAAGCAGCTGCTGCCGCCCGAGTCCGCTCACGCCTCAACGCCCGCCGCGCTGCGTCGCCGAGCCGAGAAGCCGAGGCGAAGAGTCGCCGCCGCTGCCAGGCTGCTCCGGGCGGCGCTGGCCGCTGCGCCCCGCCGCCGGCGGCCGAACGTGCCGGTAGCGAGGAACGGCGCGAGCGGGGAGGGGAGGGGAAAGAGGGGCAGCCTCGCTCTGGGCCGGCCGACCGCACCCGCCGATTGGCCGCGGAGCCCCAGCCCGGCAGCCAATAGGAGAGGGGAGGTAGAGGGAGGGAGCTGCGCGGGGACGTGACGCGCGCAGTGACGGAGGGCGGGGCGGGGGAGGGGGAGCGGAGTGGGCCCTTCGAGGCGGTTCGGCCGGTCCCCTCAGCCGCCGCCGCCATCTTGGGTGGTGGTTCGTTCCGGGCCGGGAGGAGGAGCGGCTGGCGGCCGTGCCATCCCCGCCCTCCACCGCTCGTCTGCTCGCCGCTTTCTCAGACGACAGTCAACAACGGCTTCTTCGCCCCGCTCGACTTTGTATTCGCTCCCCTCAGGCGACCGGAGACATCGCCTCAGCCCGCCACACTTCAGTGCCAGTTTAAAATAATTAAATGACGCGTTGGTGGTTTGGTTTGCTTATTTTACTTTGTTTTGGGTTTGTTATTTTTCATTGTTTAACTTGTGGCAGCAGGACGGCAGGGAAGGGGGTACCCGGACTGCCCCGGGGCGCTGCGGGAAGGAACCCCGGAGCCGCCTGAGGGGAGAAGAGAGCATCGGCGGGCCCGGACGGCCCCGGTGCGCGGCGGTGAAGTTTCAGATAATTACTTAGTAAAGACTGAACAGAAGGAAGAACTACCTCAACTGGCACGTTTGGCACGGTGCACCTTTTTAACCCGAAACACTTTCCTTCCCTAGACTTTGCCCCCAAGCACAACTGATGTTGGAAAGAGAAGGAGGTAGGGCGCAGGATGTAGCAGCAGGTGTTTTGGCAGCTTCTTTGGGGACATGGGTAAGCTCTCTTCAAGAGTTAACACAAATCTGCGTGCAGATGTGACTGCTGAATTCTGCTGTATTGGGCAGTGCTGTCATGTATGCTGCTCAGCAACTGTGGACCAAGTTCACAAGTCTTAATGGGAATATTTCTGATAGGGTTGATCAGCAATGGAATCAGTTATGTCTCAGTAAAATTCTGTGGATCTTTCTAGTTTCTCAGCATGATGAAAAGAGGGCATAATTTGGCTTATTAGAGTCCAAAATAAGTTGCTGTCATCTTTAGGACTCATCTCAGATTTTTTTTTTACAGGCCAACATCTTACCAGCGTCGTGATGACAGGTGTAGTGGTGGTGGTTTTTGGCCAGCAGTAGCTGCTGTAACTCACTGTCAAGTGATAGAGACGGACACTGTTTCCAAACTAATTACCAACTTTCACCAGATAGGTTTCTCACATGATAGTATAGTCATCCATGCTACATACATTTGTAAACTCCCTTCCAGGACTTAAAGGTTCCTTCCAGTGTGCTTTATGACAAACAATGTTACCTAGGTGTTAAACAAACTGTGGTGAGCTGCAAAAAGTTACTCCTGAATTTGCACTGAACATGACAGCAAAGGGAAAGATGCCATGAAAATCTACTTCATTTCAACATGGCCTGAGACGTTTTGTTTACACAAAACACTGTGGCTGTCAGAACATGCTCCTGTCTTTATTCAGGTAAATCCTAATTATAAAAACATTATTGGGAACTCTAATATCTGATGTTTGTTTAACTATTCATTAACTGTTGCCTCTTGACAGTGACTCTTCAGAAACCCAAAAGATATGCCCCACTTCTATATCTTTTCTGTCATGCAGGTGATTAGACCACAGAAAGTTTCTGGACAGGTAGATCAACAATTGCCAGAAAAAACCAAGGGGGTTATTTACAAATTACTCTGGTTTTTTAATTCTCAAAGCTTGCCTGTGACATTTGGGATTTTAACTTGTGAGGAAAATAGGCTCAGACTGGTGCTTGTTGTTCTCTGTCTTCCAGAATATTAAGGGGGGAAAAAGCACTATCCGAACTGTTTAGGTTAACCAGGTTCATTTTTATTGAAAGGAGGTAAAGAGTGTTGAAACAAACAGATAATGCTTGCAGATCAGAGGGTATGATACATTTTTTCCTACTTCTTGATCCAGAAAAGAGTACTAGAAGCGCTCACTGCAGTGTATACTGCCCTGGCCCTGTGCTAGTTTGTACTCCATTCTCATGATGTGAAAGTTAAGCCAGGGCTCGTTGGGATTTCTCTCTGTTAAGTCCCATGTGTTGATCTAGCTCTTGTTTCATCAGCGGCCTTATGATTTTCCATGATAATTGTTGAGAAAAATCAAAAGTCACGATGGGAGATGCGTCCTCTCAAGTGCGCAAACTAAATCCCTCAGAGGTTTATGAACGTCAGAGAAGAGAACTTGATCTAGTACTTTGTAAAAGCATTATGATCTTTCAGGCTGCTGTGTGTTTTATCTCTGGGAGGTTTCCCAGAGCATGAGGCTCCAGTCTAGACAGAAGGAGTTCTTATCACGACTGAGAGCGACAGAAGTCCAACTCACCAAAGTCCGAGTCACCATAGCCACGCCTGTGGCATCACTGTCATAGTGAAGTCACAGCCATACGGGTAGGGTAAATTAGTCAGGGTTAATTAGTCCTGATGGTATTCCCCATAGGCATAGCTACTTGTCTACCAATATGTAAACCATTTTGTTCAAAGCTGGTGTAGGTACACCAAGCCCTGCACATTAGCTTGACGCAGCTACTCACGTTTGAAACACTACTGCAGTTTGTCCATTTGACAATGGTTTAGAAGACTACAGAGAGAAAAAGAAGAAAAGCATCTTTTCAGCTATCACTCTTGTTGATTTTGATTGGTATCTCAACACAGCTGCCTTAAGAAAACAGGGTACCATAAAAGTCCAACCATGCCAATATCACACCTCACTTTCTCAAAATTAATGTGTTTCAAATTGATGCCGTTGTTTCAGAAGGAAATCTTTGGTAAAGAAAAGTTTTTCAATATTCAATTTTCAATTGAAAGGCTGAGTAAATTGGGACTGTTCAGCCTTGAGAAGAGAAGACTAAGGGGGGACCTAATTAATGTTTATAATTATCTTAAGCAGGGGATGCAGGGGGAATCAGCCAGCCCCTTCTCAGTGTCTGTGGGGACAGGACAAGGGGCAATGGCTGCAAGTTGGAGCATAGGAAGTTCCACCCCAACATGGGGAAGAACTTTTTCACAGTGAGGGTGACAGAGCACTGGAATAGGCTGCCCAGGGGGTGTGGAGTCTCCCTCACTGGAGATACTCAAGACCCGTCTGGACGCCTATCTGAGTGAAATGTCCTAGGGAGCTGCTTTGGCAGGGGGTTGGACCCGATGAGCTCTCAAGGTCCTTTCCAGCCCCTACAATTCTATGATTCTATGATCTAAAAAGTAGATATGTGTGAAGTCTAGAAGACAAGATACCCTACCAGTGTGTTCAATTTTAAACCAGTTGAGTAGAATTGACAGGTAGTTTCTCAGTGCTTTTAGCTTCTGCACTTACTGTTTCAAGGAAACGATCGGCAGGTAAAATGTTTTGTGTCACCAGATTGGAAATCTCATATTTGCTAAAGCTTTTGTTATGCTGAGTTGCTTTCATAACCCTGTATTTACAGCTCAGTGGTTTGAATTAACTGAAGTGAAACTCCCTACTTTTGATTTAATTTTCAGGCATATTTTAAAGCTGCTTCCTTTTGTGATTAAAGATTGTGTTGTATGTTTCACAGGGACATGCAAAATCCTTCATTTTTTTTTATTCTCTGTCATCTTTGAAATTACCCTAGCTGAACATACCTATTGTAATCCTGTAGTTGATACGACAGAAATAGTATTACACTGGCAACCATGCTCTAATACTTTTTGCTGAACTGTAGCTTTTTACATAATAAGGGTGTGAAATCCAGAAAGAGATACCTAAAAATAACAAAGGTTTAACCAATAACTGTTACAAGAGATGTGAAAATTCAGGATGCAGCACTATGAATCTGTTGTTCTGACTGGATCATCTAGCCAGACATTTAATGTTCAGCTCCTTCTGAGGAAATTATCCAGCAGTTGGAGGAAATACAAGAATTTTATCCAAAAATAGAAATAAATGCATTGAAAAGTTACTATTACATACTGGCAAAAGTCATTTGTCTTAGAATTGAAAGGTGTTTTACAGATCTATCAATAATTCTCTGGTTAGTTGTAGTGTCATTTACTTTGAGGAATAATTTTAGTGTCCCTGAGAAACATTTTTGCAGAATGGATTTTAAAACTTTGTCACCCCAAAAAGGTTTCTGCATGAATCAGTCTCTCAAAGTGCAACTGAGACTTCGTCTCAGCAGCACATGGTTATTAATAACAAAATCACTAATACATTGATATTAGCATGTTATATTCCTGACCACATCATGACAGCACAACTAGTCAGGTTATGAAGGTAAAAGAAAATACCTGGTGTCTAAGAACCAACCCAGAAGTTTATGAAAGGAAAGAAAAAACATCTTGCTCCATTGCTACTTTTTTCATAGCTACCTTTTCCATGTCTCTGCTAAACGTGTATGTGCTCATTCCACCTCTGCCACGTCCCACTGTAGCCACGCTTACCACTGACTGATTACATAGCGTGGGGTTTGGGGAAGATGGAATCAGAAAGCCCAGCACATTCTCTAGCGACCAGAACTGACTCAATGTCCTAACTGTAACGATGACCTTTTAGTGAAGTCATCTCTCTGTTGACCTTCCCTCTGTGCTCTTGGAAAAAGACTGACAGATACAAGGGACTGAGCAATAATCATGTCATTTTATGAGTAACCGTGTGAAAATATCTGAGAACCACTGAGGTAGTGTTCCTCAGAGAATCTGCCTTCAAACCCAGACCTGGTTTAAATTCCCATTGCTGCACTGTCAGATCTAATGTACCACTGTGGCACACAGAGTTTCCTTACTGCATACCTTCATATGGAATACAAGAACACACTTCACGCCTATTAAATTATGGATGTTCAGAGGAAGACTATGCTTCAGTGGTCTTTGATCTGCATAGTCTGAAGAATAATTTGTAGTGTGACTTCAGTGAAGACATAATCAGAGATGAATCAAGTGCATTTTGTGTAACTGTAGTCTAATTAATCTGTTTAGCTCTCCGAGGAACAATTACCATGTTATTTTTGTATTGGTTCGATTTTACCTCTGATCTGCGGTGCAAATCCCCTGACACTCAGAAGACCAATTTTGAAGAATAGACCAGTTCCCTTCTGAATTCTTCATCTTGTGGCACTAGGTTGTCTCTAAACCCACCAACCAAACGGATATTTTGATTCTAAATTAGTTTCTCCTGGAAGGAGACGTTTTGTCTAAATGCAGGTGCCTACAACATAATAAATAATGCATATAATGCAAATTCTCTTGGTATGATAAATGTTCAGACCTCACATGATATTACACTAGAAAGCTCTGTGTCTTTTTCTATTTTTTGTGTACTTTTCAGATTGGAAAATAATGATGCAAATATAAAGATGTGAGCTAGGTTCTGCTCACCTTCCAATCCTTCAAGCAATAACAGGAAAGGCACTGAGAGCTGCCTTAACCTCTCATTAAGGTGTACTTCTAAATTATTTGCTCCTGGCACCTGAACATAAAGTTAGAGTAGCTTGAGGTGGTTATAACTTGTGTAGGATTTGAGTTGCCTGGCAATGTGTAGGTGCTAGGAAGGACATAACATTTGGCAAGGAGGAGTTTTACTCCGCAATATCAGTTCCTAGTTGATGTAAGGCACCACTTTTGTCACAAAGCTTCTGACACAGAGGTTATGCTGCATGAGCACTGTCCTCAGGCATAGGAAAATTCTAGCTGGCCACACAGCTACGTCGTATTGAGGCTGTTTGTATTTCAGGGATTGTTTGGATCTCTGACCAAAAAAAAAAGATTAAAAAAAAGGAGGCAGAATATGTATGTTTGAAATGGCTTTTAGCCACTGTTGTTCCACATATGTATAGATAGATTGGTGTTACAAATATTTTCTATTTACAAAAAGTAAGGTGTTTATTTGAATTTGTGAACTTTGCACTAAATTATGCAATGAGAAAATGCATCATTATCAAGTTGTCTTGAAAATCTCTTTCAAGGAATGATTTATATTGATCTGAAATACTTCAGGAGTATATTTGGCCCTAAGCGTACATTTAGGTAAAATAAGTGACTGCAGATGGCTTTTCATAGCCAGTAAACCTATCTCCCTAGTATAAGAAACAAAATATTATGTAAAGCTGAGAAGATTTGTGTTGCACATAGGCAAATTCTCATTAATCCTGGGGTTTATCAAAATGGAACAGCTAGTATTAACAAAAAAGTAGACCAGTGGACTGCTGGTAGGACATTTTATGATAATCTTTATTCTGGTATGCAAACACAGCTATTTGTTTTCATTTTACACAGAGCGTCTCCAAGCCTGGAATCCAACTGCACTTGCTGGACATGGAAACGGCCATATCAAATAATACCTCCACTTGAACTGCGGTCAGCTGTGAGTACTGCAGCAGATGAAGAGTACACAAGAACTGTCACATGCAAATAGTAACTATACAAAAGGGAGCTTCATGGAGCAGGGACTTTATTTTTGGAGGGACATTATTACAAAACGTCACTGACACAAGATGGAGCAGGACCAAGTAAAGCCCCATCGTTTTCTTGGGCTGCAGGAAGCAACACATGTTTTTCTGCCCTGGTTTTCACTTCGCCCCAACGTGCTCTGCTGTAGCTCCTTAGAATGAAAAGCCTTTTTCTAGAAAGAGCTAGAGGTGCTGACAGAGATTTTTCTGCTTTAACAAATGGGCAGCTGGAGTCAGAACAATCCCAGAGGCAAGTCAGCACAGGACCCTTAGCATCAGTGACACAAACTCCATGCTGCGTGGCAACAGGGCACAAGCAGCAAATGCCACTCTTGCGTCACAGACTTCCTCCACTGAAGTAACAGCAACCACAGGCTGCTTTCAGGGGAAGCACCTCAAAGGTGAACTTTTGCAAAAGGCAGCATATTTTTTAGGGTTAAATCTAGGAAAAAATCTGATTTCTATGCTCTGAATGTTATTTTTGCATTTAGTTCTATGTCAGTGTGTTAGAATAATTTTTCAGATGTGCTGTTAAGCATCCTACTACCTCTAGGATGTCACCTTTTAGTACACTGATTTTGCCTGAGCCTCTCTATTACCTTCTGCTGTTTTCTTATTTTACCATTTGAGCTGCTTGAGCCAGACTCTAATCTTTCCTCTCAGAAAATGTTCACACAAAGATGAAATTCCTTCCTGAGCAATGGCTTTGTTTGGCCAATTCTTAATTAGTTGCTCAAATAAGCTTTGCCCCAGTTGTATGCCATTTTGGATGAAAAGGCTCTACACTGAGTATCTGCAACATCTACAACAAATCCTGCTATTGCTGTTGGCATTTCTTTTTCTGTTGCTTAGAGGCTTGTGAAAACTGCAGTATGATGGACCCTGCATTGTGGCATGGATGTACGTAGTCCTCTTGAAGCTAGAGAGTCATATTAATACTGCTATCTTCTCTTCTAAATTATTAACTCTTAAATTATATCCAGTCTTCTGCCCTGCTTCCCTCCTCAATTGAAAAAAATATTGATCTGCAATCATTTCAGCTAATTTTTCAACTTGTTTTTCAAACTGTTACCCTAACCTACTGGGCTGAAGTAGCTTTTTGACTGAAGTACCTGAAGTCCTTTGGATGGCAGTAGGAAAAGAAGATTTGGACCACAGTCTCTTAATTAAACAGCTTTCCTATCTTTTGGCTGCATTCACTCTCACACAGGACTCATTCTCTTGTGCAGTGAGACACTTCTGTTGCATTCAAAAGCTGTAAAGTTCCTGAGCACACGTCCCCTTTATTCTTCTCTATCCATTTAGGACCACTGTTCACACTATATTCTAAGTTCTCTGTATTCAGCTGGAGTCATACTTTAAAACCCACTTTATAGCAACACAGTTTCTTAGAGTAACTGTGAGAGTTACTTAAAGTGCACAGCATTAAAAGAGAAAATCAGTCTAAAATATCCCAAAATGTCCAAAATGTAGTAGGGTTCAATGGCTTTCCATTTATAACACTTTAATCAGATGGTACAAGACAGTAAAGTTCCTGAAGGATGTTCTTGATCTTGGTTTCAGTGCTGGCCCGTATCAGATGTTCATGAAGCCAAAGGCCTGGTGATGTCACCACACCAATATAGTTTTCATGCCATCACCCATTTAGCACTGTCCCTTGCCAGGCTTGCTTTCTGGGGCTTGCTTATGGTCTGAATATCACAGATGCTTTGAGGATCTCCTACAAGGCCTGCCTACATTTGAGACACAATAAGCTCTTATTTCTAGTTAAAGAGCTCTAGGTATTTTATTTTTTCTTTACAAGCTGCCATGTGATTAGTTACAAGATAATGCACAGTATTCTGTTTTTTCAAAGGAGACACTGCAAAACAGATCCCTGGATGGTGCAAATTAAGGGTAGTTCCTCTGGCTTCACTGGTCTTTGCTGATTCACATCAGCTGAACATCTGCCTCTGCAATTAGAAAATAAACTTGGGGCTCCCACATGACTGCAAACCTAAACAGGAGACGGTCACGCTAGCATTTATGATCAGAGTTTCAAAGCCATCTGAGAAATAGCACTGTTTATTTAATCTTTGATTTTGGGATTGCTTTTAATTTACCTTGGTGACATTTTCTACAGTTCTTCCTACATTCAGTTTTTAATGCAATAGATCAGACCTCTTCCAGACACATTTACAGATCATGGAAAGAACAGAAGTGTTTCTTAGTACTCGGGGAGCAGGAGCTGATGACAAAATCCATCAACTGCAAATAGCCCAAGAACAGGAATCCATCATGAATCAGCAGATTGTGGAGCTGCACTTCCCTGCCTTTGTCCTACCTGCTGTACCTTTCAAACAGAACAATTTCCTCATAATGGCAAGGGAAGAAAATGTCATTTGAGATCAAAAGTGAGGAAACAGTGAGTGAAACAGTTTCAGTGTTCCCTGAAAGACTCTGAGATGTGTTGTTTCTATTATAAAAAATATTCCTTAAGAAGCCCCTAGAAGAAATTAATCCTCTGGTAGCACCACTGATGGATGGCAAGACAATGACAGGAAACTTTTCTGTGGCAGCAGCTTGTTTTGGGTGAGTTCCATAATGTTTCATAATGAGGAAAGGAAAACTTAATGTCTTCTGGCAGGCCTGGGAACAACTGTCTGCAGAAGGGGAAGTTGGTTGCCCTTGTATCCTTATTCATCAGATTTTCAAATGGGAGGGTGATCCTCAGAGCTGTGTTTTAAAAATTAATATATACAATATGCTTAGATAATTAAGTGCTTGTATGAAGTGTTAGGTAATATGTGTTTCCCATTGTACATAGCAACACTAATCAGATCACAAAGCTGGAGACATTTATGGGAGCATCTAAAATTTAAGCTATTTTATTTCTGGCTGTTAACACTGCCAGTGAGCAGAATTTAGCATATAAAATGGCATCAAATCCAAGATGCATCTTTTATGCAACAAAAATGTAAATGTCCAGATGCAGATTGCCATTGTCAATGTTGTGTTTCGGGCTAATTCTGCAAGGAAACTGGAATACATAACTGAATAAGGAATTTTGAGGGTAGGGATTTGAAAATACCCTAAGTATGCATATCTTTTTGTTACACTGTAATGAAGAAAATGAGTACTTCTGAGCAGCAGCACTAACGAGGCCCATGCTCATACAGATTTCTGACTGAGCCCTCCTTGCTTTTCTGCCGGCTGATAATGGGCAATATTTCCGTTCTGTTCTATTTTGGGGAGGGGGGAAATGATTTTCCTGAAAGACAGTATTTTAGTAGCTTCAGGAACTCAATGCCTCTGTCAGATCACCTAGATCAGCCCTTTCTTTTAATGCTAATTACTTCTTTTTATATTAAAATCTCCTTTTAGTTACGAACCTGTATTCAGGCTCTTATAAACCTCTGCCAACTTAATCTGGGAAAAAAAAGAAAAATGTTAATGGTTAATGGCAATTTCAGTTTAGGAACATATAATGTAATAAACCACACAGCACAGAGTAACTTTTGTCCTTTCTCCATCGTGATAGTCTGAGCCTGTGAGACAGATGGGCTGGGATTTCATGGTGTTCTTGCTCTTGGGAAGCATGCTGCTGGCACGGAGCAGGGAGCGGGATGGGGGTGAAACTGTCAAGGAGTGAAGTCAGACTGGGAGAAGGGCAGCCTGGCTGTCCTGCGTGCTGTAAGCACCAGCAGAGTATTTTTGGCAGTAAGATACTTTCGATTAGACTATGAGTAACACTTGTCCCCAACCTAGGAAATGGAAAGCTGATGGAAAGGTGGCTTGCACTCCCATCTGTTGCACAGAAGATGCAGAGACAGACATACCTGCCTACAGATTTGCTCTTGAGACAGAGTTGATTTTGTACGTTTCACTCTAATGGTAAAAAATTGCTTTTTGATAAAAATAAGAAGCCAAAGGACAGAAAGAGGGAGAAGGGAAAGGGGAAACTCCCAGTGGGCAGTCAGGAGGAGAAGCAAGTAGGTCTCCAACAAGCTGCCTCCCCTGTTCCCCACAGTACTTTTCCTATAGTAACAAGCAAGTTTTCATTTGGATCCACTCAACCCACAATTGATTGTCCCTGCTTATGATGCTCTTAGCACTGACTGGAGCCCTCTTTCATCAGCAGCATGTGCTGCATGCAAACAGGTTGTTAAGCTTTGGACATCTGTATTGCTGGGTTGTGAGTACTGAATGTTGAAATGACTTGTCTGCTTGGGTTTTTTTCCCCTAGCATGAACCAAAGGCTATGGTCAGATGTGGAAAGAGGAGGAAAAGAACATGTGATTCTGATGCTGGTGGCAATTGCTTCCCTTGAGAACCCCCCAACAGCCATTTGGAGCTTGTGGGTGCACGGCCAGGGATTGTCTTGCTGGGGAGGTAAGTTTGGCTGCTCTCAGAGGGGGCAGCAGGTCAGGACGAGTGCCACTATGGAATTAATCTTGAAGTTACTAACATGAAATAGTGCCACAGACCACTGACTTAACAGTTGAATATAATACCAAGGGTTTTTTTTTTTTCCAGAGTTCTGTTTAATTCCATTATCTTCCAAAGATAAAAGTAAACGTCAGGCTTGTTCTTTTGTTAACCATGCCTTGTCACTCATCTTAAGCTTCCCATGATATGAAAATCACTATTCCTTCTAAATAGGTTGCAGGAGGGATTCCTATGAGATACAAACACAGTTTTTAATCCTCTCAGTATTTACATGCTGCAAATAAATCAGAACCCAGTGAAGGAAGTATGAAAAACATAAGACACTTTGTGTATATTTTAATTGTGTTGCTAACATATTTAATGGGGTTTAAATGACAGTGAGGCTGGTAGTACCAAGACCACCAAAGCAGAAGAAAAAGCACATAGAGGGTGGTCTTGTGGTACTGATGTAAACAATTACATATGGAGGGAGGGTCTCACTGGGTGCTGGTAGTCCTCTCCTCTCTGGTGGCACAGTCAACCCAGTGGGTTGGAAATGGGGTGAAAGGATGAGATGCTCCAAGTGTTGTGGCACCTTCTTCTCAGTGAGGAGCTCCATCAGTGTGTGATACTGTTTGTGTTTATTAACTAGGCTGTATTAGGAGAGGAGCTACAAGTCCTCATTTAACTACTGGTCACCTAGAACATTTTTGTCTTTTTTCAAAAATCAAAGACTGAATGAACAGAATGTACAAATGAACAGAATAATAAGAATGAAAGTTTCACCAGAGAAATTTGGCAAATACTTTTTCAAAATAATTTAGAGAAGCCCTCTGATATTTTAAAAAAATATTTTTGATTCCATAGGAATTCAAGTTGAATTAGAATATTTGCTTTTTAAGTGACTCACACCAGCGCTTTTTAAAAAATATTATTTTTTACAATATTAAAGTAAATGGGGTTTTTTTTTGACACACTGCTTTGAAGAAACAGCAGCTTGGAGATCACTCATTGTTTAGAAATTTCTGTTCTTCTGAAACTTTCATCTTAATGTGGAATTAAACCAAGTGCGGATTTTATTCAAAATACAGAAATTTTAATTTAACAAATTGTTACTATCAGGTTTGTAAATACAATCGAAAATAAGTGCCATCGATTTTCAGCCAGACAGCTTCGTTTTTATTACCTGCAGTATGCCCGGTGCGCCACAAGATGTCTCAGTGGAGAAACGCTAAACTTAGTAAAAGTGTTTTCATAGTGTTACCCAACTGAGGTAAAGGTTTGCTAGCATTTGGCTTGGGTTTTTCCTTAATACGTGACAGGGGCTTTTTAGTAGCATGTGAGAAAGAAAAGTGTATACAAATTTACCCGTTAGCGTAGGCAATGCATTATAATTGTAAATTGCCAGTGAACCAAATGACTCATTGGAAAATCTTAATCTTCAAAAACGAAAGGCTCGATGTATGGCTCTGAGTAAGCAAAGTGATAGGGAAGAAATATGAATAGCTTAGAATACGTCTTCCTCTGTACATCAGATGGAATTGCTGTTTGGAACTACTCTGATTTAATTTCCACAACGTTTGATTTTTATATGGCGTTATATATTTTTAATTATCCATATTCAGGATTAACATTGTTTAGAGTTAATATAAGGAGCCAGTTATTTGCATGACATTTTCTCTAAGGTTACGTTATCTTTGGGCCCTAACACTGCTGAAATCTCAGAAATAATTATCTTTAGTATGTAATGTATGTTCAGAGAGATTACACATGAAGTTAGGTTAGTGCCTACACACTAGGCATGCATGCCTACATTAAATGTTGTTTTAAAATAAGAGAAGGCTTCCTAACACATTATCATTGCAAGAGGGAAATACAAAAACCACATGGGGGTGTTTGCTTTGTATTGCTTTGTGCATACCCTTAGTACTGTGTTTTCCTTGAGATCTTTTCTCATCTATTTTTCTTTTCTCTATTCTGTACCACTGTCTGTCACTAACTTATCTTCTCCCTCTTCCCCTCCTGCTTTACTCTTTTACCTTTTCTGTGGCATACTATTTCTTACTTTGTTTTCCCTTTCAGATAGGGCAATTCAAGTTGGATTTGTATGCACTCATGTTGGTCTGTAGCACGTGCAAATAACTCCTGAGTGCCTAAGCGTTCATATGGTGAATATACATAGTATATACATTTTAGGTATATCAAACCTTCCATTGTAAATCTTCAGCAAAGGGAAAAAAAACCATGTGAATTTAGTCAAAAATGAGTCACAGCACTGTGTTGCAGATACATGAAATGAGGCTTGGGCATGAGACCCAGCCCACCAGGAGACCTCAATTTGTCATACAGTAGTTAAGCTGTTTACATGATATCTTTTACACTTTGTTTTGCATCCAGGTGATTTTCAACTCAACCTGTAACGGCCCTAAACTAGACCAGAACTTTTCAGGATTAAGAATCAGTTAAGAAAAGGCTGAGAAACAAGCATTCTTTAGTGATTAATCGATCTGCGTTAGATAAAGTAACTGAAAACTGTTGATTAAGGCACAGTTATCCTTTAACAGCCAAGCACCATTGTAAGAGAGATTAGCATGTTTGGATCGATGGAGTTGTACCTGCAGTCCCCAACTAGATTTGCTAAAAAGAAAGAACACACACGGCTCAGGTCTTGGAGCTAAATGGTTTATTTAAAGACAAAATTACTTACTTTAGTAGATACTCCAGGAGATTCTAGGGCTGCTTAATAGGAGTAGTGTAAGGCCTAGAAACTCTCCTGTCAGGCAGTATTTGAAGCACAGAACAAGAAGATGATCTTTGCACCAAAGGAAGCACGTTCTAAGGCTGGAAGGGAACAGATGTGAACAAATACGTGGTGAACAAGGAAATAATAAAAGAATAGTCAGCAGAAGATGGGCTGGGGCTGCCTCATAAAACCTTAACAGCTATTGTCAGGATTTTTGCATACATCACAGGGAAGGAGTGCTTCAAGGAAGGATCTGAAAGAAAACAAAATCTTTTGCAAATGTGTTTGGGTAATTCCAGGTATGAGGAGCAGCATGAACACAAGCACAAAGCCACTCTGAAAACCTGGTAAAAAGACCAGCAAACTGACATCACCATTGTGATAACCAATGAAGGACAAGGAAAGTGAGCAAGCTCAGCTGTGCAGGGACTAGTGCAGGGAGTAAATGTGTAGCTGGGGAGGAGCCTGGAAGGTGTGAAGGTGAGGGGAGGTGTCTCTTGATGGCAGCCCAATTTAGTGCTGGATGTGGTACAGTTACAGTGCAGGCATGTTGGGGGGATGAGTGGGAGTGGTACAAGAACATTTAGCACAGCTAAAGAGGAGTGTTGTAGAAAAAAGCTAATGTGCAGTTTGTTCAAATCACATGCCTTCAAAATAAGGTGTGTTTGGGCTTGTGGCTGTTTTATGAATTTCCATTTTCAAATTGTACCTGCAGTGTACAAGTGTGTGTGCTTTGGAAGTAAGGCCTTGGCCACCAAGAGATTACACCCAAAATTAGAGAGGCTTGTATCATCTAGCCTATGTGATCTGATGAGATGCATGTCCAGAATCCTTATGCTTGTGCTGAACAGGAATACTTGAGCTAATTATAAGTGGAAGAAGTCTAATTGTAGCAGTGCAGAACTCAGCATAGGTCATTTACTTAGGGAAGAGAGCCTGCTTTATGCATTAAATATGCATACAGTGCTTCAAAGCATCACTGTCCCATGCAGTAGACCTAGAACTTGTTTGGCGTATGAGAGCCTTGCCTTTGGTCGTTCCAATGAACTTGTCAGAAACGAAGAGGAGATGCCAACAGAGGTGTTTTGAGGAGCTCACCCATTACCTGATATTGCAAAAGCCTTGTCCTGTATTCCTTATTCACTACAGCTGGGGAAGAACTGTTCCCAAGGGCATGTAGAAATAGGATGAGAGGTGATGGTTTTAAACTAGAAAAGGGGAGATTTAGGTTGGATATTAGGAAAAAGTTCTTCAATATGAGGGTGGTAGGTCACTGGCACAGGTTGCCCAGAGACATTGTAGAGGCCCCATTCCTGTAGATAGGGATCAAGGTCAGGCTTGATGGGGCTCTGAGCAACCTGGTCTAGTGAAGATGTTCCTGCTCGCTGCAGGGGGATTGGACTAGATGACCTCTAAAGGTCCCTTCCAACCTGACACATTCTGTGATTCTCCTTGACTCTGCAGAGGATTCAGTTACTGGGAGAGTTGTTTACCCAAGCAAAAGAGGAGGGAGTGCTACTGTCCAAATGTGCAATGTTTTCTTTTAATGCAGCTCCACACCTTCCCTTAAAATAGCATTTCATCCTACTGGAACTATGTTCAGAGAGCTCTGTGACAGCTATTTCAAAACTCAGAACTCTCATTACAATTTTATACCACGGTAATCTTATCAATGAATAGTCAAAAGGGCCGTTCCCCATACTCTGGACTTGTCAGCTTTTCAGTTATCACATTCAAATGCATGTCCCAGTGGGTTATCTCCTGGAGAAGGCAGAGGATGCAGCATGGCTAGGGTTTCACACGTCCTACCCTTTGCATTTCACAATCTCAGATGATAAGTACCGTTTCTTTCCGTCAGCAGAAACGAACAGGCACAGCAGACTTTGTGTAAGAAATGGTAGCAGACACTGGAGGATTTGTACACTTCAGCTACAACACAGTTTTAATACTTCTGCCACTTCACTGCCAGTACACATCATTAAAAATGCAAGAAAGACCATGGTGATCAGGGCACAATTTATTAAGACAGCTAACGAAAAACGTTCCAAAAGCTGAAGCAGTATCAAGAGCTGAGGAGGAGCCCCAGCTCTTAAAGGCTTTTCATCCCCTGCAGACCTTTTGACTCATAGACTTTTGTTTCCACTGCCAAGGGGCACAACACTTCATATTCTGATTTCTCACCTTCTCAAAGCACCCCAGACCCTTCAAAAACCCTAAAATTGCTTTTTTTTTTGTGAGTGACCTATATGAATTCTAAATAACGAAACAGAAGAAAGCTTGTCCAGGAATAAATTATGGTTAAGGTACTACAGATTGTATTTTTACCATAAATAGAATTCCACTTTGCTGTGCTCTGGAACATAAAGACAATTCTGCTCATTATATAATTCAGCCAAGCAGCCAAAAGATGTAAAAGTCTTCACAGCAGGATGAAGCTGTAAAACACACCTTCCTGCCCACATCATATGCTTTTTCAGGGATCCTTCCCAAAACACCCCGAGCAGTCAGGGAGATTCTTTACTCCAGGTGTAAGAAGGAAATTTTCAGCAGTGGATTCTGTATCTTGTCTGCTCATCCTAAAGGAGCCCCCAAGCAGACTATTTACTCATACTGTGTAGATAACGACCAGCTAGCTCCAGGAGCAGAAGAACTAGTTAAGCCTGGGCTGTGTTGCTTTCTGTCCTCCTGAGGCAAAAACCTAAGGGATTAGGTTTTTGTACCTTACCAGCCTCGTTTTCCTTGGAGGCACCAGTCTGGTCACCTTCCTCTACCTCACTCATTTTTTTTTAAATTAAACTTGCAGGACTGTAATTCCTGTGAGAACTCGTGCCTCTAACTTGATTGATATTTGTTTTAAAGCTTTAAAATTATTCAAAAAAGTAGGGGTCTCCATGGGCAGATAAAAACAGGTATAGCCTCACTTCTTTAGGAAACCAAGCTCTTAGAAAAATCAATTTTTAAACACTTGATATTCTGTAAAGTGAATGGAATCGAGTTTATTTCCTTTGAAGCAAGATTTTCTTCAAGTCAATGTGAGTTTCATTTAACCTAATTAGATAACCTGGAGAAGGGACTGTGTGCCTGAAAGCTTATTCTCTTTTTCAGCTGTATGAGCTGCTATATTATACTACTTTATTTCTCCCTTCAAAACTTGCTTCTTGTCTAATTAGAGACCCTGGTGCACTCTCATTAAATCTCTCAAGGAATATTTCTCCCTGAGGAAGTCCTGAGGCCAGTGAACTAGACTCAGATTTTTAATAGGCAAATGATTAAACTAGTGGGAGAATTCAATATGTAACCTAGACATGCAAATATTTAAAATATATATCGATCTGAAATACTACATTTTTTAACATTGAATAGTTCAGTTTAGAGAAATAACATTCCTGTTATTGTAGGCTTTTATAAAATCTTTTCAGAGCAGAAGGTGATGTTTTAGATTGAGCCTAAATTATCCGACCAGGCAATGACAAATCTAAATACTTGCTGTCCTTATAGAAGTGTAGACTCAACATGACTCAGGATGTAGCCCATGGTAATTACTGTCAGTATTAATAACAGCTTCTGTTGAGAAACCTTCCTCTTTGTTTACTATTTCAGCAAATTCACCTGATGATTTCTGTCTTTGAATAATATATGCATGAGACAACAGGGTATGTCGGGGGTGTTTTTCTTGCTGCTTCACCCGTCTCTAACTTGAATTTCCTGAACTGTTTATTAGTAAGGACTACACATGAATTACTTGGCATAATCACTTTGTCACAAGAGAAAGGCTCACCAGCTGATCCCTGCCACAGTTTTTTTTCAGAGAGCATAACTGGGAAGTTGATTTTGCCAAGGGACTCTCGAGGTACCAAGTTATTAAATGACTTCCCCATGGTCAGAGACTGTGGTAGACGTAGAAAAAAAGATAAATCCAGCTATCAACACAAGCATCTCAACCACCAGAGCATCCTGCCTCTGCAGACGTAGCTCAAGAAGGCAGAAATGGTTGGGCTGGATTTTCTGGGATTGTATAGCCAATAATTAGATGGTCTCTTTTCTCTTGCTTTTAAAAGAGCAAGCCCTTTTCAGCCTTAGTGTTTAAACTGTTTTCAGGGTTCGTGCGGTTCAATTAGTCTTCTAGTTCTCAAACTTTCGTTGCTTTAATGGCAGTCAGAATGCTAATTCACTTCATCAGTTGGGAAACAGAAACTTGGAATTTGTTTCTACAAATTGTAACAACAGCATCAGCAGTTCTGTGCCACTTATGTTACATTTAATCAAACCGAAATTTATCAGTAACAAAATTTCAGGTGGCTTCAGTACAGGCAGGACAGGATCCATCAAGATCTATTAAAAACCGACCAAGGAACCAATCCTCCCATTCCTCCCCCACCCCAAAAACCACCGGAGACCAGTGCTTTGCTGGACTGATCCCATGGCTACTGTTGCTCTGCTCTTGACTAAGGACAGAAATCCAACAGCGCAGAAACAAACTGGTACGTGGAAATCCGTAACAGAGGGATGTCAGACCTACACCTTACTCACTGGATCACAGTTTTGTCTGCGACGTGATGAGGAGCAGATCCTCTAGAACGAGGTAATATCCGACAAGTCTTTCAGATTCTTAGGTTCTCTTGTACATAACTAAGAGTTACTACAGTTCTACATGAGAAATACATCTACGGAGCATCTGTTCCCAAACAACATTTTCTCTCTTGCTTTTCTTGCTGTACAAACAACTTGGCTATTTTACGCCTTGACAACGTACTGGATTTAAGCATTTTAAGCACTGCTCACCTATTATGTTTCCACTTGTAACTCAGAAGCTCAACTCCACCTTTTTCATCATTCAACAGCCTCACTTCTGAGCCGAGTAACCCCAAGGATACAACACTGCAGAGTAGCATCTCAGAAGCATCTGCAGATATAACAATATCGTTTAATACTGTTGAAGTTCTTTATAAATATTTAGAAGAGTTCTCCAGAATCCAGTATTTTCAGATTTAGTCTGTCCAACACAACACGTCGATTAAAGTTCACCAGCATCTGAGGATGGAAATTATTAAAGTGTTTCCATTTCCTGAAGGATTGTAAAAGTCTCCTTCGACCTGCTGTATTGTTTTGCAAAGATGGTTAGTCTTTGGAGAGCCTCTGACAAACCTTCTCCTGTGATAGCACAACAAGGTTGTACATACCAATTTCTGTCACTGCAGTACCTCTTCATGTTGAATCTCCTGGTTATTTCCTCAGCGTTCAGAGCTCCAGGCAAGTCCTGCTTGTTTGCCAGCACGACGACTGGCACGCTTTTCATAAATTCATGCTTTAAAATGAGTACAAATTCTTTCTTTGATTCCTCCAGACGTCGCTTATCACAGCTGTCCACGACATACAGCAGTCCATCTGTGTTTTCCAGGAAATTGCACCAGACCTGTCTCATTTTCTGTTGTCCTCCAACATCCCAAAACGTCAGTGTAAAATCCTTTGCAGTTTCTATCATATCAACATTAAAGCCAATCGTTGGAATCGTTAGAAAAACATCATTATACTTGAACTTGTACAGCAGCGTGGATTTCCCTGCAGAATCAAGTCCTAACATCAGTATATTAGCTTGCTTGACTTTGGAGGGTTTGGTGTGCTGGAGGCCCATTTGTGCTGCGGTGCTCTCCAGTAAGCCTTTAAAGCCGGAATTCGCCCTCTTCCATGAAGCCAGCTTCTCTCAGCAAGATGTCTGTCTCCCTCAGAGGTGAAGCACAAAGAGTAAGGAAGACAAAGGGGAAGAAGCAGCCTTGTGCCACGGAAAGTAAATAAAAGCTCTGTATAAATACACGCTGGCTTTTATCAACACACTAACACGCAGACAGTATTTATGAAGGTGTAACGTTCAGTGCCAAGCCTGTGGGTGGAACAACTATGAGTAACGTTACCGATTGGTCACAAGCACAAAGGTTACTCTTAGTACAGTGAACCATGCTAACATGACCGTTTAAGAACTCTACATTGTGAAGTTGTGTGTACTGAAAGGGCAGCAGCCTGGCTATACTCCCTAATCCCACGGTCCAGGGAACCGCTAGCTGTCTGCCCTGTTTCAGTGTGTGCCCAGGGATCATAGAATCATAGAATGGCATGTGTTGGAAGGGACCCCAAGGATTATAGAGCTCCAGCCCCCCTTCCAACGCTCCCTTCATTGCTGCATCCACATCTGTTTTGGAAATGGAACCAAACAGGCACAGCCAACAAGGAGGGGAAGTCCTAGGGCTTTTCCATCCTTATCAATCCAAAAATGACAAGGTACCTGATTTACTATTGCATCTCATCTCCCAGCAACTAGTTAATCTCAAGAGGTTTCTAAGGTGAGTCTACCTGGGCACAGAGACTCCATCAAACCCTAAGAGAACTCCACTGAAAAACATGCTCTGCTCTAAGTGGCTGCCTCACACTTGGTTACTCTTCTTCCTCGCTGATAGATGAACTTGACTGCTTCGATTGTAAATTTGGTGAGGTACATTTGTGTGAACGAGTTTAACTGTGCTCTGCCTGGTGGAGACTAAATAGCGATGTTATCATCTGGTCATCACTGAGATTCAGCTACCTGAAATGAAAAATTTCTGTTGGCTTCATTACACTCTGTTGTTGCCCACTGATTCAGGATGAAGATTCCCTTCAAGAAAGGAACAAGAAGGGGGCAAGTAACCGAGTCTTGATGAAAAGATCATTTTTGGCCAGCATTCCAAATTATAGAATTAAATAAAAGAGAATATAGAAAACAAAGTCTACTGTTAATTCATATTGAGTGTCCATTTTTTTGGCAGCAGACCTATGTTGGACTGGCCCAAAGAGCACTGAGTACTGTGATACTTCATTGCCCTTATACCCAGACATGCTGGTATTAGTTATTGCCATTTGTTTTTGCTTCACAAAGTACACAATCAGCAAAAAGACGTAAAGGTCTTCTGGCCAAACGAGCTGCTGACTGATAGGGTAATCATTTTGATAATTACGACATTGGTTGCTCAGCTGTTACACATGTTGCGTAAAATAAACCTGTCTTGACAGACAAGTTACAATCCGGTTTCTCTTTAAGCTGAAAGGGTTATACCACAACTAATTGGGGGCAACGAAGGATGACAGTGACATGCTCACTGTGGTGCTTTTTTCATATTTAATAACAGGTATAGATTACGTGTAGGATTTTTTCCAGGAGTGGGTCATGCTGTATTAAACCAGGGAATAAAGCATTTGCATTTCTTTATAAATAATGTATATTAATGAATTGAAAGATGGGGAGATGGGGAAACTATGCAAAACACATTGTTAACGCAGTCAAATGAACCATAATTCCCTGCAAAATAGCGTGCCGTTTCTTTGAAATATGGTTATCTTCAGCAAGGGCAAAACCTCCCTTCTGTGCGAGCCCTGACAGGGTGGATGGATGGTAGGTGTCCCTGGGCTGTGCCGTGATGGAGAGATTACTCATGGTTCTCTGCTCTGCATGTTTGAATTTGTTTGATATTTATGGTGTCAACTGTTACTTTGTTACGTAAGACTATCACTTTAAAGAAGTCATTAAGCAATGTCTGACCTTTTATAAGCAAATCAAATATATTTCCAGGACAGACAGACAGGTCCTGAAGACCCCATCCGTGGTTTTACAGTTTGTAACTATAGCTGAGCTCGGTTTGGAGCAAGACTGGGGATGCAGGGACACTTCCTGCCATGATTTGCATGTTACCGTGGCGTTTATTTACCAGCACCAGTCCAAACCAGAGCCACAGTCAGCTGCACCTGGTACAGCCCGACGCTGCCTTCCCAAGGAGGCTCTAAACCTACATTTGCACCGAGGGAAAAGCATTTGAGAGAGTCAAAAAACCACCTTTGCTTTGTCCAAAGGTGTATTTGCTTTGCTGGGGTGAGGCTATCTCGCTTGTGCAGGGTTTGCCCTACATGTTTGGTTTGAAAACCCCAGAGTAATTAAACAAAAAGCCAGGACAGCTGATTTACCATCAATTAATTCTAACTTTAGACAATAAACCTTTCATAAATTATGTAGGTTTACATAAACTCTTTACGTTCCCAGGTTGTCCAAGCGGGATAATTCCACAACAGCTGCGTGCTCCCGTCACCTTACAACATGGAGTTGAAGGTTCGGGGGTAAATCCCCACTGCCGTCGGTTCTAGTAGCTGAAGCAGGAGAGCAAGGCTGTTCGCAAACGCCCGGCTCCCCTTCCTTGGAACCCCCGGCCTTCACGCTCAGCCCTAACGGCGCTATGGGACCAGCTGGAGCCCTGAGGCGGCTCGCCCGCCGGGAGCAAGCAGGGCGCCTAACCGCTCTCGGAGAGAAGGCTGGGAGCCCAGCAGCGCCATTTCTGCGCCCTCCCGGCGCTGCGAGGTCGCCGCGGTGCCCGAACTCCGCGGCTCTACCGGCCCTGCCAGGAGACGGAGGAAGCGGCGGAATTTCACCGTGCCCGCAGCCCCGTGTGAGTCAGGAGGCGACGCGGCCGGTGCTCTGAGGAGACACGGCCGCTACGCACGGGAGGCGCCACACCCTGCCCTGCCCCGCCCGGCTGGCGGGAGGCGGCAGAGGCACCGGGCAGCACGGTAACTGGCGCGGTAATGGGCACGATAACGGTACCGGCGTGTGCGTGTCTGTGAGGGGAACATTGCTGCGCCCTCCTCACGACGGGGCGCCGCCATTTAACGCCCTGCCGGCGGGTCGGGAGGAGGGGGTGGGGAGAGCGACGGTGGCGGCGGCCCCCTGAGGCGCTGAGGGAAGGGAACACCCTTCTTCAGGGGGTTGCGGCGGGAACCCCCTGCCCAAACGCAAAATACCCTTCTGCCACCGCATTGTCCTTCTTATTTCAACGGGAAACGGTGAAATGGGTAGAAAATGCGTGTGAGATTTCAGCCGGGGGCGGTACGATTCCTCATAATGACTTCTACTTTTTGGCCTGCTCCATCTTCGTTCGTCTGAGCCAGGCAGGGAGAATTTTTGGCTGGTTTGGAAGTGAGGGCAAGGCGTTGTTCAGGGTTATTTAAAGCAATATTTAAAGTGTTTTTATAGTAGATCGTCAAAGCCCAGGAGCATGCAAAAACTCCTCTAGTTTCTGTGGGTAGTAGAAATGAGAAGCCAGGAATTGTAATATATTTCCAAACGATTTCTCTTGGTAGCTCTAAGAAAAACCAAACACCCAGCCAAAAACCAAAACCCACACTTTTTTCCTATACAGCTAGCATTATAAATATGGTGTTTTTCAAATCTTAAATTTGACTATCCATTGGTTGTTGTAATTATTAGACTTTGATGATGATTTGCCACCTTTTTCCTGTCTGCACTCAACAACTGCCCAACCATAGCTGACTGTGAGAAATTCACCTAAAATTTCTATGAAGCACGCTCAGGACATCTCAATTTTGTTTTAAAGCTGTTGAGTTTTATCTGACAGCACATCTCACGCCGAGCTGCGTGCTTGGGAGCAACAGAAGGTGTTTCCCTGAAAGGAGCAGTTCCTGGTGTTGCTGCTGCTGCTGCTGTGTGCCCCAGGTTGCCAGCGCTCAGCTGAAAGGTAAAAACCCTGGGCAAATAAAGTCTGGAAGTGGTGGGGAACCTGACCTGCAGCTGCACCACTGCTGAAAAGTGCCAGCTGAACTGTCAGACCACGCTTCTTCAACCTCATTCCTTTGGGCTGAGCGCTTGGAATAGGAAGAGAAGGGGATTTTCACGTTCGAGGGCTGTGGTTAGGGATTCCCTTTTAATTCTTTTACTCTTTTCTACGTGTGTTTGGAGTTCTGCTGTTGGAGGATTGCCTGTATTCTGAATTCTCTGTGCTGCAGGAATAGCTGTCTTGTGTTTTGGGGAGTGTATTTTTTACCCCATGATCACCACGAAAGCCTTCTTTTGGTGAGCCTGTGCTGGCTTGCAGACAGTTTAGCACAGCACTGGAGGAATGTGACCTTGGGGAAGAGAATAGTTGTGCTACAGGCTTTTGGTATGAGAATGGTGGCTTTAGGATTGTGCTTTGCAGTGTGTGGGCAAAGTACCTGAATTGATGATTTATTTTCCCAGATCTTTCATTATGTAGCAGATCAGGCATTGGTCTCTGATTCTGTTGTTCAAAATGTCATGAAATCAGGCTTTGCTGTCCATAAAGAATCAAAATCCTTATGATCAGATTAGTTGTCCATTAGGTAGTCAAAAACTGATCAAACTTTGGTATGCTTTTGGTTTAAATTGATTATCAAACCCAGAGAAATGTTATTTATATAAAATTAAACACTGATTGATACATAACTTTAGTTTCTTCCAGTATGTGTGTTTCACATGGTTCACTGAAAGGGTTGTGTGTATAAAGTAAGAGGAACTGAGCTTTTTTAGAGGGTTTTTTTTTCTTCCTGTAAAGCTGTGAATTACCAGATCAGCAAATCTGAGGGTTTTTTTCCAGTTATAGTCAACTTCCCTAAAGTTTGATCGGTCCTGATGATAGTTTCCTCTGCACTTGCAGAACTTCTCTTTTGTTTTACTTGTTTGTTTAATCCTGGTGGAGAAAAAGCAGCGAACCAGTGTAAAACTTTTGATGTTCTCTGTCTTTTACAAGCTAGAACTTAATAAAACTGACTTGTTCACCTGCAGTGAAGTGAGGATTGACTCCTGTGAGCCATGCAGTGCTTTTGGAGTAACGCAGCTTTGAGAGTGATGAGTCTGAAACTCTTCTATCTCAGTAGTTATTGGTATAAAATTGCTTTAAAGTTACTGGTATAAAATTGCTTTAATGCATTTCAAGTGATGACCTATGTTTTGTTGGGGAAATGTGCTCTAGATGCTGGGTCATTAATTTAAAGTCAAATCATACACAGAAATACAAGGAAGGGGGGCTCTAGCAAACCAAATTCACCTAAATTCCAGCATGATATGTTGGGTTTTGGATTGATTTTATTTTAATGTAAAGCATTTACAAGTCCTGTGGCGATCATTTTTGTAGGGAAATGTAATAGTAATTAATTGCACTGTGAAATTGAACCTTCCATCGTCCTTACTGTGCCTTTGTGGATACTTTACAGTACAGAGTAAATATTATTACTGCAAACATTTAGAATACCATTTAGAACTCCCCTGGTAAGGCGCTGTAATTATTTCAGCTTAAAGCTGTTCACGGACTATGTAGTTTTAAAGAGCTGTAGTGAAGGTAAGCACTGCTAAATGGAGAGTATGGGACTGGGACCCTGTTTTAAATCTAGTTTTGGGAGGATGCACTGATTTGAGTATCTAGTCCTGACGCTGTCGTGGGGTTGTTTTGTGTGGTGTGCCTGACAGAGCAAAGCCAATCAGTCACAGTTTTGTAGATTTTTCAGAAAAATAACACAGATGGGATCCTTGGGAGTAGCAGGAGGATTTGTGGTGTTTTGTTTGTGTAAATGGAACGTAACAGACAGATTTGTGAAACTTCTTTAAGATTTGAGGCTCGTCTGCTGCAGTGGCTTCTCTGCTGCTCCAGGTTTCTGGTTGCAATGCCCCTTTATTAAATCACTTGCTTTAATTAGCACAGAAATGATGGCTCCCTAACATTGTGGGAGTAGCCAGTAGCTGTTTCTTTGGGCAGTGCAGGAGCTCGGTCTGCCTTTCAAGATGGGTTTGTGTTTGCATGTCTGCAGCTCCCAAGGAACAATTCAGAGTGAGCAGCTGCTTAGCCCTTCAATGAGGGATGAAATATTTGCTTGTACTTCTCTTTTTACTTGCTTTCTTGGCTGATCTGTATAAAGACTAGCAGGACTTCCTTTCTTTAAAATAAATCACAAATTTTTGAAACCTCCGAACATCAGTTTGCTGAGCAGTTTGTAGCTGTTAATTTTGTAGGCAGTATTCCTCTCCTGAGATCTGAGTGGAAGGCGTTGTGCTGAGGTGCTTGACGTGTGACCTTCTGCAGAGATCAGCTTTATGTAGGGGGAATTTCCAAGGGGAAAGCTGTGAGATTTCAATCCACACTGTGCTCAGTGGTCTGTTTCTGGGATACATCGGTGACTGACAGTGCACAGGGTGCCTGGACCAATGGTTCTTGGATTTGTCATCCTTGTGCTATAGGACACTTTCCACTGATGCTTTAGGCAAGAGAAGTAAAAAATATATTTGAATAATAGTGTTCTGAATAAACCTTTTTTGTTTCTCTTTCAGGAAGAAACACGCTCCAGAACTTGTGGTATGGTGTTTGAAGGATACTGACGCTCTTCTGCCAATTAGTTATTGTCCAGTTCCAGTTTTGCCATGTATGTGAGACCATTAAAATGGATTTTTTTCTTTCTCCTTCTATTTTCTGTCATAACAATGTGGTATGTGACTTTTTCCTCCCACAACGTGATCGAGCGCACAAACCCGATGTATTTCTATGAGTATGAACCAATTTACAAGCAGCGCTACCTCTTCACTCTGCGGGAGCGCTCACAGTGCAGGGACACAAACCCCTTTCTTGTCATCTTGGTGTCTTCACATCCCAAGGATGTCAAGTCAAGGCAGGCCATCAGGGCAACCTGGGCATCTCGGAGCTTCTGGTGGGGACGCCGAATTCTAACCCTGTTCTTACTGGGTCAGGACACTCAAGAGGAAGACGATGCTGCGGCGCTGTCGGTGGAGGATGAAAGCATCCTCTACGGTGACATCATTCGCCAGGATTTTATGGACACTTATGACAACCTCACCTTGAAAACCATCATGGCCTTTAGGTGGGTCGCGGAGTTCTGCTCGAACACGAGGTTCCTCATGAAGGCCGATGCTGACGTCTTCATCAACACCGCTAACCTGGTCAAGTATCTTCTGAAGCTCAGTTCCTCAGAGAACATTTTCACTGGTTATCCTCTGATAGATACCTTTGTCTACAGAGGCTTTTACAGAAAGACATACATCTCTTATGATGAATATCCGTTCCAGTTGTTTCCTCCCTATTGCAGTGGGATGGGTTATATATTGGATGGAAAACTGGCTCTGAGGATCTATGAGCTGATGAGTCATATCAAACCTATTAAATTTGAGGATGTTTATGTTGGGATTTGCTTAAATATACTTAAAGTGAACATCAGCATTCCAGAAGATAAACAATTCTTTCTTCATAAAGTTAATTTTAATATCTGCAAGTACAGACATTTGATTGCAGTACACGGCCTTACATCAAGTGAGATCATTGGGATTTGGCAGGATCTGTCATCAAACACCTCGGTTACTTGCCTTTGATTCAGTGTTAAAATGTAAATTTAAACCTATTTGGTGTGAAGGTGTTTAGATACAGGGCAATGCAAACCAAAACCACCGTTACAGATGACTTCGCCTGAAGGAAACCTGCGCTGCCAGAGCAAAACTGTGACAGCAACACTTCTCTGGGACATCCTGGTACCCTTGAATAAAAATACCAGGCACTCACAAAGCCCTCATCCACGTGTGTATCCTGTGCATGTAGGATGCTTTGGAAAACGCTGTCCTGCTTTCCTCTGACATAGAAATTTCTGCCTGAATTTTCTGGAATGCATGAAATGTCACCAAGGAATAATGCTTATGCCAAGAAACTGGCTTTGAAGACACCTCCCAGATTCCCACCTGGATTCTTTCTAACCATTTTTGCAACTACATGGTCCTGTGCCACCCTCAGTATTTGTCTGCCCAGCTCAGAACTTAGAACAACTACCAACAACAACTTCTTTTGATGTATCACCTCCATAATCATTCCAAGAGTGTCAGAGACTTCAGGATCTCACGGGGTGTGCAGCAGCTGATGGGAAATTCTGAAACTGGGATGGACTTTGTGTGTGCACATCTGGGCACATCCAGATACATATCAAATGGAATTGCTGTCTGTCTGTGGTCCTGCTCCCGTGTGACATGGGGCTAGGTGCAGGAGAGTTTGTGAGGGGTTTAGTGACAGGACATCCCTAATACACAGGGATAATCAAAACCCACACACATACGTCGTGTACAGATGCAACCGCAGGGAAGACTGAAACAGATGAGTTCATATGGTGACTTTAGATCTGTTTCTAAACCATTTTCTTCAAATCATATGATAAAAGTGGGAAATTCTACAATTCAGCTTTCTTAAAGAAGACAAACTCTGCTGTATCTGTAAAGATGGATATTTTAATCACTTTATTCATATCAGCAAGGCCAAGGTTTCAGTAGTTTACACTTCTAATAGACAACAATACAGAATTTGCAATTGCATGAACATAATTATTCTTGACACATTCACTACACAGCGAAGACACTATAGTTACATCCTGTACACCTAGAATGACAGAGCACTGCCACTTTATTTGTACTACAGCTACGATGTTACGGTGTATTTACATTTGGCTGTCTTTCAGATAGTCTCTTAGAGACAAATTAGAAGAGGTGCAGAAACCTCTTAGTACCAAGCTTGAGGTTTCACCAGGTTTTTTTGTTACATTGTGATTATGGTCAGTGTTGAATTTTGCTCTCTTCAACAACTGCACATGGGGTTTCCATGGGATTACAGGACGTGTTATTATTTTAGATACAAAAACGAGGTCTTGGGGAGAATACTCTCTAGGCAAGTGTTTCAGATGTCAGTGTTCTAAGAATGGATGTTAAGGTCAAAGTTCTTCAAAAATAGATTTTTAAAAAACTTTTTTGGTTAAACTAAATAGCTAAGGATACAGTATTGCATAACTGAGGGAAGAATGCTGTTGCATTTTTAGAAACAGATAAAACTACAGTTACTCCTGTGGGTTTGGGATCTGTTACTTGTACTGTCATCAGATCCTGAGAGCTGTGAGAAACAGGTAACGTGTTCTTTGATTGTTTACACATCTTAGAAATGCCCCCCCCCCCTTTTTTTTTTTTTCTTTAATAAGGCTGCCACATTAAATGGTTAGAAATAAACTGTCACAAGAACACTGATACTACAGCACGGGTTGTATTGCTTTGTTACAATAAAACACCCCAAACTGTAACCATGAAAGATGATAAAATCTTCAGGATCTGGATAGACACAGCAGACAGAGCTCCTGTTGAGAGAGGGAGAGCCAAGCTTCGTGGAGAAACGGCTGTGCAGGACTGCAGTAAGAGTGCCACCCTCACCAAGCAAGGTAATTCCTTTATTCTACAATCAGGTTACAAAGCCTTTGCTTTCACAAATGTAGGTTTGTACACGGCGATCTGTTTGTGCCACCTGAAATCTTAACATGGTGTCAGTTCAGAGAGAAACTTACATAGTGAAATATTCCTGCTCCTGTTTTGGTTTTAAAAAAATAATTTCCAGATCTGGTTTATCTTTGAGTCTGACCTTATTATTGCTTAAAAGATCATAAAAATTCTTAACTACGCTAATGTTTCTGCTCAGAGCAAACAGCAGGGAGGTTTTTAGTGTGAGCAGCCATGCAAGAGGTAAAAAAAGTGTTAGAGGACTGAAGTAATAGAAGCATTTCAGTCAGTGGGGGCCCAAATTTTATTGCTTCTGCTTACACTACTGTACTAAAACCAAAACCTAAACCACTGGCTGAGATTTTGCCAAATCCTGTTTCTCATGCAGGCAAATGGTTCAGGAAACGGTGTTACGTCAGAATTGCAATCACTCATGGCTTTGATGGGAAAATTGTGGGGCTTTCTGACTGAAAATCACCCCCTGGCCAAAGCTGTTTGGAAACTTAACGCTGGCTGGGCAGCCAGAGGGGTTTAACAATGTACAATTTCAAGGCTGTGTTGCCTTCGTGTTGAAAAGTCAAAATGCTGAAATCTTTGTGTGCCTCCTACAACAAACCAGTTCCACATAACCCAGGAAACAGCACGTGCTGCCAAAGTAGTGCATTGCTCTCTGCCTTCAGCTCCATTTTGACGCAGTTTGGAGTATTTTCCTAAGTTTTGTCTTGTGTTTTCTAGTGACTGCCAAAGCATTTCAGTGCAAACTCACCGTAACTCAGGAATGCTGGATGCTCCATAAATAACACATGATCTTATCATATTCCCAGTTTAACCTGGAAACTGATCGACAGTTAAATGCCGTGGGGCTGAACTCCTGGTAGGTGCCTATGGGTTACGCTACCGTGCTGAAGGAGCTTGGGGGGCAGAGCTTTGCTCCCTGCTTTTCAAATTTTCATTCTTCCCTTTTTGTCTGAGTAACATGTGCTGCTTTGGTTGTTTATTAAGTACTTTACAGTTTGCCTAAGATAGAGGTGGTAGTGGAATAGAGGCAAAGCTTGCTGCAGTCTCCATTAAAATAAGCTGCTCGGGTTATAATGTGGTTACTGTGATTGCACGTGAAGCTGTAAACCCTCTCCAAATGCTCGTCCTCTTGGAGGAAGGGAAGAAAGGAAAGTTCAAATGAAGCAGATAGTTGGGTTTGGGGTGGGGTTTTATCATGTGTAGTTGAGTCCACATTTTAAAGAAACCTAAAATTGTAAAAGGTACCTAAAAATGTCAAGAACACACCCCCCACCCACCCTTTCTAAAGATCCTGAAGCCACTTTATTTCACAGGACTGAAGAAGCACAGTGCCTCTGAAAGGCTGCACTGCTGCATGACTCTTGGCTACAGGCAGTATCGGGTGCAACTCGCAGGAGGAAATACCACCTGAGCTGCAGGTTGTCTCACCTGCTGGTACCAGACTTTGCTCCCCTCCTATCAAGTGAGGACTTCAAAGAGAGAGCTGACCCCAAGCGCCCTCTCTGGGAATGGTTTCTGTGCCTGAGCTCTGTTTTCCCTGTTTTCTGTTGGCACTGCACAGCACGTTAGCTTTCTATGCCGTGTTAATCCGAATTGAGTTTGGATTTTTATAGGGAGAGCTGATGTTGTGTAAGGGTGATGCCTGGGCCAGGGCTCAGCTGCTCCTCCTGGTAACGCTTTGCCTGTGGTGGTCCTCCACCTTGGAGTAAAGTGCAGCCTGCTCCAAGCTTACAATAAAAAAATCTTTAAAACACTTCTGGCTCCCAGTGAAAACACCATCACAAGCAAGCCTGAAGAGGCTTCAGTGTACGATAAGGCAGCCACACTACTAAATGGGAGCTGTCACTTACCAAGATGGATTGCTATCCATCTCGGGTTGGTTATCTGGTGTGTCACGGAGGATTTTTGTTAAGAGAGCTCTGACCTGCCCTTGCAGAGTTCGAAACGTGCAGCTCGTTGTCACAGCGAGTCTCTCACAGTTGGTTCTTGGTGTTTCCAGGCAGGCTGGGTAGAAGTTCTGCAGTCGCTGGGTGCACTATTCACACAGCCCAGGTTTTAAAGCTGTTCTCCAGACCTGTGGGCTCCGGAGTTCGCAGTTACACCACTGTTAGAGTTTGCCATCTTAAAGGTAGATGTGTTTGGACTGTATACAAATGGACTTACTTTGTACACCCAGCACTGCTGGCCACTGTTTATGCCTTGTACCCAGCCTGCGTGGGCAGGAACGCTGTTCTAAGAGCGGCAGGGATTCAGTCCAGCATGGAACTAGCTCCAAAGAACATTTTCCAACTGATTCATGTTTTTAACATAACTTAAGATTTTCCTACCAGGAGGAGGAGATGTAAAATGCCCAGATGGACTCTGGCAGCTCTGGCATGAATGTCACCCGTCGGCAACAGGACCTGAAGCTGAGGTAGCGCAGCAGCACAGGCACAGGGTTGCTCTGCTGGAGCCGGCTGCTTTCCTGGGGCAGCAGCAGCACGTTGTGCTCACACTGCGCTACCGAGGGGTCTGGCTGCAGCCCACACGGCTTCACTTCAGGCTCTTCTTGTTACCAAGGCTTAAGCAAGTGCTGAGTAAGTACAGTTGCCATTACCCCCTGGATACAGCATAGGAATTCCCATAAAACAATGCCTGACAGTCCTGTGTTTGGATTTCTAAAACATTCAAACCGATTATTCATTTAATTACCTTGGCAGCAAACAGGCTGAAGGAGATTTCTGAGCATCAGTGTCCCTAGAAGTGCTGATGTGTCTCCAGAGGCTTAAAAAGAATGTAGGGTTGGACACTCAGATGCAGAAAAAGTGCTTTATTTCCCTATTGCTCAACTAACTCAAGAGTTCTTCCCAAAGGCTGGGCAGCTCCTAAAAGTGGATTTCAGACCTTTCCTCAAGGATTGCTCTCCTCTTTTTTATAGTTTTAGGTAAGTTTCAACTACTCTGACTGCTCAGGGTTTGCTTAACAGAGCAGCTAGGTCATCATACAGACTAGCTCATGTCTAGAGCCTTGTTACCTGCAGGAAACTCACAGGTAACCCAGCTGCTTACTTCAGCCTTATATAGTCAGCATGAGATAAATAAAAGGGATTTAACATTCAAATCAGTATTTGCTTATTTGTATATATCTTTGTAGATTGGAGTCCTCAGGTTTAGAAAGAGAATTGAGAAACACACTGACAAATGAAGGGGCAGCAGCTCTGACCATGACAGCTGGCAGAATTACACAGATCATTCTTCATAACCTCAGTGATTCTGTACAGCCAGATTTTGGGATGGAGGCCTAAAAACCTGCTGTAGGACATGACAGCCTGGTGAGGTGGGTTTTTTCTTTTGTATACTTCACTTACTAAATGTTTCTCTGCATAAGATAAGCATCAGATACATTAGCAATATATTTGTCTTATATAAAGCAAGGATGTCATACGTTCTGAGAGACAGTAGAACAACCAAACTCCCTTATTTTCCAGCTTCAGCCTTAGTCCTTACTGAGCAAACGCTGTTACTTCAAGCTGAGGCAGTGCTTTGGTAGAGACTTCATAGTCTAAAAAGTTTAAACAAGCATTTAAAATGCATTTGCCAGCGTTGTGTAGACGTGTGCCCGTGCACCAAACTTCCACACACCGTTTTAGCAGCTGAATATCCGTGTCTCCAAGCCATTTCTGGGGCTGCACATGTTCAGCCTGCACCGCCTCAGCCTGAGAGAAGGGCTCTGCTTTAACCTCACCAAACTTCTGCACCAGGGACAGTGATGAATTGATGTCAGGAACGGAGCTCCTCGGGCCATGAATGCACGAGGCAAGGGGCAGCTCTGGGAGGTGTACAAGGGAACCGACATGCGTCTCCCTGCTCTGGAGAGGTGCCCAGGAGGGAAAGCAGGATGGCGTGCTGAAGTGTGGCCTTGCCGTGCCATAATGCCTTCTTCAGCCACACTGCTTAGGGGACATCCCCCACTGTACCTGGGGATGTTTCTGGCTGCTGTCTGCCAACCCTCTCCAGGTGCAGGATGTATTATTAAGGCAGTGAAGGATCTGACCCGAGTTAGTTTAGGTTGCATTAAGCAATGTGTACATTACTTAATCTTGTCATCCCACAGCTGTACTTACCACAACTGAATTTGGCAAAGATCAGCATGGCTAGAACATCACAGGTGTCTAGAACTGGATGAGGAACTCCTCAGAGGGCTTCTAGCAGGCAGCACGTATGCGGAAGACTGCGCAAAGCCTGTTGTCTCCACTGTCTTACACCTCCAGTAACTCTAACTAGTTTTTTAAAGTAATAAAACTAAAAGTCAGCAACCTGACCAGAGATCATTGGTGTGACTAGCTTTGGCCAGGAAGCTAGTCAAAGGCAGGAGCAGTGCAGAGGATACCAAAGGTGCTGAAGGAGCTGTTGCTGCATCCCCAGACATGAAGGCGGAAGCAGGGCTGATTTGGGAGCTGGCTGGGTGACAGAGTAAACGAATTTGGGAACAAATCTCCAGACAAGTGTGTGAAACAGTTCTGTACATCCACTTTCCTAAATCCCATGAGTGCAGCTTACTGCCAGAGCCAGCCACCCTCCCACTGCTTCCTCACAGCTGCTCCAGGAGCCTGTGAGTGAGTAAAGTTCCTGCCACCTCACTAAGGCTCCTGCCACCCCACTTCCCTGCCTGTCCCAAGCACCAGAACAGTCAGCAAGCTGGCTGTGCTCAGGAGAGGGTCGGGCATTTATCCAGGGCTCATGAACCCGAGAGCCGAGCTGCAGGAGGCGTAGTGGCTGCCCTGAGCTTTCTGCAGGAGTGGCGTTAGGTGATCATGGCTTGTTTGGAGCTGACGTCCTTCCAGCTCCATCCAACTTCTCAACCCCCTGTGAAGGATTAGTGATGTTCCTGTGCTTTATTGTCTGTGGGCTGTTGAACCTGTGTTTTCCCTTCCCTGGGCAGCTGTTTAGGACAAACATCCAGACCTTGTCTACAAAGAAACACCAGGTACACCAGAAAAAATCACCACCTGTGAAGGGGAAAGGAAAGGAAACGCTGCGTGTGCCGTGCGCTCTGCCTCAAGCGTGGCTTCCATACTGCTGTGAGTACATGACGAAGTGCTCTCATGAAAATACCACACCAGGTTTTCATTTCACAGCGTTCTGACCTCAGATACCTTTTCAAAATAAAATAACTGAAGCACTCTGGTCAGTCTAACTGCAAAGAATTTAAAATTCAAGAGATTAAAAAGTTCAAAACCTTTGTCCTCTGGGGAAGGACCAGCACAGGCTGGTGCCTGCTGGTTTCAGAGGATGCCAAACACTTCCATACTTGTCTAACCCTTGGCCAAGGGGCTCTACTCACAGTCTGGGATGGGACAGGGCTGCTTGAGGGCACATAAACTGTGTGAGCATACAGTCACACCAGTAGTAGCAACAGCTCCAACTCAGAGTTGTGGTTATCCCCATCAAACTACTAGAAGGAGGTTTGCTGGGGAGGACCTAACCTGGGAACACAGATGGAAAGACCAAGAGAGACAGAGTTAACGTGTCACACCCCTGACTCCCCTCAGGACCTGAGTGCTGACAACCTCCATGGCCTCGGAGTCAGGAGACCTCAGTGAATCACCCAGGACCACGCTCTGCAGGGAAGGGAATCCCAAGGATTGCTGTAAGACATGACATGGGTAAGCACACCATCCAAATCCCAACCTCTGAGTCAGGCCCTGGCACTGTTCCTTGAACAGCATTGCCCTGTCACACAGATTCCAAACTACAATTAAATACTGAAAGTTAGATCTAAATATATTTTTATCTAGATTTAACACAAGCTTTTGTCTCTACAGTGCAATGACACTCCTGGCATTTATACATTATACTGAAAAATGGTTCTAAAGTGGTCTTCCCCTGGATTAACACCACAAATTAATCAGCAGTGGTACAAGGAAGTCTTTAACAGGCTTGACTTCCACCTAGGGAGCTCCAAGAAATGCCCTGTTTTGATTAGTTTTCCCAACAGTCACTAACAAAAGCAACTTTATCTTTACATGCTTATGAAAAGTCCATGCCAAAAACCTGAGGTGAGGTGAGCCTGGGTGAACAACAGACTTCCTTCTACCACCACAGAGCTGTTTTTCGATACAGAAGGTGTCAGACCTCAGAGTGTTTCGCTGGAGTTTAAGATTAGCTGGTTGGAATACAATACAGCCTAGAAGTTATCTGAGCAATGCAGAGACTGAATAAACGCGTGGCTGCAGGTACTGGGTAACTGGACCTAATCACATGCTTGGCAGGATTCATTTAAGGGGGTGAAGGTTAAATGAAGCAAGAGAGCCAGTTCTGTGGTAGCAGGTTAATAGTTGGCTCCTCTTCCTCCTTCCTATCCGTAACAATCACAAACTTTTTCTTGCCCAACCTCCTCTCTGCAGATTAAAACCAAAAAGATGAGAAACGTGAGAGCGTTGCTCTGAAGTCACACCTATGGTCACACCTACGTGGGGAAAGCAGCATCCTTCCTATCACTTGCACTGCCCCGACCCTGCTCTGCACCTGAACCAGCCTTCGAGCATTAGCGATGAGAGGGAAGGAGTGAGGTGAAAAGGCTACGCAGGATTTGTAAAGGAAATTCCCAAACGGAAGGTTACAGTTAGTTCCTAAGGAGCAGCAAGGTCACAGGAGACAGGTACATGGGAACAAACTTAATTCTTCTAATCACTCAGAACGTTATTTTTTTGTATTGCTCCTTTTGTTAAGCAAAGAACAAAGACCAGAGGGATCTGTTCCTTTTGTGTAGAATCTTAACGGTATTTACTAGAGCTTCCTACTATGTTTAAAATGTGAGTTTGTTTTAAGTTCCGAGTGAGGCAGTGAGGCAGAGACCTGCTGGTCATCACTGTTCTTCTGTTTTGCTGCTATTCCTGAACTTCACCACCATCACTGTTATATTATCGGGGCATCCTCTGTAAAAGGACTGTAGAACTATACTCTTTGCACCGAAGTGTGGTTCATCCAAGCGTTCCTTGATGAATCTCACGGCCTCCTCGTTGCTGAAGGCATCCCACAGACCATCCGACGCCAAGATCATGAACTCTGGCTGCAGTTTGTCCAGGTCAAAGGTAAGAATATCAGGGTCAGGAATGACAACATTCAGGTTCTTCAGAGGGTAATCTCCCAGCGAGCGGGACATGGCCAGGATGCCCTGAACACGCCAGGAGCCATTAAAGCTGATAAAACCACCTAGAGAGAAACACCAACACTTAAACCAGTTCGTTTTCGAGTTAAAAGCATTTCTCTGTCTTCCTGCCAGACCCACCCAAAAACTCATCCTGTGGCACCCTGAGGGACACGGACATTATGTATCCCAAAAAGCAGGAGGTGCCATCAGTAACCCTCAGAGTTTGTCAGGTTACTGACAATCCAGCAGGGAAGAGCTGGATTGCAGCTGCTAGCAAAGCTGAAGCAGAGGAGTCAGGACTGGCTCTGCTTTCAAACCAAGCAGCTTCGTGCTCTCCACTCCCCCAGACACCACTAGCTCACTGCACACGGGTATTCCTGTGCTGGGTAACTTCCCACTCTGACAGCTGTATGGCAATGGCACAGTGGAAATACTGAAAGGAAACCTCTATATTCCAGTGCTCATAAACACCTCCTCCTCCAGGCAGTTTGCATTTTCCCTGTTTCAGGAGATCTAGAAAGGAAGTAACACCGAAAATACCTGCAGTAGGTCTCACATCTCACTTTTAAGGCATAAAGTGAAGAACCAAGTGCAAATACATTTACAGATGCTTGTACCCTCAATGAGCTGTGTCCCAAAGGACCAAAAACCTGCTGCGAACTGATCACGGAATCATGCATCCAGCCAGAAAAATGCACTGTGGGATCTGCCTGGTGTTTCCATCACCAGGATTAAGGCTGCTGCTTGTTGAAAATAAGTTGTTTAGGGGTTGGTTAGAGCAAGGTACGTTTTGCACTGAAGCAGATGACTGTGACAGAGCCAGCCCCTGGCTGCCTCGCAGCCTGGGAGGGAACCACACAGTATCTGAGGTCAGAGAGTCAAAAATATCAAGGCACCTTCAATTCCTGCGCGTGCATCTGTGTGCCGCTGCCGGCACTGCTGCACAGCAATACTCCTGTCATCCTGACGTGAATGAAAAGTCACTTGAGGACACAGAATTTGCAAGCACAGAACATTAAAGTGTGTAACAGAATCAGGTGAACTGTTGTATTTTATGCCCGTGAGCTGTCTGCTTTGGGGCTCTTTTAAATGTCCTTGTTCTCTGTAGTTATTCCAGCTCTGAGCTTCAGCCTGAGTGCTGTTTGTCAGTCCCTGCATCACCTAACTACAAAGACACCGGTTCCATTCTCAGGTGGCTGATCTGACCTGTGAATTCCTTCAGCTTCCAGGTGAAACTACATTTAATGATTCCTTGAAACCTGTTTTGTGTTAAAACCAGCAAAAACAGAACTTTTTAGCAAGTGATCACAGAATCACAGGGTTAGAAAAGACCTTTAAGATCATTGAGTCCGACTGCTCCTGTCCTCTACTAACCCGTATCCCTGAGCACATCTCCCCTCTGTTAAACACACCCAGGGCTGGGGACTCAGCCCCTCCCTGGGCAGCCTGTGCCACAGCCCCACAACTCTGCCAGGGAAGAACTTTGCCCTCCCAGCTGAGCTGAGCCTGCCCTGGCACAGCTTGAGCCCAGTGCCCCTTGTCCCAGCTCCTGTCCCCTGGCTGAAGAGACCAGCGCCCACCTCTCTGCACCCTCCTGGCTGGTCAGTGGAGGCGGGGAGAAGGTCAATGATTTCATGAGTAGTCCTGCGGAGTCTCCACTGAGATGATGTTTCCCTCCACAGCCAAAAGAAGGAAGGTCTCCTCCTGAGCTGGGCACTCAAACAAAACTCACCCGGCTGCTGCTGTCAGTTTTGAGGGCTGAATGTTACACAGCTGCTACTCACCAGCCATGGGGTTCTCAGAAGCGCTTGGCGCTGTAGTAACTGCAGTGTAATCCTGTGTACGTATGGGAATGATGGGGCATGAGAAATGCAGTGCAGCAGAGGGAGTGTGAAGTCGACACTGCAGAGGACAGCGGTGCCTGCGCTGCTACGGCGCAGGCGGAGGCGATGGCTGCAGCGGGCTTGCTCCGCTCTCTTCGGGTCGCGCTTGCATGTAGAGAGGGAGCTTTTGGTGCCGTTCTCGCGTGGTGCTGGAGCTGCCTATGGCACGAATGGGATTCCTGTGGTTTGCTGAAGTGTCTGCTGGCACTTCTAGTGTTGTCTTTACAAAGCTGTCCATACAGAACACACAGAAACGCCCAGGGAAAAGCAAACATTCTGCAGTGCCGGCTGCTGCTGGAGGAGAAAAGGCATTAAAGGAACAGCAGCTCTCTGGCAACCACAGAGACATTTGGCACGTTAGTGAGAGCTGAGCTCAGAGGATTATGCTCAAGGTGAACAACTGGAAGGTCTATCAGTGACAGTCACCTTGTGGCTCTGCAGCCAAGTGCTTCTTCACAAGCCAAATCCACAGGTGTTTCAAGGGCCCTGGCTTAATGTCTATACTCCTGTGCTTCACTACAGCTCCTGATCCGAAGGAGATTCCCTGGGTTTCCTGAGGAAACCAGCATCCATGCCACAGGTAATTCCACCTCAGCTCAAAACATGGAGCCCTGCCCTGCTCTCCTAGCTGCTGCCTTCCCTTTTGGCATCTTCCTGGAAGGCTGGGTCCCAGCGGCCTCTTGCTGCACTGCAGGAACTCCCGGAGAAACCTGAGCATCGGCTTCTGGGGCAAGCGTGACTCAAGGCACATTGGGCTGATAAGCAGGAATCCTTCTTTGGGTTTGGGTTGACAAAGACTTTGTCTGGAGCTGCTGGGAGGGGACAGAGGGACTGAATTCATTCCCCACCCACTGACTGCTGACAGCAGCAAGCAGTGAGCTTTCCTAACATCCACCACAGCAGCAAAAAATGAGGGGTGAGTTTAGACCTGTCATCCCAATGCTGATGCCCTGTCGGAACACACAGGGAAAGTCACATTCCTCTGAGCAGCTGGTTCAAGTGGCCTCAGATCAATTTATATCGGAGTGGGGTTTGAAGGGTGTTTTCTCAACTGTGGCTATACGGCTTTCATTTTTAAATGAGATCTAATCCTCCTACGGTGGATGCACAGTCATGTTACAGCTACCTATATATGGCGTTGGACAGCGCAGCTTGATGGTGCAATCTGACGTTGGAAACCCGGGATGTGCAGGAATGCTGTGGTTACTGCTGCTTTCCACAGGTCTGCGCTGCAAGAAAGGATCTGCCTGGTGGAAAACCAGCCAGGTACTTCTGTCACAGTAGCAGGGTAGGCTTCATCACTCAGGCTGGGCACTTTGCTCCAATTTCCCACTCACTGTGTCTAAACAAGGGAATTTCCACGATGTACAAGTGTTGGCACTGTGATAACCTGGGCTGTATGTTTCTAAGAGCACTGCAAGGCCGTATCAATCGTGATAAAGCAACAGGTAACAGAGGAGTGAGTCCATGAAGGTACCAGGCTAGAGGGAGTATTTCTTCTTTAGCTGCAGGCAGCTATAAACTATGAATAGTATAATTATAAATTATTACGTGACTATTGAAATGATTTTTTTCCCAAGTTAGAAATTCCTGCAAAAATCCAGGTTAATTTTCCATGTTGCTGTGGTATAAAGCCTCACTTCCAGACAAATGAGAGAATCCAATCAGCTCTTCCCCTGATCGAAGCTCTTCTCTAAGTGCACAGTTCATAGAGGCCCTGGACCTGGCCAAGAGGGAAGTAGTTTTCCAGAAGAATCTCCAGATTTCACTGCTACATCCTCTGAGTCCAGAGTTGAAGCAAAGCTGAGGCCAAGGTTTTCCTGTTCCTTCTTAGGTTCTGAATACATTCTCTCCCACTTGGAGGAACTTACGTGGCCTCAGCCCTCTGCCCAGCAGCAAAAGGACCCCCAACTGCCCCTACTCCTTGGTGATAAAAGCAAACAGAGAGGAACGCGCCCATCACACACACGGGTGTTTGTGCTGGTGGGAGCCTACTGACAGCCTGTGGGGTTTAAAAATGTTTTATGCTCAGGGAAAAACTTGTTATTTCCACTTTAGAGATGAAGACAGGGAGGCAGAGAGGCAGCGTGTCTCTGGAGGCAATGCTCATCCATAGGTTTAACACAAACAAGAACTACTCTTTTTTCCTTCATCAAATAATTTGCTGCTGCAGGCTGCTGCGGGAGCCAACCCAGAAAGGGGTTCAAAGGAGACTTTGACAAATTGGTGGAGAACTGGCTGTTATACTTGATAATCCAAATGTAACTTCTAGCCCAGGAGGTCGCCAAACTGACAAGCGATGAAAGCTAGAAAGATTTATTACTGACAGGGTTTGGTTTCTTACATTCTTTCCCTATATTGCTGCTACAATTTACATGTTTGTGCTCATTAACAGTCCCTGGATGGGAACAAAAAGCAGCTCTGATGAATTAGAGTCATGCTCTGCTTATTTGAGGAACTAAACCTCGCTTAGCTTCAGAGCCAGCCTCTCGCATTAGGGCTGCTGGTAGGGTTTGGTGTGAAGAAGCCTGTAACGCCGCCGCTCCTGTTTATTAATTTGCTCCCTGCAGAGATCACAAGGGAACTGCCCAGGATGGGCAACTGCCTGCTCAAGATGAACGCTGTGCTTCTCACTCTGCCACTGGCTCATTACAGCATAGGTCAGTCTGCTTCTGCTTCTCCATCAGCACCACGACACCACACTGAAAAGTGCTGTATTAATAGTGGGAGATTTTACCTGCTGATGCCTCAAGTCCAGGACTTCTCAGTCCCTCCCAGGGGAAAAGGGCTACGTTATCGACAGAGTAGAGAAGAAAAGGATGAACCTTCAGTCTAAAGCAAGAACCTTACGACTCACCAGCTCTCTTAATCCTCTTCCTCTCTTTCAGTTGGTAGGGCTTGTGATCGTGTGACAGGGGGATGGCGTTCCCGTCCTTGTCACACAAGACGCCTCGGGAATCTCCAACGTTGGCCACCGTGAGCTCTTTATCTGACAGCAGAGCGATCAGACAAGTTGTGCCTGGAAAAGACAGAAGGGAATGGGAAGCAAAACAAATATAAGGGGAGGGAAATATATTTTTATATATATATTTGTATATATAACACACACATATATATACACACATACATATTTGCAATTCTGCTGCAAGTCTTCTCCAGTGGCTGCCTGTGGCCACAAAGACCAGCAGCTGTACTTGTACCTAACTCCAGCATCTTGTATTCTATCCCTGCTGTGGACAGGGCAGTCACCGTGTCTGGCAGCTCTCTGCCAGGTAATATTTAAGTCTATTACATTTCCCCTCTCATCAGCTGGGCCTGCAGAGGCGTTTCCCCACTCAGGCTGCCTCACGTGGTAGCTATCTGGACAGATCTTAACGTCGTGCCTGCCTGCAGCGGGGGCTTCTCTTGGCACTGCTCTGCCTGCATGGCTCCTGTGCAGGCTGGTGGCAGGATGAGCGATGGGAAAGCTGAACATCTGGAACTTGTCAGTCTTCTGTTCAGGTAGGAAAATGAATTATTAGCAGGAAAACGTTCTTCCTGTGAATAATGGCAGAGAGAGGGAGCTTTCCCTGACAGCCACAGTACGAATTAGCCCCCAGAACCCACTTACTGTTTCTGTGAAGTCAAACTGCTGCACTGGACTGGGCATGAGTAGAACACCGCTCTCTCCCCTCACCTCCTCAAGAACTGAGACTAGTTTTTCTTTTTTCTTATTAAAAAGAGGGTAAGATCTTACATTTTTAATAACTTTAACCTTTAAATATGCAGGAAAGGTAGTTAGTCACTGACCACTGCATCCAATACTCTGGTTTTTATGTTCCTCGTTTCCTCCCCTGAGCTGCAGCAGAGTGGGATGGATGCAGAGCAAAGCTCACTCCACTAAGATTTGTCTGCATCTTCCCCTTCCAGGTAGCACAAGCTGCATTCATAAAAACTCCTTCATGTATCACAGCGAGTCCTCGCACGAGCTTTGCCCCAGACACCACAATTTCATTCCTATTTTACAACAGAAAGCTGGCAGGTGAAGCTTTTCAGCTGCCCACCAAGTGACAGGAAAGGGGAACGTGCCTGGCACTCAGTTTAGATTAATCAGCTCTGCCAAAAGTTTTACAGAAGGTGCTGTGGTACCCATCAACAGTAAATAACAATAACTCAATGCCTGCTTCCTTTTCCTTAGGTGGACCAGAGAAGCACATGGTTGAGGCTTCACTTCTGTTGTTAATTTACATCTGATTGTTCATTAAAAAAAGATGCTGCTTTAATGAGAATGCTGTCAGCAGAGTGTCCCAGCACTGCCTACCATCTGTGGCATCCTGACCCCTGGGGGTTTGCTCCCAAGGAGCTATATGAGGGGTTAATCCACATTCTGTGGTCTTAGAGCTGAATTCTGATAGCAGTGCTTGCTGTGGCGCTGTCCAAACCCAGAGTTAAAGCTGTGTTGTGCTGTTCCCACATCAGTACTCGAATATCCCATGACTGGTATAAATAAAATAGCCAGCAATAAACAAGTGGTGTTTGGATGCCCCACGCTCTGAAGATTTATTTATAACTTAATGACCTGCCCTGTGCAGCTCTGAGCTACAGCAGTTTGTTCTGAGACAGGCGTGTGTAAAGATAATGTATTACTGTTTGTAATGGACTAACATGGCACAGACTCAAAGGGATTTAGTTTCCCCCCTGCAAAAGCATCCTGCTACCTGCACAACTTGATGGCTCACTGAGCAATGGGACAAGGAACCTAACGAGGGACCCACCCCACCAGGATCCCCAGGAAAAGGAGCTGCAGGCTCAAGAACCCACCCTCTGACAGCTAACCCAGAGGGCATGAGGAAGGCACTTGTTTTGATGTGGGTGTCCGGCCTCAGCACCCCAGTGAAGAGACACACTGTCAGCCCAGAGCTTGGTAATGACAATACACAAACCAACAAGGTAATGAGGGTGCAGCTGGTCCTTTAAACAGAACAAAAGGGGAGTCAGCACTTGAGATGCCCTGTTCTCCACCTGAACAAAAGGCAGGAACTCTGCAAAGGCACAGAGCATTTCTTCAGTAAGCAAATAACAGCAATGAAGGGCCCCCTCGCTGGCGGTTATTTACAGAGCTTCCCTTGCCACACGTTGGAGCAGCATTGTGCTGGTGACCTGCGAGGGACTGGAGGGCTGGCACCTGCTGAAGCTGCTCTGGTATTTCATCTCCATTTCAGAGAGCAAAGGTACAGCTGCCTTTGCAATTTGTGCTGAAAACAAGACCTATCTGATGTCAAATGGGGCAAAAGCAAAAATCCCGTTCAATGGGAATATAGAGCCAAGACCAACTCCAGGAGGATCCTGGTGTGCTGCTGGAGAGACCCATGTGCTGCACTCAGGGCTGCAGGGCTTCATGATCCACCACCCAACTGATGCTTCCTGGTGAAGATCAGAGCTCCAGCTTTACCTCTAGCTGCTGTCCTGGTCTGACATTTGCCCCTGTAAATTCATCACCTCTCCCATGCACGAAGCTACACTTCTGCTCTGCCTTCCTTCCCCCTTCCCATGACAGCAGCACAGCGTGTGTCACCCCTATGGGCAGGAGTAAAACTCATACATTTCCTAGTAAGGACAATACTGCAAATAACATCCCACAGTCCCAGCGTTTAGAAAGTAAAATGCATCACAAATATAGTCATTATTACCACAATTTATATAAGAATGATAACTTCCACCACAGTCTTCTTGGAGATGTGACCTGTGTGAATGAAAGAGGATGAAACAGGAGGTAATTTCCAAAGCGATTTAGGAAGGATCAGTTGTTTCATGGTCCCTGGCTGATGGCTGGGCTATTGTTCAGTCCCCGACCTCGCGCTGCCGCCTGCCATTCCATGCGAAAGCAAAACTTGTTTTACTTTGTTTTCTTTACCATCTATTTTTATTTCAGTCATTTAACCTTGTGTAGAGTTAGAAAACATCGTGCTCTTGTCAGCTGCCTTAGATTTAATGCAATTGCACAATGGAAAATTCCCAACATAAAGGGTCCAAAATTGAGAACACATGTTATATTAGTCCCTCGATGCAGCAGCCTGAATAATACCCTGCTGAGCAGTTTACAAAGAAAATCACCAGAAAATTTAAAACCTGCTCTAATGCTGGCTGCAGAGATAGGGGCATTATTTTCTTTGCTCTTTTCTTCTTTTTTTTTCTTCAGGCAGGTAAGATTATTGGGGGTGTATTTTAGTATCAGACAAGGCCCCTTGTAAAAGCCAAGGCTGTGCTGGCTCTACCAGTTTTTAGATAAGGGCTTTATCGGAAGGAGGAAAAGTCACCGGAGAGCAAACAAGACCTGAATAAACCACTGGAAGGCATTAGAGAGTGTGGGCATGAGGAAGCTCGCCCTGCAGCCCTCCGAGATCCTGTGCTTCCCATGTGGCATTAGAAACACCCTGCGGACGTCTGGCTCCAAATCCTTACTGGTGGGACAGCTTAGGATGGGGACAGGAGCTCTGGGGCTTGGGGTAGCCCACGCTGGTAGCAATCCCCCTCGCTTCACCCCACTCCAGCAGCAGCCGTGCAGCCAGCTGCACCCGGTGCACAGCACATCCTCTCTTCTCTGCCTCTGTGCTGAGCTTTCCTTCTGTTTCCCATTTCTCTCACGTGATGAACGTGTTGGGCCATCAGCACTCCTAACATCTCTCCCCTTCCTCTTCCCCATCATCACTCTCTGCGACCCTGTGCCCATCCCTCCTTGGTGAGAAACGATGAAACAAAGCAAAGTGACAAGGAGGAGGAAAACCGACACATAATCAGTATTAATTATTTAAAGAGAGACCAAGGGGTGTACAGAGAGGCCAGAGAATGATGCAGCAGCACACAAAGCTTCGCAGGCAAAGCATGCACAGCCTTTGAGATGCCCTGCACAAGGAGGAGGTGGTCTCCACCAGCTGGGACCACTGAGGCACTGCAGGGCACAAGACCCCCAGTAACCTTCACTAGAAAGACATGCCAGAGGGGTGATGGCTCTGACCAGCCTTGCCTCAGCGCTGACTCTGGGGCTGTGTTAAACCAACCCTCACAACCGCTTTTCGCCGAGGCTGGGCTGCTGTTCACAGCCCAACAGTGCACCTGAGCACACCTGAGCACACCTGAGTGCCGTGACGCCCGGCGGCTGCAGAGCAGAGCTCTGCCCTGCCCTCTGAGCAGGAGCACGCTCACAGCGACCGCAGGTCAAGAAGTTCTGTATGTGCTTGGCTGGGCTGATTGGAAAATAAACAAAAGGCAACTCAAACTCTCCCTTCCTCCCAGGTCTCAAGCTTGAATTTGCACGATCATGAAGCATGAATTAGTATTTCCAAGGTTTGTTAATCTTCAGAAGGGAACAGAATTACTCAGAATGCTGCAAAAAGCAGGATAAAAATAGTTATTTACTCTCCACGAGCGACTCACCCTGCATGCAGCTTCCTTCTCATTTACAGACCATGCATTTCCACTTGCCTTACAGGGACTTCAAATCCTGAACAGTAAGAGAGCAGTGGTTTTCAGGGCAGATCTGTGAGGATTTTACCATCACTATAGCTGTCTCCTGTGCCCATCTGCCTCAGCTCCTGTTGAGACCAGCCACATGCCTCCCGAGTTTCTCTTTTATATCCTCTGCACATCCCCCTCTGGCAACGCAAATAAAACTTTGATTACAGCTGGTGGAAGAGGCAACACTGAGAAAAACACTGTACATAAGGATACAAGGAAGGGTAAGACAGTCTCTTGCTTCCCAGTAGCTAGGAATATGGATTAAAAGTGGTGTGAGAGCATCAAGATCACAAAACGCCGCCTCTGCGTGCCCTCCATGTGACCCACCAATTCTAATCCAAAGCCATAAAAATAAGTCTAATTAGGCAGTGCTTATCTATGAGATAAGCAGTGATAAAACAAGCACCAGACGTTCCCGTTTCTTTCGTGATATGGCAGGTATGGAACCAGCCCCTTCCAGCCCCTCACCACTCTCTCTGCAAAGAACTTCCCCCCAATCTCTCCTCTCACCCTTCCCTCCTCCAGCTTCACTCCAGTCCCCCTTGTCCTGCCAGGCTCTGCCCTTGAACAAGCTGATTCCCCTCCTGTTCCTCTGCTCCCTTCAGGGACTGGCAGGCTGCAATGAGGTCCCCCCACAGCCTTCTCTTCTCCAGGCTGACCCAGCCCAGCTCCCTCAGCCTCTCTCCACAGGGGAGCTGCTCCAGCCCTCTGAGCATCTTTGTCCTATAGCTCCTTGGAAAGATGCACGTGGCTCGATCAAAAAGGGCTGATATTGCTGACCCTCAGTAACTGCAGCTGTTAGAAAGGTGTCACAGCACGAGGTAGGGCTGGTTTTTGCTTGTTTTTGACCAAGTTCTTTACCTCACTGGGTTGTTACAGACTATGGAGAGGGTTTTTAAGAATGCTTCACTCAAGAACAGAAAGCCTCCTTTTGTTCCTGCTCCTTTTTCCTCCTACATCTCCCCATGTATAATTCAAACCCTGGGAAATAATGGGAAAGGCTAACGGTGATTGATCGTGGCGTGCAAGGCGGTTGTGCACGCAGAGCAGGGCTCAGGGCGAGCTGAACGCTGCTGCAGACAGGGAGAGCACAAGGACAGGTGACACAAAGGTGTGTGCAGGAGCCCAGGTGAAGTCCAGGAGCGCAGCAGCGCCTGCAGAGCACACATCCCCACACGTTGGTACCCAGACAAGCACAAACAGCATCGCTGTAGCAGGGTGGATCCCTGACTTGAGTCACAGGGGGGTCACCTAACAGAGGCAAGCAGAGGTTTTTTGGTTTTAACCCAATATATAAATACGTTTCCCAAATATTTGAACCAAGTATTTAGTGTTTATGTCACTGGCATTTATGGCATTGTTACTGCCTATTTTCTTCTCAGTCGTTCTCTTCTTACAATGTCTTCAGAACCCAAATATCAGCTTTTCACATACAACCCCGAGCAGCAGGTGAAGATCCTCACCTCAATGCTAAATTTTAGCAAAAGGGGGTGTAACGAAGGGTTTTGCCAAGGTATAGCTGGTGATGACTTTGTGCTGCCCCACCCTGTTGCAGTGATGCTGTTTGTGCTGTCTGGGTACCGACACAGGAAAGTTTCATGAGGATCTTCAAACATTCCATCGGGTTCATAGGCAGAACAAACCTCACTGCTACTCCCCAGCTCCTTTAGGCATTTATCTCTGCATCCATCAAACCGCTGCTGAGATGGACAGCTTGCTTCCAGAGGCCAGGAACAGATGCTGCCTCTGCTTACACTGGAATTCCAGCAAGCTGTGTCTTCAAATGCTATCTCTGCCTGGGACCTTCTTAATAAGTAATTAAAAGAGACAAAGCCATGCTCCCATCCGTGTACTCACACAGCACATGCATCCCACGCTGAGGAAGGGCACTGCATACTGACAGCATCCATGGAAGCTAAAGGTTTTCAAAGGAAATCTAACAAACACTTACACAAACTAAACTTCAAACAGCAGCCTTTAATTCTCCACACTGTTTAAGTCTTTTCTTCTTAGGCTAAAGCTACAAATGGGAAGATGGCAATCAGGCTGTGATGATGCAGCATCGTCGAAAAAACCCTTTAAAATCCCTTTCCCAAAATGCAGGAGGCACCAAACCAACTCCTCCCCTGGGCACAAACCTGAGCTGACTCTACTGCAGGTTATGAGTGAATTAAGGAACAGCCTAAGAATAAGTTTGTGGATTTAAGATGTTTTCCAGGCTCAAGCAGTAAGTACAGAGAGAGGAAATGGTTGGTTAGTAGCAATTAGCTAAAACTAGTACATGGTTTAAAGTAATCTCCTCCACCAGTTCTGAACCAGCACCCCACAGGGCTGTGTTGGTTCCTTCTCCTGCAGGAATATGGGAATAGTAGATTTTTTTTTTAACTTATTGTTTTACAATTGCTACAAACATGTAAATAGTGAAGTGAAGAGCAGGCAGCATCTGCCCAGTCAGACAGGAAATAGTTACAAACTCCTGAGTAAGAACAGAGAGCTTCACACGATTAATAAAAATAACTCCTTGGCTTGAGTCACCAGCACACCTACACTGCCCAGGGGGGACACCTAAGAGAGGCAAACAGGAGGGTTTTTTTTGGTTTTACCCCAATATATAAATATGTTTCCCAAATGTCCAACCCAATACTGTGTTTATGTCAGTTCTCAGCCACTGAGTGAATTTAAATAGCTAAATACCTACTTGGAGAATCGGGGAGGAAGGGAGGGATGTTGTACAGGCACCTCTCAACGTGCTACTGCTGCTGTGAGCTTCTGCTGACAGGTTGTGATTAGATGAATAATAAAGATTTCATTTTAATGGAGCACTCGGGCTGGCTGAAGTACACCTCTGCTGTTTACAAACATCAGCATTGTTCTAGAAAGCTGGAAGACCACGACGTGGGAAATAAAGAGTTGTGGGATTTGCACTGAAGCTACAGCCTGAAACAGAATCCCAGGATCACAGGGGTTGGCAGGGCCCTCCAGAGCCCATGGGGTCCAACCCCCTGCCAAAGCAGGGTCCCTAGGACAGGGCACACAGGGTGGTGTCCAGACGGGGCTGGAATCTCTCCAGAGAAGGAGACTCCACACCCCCTGGGCAGCCTGTCCCAGGGCTCCCTCACCCTCACTGGGAAGAGGTTCTTCCTCAGATTGGTGTGGAACTCCCTGTGCTCCAACTTGAGGCCATTGCCCCTTGTCCTGTCCCCACAGACACTGAAAAGGGGCTGGCCATTTCCCCCTGCAGCCCATGCTTAAGGTATTGATAAACATTACTAAGGTCCCCCTTAGTCTTCTCTTCTCCAGGCTGAACAGCCCCAGCTCCCTCAGCCTTTCCTCACAGGGGAGATGCTCCAGGCCCTTCAGCATCTCCATAGCCTCCTCTGGACCCTCTCCAGGAGATCCCTGTCCTTTTTATCCCAGGGAGCCCAGCACTGGACACAACACTCCAGGTGGGGCCTGAGCAGGGCAGAGCAGAGGGGGAGGATCCCCTCCTGTGACCTGCTGCCCACACTCCTCTTGATGCCCCCCAGGATCCCACTGGTTCTCTTAGCCCCCAGGGCACACAGAACTTAACTGGGTTTCTGTGTTCACCTAGAGAGACCCTCAGCCAGTGTTCAGCTCCCAGCCAGAGCTGCCAATCCGCGTTCTTCCTGTGAGCAGGAGCTCACTCACAGCTGAGGGCAAAGAGCAGGCACGTTTAGGATACGAGTCCTCACATACTAAAGCAGATGCTTAAAATAACCCCATGAATCACACTATAAACGCTGGTTTCTTTCCAGCAGCTACTGAGGAGCTCTACAAAAGCTGCCCAGAATTGCTTATCCGTAACACAGACAGATGTGACCCTTGGTGGCTGCCCTGTGGGTTCTGCTGTAGGTACCACTCCTCTGGAGGAACCAGAGCTCTGGTTCACAGTGACCACGTTGAGCACCTATCTTTAATGTGTAAAAGAAATCAAATATGCCAAAGAAAGTGTTGAGCAACTGCAGACAAGGAGAGGGGAGTTGTTTTAGGACATGTTCTTAAGTCATCAAACCATTTAAAACTGAACCTGGGCTGCAGAGAAAGCCTTCACTCGTGGTGGCCCACAGGGTGCTCTGATGGTCTCCCTGTCAAAGGAAGCCTCCTGGACTGGCAATCAATGTTGCCCAACACACTTGAGCGCTGTGTGTTCCATGCCTGCTGTGCCAACCTGTTTCCAACAGTGGAAAATAAACAGCCTGTGTTGCTACAGCCCTGTGCCAGGCTGCTCACCGCAGCACACGGGGAACTTACCCAGAGCTGAGAAATGCAGCGTTTACCATGGCCATCCTTTGCCTGCACATGCTTTTTCTTCAGGAGACATTATTTGTGGCTTTTCTCTTCCTCACAGCTTCTCTACAGCTCTCCTGGTTTTGTTCTGGCTGCTTCTGTGCAATCCATTGCTGTTGCAACTGCTGGTTGTACTGTCTTTAGTGTGAGACTTTCCTTCCTGCTCTTTAAATCCCACCCAAAACCTTAGATAACGTTTTCCAACCACTTTTTAGGTTCAAGTCATTTCATATTTGGCAGCATTACACGTTCTTGCAGGGCCATTATCACATTGTAACTGTGACATTACAGACACCTGCTCCTCCCAGTGCATGCCCACTCTGCCTTACTGGTGATGGCTCTAGCCAAGGCTGGAAGAGAACAAGGCTCCTTGGCAGGACAAGGTTTGAAACGCTGTTGAGAGCGTGTTCCTGCCCTTCTCCAGAGACAGAGCCCACTGTGAGAAGGGCCAAACGCACGATCCAAGGATGAATGGGTGTTCTAGATACAGCAGGTGATCCTAACAACCCCAGCAGATCTCCTTCTGCACTTCTCATCAGTTATTGCTGTGCAGGGGTGACAAACATCACAGCAAAGACACCTGACTCTGCCTTCGCCATGCTGTAACACAACAACAACGTTACCTGGCAAAGCTCTCTGGGGGGGGAAAAAGGATCTTCCTCAGCAAGGGATTTATTATCCCAAATTATAGGATATGATGCTGGGGCAATCTTACTGCTTTAATTTTCTCATTTTCTCCTTGTAGTTGCTTTCTCTGGGGGAAAGCACCTGCCTGCACTGCCCCAAAGGGAGCTGAACAAGGGGCAGCATCACGCCTTCGATGATGAGCTGCACTTTCCTAGCGTGATCACTCTAGCATGGGTGCCTGTGTGGAGCAGATGGATTTGCCAGCCTCCTTGGGCTGAAGTTTAATCTTGGATGTTTTTGCTTTTTCTGTACTTTTGGCAGAATCAGCAAACGCTCACGGGACTGGATCTATGCCAGGCTGCAGTCCTGATCTGTGAACCAAGAGCTGAGCCGTGGATTGATGCTCAGAGATGGTTTTCACAGCTGCAGCTTCTAGAGAAACCAGAGCCAGGCTTCTGCTTAGCACAGAAACGGGCTGAATACAAGGAGCTGGTTCAATTCCTTCCCCATGCATTACAGCTAAAGCATGCAGGGAGTGAGGAGTGGAGGATGATGCATCCATCACTGTGCCCAGGAGAGCAGAAGGCAGAGTACAACCCCCAACTCACCCAGAGACAAAGTGCTGTGGTGCTAACGGCCATGGTTTAGCTCTGCAAGAAGTGAATTTCATTGCTAAAATCAGAGTGTTCAGGTAACTTGGGGTGTGCTGGCATAAAGCCACGCTTGAAGAAACATGATGGTGCTGACAAGGAGTGTCCCAAGGAACGGGCACATCAACTGTACCTCAAAGTTTTTGTGGGAAATAGAACATAAACTGTACCTGTAAGGAGAGGCTGAGCAGGGTCTGAGCTTCGAGCCTCCCTGGGAGGAGGCATGGAGGAGCAGCCACCCACCTTCCTTTCCAGGGGCTCCAGGAAACATGGGGCACGCTGGCAAATATTAGCTAAGAAACCCTGGTTTGGGCTGATGTCTGGCTCAGGGTGCAGTGCCCAAACATCAACACCTTTCATGATCCCTTCACAGCAGGGGAAGAAGGAAATGCATCTGTTTTGTCATGCAATAATGAAACTCAATTTTGACAGGACCCTGGGGAAGAGGGGCCATCCATTAAAGGAAACCCTATTGATTACAGCACCAAAACACTGCCACTGTCTCCAAGCAGGCTTCAGCTCCCTGGCACACACACCCCTTTACAGATCCCCACCTTCTATTTGGACACAGTAGTCACTGACCACCCCAGATGTTTACAGATACTACAGATCAAAAGCAATTAATTAATATCCAATAAAGCTTCAGCAGGGAAAATATTCCTGCACAAAATTAACCCAGCCTTAGCTAGTCAAGAATGGCACTTTTTAAACTAAGGGATTTGAAGATTACAAGAGGATTTGTACCCATCTGTCACTCCTGGCCTGCTTTCATGTTGTAAAGCTTCCTTAGTCAAACTTCACCAGGAATCTTGGCAACATTGGACTATTTTTAGGTTCACTATTTTGCTTTTTTGGTATATACTGATTTTCTAAAGGGAAAGATTTACAGAAGGAGGCATTAGGATGCTGAGTCCATCGAAGTTATTAATATTGCATACTGTGGGAAAGGCTGGATTCACTGGGGGAGAGCACTCTGTGAACCCATGGAAAATAGGGGAATCAACATTGAAAAAGGGTAGACACTGGCAGGACAAGGGGGATGGAGTGAAGCTGAAGGAGGGAAGGTTTAAATTAGATATTAGGGGGAAGTTTTTTACAGAGAGAGTGGTGAGGGGCTGGAAGGGGCTGCCCACAGAGGGGGTGGATGCCCCGTCCCTGGGGGTGTTCAAGGCCAGGTTGGCTGGGGCCCTGGGCAACCTTGTGTAGCTCCAGGCCTGGAGGTTGGTGTCCCTGCCTGTGGCAGGGGGTTGGAGCTCTGTGATCATTGGGGTCCCTTCCAACCCAGGCCATTCTATGATTCTATGAAAATGGCCCTTCCAGGAGAGATGGGAAGGGTTTCCTGGATGGAAAAGGTTCCTTGCTGGGGGAGTGTTCCCCTACATGCAGCACCTTGCTGCTGTCGGCTGCTGACCCCTTGTATCACATCCCTTAAGCACCCAACTTTATAGTTTCCCTGGCTGACACACAGCAGAGCTCCAACTGCTCACACTTACAGAAACTGTGGTCTCCAGGATGGGTTTTGTTGATGTCTCACGTGGTCTCCCACCAGACAGAGCTGTATTCTCCCCTCACATCACAACTGCTTTTATTTTCACCAGGTTGATTTTGAAAGATTGCTTTCTTCACTTTGTATGTACCACCAGCAGCTCCATCTCCTCATTACACTGACTTCAGTAGGGAAAAACACTAATAAAAGACAAATGTCAGTGACACAACTGCTGGAGTGCTGGGATCACAAACAGCTCCTGCAATTACCTTCAACTGCCCCTTTGCTGTGCTTTGCTCACAATCAGCTTTTACTTCAAGAGCAGGTAGCAGCATTTCTGCTTTTGTAGTAAACAAGTGACATGATTAGAAGGATGAGTGGGCTCCATCTTTGGGTTTTAATCTCTAGAGGTGTCACTACCTGATTGAGAAGCTGAAATTCTGGCTTGTTATTTACAGGGAGCTGTGCTCTCTCCCTGTTCTGAACGTGTGTATATAGAATCACAGAATCACAGACTGCTTTGGGTTGGAAGGGACCTCAAAGATCATCTAGTTACAACCCCCTGGCCATGGGCAGCGACACCCTCACCAGCCCAGGGTGCCCAAAGCCCCATTCAACTCAGCCTTGAGCCCTGCCAGGGGGCTCAAGCTTGAAGCCATCACCCCTTGGCCTGTCCCTGCACTCCCTGGGGACTGGTCCCTCTCCCACATCCCTGTAGCACCCCTTTAGGATTGGTACACTGCCATTAGGTCTCCCTGGAGCCTTCTCTTCTCCAGGCTGAACAAGCCCAACTCTCTCAGCCTGGCTTCATAGCAGAGGTGCTCCAACACCTGATCACCTTCATGGCCTCCTCTGGGCTCACTGCAACAGCTCTACATCTTTCCTGTCCTGGGGACCCCAGAGCTGGACACAGCACTGCAGGAGGGTCTCGTGAGAGTGGAATCTCCCCCAGACCTGCTGGCCATGCTGTTCTGATGCAGCCCAGGCCATGTGAGGCCTTCTGAGCTGCCAGCACACACTGCAGGCTCATGCTGAGCTTGTCATCACTCAGCACCCCAGGTCCTTCTCCCCAGGGCTGCTCTCCATCCATTCTCCTCCCAGCCTGTCACTGTGCTTGGGACTGTGCTGACCCAAGTGCAGGACCTTACCCTTGGCCTTGCTGAACCTCATGCAGTTCACAAGGGCCCATCTCTCCAGCCCATCCAGGTCCCTCTGGGTGCCATCCCTTCCCTCCAGCATGTCAACCTCACCACACAGCTCAGTGTCATCACTGGGACTTTTCTAAACCAGTTCTTTCCACAGCTCCTCATTCCCACGTGACTGTTTTACTGCACCATATAAATCCCCAAATGTGTGTTTCACAGAGTTTTAATCTTTATTCTCTCTGTACAAACACACAGCTTTCAGCAGAGGAAAAGGCTTTTCCTTCTGCTGGGAGTCAGTAATTTCCCTCACTGCACTTCTTCCCTTCTAACAAACTTCTATCCATCAAAATGACTGGAGAGATGAAGTGACCAAACCAGGGGAAAAGATTCACAGGATTCACTGGCCTAGCAAATTCTGCATTAAAAATTAAAATAAACAGAAGCAACAACCAAAGCTTATTTTTTATGCATCATTAAAAACAGGCCAGATGTGATTCAACAAATATCCTGTGCTCTCATTTTAACTCTGCTGCCCTTTGAGAACTCATATGACTCCTGAAGTAGGTGACGTGTACTCTGCAGATGGGACTGCATGGGGCTCAGGAGCATTCAAAATCAAAGCAGTTTAAACTTATTAATTGGGTAAGGGTATGGGTATAATTGATAAGGTAATAGAGTGTGGTAATTCCTTAGCTACTGAGGCTCACAGCCCTGTAAGTACCCAGAAGGCACAGCCTGCAAAATGGTATTTTAAGGTGCTCAAGCACCTTTGAGATGAAAGTTGAGAGAGAGAATGGCATTGCTGGGGAGTGGGAGTCTGAGCAGGAGGCTGAACGAAGCTGGTAAGTGGTTTGAGAGTTTGGAGTACTTCAGGGCACTGCACCACCAGCACAAAGGAACAGGACAAAGTAACACCAGGTTGTCAGCGTTTGGTTTTCCAGAGCTGAGCTAGTGATGAGACCCTCAGGACATTTTAGCAGAATGCCATCTAACCAGGTCCAACCAAAAGAGTGATCTGCTCGGGATGGTGTTTGGCAAACACCATCTAAACAGGATGAAAAACCCCATTAGGAGTTGGCAACTTCTGCCTAAAACAGCTGGAAGGAAAACCCAGAGCTGAGCTCAGCACAGCTCCCCATGGGCACCTCTGTGCCAGGTACCATCAGGGGAATAAGAGAACAAGAAAGTGACACCAGGGATTAAGAAAAAAACCCAACAAAATGGGGACATACTAAGTATAAAGTCTCTTTTTGTGCTACAAGGCTGCCTGCAGCTGGTTGGGAGGGCTGGGGGTGAAAGGAGATGGTGTGTTACAGCTCTCAGCCACAAATGGTTAAAGCAGAGACACAGAAAGCAGCAGCTTTTGATAAAGAGATGAGGGATACTGAGAGATGTGCTGCTGGGGACAGTGCAGTGAGCCAGGCTGCACACACCAGGACTGCAGACACAGGGCTGGTCTGCACAGACCACTGTACCCACTGCCAGGCCACCTGCTGCCCTGAATGCCAACTCAGCAGTGAATCTATGAAACCTGTTTGATTCTTGCTTTGCAAGGTATGTAAACACTGAGAAACTTGGTAAGACTCAGGGGAGTGGGCACATAGCAGATACTGGTGGCTATTTTGGAAGATCAGCCACAAACATCAACAGCATGTCTTTTTTTCTCTATAATGATGCAGAGAAGATGTGCATGAGGACTCTGGGAGGGATCCAAAGGGGGAGAACATTTCTAACTACCATGCAACAAAATGCTAGTCAGAAGCATTAGTTTTTTACCAACCAAGAAAACCTATTTACATCTTATAAAGATTTATTTACATCTTATAAAGATTTATTTATTTACATCTTATAAAGATGTAAATCTCAAAACTGGAACCCCCTGTAACTGCTAAAACACCACCAAGGCTCCACAGGCTACCTGGCTTTGGCTATCCACATGCATCACATCACACCTGAAAACGAGATACTGTGACTCCCCAGCTCACTGTTTGCTAAGTGAGGCCCCAAAGTAACTTAGCAGGGAAGGGAAAACCAGCAGAAACCAGGTTACACCATTTGCAGAGACAATAAGGAAGCAGGGCTAGATCTGTCAACATCACTGCATCACAAAGAACGAAGCATGTTAGGAAAATAACTGCCCTTCCAGCTAGTTAGCATTCAATCACAGAGGAAGGAAAAGTTCTCTCTCAACTTGACTTTAAGAGAAAGAAATGTTTCCCTGAGTCAGCTCATACCTTTGAGGACAAGGTTGTATTTGCCAGCACAGGCACCACTGTTCAGGAGAGAAGCTGAACATGAGCAAGCTTTGTTCAGGGACACGTAACGCACAAGGAAACACCAATGTACCTGCTTCATCGTAGGACACAGTCAATTTTTCCAGCATTTCTCGATCAATTGATAAAATCTGCTGTTCCAGGATGGTTTGGTAAGACAGCACACTGTTCTCCTTGTCCTTCTCATAGTCTTGGAGATGCTGTTTTAGAACTTCAGGCAGGCGGGACTTGACGTATTCTGCTGCTGACTGTGCAGGAAAAAAGAGGCAAAAGCAAAGGTTTAATTCATACATTTCCTTTTGAGAAGTTTTATGCACACCCACAGCTCCTCACAATGAAAGAATCTTAATGCTACTAACTCCACGGTGCAAAATTCACAGATCATTTCTCTGCCAAAATAAGCCCTGCTCACCCTGAACTTCCATGGAGTCAGGACCAAGAGCTGAGGCAAACCCACCCTTCAGGAGTTCAGGGCGGTCCAGAAAGTGTTACCCATGCTGGATGAGACACCACAACAGCTCAACTGCTTCACTGTTAACCTGTTTGAAAGTCTAGCTATGAACTATAATGGCTTTACATTTTAAAGTATGAAGTGACAGCATGGAATCACCTCCCCCACTGTTGGTACGTATCCAGGCTCGGGCAGGGAGGGAGAAGCGAACCTTTCAGAGCATTCCCAAAATGACACATCCACACACACAGAATTCTTCTCATTTTTTCACTCTGACTGCTCAAGGCCATAAGGAAACAGAAATTAACACAAGGTGGCATGGTTGTACCGATGTTACTGAGCTTCCTGCAAAACCAGCAGTGGGAGCAACTAATAAGAGCATCTGCCTGCAGAGAGGTGTCAGTCCTCCAGGCTCTGCCACTGCTGAACCCCTCACTCCCTCGGGGCTCAGGCTCAGGCACCTTGGTAGCATCCACACACAACATTTGTGGATTTTAAGCATCAGCATCCCTCTCTGGCGAGTACCACGCTCCCACTGTCAGAGGGAACAGGGAGTCCCCCTTTCTGGCATGGGCTTGGGCTTTTTGTTTATTTGGTTGCTTTGCTCTCTGCCTCTGATATAAACAGAGCTGGAAAAGGAGGATGCTGCACGGTGCTCCACCTTTCCTGCCAACCTCCAGGCAGAAGAGACAAATAAAGGGCAACACAAGTTATAGGATTTCAGGCCCAGATCTGACCAGAAGTAACTTCTACTCAGCAACAGGCTCTTCCTGGGTTTATATTTAGTCATCCAAAGTCAATTGCCTATTAAATTGCAACCTTAAAATATCATTGAAGTTGTGTTCAATTTTTCTGCAAGCTAAGCCATGTGAGACGAATGAAATGACTCTGGGGAACCTAAAGGAACTCGCTACATCAGTACAGCATATTTAATGTTACATTTTAATAGTGGTTTTCTTCCAAGGGAAGGCCAGAAGATACACTGTACACTCATTATTTTAGTTCAAGTTCAGGCCACTGTGCTTAATGCCACCTGTGGAGGTGGTGTGTTCTTTAAAACTTCTGTATTAGGGAGAGCACAAGAACAGAAAACAAAGAATTGATGCATATTTATTCTATGAAACACAGCTTCTGCCAGGTGAGACAATATCTGTACCCTACCAATAAGGAAATACACCCATCCTGCCCCAAAGAGCTTGCAGCCAGAGAAAAGCCAGGTGGGTGCCAGCAGATGGGAAGACCATGGGAATAACAGCACAGTCAGCATTGCGGATGGCTGCTGCCCCAGCACAGCCCAGTCCCCAAGTTTTTTCACAGGCCTCATGGCTGAGGATCACACTGACATCAAGCCTGATCCCACTGGTGTTTGTTTTCCCCTCGGTGAGAGCAAAACCCAACACTCTTGCTTAGTGCCCTGCCTGTCACATTACATCCAGACGTCATTAAAGATTCAAACCGTAGAGCGATGACGGCTCCGATACAAACCCCTCTCCTTCCCTGACAGGGAAGGTGATCAGCCAGCATGCAGTAACCACACCCCCAGCTGCACCACAGCAGCCAGCCAGCTTCTCCTAGGCACAAAAGGGGTCTTGTCTCAATTTTAAAATGTCACTTCCAGCACCTGGAATATGAAGCAAGAAGGGTGAGGGTGTGAGTGCATGCGTTGGTGCTGGTGCTCGGTATTACAGAGACCAAGGGCTGCACTGGGTGAATAAAAGTTAAAAGATGTTTAAAAGAAAGATTTCCACCATTTCCATGCTCTCCCATCACACCACAAACCCTTCACCAGGCAGACAGCAACGTTCAGCTTCTGAGCAGACAATCCCTCTCTGGGCAGCCCAGAGAGCCCTTTGCCGATGCTGCTCGCCGGCAGAGCATCCCACCAGCAGAGCATCCCACCGGCAGAGCATCCCACCGGCAGAGCATCCCACCGGCAGCTCGGCTGCTCCTCCTCCAGCCAGCACGGGGGTCCCCCTGCCCCAGGAAATTCTCTTTCATTAATATATGTATTTGTGTCACTGAAGAAGCTATGGGGAAAAAACTCATTTCACTACTTTGAGGCTTGAAAATGGCTTTATCCTTTTTGCCTCTGCACGGCCCCTCTCTACTGCTGCAGGAAGGAATTACAAGCCTGGAAAACACCTGACCTCAGCCATTAGTTAATTAGTACAACTAATTGTAAGTCTGTTGGTCAGTCTTCCTCATTCCCAGCCCCAGGAGAAAGCAAATTGGAGCAGGCAGCAGTGAGAAAGGCAAAGGAACAGTGGTCCTGCTTGTGCAGGCACCATCCCAGCCATGACTACAACGCCCAAGAGACGCACGCCGTGACCTCCTGCTCTCTGCCAGGAATTTATCCATTTCTTTCATAAAAATGGAACTCCAGCATCCCCTGTGAATCTGTTTTCAGGCTGTAGCACCCTTCTCCAAATTAAATGAAGGAATGGCTTTAGTGCCTTAATTGACTCAGGCTATTTCATCCTACCATGAAAAACTAATACTTCCTATTTAAAGAACAGATTTTAAGATATCTACATACAATGAATTATACTTGCAGAGATTATTCCCACCCCAAAAAAAAATCCCACTTTTCTCACTTCACTAAAAAATCCCATCATAAAAATCAGGCCAGGAAATGCTGACATCCCTCACTGTGGAGTAACCTGAACATCAAACACAGCCAGTACCCACCAAATTCACCTGTGTTTTTCAACTGATGAGAATTACAGCTCCAAAGTGATTTTCTGTTTATAAATTACACTAACTGCCTGCTAAAATTTGCTTTTCTGAAGTGTATCCTTCTGGGATCTGCTTTGTATGTGGGGAAGTAAAGGTCTAAAATGGTTAATTAAAGGCTTCTTTATGAAGCTACTGCAGAAGTCAAGCAGCGGCTTGGCAAACACTCTCCTTGCAGAGCTATATTGGGTGTTTTGGAAAGGCTTTCAACCTACAGAAGTATCTGGATGACCACCACACCCGTGAGGGACACTTGCACCCCTGCTCATCCTAATCATGTTCTGCAGACTGCTACAGCTCCAAACATTCCATAGCCTGGCTTCACCAACCCACTTGACCTTTAAAATTCATGTTTTCACCAAAGCAAATGCAGGGACCTTGTGTATTTCTGGCAGTTGAAACACTTCAGCAGGTCTCATTAAATGGTGTTACCAGTTGATAAACACTGGTCAGTGAAAAACCCTCTCCCACAGCAATGCCCTGGGAATTTGCTTGCTATTCCCCCCATGGTGGGGATGGGGAGGAGGAGCAGGATGGCAGAGCACCAGGGCCAGCTCCTGAATTAGGTGGCTCTCCGTGCAAAGGCATGGACACAGAGAAGGTACCCCACCACCGGTACAGGCGAGACGTGGGTCAGGGCAGCCCCAAGAACATCTACAGGCTGGGTGGAGAATGGATTGTGAGCAGCCCTGGGGAGAAGGACTCAGGTTGTTGATTGATGTACAGCTCAACACAAGCTGGCAATGTGCATTTGCAGCCCAGAAAGCCAACCACAGCAAGACCAGCAGGTCTAGGGGGATTCTTCCCCTCTGCTCCCTTCTGGGGAGACCCCCTGCAGTGCTGCATCTGGCTCTGGGGTCCCCAACATAAGAAAAACAAGGAGCTGTAGGAGCGAGTCCCAAGGAGGTCATGGAGAAGATCTGAGGGCTGAAGCCCCTCTGCTCCGGATCCAGGCTGGGAGAGCTGGGCTGGCTCAGACTGGAGAAGAGAAGGCTGCTGCTGGGGAGAGCTCCGAGCCCCTTCCTGTCCCTTGAGGGGCTCCAGGAAAGCTGGAGAAGGGCAGATGCCAAGGGCAGGGAGGGCCAGGATAAAGGGTAGTTGATTTAAACTAAGAGAAGGTGGATTTAGAAGAATAAATTCTTTCAACACAGAGTAATGAGACCTCAGCACTGGGTGCCCAAAGAAGCTAGGGCTGCCACTGGATCCATGGCAGGGTTCAAGGATGGGGCTTTGGGCACTCTGGGCTGGGGGTGTGTGTGTGTCCCTGCCCATGGCAGGGGTGGCACTGGGGGGGTTTGAGGTTCCTTCCTACCCACACCAGGCTGGGATTCTATGAAGTGACCTGAGTACTCTGACAAAACGTGTTAAGACAGCAAGTGCTAAGCAGCTCCACAACCCTGTGAAAAACAAGAGCTACAGCAAGATCAGCACACAGGCACATAAAGCCAGTGAAGGATCTAATTAGCTGGTACAGCCATTATTTATAAACACAGATTTCCAATTTTAAAAGCAGGAGATGGAGACTTTACTGCCTCAGACCCACACCCTGCACCAACTCCTGTGATTTACAGAGAGAGGAGGGAAACCACAAATTTATGATGCTAATATTCTTGAGACAATTCATTCTGCCAGCCCAGCTGCTGCAAACAGGGTCCAGGGAAATACAGGATCTGTTTCAGAGCTGGTATAGCTCATGAACCAATGAAGGACTGAAAAAACCATTAAGATTCCTCTCTGGCATCTTGCAAACACCATGGTTTGGGTGTGAGATGTTCCAGTGCTGAGAAGGCCTGTAAGATGAGGAAGGCAAAAGGTAACTTGCATGAAGGTGATGATTAAACAACAGCTTGTGGCTGGAAAACACCACAATAAAGACAAAAGACTTTGAAGGAAGGACACTTCTAGATCTCTAAGGCTTGGCAGTGCTGAAGGACCAACAGCTGCAAGTTGAAGGAGAAAGGAAGGTATTGGGAGCAAGCATTTCCTCAGAGGAATGATGCAAATGGAAAATACCCCAATGCAGAAAACCCCCAGGAATTAACCTGGCTAAATCATAACCTGCTCTGTGACCTCAAACTCATGGAACCATCCACATGGCCAAGAACACCACGTGAGTATAAAAGAATAACACCCACTGAGAAACAAATGGAGACTGAAGTCAAATTGACCTGGAGCTAGCAAAGGTAGCAAGAAAAGGTCCTGCAAGTCCATTTGTAATATGAACCAAAAAAAGGGGCAAAATGTTGCTCTACTGCTCAGCAGAGTAGACACACTACTGAGAGATGATGCCATAAAAGCTGATTTAATGTCTTTTTTTGCCACAGTACTGACTACCTTCACCTTGCTGCATGCAACTGGCAGCTAATATCAGAGGCAAATAACCAAAATCTTCAGAGAGAACAGGGAAAGAACATGTGGGAAAGTGCTTCTAAAGATGAGGTATTTTCCAGCTGGCTGGGCCTGATGAAATTCATTCAGGTATACACAGGTAACAGGCTGAAACAATCCCTGTAACCACTCCTGTCTTTGAAAATTCACCGAGGATGGTGAGATGCTCTTTGGAAGGGGCAGGTGTCAGGGCTACTTTTAATATAGTGTGAAGGGGGAGAAACAAAATTACAGACCAGTCAGGTTAACTTTGATGCCTAAAAAATGGGATGAGAAAAAATCAAATTGCTTCTACGTGCACTAAAGCACCGTGACTTGTAGGCACAGGCAGCTGAGAGGTTCTCAGGCTGCAAGGAGACCTGCTAATTCAGGTCCTACCAGCTGCAGTCCAGGAAGCAAATGTTCCCTGCTCAGTCCAGCAAACATGCCCGTGCTTCAAAGTCTTAGTAGCACCAGCACTGACAAATCTTCCATGCTGTTCTCTTAAGCCTTAGGGGATTCCCAGAGAAACAGCTTTCCATGTAAATTAGGATGCTGCATCCCGTGCAGGTGAAGCATTTCAGAGTACCTTCCAGGATTAAGATGCATCTCTAGAGTCCCCTCAACCTGCCAGTTGTGTTTGGGAAGCAAAGACAGGGTGTGGAAGCCTGTCACTGGTACTATCCAACCATTTGCTGCCACCCCAGCTCACAGAAGAGATTTCAGCTAGAGGTAGTATTGGAAATACATCATGATCCCACTTGGAATTTCACATCCCACGTTTCAGAGTAGTGCTCCTTAACAAAAATGCTTTTTATACAGGTTTCTGGACTAGCATCTTTTTTAAAAAAACATCTCAAAACCCCACACAATTCATTATTCTAAGAACAGTGCACTTAACATATTAGTTATCTCCCAGTAGGGTGGTAAAACCATGGCATAATAAGCCTGTGGACAAGAGCAGTATTCCAGAGAGTCTGTTAGTGATTTTCTTTTGTGGTAATGCTATAAAGCTTTCCTCTTTGTCTCAAAAAAGTACAGTACAAAGTAAAACATACATTAAAAAAACAGATTGCTAGGTTAAAGAAATCTCATCTCAGATTAAATACAAGGCCTGAAAGTCAATCTCCCCCTGCAACACTTGATTCTGGTAGAGGGATGTCCCTGCTTCCAGGGGTGAACTAAGGCATGCTCCCCCTGCCCAGTCACATCATTTTCCAACGTGGTTCAGCATACAGAGTGTTTGTTTCCATACTTATAAAAAGTTGTTTCTTGGCATCCAGATGGTCTGCTGGGTGCTTACTGTAGGAAGGAAACAGTTAAAGAATATTCTTTGGGTTCCTGCCTCACTGAGAGCTAAATTTACTGTAGACAAACCCTCTTCTCAACCTACTCGTGCTGTGATACAGAAAAGGCTGGTGGTGATTGAAGTAGGTACAAAAATTCTGCCTCCAGGCCCACATGTGCCACTTCAACTAATTTCAGAGGAAAAGAATTTACAGGCATCAGCCCTGCCTCTCCTGTTTCACACCCAGCATTCAGGATCGGATGCTCCTCCATCAGCATGAATAACTCCAGTGAAGTCAGTGGGATTTTGCTGAGGCAAACCTCTTGGAATAAGGACATGAAGCTATGAATAGCTATTCAAAGGAAAACATACCATAGCAAAATATAATCTGCTCTCCAGAGGATAATACAAAATGTACAAATGGCACCAAGACACTTTGCCCTCTAAAGCAAGATGTGATTTAAAGAGCAAACATGCCAAAAGAAACCAGTCAGGAGTTTGCCTGCAATACAAACTTCAGGTACGCTCAGCAAGCTATTTGTATTAAAAAGTGTCTATTTGGGTGAATAATTTAGTATTGATCAGTATGCATCCTAGGAAAGCAAACCTCACCATTCAGAACAAGGTTATTAGCAACATCCTGATATGTGAAAGCATTTGGGGAGCTCAGAAATTCTCCCCCAGGACTTTCACCACGAGCCCACCTGGAAGCACCCGCTGGTGTTTTGCAATCCAGGCCCAATTTATTTCCATAGCAGGAAAACTATTAACCTCACAAACATCTTCAGTTAATCAGAAGCTAGATAATCATGAGAAAATTAACCTGATTCCAAGGAGATGTATAAAGTTCAAATTAGTATTCACGCTGGATTGCCAGAGATGTATTAAATCCATAATTACAGTAATCCACAGCTGCTTCAACTGGAGAAGATAATGAATTGCCCAGCGAGAACTGGTGCCCATGAAATGGAAAGAAAGGGCCATCTGTTGGGGAGCTTTGCTCTGACTTTAGGCTTTGAGCATGGAGAGCTTGATCTTCTTTGACACAGTCTGTATGTGGATTTATGGCTACAAGCAATCCAAAGAAGCACGTCACCAAACAGAAGGGATCTGAATAAAAGAGAGATGAGGTTTTATGGCTTTCAATTATGCATTTTCAGGGTGGGTTTTTTCCCCCCTAAGACAGCACTTGTCACTCACTTTTTAAATAGACTTATTAAAATGTCCTAGAATGAGAAGCAAGTAAAGTCAACAAAATTTGTAATGTAAAAATGACATGTTCTGTTCTCCCTCCCACTCCCCCCAGCATTAGTCACACAGAAGTGTGTGACACTGCAGAGAGCACACACGCCGCTGCTGGCACCAACTTCAGGTGGCACGTGGATCAGAAGAAGTGAGAATGAACACAAAGCAATCAGGTTTCATCTCCCCGTGAGCCAGTGGACAGGGAAATACTTTTGCAACTGGCTTGCAAAATATAATTTAATTTAAATTAATATAATATTAATTTAAATGAATATAATTTAATGAAATATAATTTACTATTTTCAATAGATAATTTAATACTTTCATATATAATGTAATACTTTAATACATAACTCAATATTTTATCTATATATAATATAATACTATTATTATATTATATCTATATATTATATATAGATATACAGAGATATATATCTATATATAATGTAATACTTTAATACATAACTTAATATTTTATCTATATAACTTTATATATAATGTAATGAATTCATTGATACATTAATTTATTAATAAATCAAAACATGTTATATAAACTATAATTAATTTATTTTAAGAAAAGCCTGTTCCCTGTGATACAGTGAAGCTCATTCTACAGATGAGGACAGAAACAAAGCATGGAGACTGATTTCTCTGAGATTTCACTGCAGTTGGCAGAGCCACGGTGAGTGCTCTGGAATTAATCTAATTAAAAGATTACTTTTATCAAGGCAAGGGGGAGTATGAAGATTATCTTGCCTGGCATCTTGGATCAGGACCACAGAACTTCATTGAATAAGTCATTTTGACAAATATTGCAGACTCTTTCAGCGACAGAGGATCGTCTGCAGCCCTTGGAAGTTAATTAGCCTTAGTGGGAGAGGATAAAGTCACACCCCACAGAAGGTGTTCACATCATTTCCAGTCTGACTCCACTATTATCTGTGACTTTCAGGCGCTGAATCAAGTCAAATTCTGCTCACCTACATTCCTCTTTCTCATGTAAATCCATGCAAATGGCTCAAATCAGCCCGTTATCTTCCCATTGATAAACTCCATAGATGGAGCTTGTTGAATGGCACATTATTCCCTGGCACATTACTGTGCTTTCTAATCTTCTCCTAACACTTCTCCAGCATTCCTGTGGTTCTCCTTTGAGCACTCCTTTTTGCCAGCCTCTTTGTTCAGGCAACACACCCCAGATGAAGACTCCCCAAACCCCAAACCCACTTCCTTACTTTCATCATAAGCATTCTGTTTACTGGCTCCCCATTGCTCTGGGGTCTCAGATGCAGTCCCTGTAGCCCCTAAATCTTCTTTCATGACCTCCGTGGGGCAGTATTAGATACACAGGCTTGTGGTTGACCATACTGAAACACACAGCTCTCCTTTATGAATACACCCACTCAATAATTTCTATTTCTAATTATCCCAAAGCCTATCATGCAACTTGAGTTTAATCCCTTTATTAGGCACTCTATTGATCTGAAAGTATTCAAAACAGCATGTCTATCAAGTCAAAACACAGATTCTTCTTGAAGATTTTGGCCAACTGCTATTAAAACTATTATTGTTGATGAAAACAAACGGACTGCTACAATTCCTACAGCCATGAAGTGAAACCTTAACTTGCAAGGAGATCAAGCATGTTCTCATCAGTGAGTGTGGATGATGGGACCGAGTGCACCACCAGCAACTCTGCAGATGACACAGAACTGGGAGGAACACTTGATATATATATGGATGTGCTGCCAGTTTGAGGGACCTGAACATCCTGGAGAAATGGACCAACGGGAACATCACCAAGTTCAGCAAAGGGAGCTGCAAAGTCCTGCCCATGGGAAGGAACTATCCCACATGCCAGCACACACTGTGGGCTACCCGGTTGGACAGCTGGTCGAAGGAGGCATTGGGGGTCTTGGTGAACCACAAGCTGAATGTGAGCCAGCAATGTGCCTCAGGAGCAAAGAGGGCCAACAGCACACCGGGCTGCCTCAGGCAGAGGATTGCCAGCAGATCAGGGGAGGTGATCCTTCTATGCTGGTGAAATGCATCTGCAAAGCTGGGCTCCCCAGTACAAGAGGCAGGAACATACTGGCCTGAGTCCACTGAAGGGACATGAGAATGATTAAGGGAATGTTGTACATCTGTTGTACAAGGAGAGGCTAAGAGAGCTGGGACTGTTCAGCCCAAGGAAGAGAGAGCTCAGGGGGAACCTTATCCACATCTACAAACACAAACGATGGAGCCAGGCTCCTCACAGCAGTGCCCAGTGAATGGCCAAGAGGCAACAGGCACAGAAAATTCCCAGGAAAAAACCTTTTTTTATGGTGAGGATGGTCAAACAGTGAGGCAGGTTGCTCACAGAGGCTGTGGAGTCTCCACCCTTGGAGAGAGTCAAAGCCCAACTGGACATTTCTTGAATAACCTGCTCCAGGTGCCTCTTCTCCAGACTGGATGGTCTCCAGAGACATCTCAAACATCAGCCCTTCTGTGACTCCCTGCAAATATTTCCAGAGAACTCACTGGGATGCCTACTCCACCCAGAATATTTATTCTGCTTTGTTTAGACAAGTGCACATAGGCATTCAAAAAGGCTAGTAAATATATTAAGAATAATGAGAATAAGAGGAGTTATTATGCTAATAAAAGGAAATGCATTAGCACTTAAATTGCATATGCACAGATACAAACTCTGAATCTTAATTGTGCTAGGAAGCCAATTATTATTCATGCCCTTTTTAAGAGAAGAATTAAGATTAGTGGGTAAATTAAACTGAAAATTAACCACAGACAAAGCACTTCTTCTCCAACGCTCCCCTTCGCCCTAACGAAGGGGGAGCTGAAAGCTCGTTGTAAAGGTGATGGATTTCATCAATCCTGAGAGACATGAGAACAGACACAAAAGACAAGCAGTAATTATGATTCCCATACCCACACAGCCATATCTAAAGGACATTAATATCTGGCAGAGGAGACTAACGTCTCTATTTGCCAAAAGGTGTGATTTAGTGAACGGCACAAAGCAAACCGTGTTTGATTGAATTACTCAAATAAGAGGTATGTCAAGGTTTAACCCAATTTTTATGCTAATTGGTCGTAACTATTAACACAGATGAGCTGAATATTAAATTAGGAAATGTTAGAAAAGGTTTAAAATGTGTGAAAAACCTTATCCATTACCAGTTAAGAGTGCAGAAGAAGCTGGGTCCCCACACTGCAAACTGTGATTACAAGTGATTCCTAAATATAAATGCCTATATAGCTGCACCAGCAGGGATCACATTTGCTGAAGACCTGCCAGAATATATTCACCCAACCAGGAAGAACTGAAACATTTTCTTATATTACTATAATCAGATCTGAACAACGGGGGAGCTTTTTATATCAGCATAAAACCCCCAAAAACCCCCCAACCAGAAGAGAAATAACACTGAAAATAATGGTTGAACTGTCATAAACCCAACTACCTTCATAAGAACTGCTCATTTTGCAAGCCAGACACCAAGTGTTTGTGATAGGGCAAAACATGATGGGGTTTTTTATTTTACTGAGCTCATCAAATTCAACATAGTGGCTGAAAAATAAATAAATCAGATTTGCAAAAGGACTGTGACTTTGTGCAACCCCCAAGAAAAGGATGGGTAAAACTTTGTGGCTGTAACCTTGCATCAATGCAGCTCCTGAACCAAAGGCTTTCATCAGCAATTAAAGTGCCTTAAAATTACTACTACTACTTTTCCAAACAGCAGTGGGATACCAGATGGTTTATGAAGACTTGGTTTTACCATGGGCCTTTCATTCTGCTACTTTGAGGGGAAAAAAGTATTTATAGCCTATTAGACTCAATTAAATAGCAAGAGGCATTCTTCTTTCTCTGCATTGTTCTCTCCTTCCAAGCAAAGAGTGAGCATAGTGGAATATTTTAGTCTAAGTGGTCTCTCCTGATTTAGAGACATCACTTTCTGTCAAGCAGAAATCATGGCAAGAACTAGAAAGATTTGGTCTGGACTGAAACAATCTAAAAAATAGTTTGTTAGGCAGGAGACCAAAAAGACCTTTTTCACCTGATCTTACCAAAATTCAACCACCTGGTCAGAAACCTGTATTCTATTCTAGTATCTTATTCTGGGAAAGAAAAAAAGATTCAAAAAAAGAGTCCAAATAATTTAATTCACCTAGAGAGCAAAGTTAAGGAACAAACCATTGTTTTTCCCATTGTAGAAGTCTCCAGCTCACTACCACCTGTGTCACACAGAGCAGGGGCCTGCACACAGTTGTACTCACTGCAACTGCTCAATGATGGAGCAAGGTGTTGCTGTGAGGTGATGGGTGAAGAGCAGCAGCGCTCAAGATTCCTTATATACAGCTGGGAATTTGCATTTCCTACAATTCCCAGCACAGAAATACACCAGTATTGCTTGTGTCCTTTGTGACCCACCCTAGAATCATAGAATGCTCTGGGTTGGAAGGGACCCCAAGGGTCACAGAGCTCCAACCCCCTGCCACAGGCAGGGACACCAACCTCAGGCCTGGAGCTACACAAGGTTGCCCAGGGCCACAGCCAACCTGGCCTTCAACACCCCCAGGGACGGGGGACCCACCCCCTCTCTGGGCAGCCTGTTCCAGCCCCTCACCACTCTCTCTGGGAAGAACTTCCCCCAGTCTCTCCTCTCACCCTTCCCTCCTCCAGCTTCACTCCATCCCCCTTGTCCTGCCCTTGAACAAGCTGATTCCCCTCCTGTTCCTCTGCTCCCTTCAGGGACTGGCAGGCTGCAATGAGGTCCCCCCACAGCCTTCTCTTCTCCAGGCTGAACAAGCCCAGCTCCCTCAGCCTCTCTCCAGAGGGGAGCTGCTCCAGCCCTCTACTTGACTTCTACTTGGCTGCACGGTGTGAAGCGTGCCCAGAGGAATGCTGGTCAGGGCTGGCAGACTGAGGCTCCCTGTAGTCCTGACCATTAGTTTTGGCTGAAGTAATTCGTACAGACGGCTCATCCAGAGCTGGTCTGTACTTCCAGGCTCTCATGCGGAAAGGCAGGAGCACAGACACCGATCTGCAAGTCGCTCCTCAGGGTTCAGGTGGCAGCACGAGGTAAAAAAAGGCCTTGTTCTGCATTACACTTTTGTAACTCTGAGATATGCAGGTATGGATCATTCTAAGAGGCAAATGTGTCAGGGGTTTTTAACAGACTTTGGAGAACAGGGGGAGCACCGTGTCAGACACATGTTGGGTCCCAGCTTGCTGCTCTGGGTGTGTTTTCCCCCCAAGAACCTGCATTGCTCCTGGGCTCCTTTCCCAATACCAAGTCCAGTGCTCCTGAATGAAATATTTCTGTAAACTATTTCAGTACTATTTCAGAGCTCCAAAGCTTAGCAGAAAGCTAAGGTAGCAAAGCTTAGGTAGAAAATGGTCAGGATTTTTCAAATAACTGTGGAATGTCACCATACAAAGCACTATTATTTCACCATCCACAGTCAGAAATCACCTGCACATCACCACCTGAGAGACCCAGCACACCCAAAACACTGCAGCACCAGGCAGCACGTCACCTGCTACTTCACAGAATCACAGGGGTTGGCAGGGCCCTCCAGAGCCCATGGGGTCCAACCCCCTGCCAAAGCAGGGTCCCTAGGACAGGGCACACAGGGCGGTGTCCAGACAGGGCTGGAATCTCTCCAGAGAAGGAGACTCCACACCCCCTGGGCAGCCTGGCCCAGGGCTCCCTCACCCTCACTGGGGAAAAGTTCTTCCCCATGTTGGTGTGGAACTCCCTGTGCTCCAACTTGAGCCCATCACCCCTTGTCCTGTCCCCACAGACCATGATAAGAGGCTGCCCATGTCCCCCTGGGTCCCACCCTTCAGATATTGATAACCATTGATCAGATCCCCTCTCAGGCTGCTTATCTCCAGGCTGAACAGCCCCAGCTCCCTCAGCCTTTCCTCACAGGGGAGATGCTCCAGGCCCTTAATCATCTTTGTAGCCCTTCTTTGGACTCTCTCCAGGAGATCCCTGTCCTTTTTATCCCAGGGAGCCCAGCACTGGACACAACACTCCAGGTGGGGCCTGAGCAGGGCAGAGCAGAGGGGGAGGATCCCCTCCTGTGACCTGCTGCCCACACTCCTCCTGATGCCCCCAGGATCCCATTCTCTCTCTCAGCCCCAGGGCACACTGCTGGCTCATGGCCACCCTGTCACCCACCAGGACCCCCAGGTCCTTCTCCACAGAGAGAGCTTTGACCAGGAGAGCAAGAGCCAAGTCCTGTCCTGATAAAGCTTTTACTGAACAGGGTATGTCTAATGCTGGCAGCAATTCTTAAGCTTTCATTTGCATCCCTATTTCTCTTATGAGTGATCTTATAAAACTTCTGTATTAAGAAATCATGTTAATCATTAGCCTCATGTTACATCCAACACTGTGATGATGAGATAAGAATCAAGATAAACCACTTCAGTGTGAGAAAGTATGTGAAGCTGCAGAGCCTCAGGGTTAATCCAAGCAGTTCTGCTGCCGTTCCCTCTGAGGAACTGGAGGGATTAATGAATAGATGACACAACCACAATTTGTTCCAGCAGTATTTAGCAGAGTCTCCTGCTGTCTCTTCAAATGCTGGAACCAGCCCTGCACACAAACAGTTAAGAAAAATACAGCCAGGTTGTCTTAACGATTTACTGTGGGCACCTGATCACATTTTCCTTTAGCAATGTATATGGAAATTAATATTTGTGAAGACAATGACTTTGAGATTCAGAAGGATCCAAAGGAGCCTGGCCAGCAGGTCACAGGAGGGGATCCTCCCCTCTGCTCTGCCCTGCTCAGGCCCCACCTGGAGTGTTGTGTCCAGTGCTGGGCTCCCTGGGATAAAAAGGACAGGATTCTCCTGGAGAGAGTCCAGAGGAGGCTATGGAGATGCTGAAGGGTCTGGAGCATCTCCCCTGTGAGGAAAGGCTGAGGGAGCTGGGGCTGTTCAGCCTGGAGAGAAGAAGACTAAGGGGGACCTTAGTAATGTTTATCAATATCTCAAGTGTGGGACACAGGGGGAAATGGCCAGCCCCTTTTCAATGGTTTGTGGGGACAGGACAAGGGGCAATGGCCTCAAGTTGGAGCATAGGAAGTTCCACCCCAACATGGGGAAGAACTTTTCCCCAGTGAGGGTGAGGGAGCCCTGGGCCAGGCTGCCCAGGGGGTGTGGAGTCTCCTTCTCTGGAGAGATTCCAGCCCTGTCTGGACACCGCCCTGTATGCCCTGTCCTAGGGACCCTGCTTTGGCAGGGGGTTTGGACCCCATGGGCTCTGGAGGGCCCTGCCAACCCCTGGGATTCTGTGATTCAATGAGCTCTGTTTAAGTACAGTTAAAGTTCTTTAGCTTAGGTCCCCCCCTTGCTTCAGGTTTGCAAAGGCCGCTGTGTTGACCCCCGCTGCAAATAAGGAGCTGGGAGCCAGTGAGCAAAGTGCCCCGTTCACAGTTTATGTAAAGCTGATCCAACACTGCTCAAGAATAAAGCAAACTTTTGTCTCCTCTCCATGTGTGCCACTGCCACCACCAGTCTGCCAGGAAAAGAGATTTTTCTTGCCTGCCAGACTTTGTGGTCATGTGGGTGATAAGCAGCTGAAGGAAAAGATTATGGTACAACACAGCGTTTAAAACGGCTACTGGGATCCTGAGAGGTATAAATAGGGGAATGATTGATTGTAGTGAAATTATTTTGGAACTGTTAATGGAAAACTGTGTCTAGTTCTTACACCTGGAATTTGAGAGTCAAGAGAACATCTGAGGGTTTAAGAGAACAGCAATAAAGAAGGAAAACAACTAAGAACCACCCCAAAGGTTACAGCAGGAGAAGCAAGGATCGGTCTGAATTTACCACTGCTGAGGTCAAGTGGAAAAGCTGGACATGTGTCTACCACACAGGGGTCTCTGTTTAGGCAGAAGGAAGATGTTACCTATAAACTTTCATGGAGAGAGGGGTTACTCCAAAATCCCTACTCCATCACCAAAGTAATCGCTGCTGAGAAGGAAACTTTCCCTCCGATGAGCAACACGCATTAACAGGTCAAGCTGTTAAGGATGCAGAGGAGCTCCTCTGAAGGAAGAGATGTTTTAGTGACCCCACTGCTACAAACAATGTCACACAAAGCAGCTGTTGAGGGCACAAAGAGTTACTACCTGCATGTCAAAAACACCTTTCACAAGCCTGAAATACCTCTGGGAGTACAGAGAAGAAGGATGCAGGGTAGGTATTCTGCCAAGAGCGCAGAGGTGTTGGCTATATTGACAGAGAGATTGGATCACAGCTCCTCTTCCTAAAAAGAGGAGGAATAACAGAAAGTTTTGGTACAACAGTAACAGGAGAAAAAGAGTGGCCTTAGCAGCATCTCACCCCAGTCAACTCAGTGCACCCAGCTGCAGAGTGCCTTTACCTTGGGACTCTGCAGTGTTGGGTGCTGTTTGATCTCCCAAGTTGAAGGACTTAACAAAGCAGTGTTAAATAAAACACCTTCAGTAAGAAAACACAAACCTTCCAGAGCGGACAGAACTGATGACAGAGAGTAATTATATAAACCACTTAATTAAATGGCACTGACTCAAAGACAGGGACTTCATTAACTAGAAAAGCAGCCAATTCGAATCCATAAATAGTTTCCAAAGCATGTTCATTTTCTAGTGTCATTTCACTACATCAACACTGAGAGCAGTACCCTTGAGAGAAGGAGAGGCATAAATCAGGCCTTCGGTTAGGATAAACACCAATGCCTGGATGTTATTACTTCTTCCCTCTAAAGACATACGGAGTTAAAGAATAAAAAATTAAAAAAAAAGGTCTTTCTCTAGCTTGTGGGATCAAAACATCTCTGCTCATTGAGCTCAAATGCTTGTAACGGTGAGGGGACCAGCTGATGCTCTCAGGGGATGCATGCACATAAGTTTGCTTTGGGTTGGAAAGCAAAGCAGAGCGAGGTGCGATGGCTTGCCCAGGTTGGTGAGGTAGAAGGTGCACCATGCCACAGGGCTGCAGCAGTCATGGAGCAGTGATGAGGCCCCTGGCAGCAGGCTTGTTCTTTGTGCCTCCTCACACAGAGTTTGCAAAGGCCATGGCAGGGGCAGCAAAGAGACGCACAGTTCAGGTCTCTGGGGCTTTCCATCTCCTTTTTCAATTCTACCCTCACCAGGAGAGCCAACTTCTTTGGTTGTTCTCTTTGAGGAGTGTCTGTCCTTCCTGCACATCCCTCAGTTCCCATTATCCAACCCGTATCTCCACCAGGATCTGATGCTTTGCCTCTACATGCTCATGGATGCAGCAAAGAAAGCAGGACTGCAATTGCCTTTGGAAGTGTTTCTGTATCATTCACACCACTCCAGTGCCTGACCAGCCAAATGACATGGAATTAAAGAAGAAGGGAAAATAAGAAGGAAGGAGACACAGGAACAAAGAATGTAGAGATACCAATTAACAGGAGAAGAGTAAGTAAAGGGAATGAAGTTAGAAAAAGAAAGACTAAACTAATTCCAGGGTTGCATGTTATGGTTCAGAGCAACAGTTTCCTGAAACACAGTTTAATTAAATATGATAGTACCCAGTTATTTTGTTTCTCTAGCTCATTAGGACAAGGAGCTGTTGTTAATCACACATATTAACACGGCAGAAGGTCAAGTAGATCTCAGGCTATTTTCATCACTGAACTGATGGGGAAAGGGGGGCTGAGCAAGGGAAGTATTCAGCCAACTGACTTGTTGCTGGAGCCGGTGGCTGGGATTAGGATCCAGAGCTTCAGCGAACGCCTCTTCCCCAGCAGCAGCTGCTGGAGTTTAATGCCACTGAGGGACAAACCCACCAAACACCAAACTAGAAAATCAAACATGCAACAAAAAAAAAAACCCCAAGAACTTAAACATGAGCAAGACAGATAAATGCAGAGTTGCACTGAAGTTAAGGGGAGAGAGGTAACTTCATGACTTGTTGATTGACGGGGGCAAATACAGAGCGCTGTGCTGCAAGCCCCAAGCTCAGCCCAGCGACACGCCGCCTCTCCAACTCTAAGCATGAGCACTCTGAGTCTTAGGATTGATATGACTACTACTACGTTGTAGTCATCACTTTAGTGGTTTTTATATCTCCCTACATCATCACACTGTACTACACCCGAACTGGGACATTTCGGCAGCATCAAAGTTACAGCCGTGACCAGGTTTACTTCCATACTGGGACCAACCCAGCAGACTCTATCAAGTGAGACTGATTAAATGTTCAAACAGCTCCTTTTCCTTACTGCTTCACTTTGCAATTTCTCACTATTTTTTAAGAGCAGCCACAGCATGGATTAAATGTCCATGATACCACACTAAAAAAAAACTTCAAAGACACAACTGGAAAGTTATTTTGCTTCTGCATTAGAACCTCCTTGAAAAAGCTCCTGGTCTGAAGAGATAACAGCCCAGCTTTGATTTTAAGACTTTCCCATTGCTTAGCATGTTTGTATATTAAAGTGACACAGCCTGAAGTTTTCAGATTTCACAGCGAGTCTTGAGATGACAAAAAAAAGCACGTACCTTTTTATCAGGAGTATGTAGCGTAGCAACTTCTGCAACAGAGCTTAATATTTTGGAAAGTTCCCAGAAATAGCCAACCTTTAACTTCCAGGAGTTTAAAGAGAAATTTTTGAAGCGAAACCTGAGCCAACATTCTAAAGAAAAACAGATTTGAAATTCAGAGGAACCCAATCTATCATAAAGGCTGGTTGTGCTTTCACTTCACGGGGAGATTGTTGTTTGCAGAGTGACAAGTGCTGGCAGTGCCCCAGGATCGCTGCTTTAAGCCATCGGCCACCCGTGCGTGGACCCAAACCCTTCCACTTGGGTCCATCTGGAGGACTGCTTTCTGCTTCCCTGGCTTATTAAATTCGTTGTAGTCAGACATGCATATGTCTCAACTAAAGGCAAATGAGCCCTGGCCACCCCTTGTGCATCCTGTCCACAGAAAGGAAATCTCAGACACAGGGTTTTAACCAACAGCATGTGGTAGAAGAGCAAAGAATCATAGAATCACAGGGGTTGGAAGGGCCCCCAGAGCCCATGGGGTCCAACCCCCTGCCAAAGCAGGGTCCCTAGGACAGGGCACACAGGGCGGTGTCCAGACGGGGCTGGAATCTCTCCAGAGAAGGAGACTCCACACCCCCTGGGCAGCCTGGCCCAGGGCTCCCTCACCCTCACTGGGAAGAAGTTCTTCCCCAGATTGGGGGGAACTCCCTGTGCTCCAACTTGCAGCCATTGCCCCTTGTCCTGTCCCCACAGACACTGAAAAGGGGCTGGCCATTTCCCCCTGCAGCCCATGCTTAAGATAATGATAAACATTACTAAGGTCCCCCTTAGTCTTCTTTTCTCTAGACTGAACTGAAAGTCAGATCCCCAGCTCCCAAAGATCACCCCACAGCTCCTTGGTGTGGGGCCACAGTTGATGGAGAAGTTCCTTCCAGGCTCATTTGCAATGGAGTTATTCTTACAAAGCATGTTATATATACACCCTGCAGTCAGTCATTGGCTCAGGAATAGCTGTGCATCCTTTACTCCAGGGAACACGCATCATCTTTTGGATGATCACTTCTCAGCACTCTGGCACACAATGCATCTTGTGAGAAGGATAATATTGCTCAGATTTTCATCAAAAGCAACAGAAAAATAGAATATGGCTGTTCCCTCTGAACCAGATTAACATGGCTAACAAGCAGCTTATCTTACAGCCTTTGCTTTCAAAAACCCATTGAAATACCTGCCTCTTGTGAATAGAATTCTCATGTTTTTCTGATTTGGTTAGCTAACAGCCTCTGAGGTATATACTTGGCAGTTGGTGAGTTCAAGATTATTTTCTTAGGAAAAAGGGCTGATAGCAAATCTTTCTGTTGCTGTCACTCAGTTCCTGATTTACTACTTTCTGTATTCATTCATTTTCTTTTCCCAAATTCTCAGGCACTTGGTGTCTTTGGTTAAGATGCTATGCACTGTGCTGTGCCCTACCTTCAGCATTCCCCCAAGGATGGATAACCTAACTCAGGTCTCCCTCTGCCTGTTCTTCATTCCCTGGACTCCACCTGCACAAACACTACTCTCTGTCCTGTACCTTGCTCCACGCCACACAAGTGATGTAAGATATAGCTAACAGCACACTGAGCTATCACAATGAGTATCATCCACTGACCCCAGGCTTCACAAATCCCACCTCTCCTGCAGTGTGTCTCCTTGCCTGTATGGACTTGTAAGTCCTTGTGAAGCAAACAGTGCTCCCTTCCCTGCAATATGCTCGTGTTAAACCAACACACTGCTTGTGCTCAGACCCTGCCTGTGAGGTTGGACTGTGCCTGGTGCAGTCTGAGGCAGAAGAAACTCTGCACAGATCACACAGCAGAGACCCACCAGCTGAGGCACGAGCACACCAATGGATTTCAAGGAGAAAGTTTCAAAGCATGCAGGTGCCATCAAAGAAAACAGAGTTCAGAGCAAGAGAGGCAGATCAGCAACGTGTCTGGGGGTGACTCTCAGATAAGGTCTCATGGGCTGAGGTGTCCACCAACACGTTTCTAGACACTCCCACCCACATCACTGTCAGTAATCTTACCACCACCACCAATATAGCTTTCTGGAAATTTTGCCTGCTTTAATGCCACTCTCATCTTCCCCCCACCTTTTTTTCTCCCTGCTGTGAAAACGATCTGGATGGAATAATTAGCAGAGTAATTCCCATCCCACCTGTTATTTTCCATAAGAGTTTCATATTAGTGGTCCAAGGCAGGGATCGTGGCTGAGCCCCACTCACAGAAACCACACCAGCTCTAAGATTTATGCTGATGACTTGCCAATATACCTCGACTCTCCGGAGCTTTCTGAACTAAAATCCAAGTCAGACAGCTTTAATATCTACTTGGACATACTCACACAGTGGTGCAAGATAAAGCAGTGGAAGCACAGCTCTTAATCTTTTCCCTCCTCTCATCCTCTTATCCCAGAGACCAGGAGAACCCCAGTATTATTCTTAGAAGGATGTATCCAAGGTGTTCTCTCTGACTTGGCTCTGTTACTTGGTAACTACAACACATCAAAACCTTGGCCATTCCTCAAGCACATCACCTAAAGATGCAGTTGCTTTTCACCCCCTAGGTAATACATTCCCTACAGGCGTTGCACAGTCTAAGCTACTGGATCACCCTTTGCTTTGCCATCCAGCTTTCTTTCCAGCCATTCAACATGCTGCTGTGACACTGCTGCTCTGCCAATGCCACTGTAAACTCTCTATTTGGAGCAGCAGTACATACTGAAGGGATGAGCTGTGGTGAAACAAAGAGAAGAGCAAAATGGAAAAACACACTATTTGATGTGTCTCAACAGATCAGGGCAAAAATGTGAAAAAAATAATTCAGAGCAGGAAACTGCTGGGGTCAAGGTTTTCTGCACCAAAAAGCAGGCCGGTTCTTGGCAGCTGAAGTTGGGACAGAAACAGAGAATGAGAGAACAACATCTGAAAGAATCCCAGTGTTGTGAGTACGGCTGAAAGAAACTGTGCCAACACTGAGCAAAAAAAAAAGGATGAAGCAGGATTTGGGAATGTTGTGGGTGTGACAGAAACTAATCTAAATAGAGAAAAATAAAATACCAACAGGAAAGATTGAGGGACAAAAACCTGGCAGACAGACCATGTGTGGAAGGCTGAGAAACCAGGTCTGGAGCCAACACACTGGTATACTGCTGCAGTCAAAGAGTAACGAGATTGCTTTGGGAGAAAGGACATGCAGAGAGAAAAAGGGTGGACAAAAGGGAAGCCCACCCACCAAAACGGGTGTTACTGTAAATATACATTTAAAGATGTTAGAAGGGCTTGAGGCACTTGATAAATTGGAGAACATCATCTGTTTGCCCGAACGTGGACGCACCTGACTTCTCAACATTCACTCCTTACAGCATTTTAGTGAGATGGGTATCCAAAGATCGATACACCAGGCTACTGTTACATACAAAACATCACCCCATTTGCCCAAAGAGAAAGAAAATCACAGATGAGGAGTTAATGCTGCTGCTAAGAGCATGGCCAACTTCTGGGAAGCTTTCTGCAGGCAAATCCCCGGGTTCTGGCATCACTCAGTGCCCTGACAGGTGTTAAGTCACTACATAAACTCAGAGTCTATCAATTCCCTGTTTTCTGAGGAAAGCTCATTTGCTTGGGATGAGTACTGATAAGAGCCCTAAGCTGGACTTCACTCAAAGAGAAACTTGTAGTCAAAGGCAGCTCTGCCAGCTGCAAAGCAGCATAAAAAGCCCCGTGCCGATCCCTCCCGGTGTCTGTGTCAGCTCAGTAGTTCACAACCAGATTAGTTTGCCTTGCTTGGCCTTTTGATTGAATCTTGGCTATTTTTAATCCATCCCATTATAAAAAGGAGAAAATCCCCCACAAAATAAATAGCAAGAATGAGCCTCACCTTAAAGAGCAGCAGATACAAGCCCCAAAATATCTTAGAATGAAAATGCATGACTCTGACAGCAAATGAATCTGATGAGCTAAACACACGCTGCTTTTCCAGGGTGAAGTGCTGCTCTAAGGAAACATTTCATTTCATTTCTCACCTAAGAGGCTCCACAGAACATCAGAACAAAACATATAAGCAAAAAAAAAGCCCATGAAAATTTACTTCTGAACTTCTTATCTCCATTTCTGAGGCCATAAACTCCATCTCCTTTACAAGCAGATGTAATATTTTCAAAAAATGGTGTTTTAGTGCACCGGTAAATCAAGTTTGCAAGAGTGATGGCTGTAGGAAATCACGCGAAATAAAATGCTCCACGGTTCCTGACACTTCAAAAATGTTTCTGTTTTCATAGAATCCTAGAATTGTAGGGGTTGGAAGGGACCTCGAGAGATCATCGGGTCCAACCCCCTGCCAAAGCAGCTCCCTAGGACAGTGCACACAGGGCAGGTGTCCAGACGGGGCTGGAATCTCTCCAGAGAAGGAGACTCCACACCCCCTGGGCAGCCTGGCCCAGGGCTCCCTCACCCTCACTGGGGAAAAGTTCTTCCCCATGTTGGTGTGGAACTTCCTATGCTCCAACTTGCAGCCATTGCCCCTTGTCCTGTCCCCACAGACACTGAAAAGGGGCTGGCTGATTCCCCCTGCATCCCCTGCTTAAGATAATTATAAACATTAATTAGGTCCCCCCTTAGTCTTCTCTTCTCAAGGCTGAACAGCCCCAGCTCACTCAGCCTTTCCTCACAGGGGAGATGCTCCAGGCCCTTCAGCATCTCCATAGCCTCCTCTGGACTCTCTCCAGGAGATCCCTGTCCTTTTTATCCCAGGGAGCCCAGCACTGGACACAACACTCCAGGTGGGGCCTGAGCAGGGCAGAGCAGAGGGGGAGGATCCCCTCCTGGGACCTGCTGTCCACACTCCTCCTGATGCCCCCAGGATCCCATTGTCTCTCTCAGCCCCAGGACACACTGCTGGCTCATGGCCAACCTGTCACTCACCAGGACCCCCAGGTCCTTCTCCACAGAGCTCTTCTCCAGCAGGTCACCCCCAGCCTGTCCTGATTCAAACAGTTATTCCTTCCCAGGTGCCAGACTCTCCACTTGCTGTTGTTGAACTTCATTAGGTTTCTCCCTGCCCAGCTCTCCAGCCTGTCCAGGTCTCTCTGGATGGCAGCGCCGTGTCCTGTGTGTCAGCCACTCCTCCCAGCTTTGTGTCATTGCCACTTGCTGAGGGTGGATGCTGTTCCCTCATCAAGGTCAATGAAGATGTTAAACAGGACTGGACCCAGCACCGAGCCCTGGGGAGCAGCGCTGGTCACAGGCCTCCAGTCAGATTCCACTAACAACAGATTCTGTCTGAACAAAATCTGTTCTTCCAAAGTTTCACAGTAAACTCTGCTGCTTGGAAATAAGTTAGAAACCAAGGGGGGTGAATGAATTTAAATACAAAATTACATAATGAATCTTTTCATTAGATGTGGTTATGAGAGGCCATGCTTTTAATGTACTCCAGATTAAACTACCTGGAAGTGAAGTCTTTAAATCCAGCAACTAAAGAAGCAAAACCAAATGTGGCTTGACTTTACTCCTGTAAAGGCTGTTTCACAAGGAAATGCTTCACCACCTTCATCTGTACATAGGTTTTCTGGAGAGCTTGTAAGTAAATATCTTAGATTCCTCTTCCACCAAGGTTATTTTGGTCACTATTCAAGTTTCACATACACATGAAGAACTACAGGCTATTTTTTGGTAGCAGTATGATCTTTATCCTGCTATTTTTACTTCTCATTGCCATACTTTTGCCCTTGGCCTCTTTGCACAGCTTTCCCACTTCTATTCCTCTCCCAACTCAGTTATTTGGCATCCTTTCCTAAAGCATCCAGTTTTAGCCTCCTCAGATTCCTTACATTCTCTGACAACTTAGAATTTATGGGCTCAACTGCTCAACATAGCCTGGGCACCGTGTTTCTCAAGCTCATGTTCCCAGTGTCTATTGTGAATATTAAAACCTGTTTCCTAGATTTTCTGTGGGAAGGGAAAGTGCTAGGTGTTACCCTAAACATGCACCCACAGCTGCATCTGAAAAACAGACTGTACATGCTCTTCAAGCACCACATTTAGCTAATCTGACCTTCTTAAAATCGTTTCAGTGGCACTTAATGACTTGATGACTATCACCTTGATAGTCATCAAGGAGATGCACTTGATTGAAAATGCTGTTACTGGTAGATGCAAGACAAAGGACAGACTGGTGGGACTCAGAAACAGTCCCATGACCAGCTCCAGGTTCTGACTCAACTGAAAAAGCTCATTTATAAGCAAAACACTTTGGTCAGTTCCCTGAAGAACTTCAGTTCCTCAGGGGCAAGAGAAAAGGCATCATGGCCCACATGCTAGACCAATGTTTCTGTTATACAGACCACTGTTAAACTGAGTGCAGGCTACTCCAGCTTAGGGAGGCAGAAGGGGATGACTAGAAAAGAAAGGCTGGTATCTGCTTGACAGATGCCTTCAACAAGAGGAGACCTTACATCTTCTTGCCTACAGTGCCAACAGATGCTCTGTTATTGTCCACAGGCCACCGCCACCTGTGCTAACAGATCTGTGTGCACTAAACTGGCCTGAGATCTGACATGGAGATGTGATACTGTGTCTCTGCCAGTGACCCTGAGCTCTCAGGCTCTCCCAGTGGGTCTCCCACCACAAATGTAAAGGCCAGTCTGCCCAGTGAGGTGGCTGACAGAGGTTTCCCTCTGCAGTTGCTGGCGGCACCTTCCCAGCAGAGCTGCCCCATGAATTGAGGATTGTCACCAACAAGTTGAGGACATTAGCTATCATCAGCTGAAATCAAGTCTCACACATCCTGAAGCCAAGCACAGCCACTGAGGAGAGCTCCATGCATTACAGGGCACAGGTGACAGCTCTGGACACAGATGGGAACTTCAGCAACACTCTTACTAGAGTTTCTTGCCCAGCTCAGCCTAATTAACTGGTACAATACTCTGGAGAGAGTGGGGCAGTATGGTTATGTTCCCTGCCTCCTCCTGGGTGCTGCCACCCATGCCAAAACCACACACATCAGCCTTCCTTTTCCTTCACCCTGCCAAAAAAGAGTCCAACAGAACATACAGCACTAGTGGGACCCAAGAGTCAGCCCAGCCTCAGAAACTCCAACGTGGCAGGTCCGTGAGGAAAGCCCAAGGACCTGCTAGGTATTTTCTGGCTTCCCACTGCTGATTCCCATGGGTTTTTCCTGGTGGCAGCTATCAGCTTCTCCCAGCACTACAGAGCACAGGCATTATATAAAATAAAACACAGAACTACAGGGTCAAGAAAAAAAAACCAGGTAAGCTATTTTCATAGCTATAGGTCCAAGAAATAACATGACCTTCACTTGAAGTCAGAAACCCACCCGTTCACAGAACATCTCTTAGTGGTTTAGCATCTTGTACTCTCTGTAATGAAATCAATAACAAGAAAAATCTGTGCTCTGTTATTCTCTGGCCAGATATTGCCAAAACAACATGCAGGTCACTTCTTTCCAGAAGGACTAACGCTTACTTTAACTCTGAAACAGACCCAAGAAAATAATTTCCATGCAACTTTATCTGAGCAGTCACCTAGAAAATGGCTTGAGGTATAAATATGACAGGGGAGTCGGTGCAGATCACATCTTTAAGGTCTGGCTCTCCATCAGTCCTGTGACTGTTTTCCTTTTCATTAGAGGTGTCTAGCATAAAAACATATGTCAGATTTGGCATTTTGCATTTTTAATAAAATACCAAATGTTATAACCATAAAAAAAGGGAGGCAAAATCTTTTCCTTAATTATTTCCATAACTTTGTTGAACCTTTTCTTGTTTTTTTGGTACCTCTTGATCAGCTCTACCAATGAGAGGTGATGTAGGGGAAGCCAAGTGCAGGCAATACCTGGCTCTGGCTCTGCATCTAAAGCTTCTGCATCACAAGAGGGGTTTTTCCAGGTGGAACAAGACCAGCAGTTTCTTCCCAGAGCCCATCAGTGGAAAATAAATATGACAACAGCTAGAAATCTGTAAAAGTGCATTCTGTGTTAATATGTAGAAATAATTCCATGTCCTTACTCAGAGGCTGCTCTGCAGCGGTGCCCTATTTGCAGCAAACAAGCCAAGGAAGAAAGTAAAAAGGGATTTTTCTAAGGAATGGCTAACTGGGGGGAAAAAAAAAAGCAGCAAAGACTTTCCACTTCCAGACCTAAATCTCTGCAGAAGTCACAGTAGCTGCCTATCTCTGAAAGCAAACCTCAACTTTGGGTTTCTGGCATAAATAAAACATATTTTCTGCTGATCCCACTGCCTTTTCTGACCGGAATAAACACTTCAAAGAATTATCTTGGATTTAAAAATAGAGTATTTTGGCCTGCCTGAAGGCTACGTGGCATCATTATACGTTGCAGCGTAAAGCCCTGCTCTGGGCTTTAGTGCCAGTTTGCCTCATTCCGAGGAATTAAAGAGCTCAATCAGGTCACAGAAAGACAAAGCCAAGGACACCTACTTCAGTCACAGTCACTGTTTGAACAACTGTTTCCTGGTAAAAAAAAAAAGTAGTGGCCATAATTAAAAAAAACCCTCTTGTAACTGAAGGAACAGTGATTTTGGCTGTGGCCTGAGAAGAGGGGAGTATCTGATGTATTCCTAAACCACAGTAATTGGGGGAAACAATCACATTGCCCAGCACAGAACAGGATAAACAAAAAACAAGTACAAATACAGTTTACACATAGCATCTAAATAAAGTGTTTGGCACATCCTATTCCTGGAGGTATCACATTCCAGAGGTGAGTGCAATAATCACAGGCAGCATCATTTAATTAATCCTTCAGAACTGCATGTATTTAGGCTGCAGCAAGTAGATGTAGAACTGATGGAAGGCAGCTAGTAGTCAGTTGACCTTAAGTATCACTCATAAATCAAAATAAACCCCACTTTATTTAGACTGCTGGAACAGAAAATGCTTTATAAATAGATACACCCCCCTCCCATAAGTTTACAGATCCTCTGTCAACAAGGAAGCAACACAAAACATTATTAGTACCAACATCCTACAGAGGCTTTGTCTGCAAGTTCATTTTAGATGGGGGGAAAATTATTTTCCAAGGTTCCTCTTTGAAGTACCCTTTTTTAGTATTATCTTAAGAGATGTTTTTTAGAGGTAGTGTTCATCACAGAAGAGGACAGGATGTTTGTACATTTTGTATTTGAAAATGGAATTATTGTCTCCTGGAACAAATAGCAGTGCCTGATGTTCAAAACACATGCTTTTCAAGGGAGCTGCCAGGATAGAAGTTGGAATAGAATTCAACCCATGATGCGGGGGAGGGGGAAATTATTCCTGGTCCAAAATCCACCCTCGGGTAGGTTTTCACAGTCTCACTGACATCAGTGGTCTAGGAGCATGAAAAGGCATGGCTGGGACGTTGGGAAGGACGTGCTGTGTATGCTAAAACAAGTGACATTGATGTAAGATTGGAAAACAACAAACTAGAGGTGACTGCAAGCTCAAGAACCTCTGTGAAAGCACAGGAGGTTTGGGAGAAGGAGGGATGTGGGAACACAGGAGTGTGACCACCACTGCATTTGTGACTGATTAAACACCAGCTCCAAGAAAAGCCCTGTGGTCATGCTTTCATTGAGGCAGCAAAAATCCTTCTTTGCCATGCTTTTTGTTCACACAGATGCAAGACATGCTTGATTTAAGCATGAGTTATCATCTGAAGGGACGGTCCTGCTCTCTCCCACCACCAGGCACAGGGTCCCCTGTCACATCACACCCAGGAAAAAGCAGCCAGGGATGGATCAGCTGACTGACTGGACTGAAAGTTAACCATGGAAAAATGAAGTCCTGGCACGAGATCTTCAGTCCCACGAGTGACCTAACAGGCTAATCCCAAGGCAACCCTACACTGGAGGCTCAGTGTACCCACCATCACCTCTTGGGCTGTTACTCCACCCAGGGTCATCCACAGCGTCAGTCACACCATCATCCTGGAGTGACAGCACAGGCTTGTGACTTAAATATCACAATATAGCTATAAAATTGACTGGCAAAAATGCAGGGAAAATGAAAGTACAAATAGTGAATTCTAAAGCTGCAGAGCTCAAGGAAAATAACATCACATGCTACACATGAGCTTCACAAGCTTCCACCTCCTTCCTTCTCTCTCTCTTCCACTTCTGCTACCCAGCTTGGCCCTTCCTGACAATTTAAGATGCTTTCTGATGAAGAGCATCTCAGACTGACAGCATGGCTAACAAGCAAGCTTGGTTGGGTGGATGTTTTAAATCTCCCATCTCACTCACTTTGGTCTGGAAGAATTTTGGAAGTGTTTCCCATTTTCCTTCTGTTAGACAGCAGTGATCTGTCTTACAGAAATTAACAGATCCCCAGTTAATTTCATTATGCATTAGTAAGTTCTTCATTACCTCTTCTTAGGACGGAGCTGCTGAAAGGTCTGAGTGAATAAATCCCACCTTATCTCTACTGCCAGATATTACAACATCACTGCAAGCACTAAGAAATATTCTTTCTGCCTTTGTTTCCCTTGACACTGAATCCAAAGATCCCATAACAGACAGTGCTCCCTAACAGTAATATTTACTGTTCACTAAATGCCAGCTATTAGGAAGAGTCCTCATATTTCTGTATCAAGCCACCAGCACATTTATATACTTAAACCTTTCCATCATCATTGCTAGGGTTAGTTCTGCCCAAGAAAGCCTCTGAATGAGTACTAACTGGACTGAAGGACTATGCTGCCCTTTGGTACTTTCTCAAGATGCCCATTTGCAGATACAACAGAATACAGAGCTTCCTCATGTGTTTTAGCCAAGTGCATTGTTTTCTCCACTGCATCTTATGTTACACACGATGTCACTGAGCCACCATCCCCTGAGGTGTTTAAAAGAAGAGTAGATGTTGTGCTTGGTGACATGGTCTAGTGTTGGAGCTAGTAGGGCTGGATAGATGGTTGGACTCGATGATCTTGAAGGTCTTTTCCAACTGAAACCATTCTGTGATTCTATGATTCAAATGTATAAGGAGGACAGGAAAGTAACATAAAGGAAAATGGAGCTAAGAGAACAGCATATACAAACTCTCTTATTTTCCTTTCATCTCAACCTCAAGGATTCAGAAGAAAATGTGAAGAAACACACCCAGAAAAGCGACTTTGCCCCAAGGGCCTGAAAATGAGCAGGGCAGCCGCTTAATTGTATGAGACTGGAAAGAACAGTCTTAGCAGAGCACACAGCACAGGGAGAAATCAGAGATTTATTTCCCAAATCTCAGTGGGAGAGGATCAGGAGAGTGAGGAGAGCTACACAGAGCACACACACCTGCACAGAACACAACGTACACATGCTTTGCTACTAGCAGAGCGCATTCATAAAGCTGGTCTCTACTAACTGATGCCTTTCCTCCATGGATGAGGACAGCAAAGTCTAAGTATAAACCAAATGCTCAGTCAGTCAGTGCTGATAGAGGAATCGTTGCATTTCTCCTAAATAAAGAACTAGAGACCAGAGATCTCAAACAGGAGAGTTGTGTCTATATAAATGAAGAGAGCGGCAGGTGTTAAGAAACAGTTATCTCACTAACTGGAAGGGTTTCTGACATCAGTGTACTTCAAATAACTGCTGACAGCTGTAAAATAAAGCACTGTGCTAGGAAAAAAGTGGAAGAGAAAAAGATCAGATGGAAGAAAAGGAAATGATTTATGAGTAAGTGAAGAAAAAGTCACCTGGTGCAGTTAGGAAGGTCACTACATGGAAGAACAGATAAAGGCACAGCAGGGTAACTCGCTGCACTTGAACAACCAACAAAGAAAAATGAAAGGAGGAGATGGAAGAACAATGTGGCTCAGCAGCAGGGCTGGGAGATCTTAAGGAACAGCTAGATTATGTACAGCAACAAGAGCACTGAGCTGGACTGCAGAACTCCAGACAGGGCCTTCAAAACTAGCAGGAGGAGAAGGAGGTTGAAACCTTTGGTTCTCTGCAGGTCTGGGGATCTGCAGGTCTGGAGATCTGATGGGGACAATGGGGCATCAGCTGCGACTCAGAAGATGGATATGGAGCTATGATCCTCCTTCAAACAAAGGAGATCAATCCTCACAGATTTCTGGAGGGCTTGTGCTGGAGCAAGATACCTGATGTAAACACTACTTACTTTGCTGCCCTGCAGAAGCCATCAAGCCTGCAACCAAAAGGACAGAACAAAGCCATTACAAGTGGTCATCAGAAGGTCTCCCATGCAGGCTGCACCCCGAGTTTCACAGCAAAAATCTTCAGGGAACTCAAAAGTGTAAAGCAGTAACACATAGTAATGGCAAAGCTGAGCAGGAAAACCTCATGTAGCACATCAGAAAACTACCGGTATGGGCCAGTACTTAAGACTAAAGTACTACTGGTATTTCATTACTGAGCAGGCTCTTAATTTACTTACAGTTCCCTGCACTGGCTCAAGTTTGTTCTTCATTTCAGTTGTGAAGCACCCGAGGGGCAGCCCGGCTTTCAGCTCAGGCTGGCAGCATGCACCGAGCCCTTGTTATTTTAACCCATATTAGCTAACTCAGGCTAATTGAAAGGAACTGCCCTCCGAGTACGGCCGCCTGCAGAACTCACACACGCCGTGGCAGCGTCGTGGGAAAAGCCACAGCGTTATTAATAATAAAGGAGGAAACTAAGAAGGATCAAAATCCCTCCTATTTAAAAATAAATGAATGTGAGTAACTACCTCCACACGTCTGAATTGCTATTCCCCTCATGAACGGCTTTTCACAGCCTATTAAAATTCACATATTGTCTCTGCGGTAGATGTAGCGTTGGAAAAATAATTACAGAAGATGACAAATGAAGTGAATTATACCCAAACCGGTGGCTATAAAACAAAAAGTGCTGTCTGCTTCATGCCTGATGTTTCAAGATTATTTTTTTGAGCCTAGGAAGTTCAGAGGTTAATCCAATAAATGTAATGGCATTCGGCAGTTTTAGAACCCATGCAACATCATTCCTTCAATATACCACAACCCACAGCATCTAGAGAGAAACGTGATTTATCCTGGCCAAGGGAAAATCCTGCTCAAAGCCCTTCTAGAAAAACGCTGCTCAAGTTAAAATTTAATGAACTGACTGCAGAAAAAGGATTTTGAATTTATTAGAAGACCAGGCTCGCTTAAATGAAATAGCTGTTTAATTCTGAGTTCTTGGATGCTGGCTGGTTAGAAGATTACAATCTTGAGGAAGAGGAGGAGTTGAGTTTGGACCTAAGGAGTCTCCTCAGAGCAGCAGAGGGGCATGTTTGGTGCCGATGACACAGGTATTGATTCTGGTCACGTTGTAAGCATCTCAGACCAGCTCCTGGTTGATCACAGGAATGATGGCACTAATGTACTAAAAAGCAATTACACCTTCTCTGCTTCCAGCCAGCAGACCCACAAACAGTTGGTATTTATTACTTATTCTCCACTTCATTAAATATGGGTTATTACAGAAGGGAAACAACAGTGGTGCAACTATTGTTTACATCCAACTCAGAACTAGTTTTATGTAGCAGAGGGAACAGAAGTTAAATCACTGGAATTATGGAAATGAAATACAAACTGTTTGGCACCAGGTCCTACTTACTATATGCAGAGGTTAGTGTTACTGTTACTGCCACGTGTAAAGGCTGAACCCAGGCAAAACAGGAAATTAAACCCTGACTGGGGAAGGGAGTCTGGGAAATCTGCTTAGAGATTTCCTGGTGGCAAGAGGACAAGGGTGCAGCACTGTCCCATCACTGCCCTCAGCCAGCTGCCCTCAGCAGTGTGCTCAGGTGGCCAGGAAGGCCAAGGGCATCCTGGCTTGTATCAGACACAGCGTGGCCAGTAGGTCCAGGGAGGTGATTGTGCCCCTGGACTGGGCACTGGTGAGGCTGCACCTCGAGTGCTGGGTCCAGTTCTGGGCTCCTCACCATCAGAAGGACATTGGGGTCCTGGAGCGAGTCCAGAGAAGGGTAACCAGGCTGGGGAAGGGGCTGGAGGGCAAATCCTCTGAGGAGCAGCTGAGGGAGCTGGGGGTGTTGAGCCTGGAGAAGAGGAGGCTGAGGGGAGACCTTCTCCCCACCTCCCCTGCCCTGCCAGGGGGCTGCAGAGAGGTGGGCGCTGGTCTCTTCAGCCAGGGGACAGGAGCTGGGACAAGGGGCAATGGGCTCAAGCTGTGCCAGGGCAGGCTCAGCTCAGCTGGGAGGGCAAAGTTCTTCCCTGGCAGAGTTGTGGGGCTGTGGCACAGGCTGCCCAGGGAGGGGCTGAGTCACCATCCCTGGTTTAAAAAAAGGGAGATAAGGTGCTCAGGGTTATTGTTTAGCACAGGACAGGAACAGTTGGACTCAATGATCTTAAAGGTCTTTTCCAACCTTGTGATTCTGCCTTCAACAGACTGGCAGCTTTAGAAGGCTCCTTCAGGGGTACAGAGCTGAAGATGAAATCACAGCCATGCATTCTAAATTTCAGCACATGAAATTAATTTTTTTTTCTGCTGTTAATGCAAACTTAGCATCACATTGTACCTTTGACTGCCACTGGGAAAGAAAGAGATACCCATTGAATCTAAAGCTAGAGCTAGCAGTGCACGTAGCACAGACACTGGGTGGATGGGGTACAGGCTACAAGGACCAGGAACAACTGCAGTGTTCCTGAACTGAGGGGATTGTAGTTCTTTTACTGCTGCTTGAGAGCATACCTTTGTATACATCCTTAAAACATTTAAGGCAAAATAGGAGATTAAATGGCATTTTCCTACACTGTGAGTGCATACAACTCTTGACAGTCACACAGATTATTGAGCATATGCTGTACAATGTATAAAAATTGTTAATCATGGGGGGTTACTCTTGAAAAAGCTAAAATGGCCAAATTGCTCCTGTCATGGGGCTCACATGTCAGGTTTTTCTCCCTAAATTTACAATGGCAGAAGCATTTAATAAATAAATTTCAGAAACAGAATGAGAACCTTAGTGCAGAGCTGGAGGGCTCTGTAATAGAGTTAAGATTTGAATTTCAGATGTAATTTTTGTTTCAGATGTGAATGCAAAACCTTGTATGAATAAAGAATGGACTATTTTGAATGTACAAGCAGTATTTTTAAGTGTGAATAAACCATAAACGGAGACCAAAAGACACTGTGGGTACTCCTGCAAAGCGCTGCCCATGCAGAGCAAAGAACTGACCATGTAACTATTGTTTCAGCTCCTGCTAACATACAGGATTTAGAAAGAATAAAAATCTGCAAGATTTGTTTTCACCTCAGAAATCCTTCATGCTAAAGAAATTCCAGTTGCCTCCAGGTCATGCTGTCACCCTTTGTTAGCTACGGTGAAATCGATTTTCGTGTCAGAGTAACAGGGCAAATTGTGTTCTGGCCTTCTGAAACCCAGCCTGGATTATTTTTTTCGTCCCAAAACTGTGATAAAAGTTCTGCTTCAAAGGTTAAAATGTCTTGGAGGGAGAGCCCGGACTGCTCCTCAAAGGCAGTGGGGCAGGGTGGTAGTAGAGCCCTTCTTCCACGTTCCCTGCTGTCCAGTCTCCTTCCCAAGCAGCAGCAGCTGGATGGCAAGAGGACAGCTGCCCCACCAGTGATTCCCATCTATCCCAAGCACGGTGAGCTGTGCAGGCTCTGCCAAAGAGTGATAAAACCAGGTCCTCAAGCACAACATCCTGAAATAACCCACTAAATTCACACTGCTATTACCTGGAAATTCCAAAATGAAACCTGAAAATGACATTGCAGCAGGACTGATGGAGACTGTGAAACCACTCTACTGAAACTGTCCTACTGTACCAAGGGTTTGCTGGTCCTAGGTTACTGCTCAACTCTAATCTCTAATGTTTTTTGTAGGTGCTAAATTAATATATTACCTTCATTTAATACAAAATAATTGCAGAACAGTGAAAAGATGATTTTTGATGGCTATTCTTGGTTTTCATTTAGCAGTAGAGCTGCTACATTTACATCAGCCATGGATTTTCTAGTGTAAGGAACACCTAACACTAAGGCACTTCAACCAGACAAGACAAACTGGAATCTTTTGCCACACTTACAACTAATATAGCAGTCTGCTACTTCTAGAATACCAGACTGGTGTGGGTGGGAAGGGCCCTCAGACCCTCCAGGGCCCCCCGCCACAGGCAGGAATACTCTCCAACCAGCCCAGGGTGCCCAAAGCCCCATCCAACCTGGCCTTGAACCCTGCCAGGGATCCTGGGGGCAGCCCCAGCCTCTCTGGGTACCCTGTGCCAGGGGCTCCCCACTCTGAGTGTGAAGAATTTCTTCCTAATACTTCATCTACACCTCCCCTCCATCAGCTTAAGGCCATTCCCCCACGTCCCTGCCCTTGGCACCAGTCCCAAAAGTGCTACTTTTGCAATACAACGTTTAAAGAACAGAGATTAATTTTTTCCCCTCTATAAAAATCACTCTGAAGCTGGACCAAGTGAAAAGTGACAGAAAAAAGTCTGGGCTGTAGTTCCAGACACGAACAGCCCTGGATTCAGCAACCCCTCTCATAGCCCATTTGGCTCACAGCCTTCCCCACTGCATCCAGAAAGCATCAGTCCTGCTTCAGAAACACCAAAGAGACTCCAATGAGGCACATACAGCAGAGCTAAAGCATGGGTGAACCCGCTGCCTTGGGATTTTCCTGCCCCAAATGTGGGATTTCTCCATCTGCCCACCCTTGAGCACCGACAACAGGATTTGGCCACACAGGCTGCTGTGTAACAGGCTCAGAAGTCACCCACTAAAGATACTTCTGATCATAACGTGTCACCCCCTGGTGCCAATGAAGTGAGGATGCTCAGGGTCTCGGATACACACTAATTCTCTCCAAAATGTCATGAAAGTTGCTTGTACCTTTTACACATCATTCAGGACTAGCAATCATAGAATCATAGACTGGTCTGGGTTGGAAGGGACCCCAAGGAGCACAGAGCTCCAACCCCCTGCCACAGGCAGGGACACCAACCTCCAGGCCTGGAGCTACACAAGGTTGCCCAGGGCCCCAGCCAACCTGGCCTTGAACACCCCCAGGGATGGGGCACCCACCCCCTCTCTGGGCAGCCTGTTCCAGCCCCTCACCACTCTCTCTGTAAAAAACTTCCCCCTAAGATCTCATCTAAACCTTCCTTCCTTTAACTTTAATCCATCCCCCTTGTCCTGCCATTGTCTGACCTTTTAAAAAGTTGACTCCCCTCCTGTTGGTATCCTGTTTGTAATCTAAGGTATACTGTGAATACTTCAGACAACATATGCTATAATATATAGACACACATTCTATATATATTGCAACATACAGAAAAATTAATATATTCAGCATATATGCTGTTAGGCAAATACTACACTCTGCAAGAAAATTTATCTTCCAAAAGCTGCTGTCTCTTTAAACTAAGAAGTCAAACCAGAGACAAGAAAGATTGTTGAAAGATAAATGATGCCCAGCCGCTTCCAGGAATGCTACACAAGGAGATGCAGGAAGATGCTCTCCTCTCTTTTTTATTATGAGAAACCAAAACGGTATTCTTGTCTGTTTTTGACACAGTAGTAGTAAAAAGGAGATGATTTGTTTGGGTAAGTTCAGGGTAGGGGCTGTTGTGATTATCAAGACCTGATGTTCTGCAGTTGTTGCAGGCTGATGCAAATCTGAAGCCTGGAAAAGGCACAGAGAAGACAGGATTTGTTACCCCAAGAACAACATTCATTCTTAAATGTTGCCAGCATCACTTGGAGAAGGACAATTTCCTCTGCTGTGCTCGCCCATTTTTTGGTGATGATGTATGTACCATCACTGTTTATGTCTGCACTGTGCAGGTCTTTGATGGGACCAAAAGCAGCATTAGGCACTGATAGGCTTTTATCTGCACAGGGAAATTGACAGGCACCACACAACATTATCACAGCAAAACCAAAATAATGGCCTTAACTGCAGCTGCTGAAGTCAGTACATTGAATGTAAATATGACAAACCTCATGTATACAACATCACATCCACAACAAAGCCACATTAATAAGTTTTAACAAACCTTTCATCAGAGCAAGCCTGACATTGGGCTTATTGTTCAAGATAGACATAGAAATTAAATCAGCTTTATACTCGTGGTCTTAGGTTTACACTAATTACTGGTACAGGTCACAGAACCACCAGGTTGGAAAAGACCGTTAAGGTCGAGTCCAACCATTCCCATCCTAAGCTGAACCAGATCCCTGAGCACCTCATCTCCCCTCTGTTAAACACACCCAGGGGGGTGACTCAGCCCCCTCCCTGGGCAGCCTGTGCCAGGCTCCACCATCACAAGCCTCAGGATGGAAAACATGACTAGTTACTCAGGGAAACCGCAATGCCATCCAGATGGACAAAAGGTAAACCCTGTCGAGACATGCTTTTTATCGCCCTCATCAGCTTTTATAACCAAAATTCCCCCCAAAATTGAAGGGTGCTGCAAAACTCACCCTCCAAGGTGTGCTGCTTTCACCTACGTCCACTTACACAAGACAAAGCACCACTTCTGAAGCGCTCATTTAACAAGGGGAGCCTACCAAAGCAAACATTGCACTGTGCAAACAATTTTCCACCTGGAAAAACAACAGGAAGAAGAGTGAGCGATGTCCTATGTACCTTAACACAACCCAACTATACTTCAATGAGGACAAGCAGCACAGGAACCTGTAAGGCATGAAATGTGTGCACATAGGCTGAACAACTTTAAAAGACCCTCTTTAAATAACGTCAATGCCAACAATCAGCACCAAGATGACTACAAGTTTTGGAGCAATCCTGCTGAAATGCCCCTTGCTCCAAATCAGGGTGCTACAGAACTCCAGGATTCAGCCAGGCTCCCTGTTTCTTCCTTCATCTTACATATTGTAGGCTTACACCTGGTTTTATGTTCTGAAAGGCATTTCAGCAGCAGAGAGACCTGTTTTGAGCTCGTATCACTTAGTCACTACGGTGTAGACAAGCAAGATGTGTTTCTAGTGACAACTACCACCGGAATTGCTGACAGCTGAGAGCTGATGATTTGCCAAGAGGAAGAAAAAAGAAGTGTCACTTCTTTAAGCCACTTCTTGTAAACTTTAAAACCTTGATAATTTACTCCTACCTTCCTATCTGAAGCGTGTTGATCAGCAGCTCCCAGTCCAGTGGGAAGCTGTCCTTCCAGGAGGAAGCTGTCAGACTGATTAATATGAATATAAAATTACACTATTAATACGACCCAAGGGCAGATTTTTGCTGAATATAAACTGTCATAGCTGCTCCACTGAATTTTAGACTGCAAACTGCCATAAACTGTATCAATAAAGGGATGCTCTCCTTCCATTTTCAGGTGTCAGGAGAAATGCTGAGGCAGGCAGGAGATGCAGGGAACTGTTTGCACAAGAGACTACAGGAAAGGAGAGGGCAAGGAGAGAGGACAGCTCGGACCAGATCTGCCTCTTCCCTTGCTGGAAAACAGGGATAATGAGTGCTGCCCTCCCTTGCTGTGACAGCACACCTGAGAAGGAGTGTAAGAAGGAAAGAAGCCTGGGACAGGATGATTCAAGGTGAAGGTAATCTTATGCTTATTCATGCCTTGCATCCAAGTTTCACATATCCAGGCAGTCCACGATACAAACCTTGGTATTTCCACCAAGGAAGGTCAAAACCCAACTTCTATTTTTTTATGTATACATATATAAAAGCACATATATATATATATATGCTTATACCACAGCAGCCTCTCAAAAGCCACCTATAAAGCCTGAAAGGGGACACTAAAAAAAACAATTAAAAGCCCCAAACCATAAGATAATATAATTTCAGTGAAGCATGGAGATTTTTAGGACATTCCTGTGAACGTTAAGTTTCAGTAACACTCTGCTGCCTGTGGCTTCCAGCTGCTCCCCCTCAGGAACACGACTGCACAAGTTCCCATACATTAGTATATTCAGTGTGGTACAATAAATCTCATCCTTCACAGTCAGCTTGACAAGACGTATTTTCCTGCAAAACATGCATGAAAGATAAGGGGCAGTTATGAATAACTCTGCTTTATGGGCACACCTTCTGAAAGCACCTTTAATAATATACAATATTTTAGTCTTCACCAAAGACTTACAGCTCAGTTGTGAACACAAGGTGTAGTTTATATTTATGACCTGCAAGAAACTTTGTGACGGAGCTCCCTTGAAAAATAGGAACTAGAAATAGTTCTCCCAAAAAAACATAGAGCAAAGCAAGGCACCCACTTCATTTCAGACCCTACTCAATCTTGTCACCAGGATGTTGGACCTAATGAAGAGAAGAGGAAATTCTGCTTTAATCTAGCAGCCAGTTCTGGTCAGTGCATACGAGAAGAGTTTATATCCACACAAACAGTCTTCAAAGGAGCAGCTTTAGCTACAAATTAATTGTGATGTTCATCAAGAACAGACAGTCCAGCCATCAACTACAAGCTATTTTGAGAGCCAGATATCACAGAATCGTAGGGGTGGGAAGGGCCCTCCAGAGCCCATGGGGTCCAACCCCCTGCCAAAGCAGGGTCCCTAGGACAGGGCACACAGGGCAGCTGTCCAGACGGGGCTGGAATCTCTCCAGAGAAGGAGACTCCACACCCCCTGGGCAGCCTGGCCCAGGGCTCCCTCACCCTCACTGGGAAGAAGTTCTTCCCCACATTGGGGGGAACTCCCTGTGCTCCAACTTGAGGCCATCACCCCTTGTCCTGTCCCCACAGACACTGAGCAGAGGCTGCCCATGTCCCCCTGTGTCCCACCCTTCAGCTATTGATAACCATTGATCAGATCCCCTCTCAGGTTGCTTCTCTCCAGGCTGCACAGCCCCAGTTCATTCAACCTTTCCTCACAGGGGAGATGCTCCAGGCCATAATCATCTCTGTAGCCCTAGATGACCTTGTGGTAACAAAGGAAAGGTTACTCACCACCTCTAATCAACTTCTTGCACCTACCCTACTAAGGAGGTGCCATCAGGAGATGATAATTTACAGCCAGTTTGAGTTCACACAAGATTCAAGTATTTTTCAAAAGCAGGCTATTTCTCTACAAACTTAATGCAGGGTTGAATGTGTAACGCTGCAGCAGGATTAGATCTCAGACATAAATCTGCCTGTGCATTTGGAGCTGGGAAGAACGTGGCCTGAGACTTTCCTCCCAGCCTCTGCCCTCCCAAGACCTGGATATGAACAGTCATTAGGCTGAGCAGAAGCCATGGCATGGCTTTTACTGCAGTGAAAGCCATTAACACAACTCTTGTCTCAAGAGCACAAAAATAGAAATATATTTCTATTATTGAAAGAGATAGATCTTGCGTGGTCAGCAAATGCTTTCATGTGTTCTTCTGTCTCACCTCCAGCCTAATGGACCGACACCAAAGCACTTTCCCTTTCTGCCTTCTCAGCTCCTCCAAGATAAATATTAATGGCAAAGGATGGAGTAAACACTCAAGTGATTCCTCTGCAGCTGCTTCAAACTGAAGAAGCGCTTTAAAGTATTTTTTTCCACCAAATCTTCTCCCCTGAATATTTTCAGGGCTTTGCTTGGGTTTCTCCTTGGTGACATTTAAAGGCTGATATAAAAATGGGTTTAATGTTTGTGCAAAGCTGCCAGGCGTGGGGACAGCAGCTCTGCAGCCTCCATGGCAAGTTCATTTGGGGAAGCAAACTGCAATTCATCTGAATCCTCTCTCTTGGAAAAAAAAAATCTACCCTCTGAGGGTGGTTTTGCAAGGTGGATCGTGTCTCTGAGCCTTCAGCCTCTGGGCACCATCACCTGCCAACCCAACCTGCTCACCTGCAATCTTACACTATGAGTAAAGGATACTCCTCATGCTCCCAGAGAGTATTTACAGCGGTTACATGCCCTAAGCTGCTTTGATAGGGGAAATACAGGTAACCTGTTCAAGGCATGGGTAACCAGTTCAAGGCATGGGTAACCAGTTCAAGGCACAGTTCTGCTGCCTGTCAGTCTGCAAGCATTATGTTTCTGCTTTTCACATGGCAGGAAGGCAATATGGATGCCTGTATACCTGACTTGAGCATCTCCCAGCAATCACTGAAACTGCAGTAATATCACACACTCACCCACACACACCACTTTGGAGCTTGTGTTCTTTCATTGAGGCTTTTAAACTTATGTCTGTCTTTCCTCTAACAAGTAGAAAATCAATTAAGCAGACTAAGGCAGCGTGTCTGTCCTCCTGTACCATACAAAATACCTGTATGGTCTGAAAGCAGCAGCCAGGCACAGGATTTTCTACTTTTCTCCTCTGAGCAGACAAGACATTTTAAGAGACCTCCACGCTATGGAGTATAAACCAGCGTCTAAATCCCCAAGTAAATGTAAAATGAATAGTCTCTAGTCTGCACATTCTAAAAATAGCTCACATGTACATTATGCTATGAATAATTCCTCAGTTTAGAAATACTGAAGTGCCTTTTAAAATCTAGACCGCATAGTCTGCGATTTGGCCGAGCGCTATTGCTGGGGGCACTTCTATTCAGAGAGAGCAAGCCTGTATAATTTCCTCTTAATAGCATTGTTGCCAGTGCTCCATTTTTCAGGATAATTTGCTTTCGTTGATACAATACTTTACACATCCATATGCATGGAGACTACACCAAGGGGGTGTTTTCCATTCATAACTCACAGATATCTTTATACCTGCAATTACTACACGACGAGTCAACAGAGCGCGTGATCATCTCATGTCCTCAGCCTGTCCATAAGGGATGGGGGAAGTGAGCTGACAAGGCCAGCTGAGACCCATTTGATGGAAGAGGAGGAGCTGTGAGAGAAGGCAAAAGCAGAAGCAGCTGCTTCCAACAGTTTGGGTCACCCTGTATTGTCCCCTCAACCCATCAACCAATGCCAGCAGGTCCAGCACCAGCTGCTGTTCTCCCCTTGGGGTCACGCAGACCCCTGCAGCACTCAGAGCCAGATGCTGTGGAGCAGCCCTCGGCCCAGCACAGCCCCAAGATCCAACACTGGTCAAAGTCCCCGCTGTCCCCAGCCATCACAACCATTCTGTAGTTCCCCAGCAACCTCGGCAAAGCTGGGACTCCCTCTGCCTCCCAATCTGCAACCTCCAGCTCCACAAAGCCAGCAGATACACCCAAAAGGCTTTTCTGAAGGCTACAGCCAGGAGGAACGACTCTCTTCTCTTCCAGACCGCCTCACTCCCCAGAGTCCTGTGTCTGGTGTACAAACTGAGCCTAAGCTTTGGAAGTGGACTTTGATGTCTTCTCCATGCCTGTTTTGCAGATCATCAACTTGAGACAGCACAGCTTAAGAGACTTCAGTTGCAGAGAGCTAGGTAAATACCTACCCCAGATTTAGACCATTTTATAGTCTTACAAACACAAAATAATTGTATTAGTACAAGAAGTAAACAAAATCCTTGAAAAGCTTATTTTAAAAGGATAGAAATAAAGCTAGACACACCTTTTTGATTTACCAAGTTAATTAGGAACTTGTTTTACTTGCAATAATTGCACATTGATCATAGCAATTACTGCAGATAAAGTTGAGAGAGGTTTAAACCCATGCCAGGCAGCACTAATAGCGCTGAGTTTGTCTTAGAGAGGCTGACCCTATGGAAACAAAAGCCTTTTTAAGATAAAACTCTGCCATTACTTGCTGATTTTCCCATCTTGATGAATTTAACTCACAGTTACTTAGAAGCAATTTAAGAAGAGTCATGCTTTAATTGACAGCTAATTGCCCACAGGCTAAATTGCTTCCTTACATGTGAAGTTGGCCAGGAAAAGAAAAAAATAAATTGTCAAACTATGTCATTTAAAACAGAACTTTGAGGCTCAAAGACTATCAGTCTCCAAATAGCAGGAACAGTCGTCATGCAGGGCTCTGTCACGCAACGAAGCTCAAGGCAAACGTACCCAACTCGGTGTGAGCAGCAGGACGGATGCTCGGTGCCACACTAAAGCAGGTGACCAACACACCATCAGAGTTCTGGGGGAAGGGATGCCCCAAACATTTTGAGCTAAGAAAGGAATATTCATAAACGGTGACACCTCTTTGGGCTGATGTACTACTGTGCATTCAAGCTGTTGGTGAGCATTAACAAACCAGATTATTCGACTCCTGACAAATTAAAGAATAGTGAGCATGTATAATAGATGTACCAAAAAGGACTGCAACAGTAATGTTGCTTCCCACAGTCTTTGCATAATAACAGTCTTAAAAAGCCATTCTCTTTTCATTTATTCTTTTCTTCTGAAAGCCACAATTATTCCAACAACTCAACATGCTATGCCCTAGCAATTTGTAAATGAAAAACTGAAACGCCGTTCATCAAGACAGGCAAATTAAAACAGACTCTATTTATCACACTGTTTGTATGAAGTGAAGGAAGACTGCGTGTTTACCTCACTGAGCAGACCTAAAACCAGCCCCAAAGCTGTGACTTCAGCTGCTTCTGAAAGTTATCCCCAGCAGCTCCTGCCCAACAACATTTGAAAGCTCCTACCTCTTTTTTAAACTTCTCAATAGGGAAAAAAAACCCCAAACCCTTAAAGTTAAAATTGCCATTCTACAGGACCTTGCACTTCACTAGCTAAACTTTCTGAAAGGTAAACGTGACCCAAAATAAATGGTTAAATCTCTCCCCACTCCAGGCCACAGAATAATAAACCACGTCCGACTAACTGGGATATGGCACAGACAAATCAAAGGCCTGAGAGAAAGCGCATGATGCTGTGAGGGAGAACACCTGGGATTTGGGGCTCTTCAGGGAACCAGCTCTAAAACAGGGCCTGTGTCTCCTTGCATACATAGCTCTGATAATTAATTCCTGGTGCTGATGGCAGAGAAATAACTTTATTCCATTCTGCTATTGATTTTTTTCCCCTCTTGCCCTATAATCACACACTTCAGTATCACTTTTGAGTACCTAATAAAAACACATGTAAATTCAGAGAGGTGGATTACAGGCAGATCAAACAATATTAATCCATAATCTCTTTTCTCACTGCATATCCGGGATCAGAAGAATTTATCTTGCACACATCTGTGGTTTTGTTACAGGAAAAAAGCATGTAGAGAGAAAGGTTTAAGTTTGTTCTGAAATAGCAGGACTTAATGCTACTGAGTTACTTATGGCAGAGAATTCCATAGTAAATAATTAGGCAGAGAATTCCATAGTAAATAATTAGGCAGAGAATTCCATAGTAAATAATTAGCCATTTACTAAAAGACACAGATGAAAACCTAACACAGTCTGAGTAATCACTGCACTGAACAAAAGCACCAAGGCACCTAGGAGTGCCATGAGCAGCAGGGCAGTGGAGCAGTGATAGGGATGCCTGGGGAGCAGGGAGGAAGGGGACACTCATATGGCATGATCGCAACCTGCAGCCCTGGATGTGTCTGAACATGGCACTTAAAATTGCTCAGCATGAGCTGAGCTGAAAGGTGCTGCTAGAAGGGTTCCAAGCGCATGCTTAATAGGGGCAAAACACTTCCAACTGGAAGGTACATCAAGGAGCATGAAGGCAATATCCATGTGCTAATGCATGGTATAGCGTGAGAAGTGATTATCCACGGAGCAGGACTATGAACAACTGCAGCAGTTTCCATGCTGAGATCTAGACTGGGATGCCCTATACCATTTCCAGTAAGCACAGCCAGCCTTCCTCTTGCAATTAGTCTCTAACTTGCCAGGTAACGATCAAGACGACCAGGACGGCCATCCTCCAGGTGAAGGAATAGGGTTGGAGCTCTGAGACAGACGGCTGCCCATGGGGCACGTGGGAGTCTTGTAACTGTCTAGTTAATGGCTTTCCTATTTGCATATATGTGTCCACAGATTATAGCATGCCACAGTTAGAGATGTTACCAGCTACCATGACTAATTCATTCTCCTCAGTCGGCTGCCCCTGCTCCGCAGAGGAGACAGTACGGTTTCTAATGAAATTATTATCTTTGTCTCATCCATCCTGGATATTTTGTCTCAGCGTTCAAAAAAAAATGGCTAATACTGAAAAAATCCATTGGTTTAGTTGTTAATGCTTCTGCTGCCCTAGATCTATTCAGGGAAATCAAAATTTAAAGCAGTAACAGGGCTTGCCCCCTCCTATACAAGTCTATGTAACAAGTTAAAATGGGTGTAATTTTATATCCTTTGGATGACACAGCAGGTTTAAAATTAAAGTACCCCTTTGAAACTGTATTATTTTTCCGTTTGGTCATATTCTCTGGGAGAAAAGCAGCAATTATCAACTAGCAAACCCCACAAGCCTTGGAAAGACCTATTCTGTTCTTCTGAATTTGAAAGATGAGAAGGCTAAAAACCCCTCTTTCATGCAGATCTGCCAGTAGGAGAGACATAGTGTTGCTTGGACACAGGAATATTCTGTCAGTTTTAATTCTTATTGTTGTACTTAGGAGCATATGTTAAAGCATCAACAAATATAGTATGTCCCAAAACACGTTGTCTGATCAAATCCTGGCCAGCCTCCTGGCCCCGGCACCTGTAACCCAAAACGGTGCAAAACAAGTCCCTGATGCTGCAGCATCCCAATTCTGAGCCTGCAGAGGTTACACTGACACCTTCCCAGTATCCACACCCCAGAGTTTTGCAGCACAAGCCTACTTTCCTCTTTTTAAATGACAGAAAACTCAGCTGGGCCACCCCCCAAGCGCACGGTGACATAGATGGCTATTCCCAGAATAGACAGGAAAGGGGCTACGGAGCAGGGTGCCAGCAGTCAGGAGAGATGCACGACTGATGCAGGCACTGCAACACGACTGCAGGGCATGCAGGGAGCATTCTAGATACCACCCAACATTAAGCCTTCACTTGCAAATAAATTGGGCATAGGGTCATTGTAAAACCAGTCACTTTGCAACATGGATCAGCCTGTTCCCTGATTCGAGCCAAAAATCACATGCAAATCAATGCAAATTTGTTATTTATATGCATTCCCTCACAAGAAAAATTATACCCACCTAAATTTTAACTAATAAAAACTACTGGCTTGCAAAGTAATTTTTAAAAGAAACTCATCAGGATTATTCTTATGCAACTTGGGAGAGTGTACAGCTGCAATGGTGATGGTGAGGGACAGTCACTCCTCCACCCCCATGGTGGTGAAACCCCTCCAAGTTTGTTGTTCTTTCCCTGGGAGAAGGTTACTCACCCTTGCTCCTCACCTCACCTCTACACTTCTCTGAGTTTCAAAAGCATTTATAAATTCACTGCAGTCAGGTGAGGGAAGGCAGTACTTAGTTTGGGGTAAGAATTCACTCACATGACACATATGAGCATCAATTAATTTTTTCTTAGGACGGCAATGAAGATGGGGCACAAACCTATGTGAAGACTTCAAATGAGCTTTAATTTTATGACATCTTACAGCTAGATTTTGTATCAAATATCATCACTGATGGGCTGTAACTGTGATTAGCCCCAAGGCTTCACTATGCATCCTTCCCCCCAGCAGAGAGAGCAAAAGCCATGTAGGCAGCTTTGTCCATGTAACTGTAGTTTGGAAAAGAGTTTCCAGGCTGTTGGTTAAGTAGCATCTTATTCACAAAACCCTCATTTCTATGTGGCAGAAAATGTTATTAGTTTTATGAGGAAAGGAATTAGGAATTTTTGATATTATAATGATCTGCATTAGGCAAGGCAGTCAGGTAGTGCCAGATATTTTTAAGTTTTCAGGTTCTAAAAGATACAGATTTGTGATTGCCAGAAACTTGCAGTGCCCAAGTGCCTCAGCCCCTTTAAATAAACTACACACACGGTCACTTTGTGAAAACCCCAGAAAATAATTAGCAGCAGGCTGTATGAATGCTTTAAATATTTTGTCATTAATATATCTGTTCCACAGTCTAGCTTTATGTTCACTGTACCTGCTGTGGAACATGTTTGCTTTGGATTACTAAACAAACACAGCTTCTATTAGGAAAAAAAAACCCCACCAGGGCAACAGAAAATTTATTGTGCCCATTTGTCACTTGATTTGGTGGTAGTTAACAGCATCAATTTATCTTCTGAAACCACTATGCAGTTACTTATGGACCCAAATGGAACAACCCACCTGGCAACAGAGGTATGAGCAGCTGATATGGTACTAAGCCAGGAAGCCACACTCGCATTGGTAGCGATACGAACTTCAGTAGGTCTAATGAGAGAAAATGTACAGTTAACTACATAAAAACACCCCTTAGCTTGGATTATTCACTGAAAAAATTGTTTAAAAGATGTATATTTTTAGTGATAATACTGCCCTTGTTCTACAGACTACAGCAGCTTCAGGCCTCGTGATGTTTAGGGTATTTGCAGTCAGACACGTGAATCGGCAGGAAGAGCTTTTCTCCCCACTTCACAGAGGGGGAAACGAAGCACACAAGAGTTAGTTACCCAAGGTCACACAGGAACTCTGCAAGGGAGGAAAGGCCTGCTGGTGATGTAATTACTGAGCCAGTCTGCCTCTCTGGTGTACCCAGTAAAAGCTCTAGTAATAGGCTTGTAAAGTTGAGGTAAGAGTGACTGTATTTGGCAGAAAACACCCGATGGAATCTTAAGATATTTCTTTTTAAACAGCCCAGTTGTTCATTCTGCACACTTCTCTAGAATGTAACAGTGCTGAACAAACACAAGCTTTGCTGATCCTCACAATAAATGTTTTAAGGATCAGGTCAAGCAGCAAGTAGGACCAGTGACATAACTGTCAGAGCCACCATCTGCAGAAGCCAAGCGATGCTGCAGTTGTGCACCCCAGGCTTCCCGTTCGCTCACCTGCCTGAAGCCGCCCTGCCACTCCACTCCAGCACCACGTGCCAGCTCCAAGGGAAGGAGTTAAAAGCTTTTCTGCCTTCACACAGCAGGTCAGAAAACACTTGAGATAGTTTCAGATTCCTCCTGAGGGGAGCACGCACTCACAGTAACACTCTGGAACTTCAAACACGCTGAAGAGGTTGAGACACTGAACCTTTTCAAGTGAGCGGGGAGAAACGTCATTACAAGAGACATCTACTGAGGAAAGGTCGTGTGCAGCCTTCTGTTAGACTCCCTGTTACACACAGGCAAACTTTTACCTTAATACCATGCTTTATATATGTTTATGTGATTTGGATTTGAGGCTGTTACCAAGCAAAGGTTACACACTCCTCCATCTGCAGAGCCTTTTAAAGAGAAGAACTTTTCCACTTGCCCTGTATTTGCAAAGTACTGCCACATTTAACACAGCCAGAGAGACTGCTTAACAGGAAAGCAAAGGAATGAAGGAGGCAGTAGTGCTTTTCATTTGTAAGATTATAAAGAGAAACACTTTTGACAACAAACAATATTTAAAGAAACATAATTACTTAAAGAATTAGTATTATCTTGGAGTGTTTAATCCCAGACTGGAAGTCCTTCAGTTTGATAGCATGAAGGAAACGACCTGATATGTAAATAAAGAAAAAACAACATTTCATCAGGAACAAGCATGTCAGGAGGAAATGTAGATTTTCACTAATCATGAGGGAACAGCAAGGACAGAGACTACCTCGCTAATCCACAGCGATGCCCTTCAGAAGCTATCCAGCTATGGCTAGAGGGTTTTCAGCTCTGAGACAAGAATTAAACACGAGGTGCTCTGTGCTCTCAGTATAGCCCTTGTTAAGAAAGGAAAGGCAAAACTGATATTGTGGAGAATGACACGGTCCTGTGATCATTTATTTCAAATTTCTAGTGGGTTCCTAGGGAACTGCCTACATCAGAGGCAGAGGATTTTATATTCTCTAAATAAAAAGGACCCACATCCAAGTGGAAAGCCATGAAAGGATTCATTCCCAGGCTGGGAATAAAGTCTTGTACATATCACAGAGCTTTATTTTACCACATAAACCCAGAAGTGTTTGCTCTTCACATCCTGAAGCCGCTCCCATTACAACTAAACGTCACTCAGCAGTTTTCTACTTCTCAAATTTTACTGCCTATGGGAGAGCTAGTTTTAGTATTTTGTATCATTAAACATTTAGCTAGATACTTACATGGTCCTCAGCCCTGTGATATCTAATTTGTCCCCATCTGTCTTGAAATGATGAGGGCCTAATCTAGTGAATTCACTGGGTTTGAATTACACACTTTCTGAATGATAATGAACAAACATCAGCAAGAGTACTGGAAGATGCTGGATGTTACTGTGAGAGAAGCTGCAAGAGGGAGAAACACAGATCTGATGAAAGCAGCAACAGGGTTGGCTCAGGTGGGGAAATTCACTACAGTTACCTTATTTAAGTATTTATTTTCCTCCCGGTTCTGAAACCCTCCAAACATGTCACTATGTGCTTACTTCTCCTCACAGCTCACCAGATGGGATGAGACTCCACGGGGACGTACCTAAAACACATCACTGGACCAAGTTACTCTGCAAACAAAAGGTGAGGCTAAGATGAATTTATTCTGTCGTCTCTAGCTACCTAGGCAAAAAGCAGTTTTTAAGGAAGGCATCCAACAACCAAAGCACATTTCTGAATACTAATAATTAAATAAAAAGCTCTTTTGTAAAAACAGCCAAGCCTGCTTCTGAGTGGGCTGACATTCCAGCAACAGACTAAGGAGGCGAAGAGAGCAAAAGCTTTGCAAGAACAATTGCCTTCTATGAAGGCACCAGGCAATGCAGGCGAGTTTTCTTCTTTTTCTGCTATGTTTTTGTTTCACACACAGAAAGCATTGTTCTCCTTTGCTTTCTTTCCTTTTCCTCCCTGCACCCAAGCCCAACTGCTGTCTGCTGGGGAAGTGCCGGTGGTTTCTGCAGAGAGAGATTTGTTCAACTAACTGTGGGCTCAGAACTCCATCAAATTAGCAGAGTGCTGCTCAGAGCTGATGACTCTATCTGGGTGATCTAATTACAAGTCCAGAAAGTGTCAAAGCACCATAAGACAATTCCTCACTCTTTTCCCATGCTGAACAGCTGGATTCACAGTGCAAGTAGATGGCCTATAGGCAGAACACTACAAATAGATATGGAATAAGCAGTTTATCCATTTGGCATTACATACAACAAATTTAACTGGGCTTTTTACCCCCTCCTCTGCTTGTGTTTGCATTTGCATTACTAAGTGATAAACTAGTATAGTGAATCTAGCCAGGCAATGAATAATGACTTTTCCAGCAAAGGAATAGATCAGTAAGCACAGTCAGATGTTGCTATGACAGTGAGCAGTTCATGTGCAAAGTTGACAAAAAAGGCAAAATTATTTGAATATGTTTTGCAGTGACTTAAAAATAATTTATTATACTACTGTTAGTGTCTATTTCTGTATCAGGCCTTGTTCTGTGCACTGCATTGAGCTCCTGCATACTCATCCTATAAAATCACAGGCCCCAGTTCACTTGAACAAAACCAGAAAAGTCTCCTTCAGGTCCCACACAACTCATATAGAAACATTACACAGAGGTGAGAACAAGGCAGCAGGAAAAGCAAAGCAGGATGATACCACATACAACACATCAGCTGGATCTGAGCATAGATCTAAGACCGACAGTCTTAGGAGGTCAAGCTTAGAATTAACTCAGTATTAACAGAATGTCTGGTCAAACAGTGGAGCCAAGACTGCATTAGTGACTGGGAATGAAGCAGAGAAAGTGCCCGTGACCATGCAGATGAGCAGAAGTATGGGGAGTTTGGGCACATTCAAAAAGGATGCACCAAAGTGAAATGCTATAGCTGTGGTGAAACTGGCCACGTAGCCATCAACTGCAGCAAGACCAGTGAAGTCAACTGGTACTGCTGCAGCAAGTTAGGGCACCTTGCACAGGAAGGCACAATTGAAGCTACAGCCTAATTATTTTCCTTTGTCACCCCTCCTTTTTCTGATTCTATTTAGTTTGAAGCAGCTGTATTTATTACCCAGCTGGGAAACACCAACACAAAACAAGGCAAAACACCTGAGGAAATTGATTAAATGTGTGTCAAGGTGTTGCAAAATTAGCCTTCAGATATATAGACTGTCAGTCAAGGAAATGAGAACAGTAACAGATGATCTGGGCTTGCCCATGTACACTGACATCTTAGCTAAAAGAGAAGAGAGGGCAACTTTTGCACATTTTACCTTTTGCTGTAGAAGAAGAAAAAGCAAGGCCAAGAAGAGAGCTTCCAAGGACTCTCCCAGAACATGGAGGAAGACAGATTAAGAAAACAAAAGTGCTGAAAAAGAAGTATGAAAGAGAGGAGGGAGATAACCTAGGGCCCAGGAAAAAATGAGACGTAAAAGCACCGGGAGGTCTAGGCTCCGAGTCAATCAGCGTCATTAGATCTGAGATTGCTACAAAGATCAGAGTGTCTGAAGCTTTAGGAAGAAAGATGCTGGCAAGGATGTGGTATTTTGCAAAGCTCACATAGAAACATGAATGAGAACAGTGAAACTGAATCTAAGTTTTTGCTATAGAAAAGACTGTACAAAAAACAGGCTACAGAAGAGACCACGACAGTGAGGAAAAGCTAAATGAAAATTAATCCAATTTGCTTTTCCTCTCATGTTGAGGGCAGTCACTGTTTTCAGTATCCCTCTATTTAAGGTACAGGGTGTCTGTGGGGACAGACCTGTGCACCATAAGGCAGCTCCATCACAAATAACCGATTTCTGGGAGACTACTAGGCAGGAAAGAAGATCCCTGGAAGCAGGCTTTGGAAGCTTAAGGATAGTATCTGAAGGTTACTTTGTTTTCTTCATGTTCTTTAGACTCCATGTCTCAACAGTGGGCTTTGTAGAGCCACAGAGGTGAAAGAACACGGAGTATGGTTGACTCAGGCATGGCACAAGAGCATAAAAATAAAAGTAGTGGAAGGAGCCCAACAAGTGTTTGGGAGGGTTGCTCGTTCGTGCCTTCAGACAGCTCTGTTAGTATCAGCTTTTACCTGCCTGGCACACACAGTCCTGCTCTGGCGAGGCAGCGGTGTCACCAGATTGCTTTAGACAGTCCTGTGATGGGACAAAAGAAGCTTCCAAGGGGGAACGCTCAGGTTTGACCACCTTAGCTCTGCCAGAAGACCCAACTCATGTCTAGCAGGTCAGGGCTTTAAGTTGTGTCCCAGCACGGCTCCAAGGAGACCTGGAAAAGCCAACAGGCTGTCATATCAAATGAGTATTTCAGTTCTGAGCATTGGGAGCTTTGCCTCCTCCAAAGCACAGCATGCTCCACCTCTACTAACCCACAGCAGCAAAGGGATGACAAATACATTATATCTAAATACAGCACTAGAAACAGTTTCTTCTCTAGTCAAAATTGCAGATACATTTATAGCATTTGAGATTTTTTTCCCCCTAAACCATCAAAACAATTTTCATAAATGCAGTTCAGTTCCTATGCCTGCAGTCTCTAGTTCATTACTGCTGTTCTAGCAACGTGACTTAATCCCTCACTCTCCAAATTCTTTATAAAAAGATATGTTTACAACATATTATAATCCTTATTGACAAGCAACCCATTAAAAGCAAGATTATATTCCCAGAAGGCATATATGGGGAGAAAAAAGTAGCTTTGGAAAGAAAACTTCTACACTCCAATAATAAAACCATGCTGTTATTTGTGGAATAGCAGACTTCGAAGTGTAATTGATTTTGCAAACAATCAATTGTAAAATTAGAGGTTCATTATTGTTATTTTAGCTCCTCCAAAATACTGGCTTCATATGAGCTTGAATGAATTCTCGGCAAACAGCACCTCTAATTTAAAATCTCTCTATGAGTCTTTACAGTTATAAAGCACTTAGACATTTTCACCCCTCCAATTTGTCATCTGAAGCCGCTTTCAGCACGTTACAGGGCTTCTTATCAAACTGTTATCTATTTCTCCCTGGCTAACAGCTTGAACGCCTTGTGTCATACAACACGGGTTTAAACACAAAGACACCTCTTTTGGGGCCGGTACTCAACAGATGGAACTATCAAGTCATTTCTATCAAGTCATTTCTATTGTGCTCACTGCTATTTCCACGAGCTCTTCTACAGACTGAACGGCGACGAGGCGCTACTCCTGTGCAGGCTTTGTCACACACGGCTCTGGCTTCAGGATTCTTTTAAAACAAAGCAAGGAGAGACATTCAGCTTGAGTGTTATAAACCTAACAAGCAACTTTTCATTCCCCCCTGATAAAGTTACATGAGCAGTTTCTTATTTGTGGCCTGGCAGTGAGCTGGGCTGGACCCAGCACGCTCCCTGAACTAAATATTTATAATGTGGATCCACAGCACAATCTATTTTGGGGATAAAAACTTCAGCCTCCCAAACTTCGTGCATCAATGTCATCACTGGTTTAAAATTAAGTGTCAGCATTGGCCTGAAAAGACTTTGTGGAGTGCAGATGAGGCAGATAAACAAACCCAGCAAAGACTCTGCTCTGAACTGGGAGTAATGTAGCACGCTAAGAAATCCATCTGCTGAACTGTTTAAGCTTCTCACCATCCGCTTTTGCCACGTCTGGCAGGACTGGCAGCCACGCTTCTCAAGATATGTGGAGGAAAAATTTAAACCAGCATTATTTATGTAACTCACGATGATTTTTCAAGTGAACTTGTTAGATGGGAAGCATTGCTCTTCCTGGCTGAATTCTTGAACTGACACAGCCAAAGAGGCAAGTACTTTTACAGAGACACAAATCTTAATCCTGAACCAAGCACCCACACTCTGGGATGCTGCAACTGTCACTAACAACAGTGTGAGGCCATCCACAAGAGAGGGAAATCTCTGCTATCATGATGACCTCTGTGATTTGAACCCTCGTGGTCACTGGAAGACAGGAAGATGAACACTCATCTTACTCTACAGCAAATATTGTTTTAAAAGTAATTTGCAAACATTGCTCCCCTTCAGCATGTTTCTGAGCTTACTGGTTTTGTATCTCCCATTTAAAAACAGTATTAAAGCATAAATTAAGAAGAGCCTGTGTTTTCTTCATTGAAGCGCCACATAATTTACACACAGAACCACCTTAACAGCACTGTGGGTTTTTTTTTATTTCAAAACTTTTAATCATTTCCCTTTCAGTTCACTCTGCCTGAATTTAATCACAGTTCTGAAGCAATCAGGAATCCTTCTTATCAGTTAGTGAACTGTGGTTGCTCAGCTATGTAACCCAGCCTGATTCCATGGAAGAGACAGATCGCATTAACCACCCTTAAACAGACAAAAATACACCTTGTGATGAAGCCACCTAGACAATTACTCACTATAAAAATAAACAGACCCCAAACCTATCACTGCTTTAGTCTCCTGGGTCTGAGAACATCAAAACATTGCTGACTGCCACCTACCACTCAGTTCCTTTTGCCACCAAGGAGTAAAACTAATTAACCCACCTCTAGTGCTGCAAGAAAACACAGTGGTTAGGGCTTTATTTATAAAGCTTGCAGCTATTACTAGATAATCTCTGACTTTTCTGATTTTTGCTGTACTGAAGAGACAATACAAGAAAACATCAAACAGAATGCCTGACTTTACATTAAAGGCATTAAAAATTTATAAACATATCTGAGTTGATGCCAAACAGGTCAAGATGCACAAAAGTCTGTTTGGAAAAACACACATTTTCAATTATAAGATGAAAACAATACTGAGAATCTGAGAGATGCAATCAATGAGGCCAAGAGAATAAAATCTTCCTAAATGAACGTGGTTGGAAAAGACCTTTGAGATTGAGCCCAACCCAAGCTGTCCCCTACTAAACCATATCCCTGAGCACCTCATCTATCTGTCTTCTAAATACACCCAGGGTCACTGACAACCCCCTCCCTGGGCATTTCTGCAAGACCAAAATTTACTGGAATATTAAGCATTAGAGCCAATGAAGGCAGCACCTGAGCTCTAGCTTCAACTCCAAACTAAATCATAGCAATATCACATTTAGGTAAACAAACAAAGGAGTAATACCTACATGCAGTACAGAACACTGGATTTTGCAGCTAGTTTGTGTCAAAGTGATGGAATAATATGGAATAATGTATTTATTGCTTATTTGGGGGTTTATCACAACCACCTTGCTTTAGAGCTGAACCAGACAGGTAATGGCCTGGCACAGAAGCAACACCATCCCTTGTCCTCTGCCGCACGAGCTGCTTTATTCCCAGTAACTCCTATTCCAGCCACTGGTGTGGTGACAGCCCCTTTTCTGTTCTAGTGACACAGATTTTCTAGGAACACGCTGCTCCATTTTAGCCACCTTCTGGCAGTACAAGGCCACCGCTTACCTCACAAGACCATCCCTAAGCATAAACCATTTGTTAACGTCAAGAATGCTGCTCCACTTCAGAGATGCATAAACAGAAAAGAGCTTTTAACCAGAGCAGCAGTTCCAATACATGAGATTTAGTTTAAGGCAGGAGGCATGCACACAGAGGGAGGTATTTCACAGAGGAGACATTCTGCACGCTGGTTTTAAGAGACCCCAGAACTGCCAGGTTATCACAGAATCATAGAACTGTAGGGGCTAGAAGGGACCTCGAGAGATCATCAGGTCCAACCCCCTGCCAAAGCAGCTCCCTAGGACATTTCACTCAGACAGGTGTCCAGACGGGGCTGGAATCTCTCCAGAGAAGGAGACTCCACACCCCCTGGGCAGCCTGGCCCAGGGCTCCCTCACCCTCACTGGGGAAAAGTTCTTCCCCATGTTGGTGTGGAACTTCCTCTGCTCCAACTTGCAGCCATTGCCCCTTGTCCTGTCCCCACAGACACTGAAAAGGGGCTGGCTGATTCCCCCTGCATCCCCTGCTTAAGATAATTGTAAACATTAATTAGGTCCCCCCTTAGTCTTCTCTTCTCAAGGCTGAACAGCCCCAGCTCCCTCAGCCTTTCCTCACAGGGGAGATGCTCCAGGCCCTTCATCATCTTCGTAGCCCTTCTCTGGACTCTCTCCAGGAGATCCCTGTCCTTTTATCCCAGGGCAGCACTGGACACAACCTCAGGTGGGGCCTGAGCAGGGCAGAGCAGGGGAGGATCCCCTCCTGGGACCTGCTGCCCACACTCCTCCTGATGCCCCCAGGATCCCATTCTCTCTCTCAGCCCCAGGGCACACTGCTGGCTCATGGCCACCCTGTCACCCACCAGGACCCCCAGGTCCTTCTCCACAGAGCTCCTCTCCAGCAGGTCATCCCCCGATGGCACATTACTTCAGTTTCTACAGGCTTTGTGACAGGTTGCCTCGAGTCAGTGCCAGGAGACCAGTGTATCTTTTCCAATTGAATTTACAGAGCTCAAAATATAAAGGCTTTGCAATGCTATATTTTACTTGCCTTTTAATGGCTGGAAGGAGGGAAGTGCTCTTACTCCTGCTGCCAAGATCCTTTAGCTCCAAAAGTGCAGCAGCTACTTTTAGATCAGAGAGTCCTCAGATTCAACCCCCACAAAGTTTCTTCCCTATATATTATGTCTGTTTTCGAGCACTGTAATGCTGTTAACTCTGTAATGAATATTAATATAGCCTTTGGGGAGATTTGTTCTGTCTCTACTATGCTTCGTGTGTTATGAAGCACTTTTAAATCTGCAATAACAGTTTATCATATCAGAGACAAGTAATTCATTGTAGCCCAGCACAATAGATGCACACACAAAGCCATGCACTCAAACAGCACCTTAATTACCTCTCCTGCCTTCTTCCCACAAAATATACTTTTTCTCAAGACATGAACTATGGCTGGCTTCTGCAGATTAAAACAAAAAAAAAAGAAATAAAAAAGAAAACCATGCAGAAAAGCAGCAGTGCTGGTCTCCCACACCTCTGGAGCATTTCTAGAGAATCAATTACTTCTCCCATAGTTTCCCAGACTGACTCAAAACCACAAGCAGTTTAATATCCAAAAACAGATATATAAAAAACCCCCAAAACACAGCAGCAAATACTTCTGACACCAAGGCCAGAGGAGCTAAGCTAATCTTTAGAGGCAGTTTAGGGTTTGAAGAGGAATACAGAAAATATTGCTAATGAGATGCAAGTGTAAAAACCACATGGAAAGAGTGTGGGGGGGACAGGGGCAGGGGAGGAAACAGCAGTGAGTCACAGAAATACTTCAATGTTACCACAAGGAACTGACCTGGGACACTGCCCTTCCAAGGAATAAACAGGTTCTTTATATCACATTTACACAGAAAACTAAAATGCTTGTGCATTAAAACCTCTCCAAGTGATGATCCCAGCCCCACATCCCCTCTACTCCCTTCCCACTGGCTCTGGGGTCAGCTTGGCCTGTAGAAACCAGCTGGAAAAACCAGCTTCTGCCAATTTAGCTCGTGAAGCAGCGCTCGACAGTCAGTCAAGTGTCAGGGCAGCAGGAAGGCAAGGTCAGGCCAGCAGCAAGGGGAAGCCACCTCTTTCAGATCAGCTTGACACCCCGAACCCACATCCTGGTTCCTTCAGCTAACCAACTTATTGTTTAGCAGATGTGCTGCAATAGGCACACCTCGGGGAGAAGTAAAAAGCCACCTCTGCAGTCTCAGCCATCCTGCTGGATTCAACTGATGCATTTTTCACTTGAGAGCCAAGCAGCTGTGAGCACGGGCACAGCTGGGTGCTGTGGCTGAGGTGAGGCCCCGGTAACATGCTCCCTTGCACTGCCTGTGCTCACCTGAGGTCAGATCTCCAGGAGCTTTGAATTAGTTGGTTGGCTTTAGCTAATTCCACTGGTTAGAAAAAGTACCATTATCTCGGTGGAGAAGCTCCACCTCCCCTACGGAGAGAGGCTGAGGGAGCTGGGCTTGTTCAGCCTGGAGAAGAGAAGGCTGTGGGGGGACCTCATTGCAGCCTGCCAGTCCCTGAAGGGAGCAGAGGAACAGGAGGGGAATCAGCTTGTTCAAGGGCAGAGCCTGGCAGGACAAGGGGGCTGGAGTGAAGCTGGAGGAGGGAAGGGGAGAGGAGAGATTGGGGGGAAGTTCTGTGCAGAGAGAGTGGTGAGGGGCTGGAAGAGGCTGCCCAGAGAGGGGGTGGGTGCCCCGTCCCTGGGGGTGTTGAAGGCCAGGTTGGCTGGGGCCCTGGGCAACCTTGTGTAGCTCCAGGCCTGGAGGTTGGTGTCCCTGCCTGTGGCAGGGGGTTGGAGCTCTGTGACCCTTGGGGTCCCTTCCAGCCCAGCCCAGTCTGTGATCCTAGGGTTTTATTCTCCTTGTTTGTTTTTTTACTGTGATACAGGGGGCTATGAACACCAAAAGCAAACCCCACAAGCACACACATCCTTTGGTTCAGAGAGGCATCGCCAACCTTGCTGCACAAACCAACCTCATTTCCATTCGGTCCGCTGATGAGGTGCTGGGTTTTTATCAGGACAGCACCCAGAGGGGACTGCAGAATTAGGAATGTCCCCCTTTTGTTGTTTTTAGCACAGTGAAGTGGTGAAGGAAGCAGAGTCCATGGAGAGCTAATCTAAGAGTGAGAAAGAAAACTTTTAACTGCAGTGTTTGGAGTGAAACAAGTAGGCTAGGCAGAAGGCAACTGTACCAGTTAAAAGGGCAGAGGGAGGGTGAAACAGGAGACCCTGTGCCAGAGGATTTTCAAGACCTGTATATTGATGCTAAGTAATTTAGTGCAAACAAATTAAATGTCAATCTTCCAGAGCCTCTGCATATAGATGAGCCTTAACAAAATACAGGCTACAGTCTGTGGAAGGCTGCTTAGAGAGCTATTTTTGATGAGCTTGGAAAGAAACCTCATCTGTGGCTCTAAATCCAAAGCAGGAAGCTACATGTCTGGCAAATTTCCTGATGATACCTCCTTTAACTGCAGACAGCATTACTCACCACAGGTGCTTTTTACACTGCGTCCAGTAACTGAAAAGTTCAAAGGTAATTGGGTTTTCACCTTCCTTTTAAAGGTACAACATAGTCCACTAAGAGGACCACCAAAATAGATGTATTCACCACAGTAAAGGTTCTCCAAAGATGTCAGACAAATGTTTTACCATTAAAATTCAGTATTATTAGGCCATTTTTCTTTCTAGTCATATAAAAGCATTCCTGCTGCAGGTGTTTCCCTTTGGAGGCAGAGAGCACCAGGACCACCTGAGAAGGCAGAGGACTCTCAGATCTCTCTTCACCACACTGACACTGCTCTCATGCTGACTGCTACCACATCCACATCTCACAAAGGCTAACAGCCTGGTTGTGGATTTTTTTGATCAGCTGGAAATGCCTAACTTTCCAACTGTTTCCTCTAGTTTGCTGAGAAAAGCCCCCAGTCCACAGGACTAATCAGAACTGTTAAACATTTTAAGAACACCTGCAAAAAGAAGAGTTTGATTCTGTTTACTAGTAAATTGCTGATATGGCCAAGAACTGCTGAATCAGATTTCTCATTGTGCTTCTCAAGTTTTTGCTGCCCTCCAGGCTCAGATTTCCCTGTATTTCATTCTTGTACCTGAATTTAGCATGAAATCTGAACAATCTATTGCCAGGTTTTGCTGCATTAAGTCTCAGGCAAACATTTTATGTCCACTATCCCATTGAGGATTTTTATTTCTGCATTTAAAGACTGACATCACCTGTGAGCAAGTGCTTGTGCATAGATACATGGATCTGACACACACTCCTCATCTTACTGACTGGCTGACTAAATCAAGACACATGACCTAAGAAAGCTGACTGATAATTTTATTTTTAATGCTTAGATACCTACTCAACATCTCTAGTTAGGATGTTCCCTCTCTCCAGGCACCACATCTCTAAGTGAACAACAGGAGGAGGATTACTGTAGGCATACAAGCTTTGCAATGGAAAAAGAACTGGGTTATATTTACTTGTGCCATTTCTGGTTAAAGAATTGTGACATTTCTGAAGACAAAACATGGACTATTGCTTGGAAAATGCTGTGTGTGTATATATATATATATATATATATAAAAACCCTGCTTTGGAAGAAATACAGATTTAATTTCATGTATATTTAAGAATAACAACTTAATGCATCACTAAGATGTTCTTCCTTGCAAGGCAGTCCAAGGGAGCAGTTACTTGTGACTATCACCCAAACATCTCATGACATATTCAAGACTCAGTATGGAGTTAGGTGTTCTTAGGATATGGTAATACAATTTCTCCAAAGTACAAACAGAAGAGGAGGGCTATACACTTCCATGCAATGTTTTGGGTTCTTTTTTTACGTAGGAGAAAGCAAAAAGCAGATAGGGAGTAACAGCACATTAACTGAGACAAGCAAGAGCAGCCAGCAACAGAGCACATCCCAGAGACATCCTGCCACAGGCAGCTTACAGAGCTAGAGAAAATCTCCAACTGGAAAATTTTCAAGTGAAAAAGCATGCAGGAAAATAGGAGCACATTGAGAGGTGCTGTACTGGGCAGCCAGGCTAAGTTCACAGCTGGGGAATTCACAGTCATGACCACTCCTGCAAAGATTTATCACCACTCTGCCAGCTCTGCCCACTGACCATGTGCAAAAGTCCTGTTATAACAACATCTTCAACTTCAGCATCTGACATCCAGTTTGAGATGTCTTTTTCTTACTCAGACACCAAACAGATTTAAAGGTTTTGCAAACAAATAGGTGGCACAGGACAAATTAGATCACTTTATGTAATTATACTACTCTTACCAGTTGCTTTTTTTCTGCTGGAGCTATGGATAGTATTTTGAGGTCTATTGAAATAGCAAGACCATCACTTTTTCTCTTTCACTGAACTGCTGAGCACTGAAGAAAAACCTGCGTGTGTCCAGTCAAAATGCTGCCAAATTACAGATGAGCTCTGTGTCAACTTCTGGTTTTCTTTCTATGAAAAAATAAGATTTAATTCAAACTCTTGGAATTGCTTTTCACAGAGAGATTTGCTTTGCCCACAAGTATCCTGCAGTTTGCATGGCAGCTGTAATGGTCATTCCCAAAAAGTGTATTTCCATGTCTGTCCATCTCATTCTAAGATGTTTTCTTGCAATGCAGCTGCCCAGTTGATAAATTAAAGAATGAGTCTCATCTTCAGATAATTTTTAAAATAATCATCATGTTTTTGGTGTCATAAAGAAGAATCAAACTCAGGCAGAAAATCCAGAGTTATTGGGGATTAACAGCCTTTGTAATATGGCAAAATTTTCTCTCCTTTTCTACCTTGCCTCAAGATATAAAGAATTAAAAGTCCGTTTTTTAACTTCACTTTTCAACAAGAAAACGTGCACTGAACTCTGGAGGACACCACTGCAGTCAGTATTTACCACCATGGTCCTTACTTCAAAACCCCCCTACAGCATTACAGGGAAAAGCAATTATTTATTGGGATTGAAGATGATCAAATAATCACAGAGCAGGAGTATGACTCTGCTCACATTTTAACACTGCATTATTTCTCTAAAGTCACATAGTGGGATGCAGTTATTTTAAGATGGGACTAATAAATCCAGCAGTAAGAACAAAAATGACTTTAAAGGATCATGTTTACAATAGATACTGAAAATATTTTGAAAGCAAAATATGGTTTCCACAATGACAGAATTAGTGAGGTGAGTTTCTGTGTATCGATGCTCAATACACCCAGCAAACCCTCAGTTTCTGACTGCTCACACCGCTTCAGAGAGCTGCTAAAAACCTGATTCCTATTGTTTTGGAACTATTTAAAATAACAAATTGGAGACCCTCTTGACTAAACACCAGTAACACTCAGGCTCTTCAACCTCTAGGTGGTCTATCTTGACGCCTGGCTCTGATAGATTTTGTAGATGAGCAGCCTTCAAAGAGCAAACTTTGAGTGGGACCTCCTGGGCTTTTTTCAGTTGGTGAAACAGCACGTTTCCCTCAAGTATTCCTGCCTTTTTTGCTAAAGAAATCTCTAATTTTTCTTCACAACAGAATACAACTTTGTTAAATCACTTCTCTCTCATACTTTACATGTGTTCCATGGCCTCTGTCCTCCTACATTAGCACACATTAGCTCAATAGTCTTTGAACCAGTTCCCACAGAGCGAGACAGCCGTCCACCCAAGGCGTTTCCCTGACATAAGAAATAGTTGTCATTCCAGTCATCCTCTGCAGCCAAACAAGGGCTGAAAACTCCATCTGGGAGAATGGACTACTAGCCCTGGACATCCTCACCACAAGCAGAAACGAATTTGGTACAGCTGCACAGCACTGCACTTCTTACCCTTGTTTTGCTCCTCCTCATCTGTTTCCTTGCATAGTTGCACACACTAAATGTTTTCTTTTTCCATCCCAAAGTTCTGTTTCCATTTCACCTAGATGAATGCCTTGCAACTAAGGAAGTCTTGAGAACTTCAGTCTGCAGTGGGAAAGGCAGCAGTTGCATCAGGACTACAAGCAGAGAGTGACGAATTATTTAGCCAATATAAATCCACAATCTTTACATTATGGACAACTTTAAAGACATCAGACTTCACTTTCAGAGCAGTTTTAAGCAGCATTTACAAGGAGAAGCAAAAAGATACTCCAACAAACTCTAATCACTGCCTTTGTTAGATCTAGTCTGCACTGACACTGCAAGGATTATAGACTAACCAACTCCTTCCTCCAGTCAGACCACAAGCATGATGTATACCTCTGAGCAACAAAAGCAAACCACCACTGATCTTACTTAAAAAGAAATCCGTTATTATGTGAGTATATGTTTAAGACTTAGTTGTTAATAAGCCTCTACCAAATACACTTTCAGGGTATGATAGCTTTATGGCTATTATCTGCTTTCAACTTAAAACCGGTCACATTTTGGACTCTGACCTCCAACTGTTTACATAGGCACCTTAACCTAAGGTTTCTCTCCCCACTCAATTCATTAAATGAGCATGGATGCAAATTTCTTGTCCAGGAAAACAAGAGGAATTACTACCTTGGACGAAATCCAGATACAGGGCTGGGTAGTGCTTTGCAGGCTTCCCTATTCACATTCCAAACCCATCTAAATCCAGATTCACAGAACCATAGGGATTGGAAGGGACCACTAGAGATCGAGTCCAACCCCCTGCCAAAGCAGGGTCCCTAGGACAGGGCACACAGGTCAGTGTCCAGACAGGGCTGGAATCTCTCCAGAGAAGGAGACTCCACACCCCCTGGGCAGCCTGTCCCAGGGCACCCTCACCGGGAAGAAGTTCTTCTGCATATTGTCCAATTCAGACTGGAATTCAGTTTTCAAGACAGCATATGAGGATTTAAAGCCTGTACTTAAGAAGCTGTCTATAAATAATAAAACCTAATATCCACAGAATAAGTAATTAGGACTAAATTCCCCTCATGCAGTAGAATCTTCTTCACTTTCATCTTCTCTTACCAGCTAGAAATCCCAATTCCATTCTAATGAGCAACGAGCTGGTATCACACACAAATACCAAGTATTAACTCCCGCAAGAGCTAACAAATATTTTATTTTAGCACATTAAACATTTCCCCCTTGTCGCTGGGAAAAATGAAGAGGAATTAAGTAGGTCTGACAGAGGCAGCAGAAGATGTATTTATACTGAAGATAATCTAAACTACCATGCTGAAGTGCTAATTTTAAATAGCTTCTTTGCATATTGCGAGCATGTGGCTGTTGTAAGATGGAGACCCACACAGGCCAACTTTACACATCTTTATTCCATCTAAAAAAAGAGTGCTGTGACAGCTATACAACTCATGGTACTCAAGTTAGTTCAGATAAGCTTGCACATGCCACAGTCACAGTGGTGTTGGTGGTACAGGCGTGCCTGAGCCTCCAAACCATCACACCCTAATTCAGCTGTGCAGGCTATTGCAGGATTTCTCCTCCTCTTAAAAAATATTGTAAATGAGTGTTAAATCCATTATAGCCTCAGGCTTCTGTACAAGATGCTCTTTTTCCTGGTTAAGAGCTCACATGGTAAAACAGTGGTCAGTTCTCTGCAAATCCTCAAGTACACTATTAAGGCACACCGCAATTAGATGCGATACTGATACCCACGACGTTGCAATTCTATTCTCATATCACCTCTCTCAGTCCAACACAGGAATACATAAGATTATGAAACACACACAAACACATTAAGGGCCTGTGCATCTTGCTCACGGAGGAGCCACCTTTCCTTTCCACTTTTGTCCCAAACAACAAATGGCTAGCATCTTAAAGGGGTTTGGAAACAAGGAAACTGGAGACCAATGGGGCCAATGAATACCTGGGAACACTCAGAAACTTCTCTTCGCAGCTGCTGCCCTGCACACAGACTATTTTTATGTTGTCACTGCTTCTCTCTGTGCTGGTGGTGGCTTTGGTTAGCAAGTACTGAAGAAAGAGCTCTGCAGCTGCAGTTGTGTCTATCATTATTCACACACACAAAGTGCACACCAAAGCCAACTTCCCTAAGTCAGTCCAGCATACGGGTCCCCCTTGATCCTGGTTTCCACCTTTGTTTCCAAGCTGAAACAGAAATTCTATCTTCACCAGAATGAATCAAGAAACAAATGAATTGATTTTGGTTTTTTTTATATAAAGGAAGGGAAAAGACTTGGCTCCTGTCACCTTTATTTTTATACATTTTCTTCACATCTTTGTACTGATAAGATCTTCAGTTTCTATCCTTCAATAACTTAGTAAGTCAAGCTCTTCTCATGCTGAAAATACTGTCCCACAGTACTATAAATTCCACTAATGAAAGACTACAACAGCAGTAAGAAAGCCAGAACCCAGACCTCCTGTTTCAGGTACCTGCTCCTCCATCAGCAGGTACCTGACAGATACATGGGGTATGCAGCCACCCTTACTTTGGTCCTTTGGAAATTCAACTGTTAATGTAAAATAGTTCTGCTCTTTTCAACCTCAAGCAAAGAGGCAATCATTAACATGTTTACTGCTTCTAAGTGGTTCAAATGGTCTCAAGTACCAAAAATCATCCCATCTGAAATAGTAAGGTTGAACAACAGGGGCAGGTCAAGGCAGCATTTGCCTTCTATATCCTACTGAAGTGCATGGAACACTGGTAAATCCTAAAGAGATGGGATCCTTCTCTAATTTAGCAGCCTAGAACCCTGTACCTGGAGAATCACAGAATCACAAGGTTGGAAAAGACCTTTAAGATCATCCACCTTCCTGTCCTGTGCTAAATCATATCTCTAAGTACATCATCTACCCTTTTTTTAACATATCCAGGGTCGGTGACTCAGCCCCTCCCTGGGCAGCCTGTGCCACAGCCCCACAACTCTGCCAGGGAAGAACTTTGCCCTCCCAGCTGAGCTGACCCTGCCCTGGGGCAGCTTGAGCCTGTTGCCCCTTGTCCCAGCTCCTGTCCCCTGGCTGAAGAGACCATCTCGCTTAAAGGAGAGTTAGAGGACAAACTGCAGAGCACTTCTGGAGTGCTGCCAGTACTAGACCACTTGTTAGGTTCCCCGGGTATAGGCAGGGAACTCATGGGCAGCGCTTCCACAACCCAGATGCAAAGAGGTGCTCACACAGCTCCTGAAGTGCGTCAGTGGGAACGATGCTCCCAAAGACAGAGGCACCCGCAGAGACACAGGAGTAAAAAACCTTTCCTGGAGTGTTTGGACTCTTTTCCTGCTATAAAGACAGCTTCATGACAGGCTCTTGAACTTTGACATCTGAATAAGTTCTTGAGTATTGCAGCTTAATGATTGAAGTGGAGAAGGCAATGGCGATGCACTTTGAAACGGTTTGTTGGGGAATCTAGATTCTCTGGCAGCTCAGGGCCTGGGCATTAGCTCATTCCTACCACTAATTACTTCTCCCTACAAAATATTTACATATGAGCTCCTTTCAAGCGCTCATGATCTTGCCTTTTTCCCCTCACTAATTCTTGCTGCACAAAAACAATGCCTGTAGGTCCTTATTGTGTAAGCGATAAGCTTCAGGCAACAGTGAGATTCAGCTGAGCTATCCACAAACTTTCTTCATTTGGCTTATTTGATTTCTTCTCCTCATATGGCTACACGGAGGCATGGTAAAACACAGACACCCCCTCCCATTTCAATTCATTTAATTTGCTTTTATTGTTCCCAACTCGTCCCTCTTCACCTTGGAACTCCCCTCACTGCTGACGGCAATTTTCTTGCTGTACAGCACCTTAATTCAAGGGAGATCAGGTGGTCTTAAATGTTTTATTAATCTAACTTTCAAAGTCAAAACCAAAAAACACTTAACTAGATCTTCTGGGACATTTTCATGAAAAGACTAAAACCTTGCTATGTTCCCTAATTTAACTTTTCTTTCCCTATTTAAATCTGAAGAATATTACCTATATTCACTTCCAACCTCCACGCTGCTGCAGTGTTCACATCCCCAGCCTCTTAGAATTTTGTTTCCTGGATCAAAAGCTTCCAGAAGATTTTAGTCTTTGAGGTCATTTAACTCTCAACACTAGAAAATTAGAGAGAGGAATGAGTACTGCCTCAGGAACCCACGCTGCAACACCTGCAGCAGTTAAATCACAAGCAATAGGTTGCTTGCAGTGACTCTCCTTTATGTTGCTCCAGAGAGGACAATTTATGCCGAGTTCTCAAGCTTTGCCATTAGCTCCCTACACTGAAAAACTCTTGTTGTTGGCAAAGAGAACACCAAATCCCCCTGCAGAGAAGCAGGTGAGAGCAGAGATTAAGTTCGGCTTCTCCATGCAGTAGGTAAGGGCTGCATGATCTGGAGGTTAATGGATTTAAAGGGTTACACCTGCTTGGGCCTCCTGAAGCTGCCAGGGAAAACCCCTCCAGCTCTAGTGACAGACTCAGAGGTCACGCACGTGATGAGTTTGTGACATCCCCAGCAAGTTTCAGCTATCAAACATTACCCACCGTGACTGAGAGTTCACTTTAAGAAACCAGTTTTGCTCCTCACCCTTGCCATGTCCAGCAGAACTGGTCAGTCACCAGCTATGGCTAGCAGCTGGCCATCTTCTCATTCACACTTTGCTATTTAAATCACTTTTTTAAACCAAAAATACTGTTTTACAACAAAATGCTGAAGGAATTCATCAAATATACAACCAGCAGTAGCACAACACTTGCCCCAGGTTCAAACCAGGGTTTCTCACAGTGGCAGGGACATGTCAGTGACATTGTTTGGCATGAATGATGATCCAGGGTATTGATGTGAAATAAGCAGCATCAACACTGCTGGTCTTAGGGGTGTCATTATTCTTGATAACCACGTTAAGCAACGAACCTGAACACTGCAAAACCTACCAGGTAGGTGATGTTTTATATTAAATAACAGAGGGCACACAGTTAATGATGTCAGTTTCCAACAGGGAAAGAAGGAGCAGTTGCACCTGAATAAGGAGAGGGGGACTATAAAGTTCTATTTTCAGTTGCATTACTGACAGCCAAGGGACATAAGCAGAAATTTAAGCCTGTAAAATGATCTGAAAACACCTGTTCACAGAGGTATTATATGTTTGCATGACACACTTTGAAATACTTTGAATTAGAAGCACCATGAGGTCAGCTTAAAGCCACCGTGACAGACGAAGTTTTCAATTTGTCCATTAAAAAAGAATCTCAATTAGGCAGTGTTTGTCACTGGAATTGTATTTAGCTCTCCTATCAATTGGAAGTGCTGGGAAACTCAGCAACAAAACATTCCAGTAAAAATATCTCTCTTGACTATAATAGGTTTGAGGTTATGGCCTTGCATATTATTCATCAACATGATTTTCATCTTCCTTCATAGTCAGGTTTTTCCTTAATAGGAAGACACACAACCCACATGCCAAAAAAGCTTTTAAAATCTACATCTGAACAACTAATTTCAATATGCAGCTGGATACACTTTCTTTTGGCTCCTCTGCCACAGCATCATCACCTTGTTTACAGTTTACTAGAAGCTGCTCTCTCAGCTGCCAGTCTTGAAAGTTTACGTGAACAATATACAAACTCCAACTCAGGCAACTTAAAGTGGAGTGCAAAACCCAACACATCCCAAGAGATACTCTCATTTACTGAGAGTATTTTTCTAGTCATCACACGCAGATCTGCAGCATGAACCAGTCTGCAGCTACTGTTCTGAGCTGCCCTGTGTCACTACAGGCAGACAAGCTCTGCTCTTTACCAGGAGGGAGGTAAGTTAGATAAAACCTGCTATTTAAAAACCCACCATGATATTTAAAAATAAAGCCATTATTTTTAAGGCTGAGAATATAACAACCATAATAAGATAACTAATTAATATATTAGAATATAGAGTATATATAAGAATACAGATAATATATGCTTCATGTATATATTAGAAATGGTATATGCTTGCCTCTGAAGGTTAAGGAGAAATTTGGTTACTGAACTGGTAATATCAAGGTACCACCTCCTACCAGAGCTGCTGGGATGGATCTTTTGAGCACATACAGGTGAGAACACCAATACTCATGCAAAAAATCTCTACAGATAGAGGCAGGTTCTCCTAAGCAGGTAAAAACGTGGGGTTTTTGAAAGTATTGACTACCTTAATTCTGTTGAAAAGCTTAGCTTGATCAGGTAGAATGACTTCCAAATCTTGTTTGCCCTCCTGTAATTCAAGTTGTAATTACTTGGAGTTTGAAGAGATGGTACCTGACCTCATCATGGACAATCTGGCCACAGAGTCCAGGTCTCAGGAAAAGATGCTCTATATGGCAGCCTCCACCACAAAGCTGACCTTAAAAGTCCCAGAAGTGTGTCTCACATTATTTCATCCTCCAGAGGCTTGAAATATTGCATACAATTAGTTCTAGATACAAGTCATTCCATAGCTTCTAACACATAATTTGGCCCCTTATTTTTTTGTTTTGCTTTTATTTACAATTACTATATCCACACAAAAACAGGGGAAAAAAAGCCTTGCCAAATAAAGAATTGAAAGTAAACACCATTCTCTTTTTCAGAAATAATACTAAAGAAGTGAATCGGTGTATCGGGATACATAATTGCTAAAATAAATACTAAAGAAAAAAAAATCAGGTTGATGATTTAAATGTTTGTCAATTTAAACCATCACAGAAAGTGCTTATTTAAAGCACTGATTGAAATAATTCCATCCCGGAGGCAGGAGATTGCTCCTGCCCTCAAAGTTAAAAATAATATCACCATTAACCTCAGCAACAATTTTCTAATTGCCAAAGATTACAAATCTTTTATGCAACGTTCATCCACAGAGAATTCAATCACTCTACTTTGCCTTCCAAAACCACAACTGTAATAGTACTTGTAAGGCAAGTCCCTTTTAAACAAGTCAAACTTCAGTGATATATTTTATATGAAAACATAAAACATTTCACAAAATGAAAAAGTTTGTCATGCCAATCTCTCTGTATATTAATGTAGCACCTCACATTAGCATTTATGCATGAAACATAAGCAAGAAGAGGAGCTGCTTGGAGCTCTTCTCTGATGTGTTGATGCCAATTGGCACTATGAAACAGGCAGCTGGTCCTGCATTTTGTTCTCTAAGTCCTGAGCAATAAGGACTCTTGATACGTGCCAGCAAACCAGTGACCACCAGTAGAAACAAAGAGGGCAAAGTTTAGTTTCCAGAGCATCCAGAGTTACAAAATTGTTAGTGCTCTTTCAAGAGCCATAAAGAAATGCTGCCAAAATGCACACTCATGCTCTCTGTTTCTCCTAAACATGCAGAGAGCTGTAAAACAGTATTCATTCTAAACCACAGAAATAACCCTGATGCATACATCTCTTTGGTTTTCATCTCAGGCAGTATATAAACAACAGCACACTGAAACTGATAGTACTTTTCCTATGGCTGCCTAGTGATCTTGCTAAGACTGTTTTATTAAATACAGCCAAGTTGTACAGCAATACAAAATTAAGGCAAACTATGATGCAAAAAAAACCCCACGTCACTCCCCCTTCTTCCTCTACTCACATTCTTGTCTTCAAGTTGCAAGCTCCACTCATCTCTCTCACCCTCTTCCTGCATCAGAGTCCCGGTGCCATGTTATTCTGGTAAGAACACTGGATGCTTTCAATTGCATGGACAGGAAGGGTAGGAACAGCTTTTTTTTTTTTTTTTAAGCAGTTAACTAAAAAAATTACTGTCCTTGTCATGGTTCACAGTTAACTCCAGTTCCAACACCAGCATGAGGCAACTCGCCCTGCCCTCCCTGCGATGGGAATCCCAGCAGCACCCTGCCCATAGAAACACCCAAGGGAGCTTAGTCCTCACATCAGCAGCTGTGATCAGGTGTGCTGAGCATCATCATTCCAGTATCAGGTGACCATTGTCATAGGCCTTTCACAAAAAAAATCTTGTGTGATCTCAATTATGGGAGCATATGAGTTATAACACAACCATCTACATGTACTGTAGTTGTACTGACTTCAGTCAGTTTGGTGCCTCCCAGTTAATGACACTTCAGGGAAAAGAGATTCAATTTCCTTCCCTGAATTGCTGCTCATCAACTAGAAACTGCTTTTACCTACTACTTTGCACTTACATTCCTACTTCTCCCTTCATGATTTCCCTTTTCTTCCATACCAATGAAGGGCTGAATTTAGGATAAGCAGGATAAGCACCTAACTAATGCACACACTATTTTTGTTCAGTGGCATCACCCCGACTCTCACCCAACTTCCCTGCTTCTCAGCAGAAGTAAACCCACACTGCATATACATCAGATAAAAAAATAAACATTAAAAGCACCTTTGCTGTCCTACATAGTGACCTGTACATCTTTAAAAAGACCTAGGTAATTAAAAGAATAACCACCCAGAAACCCACAACAAGAAAAAACCCCAAAATATTCACAAATGCAGGAAAGTTGATGAAAGCTCAAGGCTACAAACATTAAGAAAACTGAGATGACACGTGTGCTTAGTCCTCCCCTTCCTCCTACTCCCCCACTAAGTTTCTACTCCTGAACCGTACAACTTCAGATGGCTGATTGTGATCAGTGTTGAATAAAATGTCTCAATACCTCAGCTTCAGCTTGTGTTTGGAGAAAATGCATGTTTCAGGGAAAGTTTGGGCAACTCTGAGGTAGAGTACCTGCAAATAAATCATGTTCCCATTTAAAAAGCGAGTTTAAAGAAGTGCAAGTGAGCCGTGGCACACCAGAGAACTGTATTATGGGCCATGCACTTTCACTTATCAGAATAAATGTTTCATGCCCTCCAGCAGTTTTCTATCTAGTAGAGAATGAAAAAGTAAAGAGATTTCATACGTTAAAAAAACCCTATTGATTGAAAGCAGTACTGTATGACAGTTTTAGCTATTATAACAGAACTTAATAAAATCAAATGTTTACCCCTGAAGGGGATTTTGGGGAAAAAAAGAAAAAAGGCTTTCTCAACATTTATGACAATGAAAAAAATTTGCAAGGGATAAGATTTTAGCACTGAAAATAAATGCAAATAAATGTTCATTTCTCCAGGGGAGCTTTGAGGTTTGCCGACATGACGTGCTATGGATAATTGCATTGTGGTTTAGCAGTTAAAACACGTACTTTGATTGTCTGGCTGGAGATGTCAGCTGCTCACACAGCTGTGAATCAGACAAGGTCGGAGATGATGAGAGCCAGCAATGTTTCAGCATCATAATCAATTTGTATCAGCAGCAGCAGGATTGGTACTCTGTGCTGCCATGCAGCTCTCAGAAGTTTGTTATGGCGCCCAACCCAAAGAATGATGCTTCTTCCTCTCGCCTCCTCCACGTTACTCCATCCTGCAACAACTCCAGCCCTGCTCTCCCCAGGGACCCAGCCTGTCCCAGCTCAGTGCTGTACACAGCCACCAAACTGCTACTGTCCTGGAATAGCTCTTCTACAAAGGCAGAAAGGTAGAGTTTTCCACTTCAGATTACTCTAGACCCAAAAGCCTAGTCTTAGGAAGCACTTTTTGTTCTGGTTATTTCTTGAAAGAATCAAGATAGTTCACTTATACCAGATCAAGAACAGCTTTGCCACATAAATATCAAGCCTTATATCATAAATGGGCAGTTATTTACACCACAGTTTGCACACTCTCAACAGTCTCCCCTACTTTACCCTGACTCAAATATTTACTAGCATTCTGGCACCTGCAAACCTTTCTCCTTGTAAATCACAACAAAAGCTATGCTGCTTTCAAAAGAAATCTCTACATTCAGCAATAAGTTTTAAACTGCTCTAATAAAACCACTAGCTGAAGTCTAACTAAACACAACAGGACTAAAAGCACACTAACAGCCAGAAAGAAGAAATTCTCCAGCCTGTTGCAACGTCTTGTTCTGCGTACAACTTACAAGGGCTTGGAGATCTGCACTCTGTAAGTACATCTTGGTCAGGATAAAGCTTCCCTTTGGACTCTGCTTATCAGTTGTCCTTGTTGTCTAATTACTTTCACTGTGAACTGAATCTCCACAGGGCTAATAAAGACAAATGGTCATCAATCTTCACGATCTTATTTTACATGGAAGACCTCTTGGGCTGGCCATGAGCCAGAGAAACTGGTCTGTCCAGCTAGACCGGTATCTAGTGACAGTGTCACTGAGCATGGACGCTAACATGCACCTGACAAGGAAGTCAGCAGCCAAAGGGAACTGATAGTTACAAAAACTGGTTTAAAGAACAGGAGCCTCACTCATACCTACTTCCTATTTTGAGAGGTGGTGGCACAGGACGTTTGTTCCTGAACTTGGTACAGAAGTTTTCAAACCAGGGCACACTGCTAGGAACACGTGCATCATTTTAACCGGGGCAGATGTGCCACACGGTATGAGCAGCTACAGCTCATGGTACTGCTCGCCTCTGGCATCCTGCCTAAGATGCAGGCTGAACACCCCAGCAAAGGCAGCTACTGCAGACACACACCTCTCTGGGTCTGCCTGGGTCCCAGCACAGGTGAGGACCTACCGGCTGCAAAGAGCCAGGGGCCGGCATGAGTAAACAGAGCCTGGCTTGTTGAGGTAAAGCATCCCTTCAGTGGATGAAGGTGTAAGGTACGTGGGATGCTCGGGTACAAAAGCACAGGACAGCAGGAGACATGGGTGCATGGGTGAGGAGGCTCGCTTTGCGGGGCCACATAGTAGGGTGGGCCCAAAGGCTGCGTAAGTTCACTTAAACTTTATAGTTTTAACAAATATTAGAGTGAAGAAGTGGAGCTAGAGGCGTAGGACTTTCTGTGCATAATTATAGCAGCTGCTGCCATTAAATTAGTTGTGGAAACTCTCAAGGGCAGAGATTCAAACCAAAGGGTACTACGGAAGGAGTACATAAACATGTTGTTCCTTTTCCTAGATCTGTCAATATCTAGGCTGACCTTAAAATGAAGAACAAGTCCTGAATGTCAAGACCCAAGACACATTAGCACCTGTTACCCTCAGATTGCCTTTCTGGGTCACAAAACTTAACCATTTCCAAAGAGATCAGCATGTTCAGAGGGTCCTGGGGATGGGGGAAAGGTGCAGCACTGCCCGAAGTTTCACTTCTGTCAAGGCAACATTTATGGGCTGAGTCTACACAACAACACTAGAAAGGGCTGAAAGGTCCCAAGAGCAAGGGAAAATTTAGAAGTGCCAGACCCAGTATGTGACACTCCAGTAACTAGCACAGGGGCCTTCTGGCAGGGCCAAGATGCTGTAGAGAACTGCAGCCACTAGCAAAATCTAGGCAGCAGCAAAACAAAGCATCCCTATGCCAGGAGATAGTTTGAAACTGCCAGAAGCCAAAACTCAGTTTTAAGAAACAATTTACACCGTAAATATTTGGATCTCTAACAACAGGGAGGAAAGAGAAATACTACTCTGGTCTAAAAGAGCTACTGAAAGCACGACACTTAGACAGAGCTAGAGCGATCTGCTGTTTTAACTAACTCCACGTGAAAGAAGAATCTCAATTTTCTTTCTCTCATACCTTTAAACACAAAAATGTCTAAGTTCCTGATCTGCAGAATGGAACTGATCAAAAATCCTACTGCCCCTAAACTGTTTTTAAATGTTTATTATACATCCAGGCTGGAGACCAGGTCAAACAGGACTAGCTATCAAGCCTTCACCATCACCTATCTTGTGTGCTAAGCAGCATCAGTAACACAAATCAGCACGTTCTCAAGCTATTTAGGGTGTTGCTCATTTCTGAGCCTTGATCCATCTTTAAAGACTGCTGAGGTATCTAAGGACATGGCCCCAGGAGCACTACCACAGGGTATCAAGTTCAAAAGCGTCAGGCTCTCTAACAACTGAGGTCTGAACATTCCTGTTGGGTAGCTGTGAAATATCCTCCCCATCTACGGCGCTGGATAAGCTGCTGAGCATGGACCACACAGCAAGAGCAGGCACACAAACGCTTCCGATGGAGCCACTTAAGTTCATGGAGAAACTTAAATGACTTTGATAACCTGAAAGAATCCAAATTGATTTAATTAAACCAGGGGCAGTTAGTTGGCTGCCTGTGTGCCCAAACATGGAAGCACAGATCCAAGCTAAGCTGGCAGACTACATTTTAAATTAATTGACTCTTTGATTTTTATAAAAATTGAAAAAGACTCAATTCTACACCCAGTGATACAGCTGTGAACAGCAGTGATAAGAGTTCCTACTTCCAATTACATGTTTTTACGCCATTTTAATCAATTTTTAAGTAATTTTTGTACAACAAGTGAGCATACAGCGTAGACCTAAAAATCAAATAAGCAGAGATTTGTAGGGTGAAAATCATAACCCTGTAACATGATCTCCAAGGATCAAATCTTGGATACTAAACAAAATGCCAGAAATGCCCCTATATATCATTTTGGGATATTTAAGGCCACTCATGTGGAACTTATAAGCAAACTTGAGGCTTGCGTATCAACATGACCTCACCTATGTAAATATTTATTCAAACATTCAGGCACTTTGCAGAGGATTCTAGATTAGAAACTGAAGGAAATCACTATAAAAGGAAAACCATCCCAGCAGTTTCTTTTTAAAACCAGCTAAGCCTCAAGGACTTCACCTTACAACTACGCAATAACATCCATAAAAAACTGAAAGCTGTTGCTTGATGTATTCTTAAATTATAGAAAAACTCAAGCCATTAATCTCTAATGGCCTTTACTCAAATGCATGATAGAGAAATTTTCATCACTAAGTTTCTTAAGTAGTTCAACATCAGAGGAACAGGTTTTATTTTAGAACCAGCAGATCCCTTTAAATTTAGGAAAAAAACCCAGAACGGTTAGCTTTCTCTTGTTTCAACACAGCATGAACACCTTCTGCTATCAGGACCAGAAACAAGAAAAACAATAATCCAAAGATGGCCAAAATAAAACTATTAGCTCATTAGTTCATTATTGCTAGAAGGCAAACAGTATTTTCCAACTGCCAACCATCACTTCCAATTAAATGGAATAAATTTTCCCCTATCAAGGCCTGAAAAGATGCTCATCGTCACAGCACAGGTGAGTTCAGGTCATCAGTTTGTGAAGGGGTTAAAAGTCATGTTAGCTGATAGGAACACAAGTGCCCAGACACCGTGCCCTACTCTGACAGTACAACTTCCAGCAGCTCTGCCAACACCCTCATGCGTTTGATAACTTTACAGTAGTTTACCCATTCACCTTCACTGAGGACTCAGTCAGCTCATATTCATTAAAGGAGGAGAACACACACACACACAAGCTATTATCACAGTACATGGCATTTCAGAAGTTCTCTTCCCAACCTAACCTTGCAGCAACTTGTTTGTTGCAGTGGGCCTGAGGATGACAAGTTCACCCCAATAAATCAGGGAAGAATTAATCATGCCTTCAAGTACCCCTATTTTAAATGCACAGTGAGCTCATCTGAACACAGCTGGCATGGTGCCCTCTTCTACCTCAGCATTCATGTTTCCATAGGCTCAGACAAGGCCAGTAAGGACTCTTGCCATTATCTTCTGACCTTTCCCTTTCTTTTTTTTGGTCTTTGGAAGTTAATCAGTAACCAGAGACTTCTGCCAGCAGCTCCTGCTGCTGATTTCAAGGCCCTGTGGCACACAAAGCATTAGGTATGGATACGGACATTAGCCATTTATACAGCAAATTCCCCCTTTCACATTTAAGATCCCAAATCTCTCCCTCTGCTATGAATAAAATAAAAAGGTGGATTTCATATACTGCAACACTCTATCAGCAACTCTGAAAAACAATTCTATCACAGAAAATTCTCCTACCCACACCTAGAGATGCTAAGGAACAAGCCTTGCCGTATTCCTATTTACGGAGGCTAAAAGCAGTAAAAAGAAAAAGCAGGACACCTTTTACGAGACAGTTACTGAGACTTAATTCCTCCCCGTCGTTACCCACATCAGTTTACGACCACAAACAAGCACAGGCAGCATGCAAGGTACTATCTATCACTATAATTATTTTTAAAGTCTTCACTCACAGGGTTAGGAAAGAACAATGATATGCGACATACCCATAACCATAAAACTGCAGATGGGCGCTGAGCTACTTTGTTCTTGTCTAATACCAAGATCTCACTAAACAGAGCACTTAAACCTTAAATATTTGAGAAAAGAATGCTCTAGTAAATACTAGTTAGACCAGTTAAATCACTCTGATGAAGCATTATCCTTTCCTCCCTCAGCTTTCAAGCTCACTGTCTGTTGTTGTATGATTTGTGTAGTTTGCAGCTTCTCAATCACTGAACAGCCCCCAAACTTCTAAACAAAAGGGGAGGCACTCAAGCCATCTTTAAGCCTTATAAAGAAGCTGCTGAGAGAACAGCCAAACACTTTCTTCGCTTCTTTTCTAAGTTAGATCACCTCGAAGCCTCCTTTGGCCAAAGTCATTCAGAGAAACAGGGGCAGAAACTTTTCTCCCTTCTTACTAAGACTGCTCCTTTGCCCCAACCTGTTTTGCATTATTATTATAATTATCATCCAGTCTTCAAGAAACAAACTAACTTCTTCCTAAAAGGGAGACAACACTACACACCACATAGCAAGTTTTATTTCTGAAACATTATTTCCTTTGACAAGTAACTGCAGCCCCACAGGGCATTAATAATTATTTTTGTTTATTGCTTTCTCATCAAGCCAGCCACAAAATTTAAGTAAATGGCTGCCAAGCTATTCAGGCTAAAATTGTAAGATGGAAGAGGAAATCACGAAACGGAAAAGCAGAATTTATGCAAAGTGTTGGCAAGATTTAAGCAAAACCCAGAATCTTCTTGAATTAGCACTACATGATAATTCATATTACTTGAATCATTCTTCCCTATCCTTCCACTTCAACATGATATGGCAGGAAGTAATTAATGGAGACACACTCCCTTGCATAGAGCTGGAAAGAATTAATCTAGCATCTCACTTGCTGTATTGTCTGTTTGGAAAAACATTTTTTTCCCCCCATATAGAACAGTTTGTTTCACATGCAACTCCAGAGATTAGCAGGTCTTTGTTCCTTAAATACACAGGAAGACATTTTATGGGAGCCAATATGAAAAATTTAATCTTCCCAAAGGCTTTGCTACCTACGTAGGTAAAGTGATGCAGAGAGTAATTTAGCTTATTTTAAAATAAAAATAAAATAAGACACCCAGCAAACCAATTCAAATACAGACCTGAAATTTGGTATTATGTACTACAGATTAAATAAGAGCCGTAATTTTTGTTATTTCTTCTCTCTCCTCTTTTCTATTCAAACCTGCTTAGAGTAAAACCTCTTTTTCCTGATTTATTTCTTCTGTATGCACAGCACAGTTCATGATCTTCTCCTCAGTTTTACATAAAATCTAAAGCTAGAAACTACTTGCGTCCCCAGTGATTAGGCAGTTATTTCTGTAGGAGTGAAGGCCACTAACAGCACCTGGGGATTTCATAAACAGATAAGTGATACCGATACATACGTTTTTCCAATCCTAAGTTCAGCAAGGTTTGGAGAGAGATCTGCTAAACCTTTCCAAGTGACAGCCTCTTATATAAAAAGCCTCGTACTTTGCCACTTAATCACTTAGAGCAAGTTCAGAGGAACTGGAATACAAAAGACAAATGAGCTTTTCCACAGCTCCAGTGCTACCGTTAACATATCCTATGGATGCAATTCCAGGATCCACAACAAAACAAAGCAACAAAAAAATATACATAATGCACATTCTTGTCATTTAGCTATTCTCACTGTTAGTTTTGGTTTATACTGAGTTTGCAATGAAGCGTAGGGCACGATACATATATGATACCAAACCAAAGAAAGAAAGAACATCCCCTTTCACAATGCCAAAGTCTAAGTGCTTATATCACAGTTCTATCTGCAAGGATCTCAGAACGCTGTTTAAAAACATGACACAGATATTCCAGCAAACTTGTTTGGCTGATCCGTTCAGACAAGGAGAGCTGTCAGTTTAAACAAAGGGGAAGAACGGCAGAAGACAGAGCACAAGCACTTTCCACCCAAAGCTTCAGATAACAAAAGAGCCGGCTGTACCAAGCACAGGGATGAGAGCTGATGTCCCTTCAGAAGGTGTGCACCAGTTTGTGACATGGATGATGCATTTCTACCTGCATTCCTCGAAGGCCGAGGAACAGTGAAGTGGCACAAGCATGCCAGTGAGAGTTGGCACAGCTGTGCCCCCACTGACATCAGACAAAGAGGAAACAGGGCTCAGACGTGACCAGAATTATTTATGAAGTTGACAGTTTTCAATATCCAAGGTGTGTGTGCTGTTTTAAAGGGGGCAAAACACGAGACACTGGGATAATGCAGGAGGATACACGACTGACTCCCTTCACAGGCAGCAGCAGAGCAACTTCTCAGTATGTGCCTAAGGCCTGGATCTTTCAGGCAGCACTTACAGGTCTAGAGGGGCAACAGCTGCCATCCTTGTGCTCTGTTAGTGTCCAGTTGTCACTGCCAATGCTTTTCTAGGAAGGACTTTTGACTACTTGATCTGTGAAAGCAGCTGGAAGAACACCCAAGCTCTCTTACTGCCTTACCTCTCCTCAGGAGGAGCGCTTATGTTAAACTTCAGCATTTCTCTCCACCTTCCATCATCCCAGCAAAACCCATCAGGTAATCTCCCACCCAGTATAATGGTTGCCAGAGCTAGTCTGTCACACAAGGACAAATTCTTTGTCCTTTTCCACAGTTATGAAACATGTGCTTTGTGCTATACAAAAAGCTACGTGGCAGCACTGCAATCCTAAACGAAGAGGCAGCTATAGTTTCCACAGTCATCATCTGAAACAAACCAACTATCCCATCAAGATGTCATAGTAATTATGAAGCACAACCTAAAGGAAATCACCCTGCCTAAGAAAGTTAAGAGGTTAAACAGCACAAAGTTTCAATACGGCAGTTTTCCTGGCTTCTAGGGAGGGGACAAGTATGACAGCACAGTTGTAAGGACTTAAAAACTACATGCAATTCACAAACATGATACTCAGTCACTCACAGGTCTTCACCCCAGGGTAAATTACTGTGAAGGCACATTTTACAGACACCAGCATTAAAGCTATGCACATGCCCGTCTTTAAGAGGGCTGCTCTCTAACCACCGCTGATGAGCACAGCTCCTGACGGGAGTGGGGAGACCAGCCCTGTGCCAAAATCAGATCACACCACACTTCGCTGTAACAAAAGATGACTCCAGGGAGTTTGTGCTCATCATCGTTATTCCATGCACGTAAAAGCCACCTCCAATGGCTTTTACTTCAATTAAACCTTTACTACTGTAAACGGCAGCGGGGGTATAAACACATTTTTACTGTGCTGATTGTGGGAGGGGTAGTAAGAGATAAAGGGAATTAATCCCTATTTAGAAACTCCCTCCTCCCTGCTTCAAGAAGCAACGATATCCCCCTCCTCCCCCCAACGTCTTAGGATAACCGTACAAACCTGGTGAGTGAGAACACATCCATGTCTTGCCCTGTAACCATCCTCCCCCACCACCACCCCTTTTTTTGTCGGTTTTTCTTTTTTTTTTTTTCCAGCTGAGCACTTGCCTCTCCTCCGTGCCCATCAAATATCCCGAAGATGGAGGGGTGAGTCTTGTTCACCAGGTCAGTGATTACTTCGAACCTGTCCTCCATGTGATCCCTCCGGCCTTGGATGGAGTAGACAGCCACGTTGTGGCTCTTGAACTCCCAGGTCTTGGAGAACTCTGCGTCCAGCACGTCTAGCCCCCCGAGCCTGTCATTCTGCATGATCTCGGCCACCTTGCCCTTCACCATCTTCACCGCATCCCTGCTGGACTTAACAATGGTTTTCACCTCATCCGTGTGGAAGAAATAACTCCACAGGGCCAGGCTGATGCACAGCAAGAACAGGGTCTCCGGTCTAAGCAAGAAGTAACGCATGATCCGACCCAGCAGAGACAGCAAAGTCATTGTATCCTCTATCATTTATTATCGAGACCGTGTATCCCCACACCATGCAACGCGCACCCCGGCGGCTGGGATGGCTCTGAGCCGAGGCAGTCAGTGCATGCTCCGCTGGGGCGCAGCCGGCGGGCGGGCAGCGAGCGCCGAGTCCCGCGCCCCGCCGCTCCCTCCTCCCGGCGGCGGCCTCGGGGGGCCGCTCCGCGCACCGCCGCTGCCGGGCGGCGGCCACCGGCGCGTCCCGGCCCCGCGGCGCCCCGTCCCTCCCGCGGGGGAGCCGCGCCGTCAGGAGCGGCGAGGAGCGGGCCCGGCCAGGCGAAGAAGGCTCCGCCGGCGCGGCACCCCCGCGGCCGCGGCGCCCCTCAGAGCCCGTGCCCGCCGCGGGCGTCCTTAGGCCGCTGCTCCGCCTCAGGGCCCCGCGGGAGGCCGCCGCGCTCCGCCGCTCTCGCAGGTCGCCCCGCCGCGTCGCGGAGCCAGCGGCCGGCCGCAGCGAGGAGGTGCCTGGCAGGGGCCGCCCGCGGGTACCTGTCTCCCGTGTCCCCCACGCCTTGCGCCGTCCCTCCCCCGGGGCGGAGCGCCGCCGCCGCCGCCTCCTCGCCCGGCCCCCGCCGCCCGACTACAAGCCCCGGCGGCCTTCGCGGGGGAAACGGGAACGGAGGTTTCTGGGACTCGTAGTCCAGCAGGGAGCGGCGGAGCTGGGCCCAGGGAGGGGCGGCCGGCAGTGCGGGGCCGCAGCGGGAAGACCTGGGCTGCATTGGCGAGGGGCGGCGCTCTCGGTCCCCTCGGCTCCTGCCAAGACCCTGGGATACCAGGAAACAAAGTAGGGCAGTTAGAGGGTAACCTTACAGGAGTACTAGCAGCCTCTAATTACACTCACAGGCTTGCTGGTGAACCAGAGTGGGAATTTCTCAAATATTAAATTGATTGCAGAGTTTACCTATATAGCATTTCAATGGGAAAACTAAACCACACCCCTGTCCCCCCAAAAAACCCCAAACCAACACCCAACAAACCCAACACTCAAAACGTGTATTCTCTTTCTCGGAGCCATTTCTGTACATCAGTGTTTTTCTGCTAACTGATAAGCAATGAAGATCCCAAGCTGTGCCTGCGTGAGCAGAAGTTTGCTGGAATATAAACAATTCAGCGTAGTGCCTGAGCTGCAAATGAGCTGGAGGGGTTTTCAGCCAGCTGGCAGAGCAGGGATCTGACAAAATTTGACAGCCAACCTCAGAGAGTATGACAGCTGATACACTAGTCAAACACATAAGAGTGGTGTTGAAAATGAATTAGAAGACCACAAAATCAGTCTGAAATTTTGAGCGAGAAACATAATAAGCTGCCTTTCAACCAGTGCTGAGTGCTCAGGTGACTACCTGCCTTCCAAACCTCCCAGCAGCTCCCACTTCCTTAGAGCTTTTGTTAACACAGAGATTACACATAAACATACAGAAACAGTTGGGTTTTGCTATTTTTTTTAAGATCAGCCTAAGTAAACAACATAAACTCCAAACCAGCTAGCCCAACATTAAAGATTTAAGCCTTTTTGTGTCTGATTCCTACACAGAACTCTGAGAAGCAGGAAAGACAACAACAGATGTTGCATGAAACAATGATACTGCTTTAAATCTTAGTGGTCTGTAACGCTTTGTTCTGTGTTTCAAAGGCCAACAAAGCTGGACATTTCAGGCCTGAGGAAACTCTTACCTTTATCTTCCCCTCTGTCACCGTCCACTTGAGTTGAGCCACCAGCTCTTTACCTGCAAGACCAAAATATACACCCCTGAGTTCTGTAATACAGTAATGACACAGACTCTAGAGCAGCTGTAGCTTATGATGCTGGTGGCTAATATCACAGGTGCCTCCAGGAAACATTAAGACTAAATGTGACAAGCCAGGCTGCAATAAGTTTCGCCTATGAAATACTATTTTTGCTACTTCAAACTTTGTAGCTACCCCTAGGCTGAAGCTTTTTGGTCAGATTAAGTCCCCACTTTGTGACTAGAGCTTTTCCTGTGAAACAGTTTAAGCAGAGCCTCACTTTTGTTCTATCTAACCTGTGTCTTATCGTGCCTGGGCCACTTGCATTACAGCACAGACCCTTCACCACAATGTGTCTTGATATGTGTGCCCTTAGAGAGTGAATTTCTTCTCTCTGGCTTTTTGCAATATCTGCTTGCAGCAACTCCCCTTTGAGCTGTTCATTGTACTGGCTGGAAACTGATTGTGGCCACTACGCAGAATTAGTGCAGTAATGGTTATCTTGCTTTTAATAACAATTGCATTATGGCTTTGTTTAATTCTATTTAATTTTATGTTTAAAGACAGATAAAATAAATGTAACAATGTGGACTGTACAGCTTGCTAGCACCAGCCAGTTGATTATTTCTTTAGCCATCATTTTAAAACATAAATGTGTGTGTACTGTCAGGGAACAGTGACTTGTATAAAGGGTGGTGGCAGTCTGGATGGTGACTATAGGATTGCAAAGTGAAATAAAGCAGTTAGAAGTCAGAGAGTGCACAAATCACTCTTGCATCCATCATTGTTGTTTCAGTTGCCAAGGACTGATACCCACACACTCTCCATCCACTTTCTCCGAAGAAGCACAGGATCCTTCCTGTGCTAAATGCCCCCAGGAGCAGGAGATGCTCCATACTACCCTGGAGCAGTCCATTAGCAAGATGATTATTGTTGCTTATCTTCCATAATACATATTTTGTACTGCAAGAGAGTTTGAGTTGGTTCCAAAAGCATCTCGACTGTGAAAATATGATCTGAAAGGCTCTGCAGCTGCAGTGGCTAAAGCTTTCCTTTCTAAATGGAAGGCAGGTGAGATAAGAGGGCACAGGCGAAGTCTTGTTGTGCTAAACAGATGCAAGGCAGCAGCAATTGCCATTGTGATAGGGTCATCTCAAAGTCATCCACCTAAACACTCAGCCCTTGAAACGCAACTGTCTGCTAATTAAATGTTAATAATCCAGGTATTAAGTACAAGTTCTACTCCAATGTACAAAAAGTGCAAAATCCAAAGCAGCACTGAGACAGCCCAGTGGGCTGATCCCGAGTGAGCCAAAAACCCCACTTAGGGGGTTTCAGACACTCCGTGACTGAAGCTTGTCCTGGGCATTCTGGCTTCTCCCAGTGGAGAAACAGCACTGCCAGACTCAAATGGGAAATAAAGAATGCCATTTGCATCGTGTCTGGGATATCAGTTGTTATGGAAAGATTTTATTTGGTTTGGGGAGGGGGAGGGAAGAGGGACATGACACGACTCTGACTTTTGTTCATTTGTGAAAGGAATGAAAAGCGATCACTGAGTCAGCTAAATAGAAGTAGGAATTCCACGCTATGGGATGAGAGGAACTTGTGGGGAAAACAACCCCACATTTCTTGCTCAACAGCTCCTCCTACCGCTCACACGTAGCATTAAGCTATCAAGGCATACTCTCCATGCACTGGCTCCAGAAGCAAATCACCTGCTAATAGGAACGGGTATTGGTCCCCTGTTTAGTGTTAGAATACACGGGAATCAGGTATAGAGTGTCTGATATGGAACAAAACTGGATACTAGTTCGGGTCCAAGAGAAAAAAGCAGCATACAACTTTTATTCATAGGCAATTTTCAGGGTACCCAGAATTAAAATGCAGGGTAAGATACTGGAAAATGCACTCACTTTTTGCTGGTTTGCACAATAGAAACACTCTTAGCATTACCATTTCTTGCTTGTAATAGAAACCCAATGTTTTTTCGCTTGCAAGAAGCCTCATTTGTAAGATACTTACAAGGATAAATAATAGTAACAAAAATTATGTAATTTACTCTATATGCAAACTGAATTTACTATTATTTGATCCTGCTGATGAGCAGTGAAGATAAAATACTGAAGAGGTTATCAGCTTTACTGGACAGTTTTACTAACATGAAGCATTTAGTTTGATGGAAATTTCCTTGTACAAGTAGTACCAAAATCTACAAAACTTCTATTTTATAATACTCTCTGGGATGCTAAAATGTGGAGTATGCTTCTGTTATTATTTACTGTATTTTTCTGCCTATTTGAAGAGTCTTCTCAGGTTTTTCAGAGTTATTAGCATAAATCAGAAGTGCCCGCTAATGTAGCTTACTGCAGGTTGGTCCTTTCAGAACACTGAAATTTATATCAAAATACTCCCAGAAGCCTACAGAGCCATTTCCCTTTTCTTCTGCTAATACATAAAATCATACTTGAAAAAGTAGTACCAGTGATAACTATAAAACTGTCATTTTGCATGTCAGGAATAAAATTGCAATGCAGTAAAATCTCTCTTGTGCTTTTCAGAGATTTTAAAGAAACAAATTCTAGAATATTCAGAATGTGCTTTTGGCATGACAGAGATGACTCTCCAGAGAACTAACTGTATAGTACTATCACAAACTGCTTTCTACAGTTTTGATAACCAGGAAATAAAGTTTGAGATTTTCTACCAATTATTTTTATAATTTCTTTCAATTTGTGATTTGATAAAAACATTTTCTAATCTTGTTTCCAGGATTTTATGTTGCAGCAAATGCCAAGCATTGGAGGTAAAGTTTCCCTTCTCCCTGGTAAACCCACGAGGAATCTTATTATAGGAATTTTGCTCATCTTGCATCTCCATTGAAGAGGAACACTTGCAGATGTGGAATGAAAATAGCAATTTTCCACACAAGTTGTTCTTTCCTATTTTCCCTAATTCTCAATTCCCATTCCTCATTATAGTACATCTTCGTGTGTAAAGTCTTGATTTTCTTTTATTTCCTGGCAACATCAAGTGACCTTAGTGTCAATGAGAATGTCAGTCACAGGACACAGGGAGACTTCTGGAAAATGGAGAGTCTTCTTTTGTTTAAACCTAAGATTCTGCTGTGGCATAACATGCACCAAACCACGGCTGTGAAGCAGTGTACTGCTGTGAGCTGAAGCACATCCTGGAGGCATCAGGAAGGTTCAGTGTGTGCAGGTACCTGCATGCAGACAGGTAATGGAAAGCCCAGACCTGGGTATATAATTTCTGATGAGTATACATTTTGATGTAAGGTATGCCTGAAGCTAACATTATTTCAAGAAACTAAAAATCAAAGTAATTTGCCAAATAAACTAAGGGGTGCTGTTTATTAGTGTTTAGGAAACCATCCTGTGATACACATGTAAAGATGCCAATACTCATTTTATGGAAAAATTTAACCAGGGAGTATTTCAGAAAGGAAATTTTGGAGGCTATCAACTTACAGAACCTTGAGCTGCAAGGAAAAAAATGGCTATTATAGGTGAAAAATTAGAAATTTTTCTAACACTGAGCTCATACGCTGATGTAAAGACCATCTGCAACTGGCATAAGGAAGTGGGATGGAAAGAAGCTGATAGGAAGATGCTGTGATTCTGGTCTCAGTAGTTATACAGTTACCAGGTGGTCCAAATATATAAAAGATTCACGAAGAAACTATAATACTGTCAGTAACAATGAAATGTGAACAAAAAGCTGCAGCTCTGTTCCCACTGAAACCAGTGGGAGTCTTTGCCTTGGACCTTGGTGGGAGCACAATCCCCAAATTTTCATTCTGAGTCCACCTCTCAAGGGTATGACACACTCTTGGAAATTCTCACTGACTTATTCTGAGGTTTCCCCCGTTAGCCCCTCTGTATCATAATTATTCAAAACACATTTTTCCCTGTCAGTTCCCAGAGATGAACTCACTGAGAATTGGAGCATGACTGAAATATCATCAAGAAAAAGCCTGGTAGATAAAGCAAAAGATGATCCTGACTGCCAAAGCTGCTATCTAAATATTCTTTCATTTAAATAGCAGCATAACGTTTCATCACCACTGAGTGAAGATAAACTTGGAAATGTTTGTAAAGTATTCCTGGTGAATTAATGCATCATAAACTTAGCACTTTTATGAAGAACTCCAAAATATGCAGGGAAAATATAAATAGAAGCTAAGCAATTTAGAATCACTTTGAATTAGCTATAAACTGGCAGCATTTTTATTAAATCTTTCTCAGATTTGAACACAAATTGATAAAAATCAACAACAGTCTTAATTTTCCTCTTCATTAATTTTTACTTGGTTTAGCAGATGTTTCATGTCTTTGTTGTAGACTATTTAATTTGCATTAAGCAAGAGACTACAAAATTGATTTATACATTTCAATTCCTTGCATTTTTACTTCTTTCAAATACATTTGTATGCAAAACATTATGGGCTGCATTCTGAACTAGGTCCTTAGGTCAGCCAAGCTAGGCTTGTACCAAAACAGAGATGAGAGGGGAGCCGAGGTTACAGGCATCTTTTTTTGTGATTTACTCTAAAACTAAAACTAACTGTGGACTCAGCTGACTGCAGAGTTTAAAACAGGTCCCAACTTGCACTCTGGTTCTGTAACTCTTCAAGAGGTTAGTTACAGCCACGGTGAATTTCAAAGGTGCAGCAGTGATTCAACCCTGACACCTCCCCTTGACCGTTCTCTTAATATACCCTGAAAAGTAAAGCCTTCTGAAAGGCGTAATAGAGATAACTCAGCTCTGGGCTACTTAACATTTCCTTGAGCAAGCCAAGTAAATTGCTTTTCTGACTGCTTTATGGTCCCTGAATGGCACATAGCAGGCAGTCTGTGTTCCCTTTGTCTCTGGGAATATGTGATTGATTCTCACACACTGCTTCATTTTCATATGCAGCCTTGGGGACAGGCTCCTTTTACTCAGTTCAAAAGGCTCACTTATTTTCTCAGATTTTGGAGATGGAGATAAAGAGATATTCAAACAAGGATGGTAGAAGAAATGTTTTATTGGGCTATGGAGAATTTATTAAGGTTTCCCCCATTTTTTAAATTATAGTGTTTGTAACCATGCCCAGTGTTTGAAATTTGCTTGAAATGGGTCTGTCAATAAATAAAGATGAAGCATTCATACCTCTAGGCTCCAGTGGGATATGTATTTTATAAGCAGCAGGAAAAAGAGGAGGCTTAGACTTTCTCTAAAGAGTCAGCACAGAAAACTGAAGGAGCATTGCTGATGTCCACTGGATACAGCCATAATCTTCCTCCAAGACAAATACGAAAGCACAGAAAGAAATACAAAGCAATTAAGAAAACAGAAGTACTAGAGACACTGAGAGAAGATGACTTTAAAAGCATTATGTGTAAGGTAATAGGGATAAGCTGCTTAGAAATGTTTAGATGTCTACACTGAATCATACAAGGAAGTTTGGGTTTGTAAGAACTGGATGCAGGAAGGAAACTGATAATTCCTATACACAACACCTACTCAAGGACATTTGAAGTGAGATCTATTCTTCTGTGCCTGCAGTGACAAACTCTATTCTTTTTGTTTGTTCTCCATCTTCTCCTGGGCAATATGTCTAGTGAGATCCAAATGGCATGGTTTGTACTAAAATAGCTGCATGGGTTGGTACCTTCAGCTGTCAGAACTGTCTCTCCTTCCTTCTCACTTTGTGAAATATACATACCACAGCACCATCTGCTTCACCAGGATGCAGATTTGCCGCAGAGGAGCTATATTTTAATGGGAAAAATCATCTGACTACAAGAGAATTTTATGACTTAGTTTTAATTTACTTTTATATCTACTCCCCCCTCCTTCCTCCCACCCAATTCCCACATCAGTCCTAGGTCTCTTGAGGCACCAGACTGCAAAGCTGACACCAGATGGGAGAATGAGTTTCAAACAGCTGTGGGCTTCCCTACTGCTGCTTCCAGCTACCAAGGACTCATTTCTGCACGTGCATTTGGAAGAAATGGTGATAGCGAGACAACACTAAGTCCAGTTTTCTTCCCTGCAAGCTCCACTGCTTTCAGCATTCTCACAGCTCACAAAATTTACCTCAATCACAGTATCTGTTTAGAGAGGGCAGGATGAGTGGCAGCTGCCTTCATCTGATGAGAAAGAAGCAAACAAAGGATGAGAGAGCATGGAAGGAATGGAATGTGTTCACACAGATCCCTCTGCAGGAGGCTGTTTATCAGATGTTATGAACTGATTTATTTATAGCTAATGACTTCTCCAAAAACATTGTTCTCTGCTGACCTTTACGCTTAAATTGGAAGTTGGGAGACGTACCCTCCCAAGTAAATGAAATCATTTTAAACTAAAATACAGGGGAAAAAAGGTTCTTCATGTATTGTCAATCCATTGTAAACTACTGTATCTCGTGGTTTTTTCCCTTATTATCATTGCTGGTCACTATGGATAGCTAGAATTCTCCAGTAAACCTGGCACATGGAAAAAAAAAAAACACAACTTGATTTATTATGTGGGTTGAGGACACTTGGCCAGTAATCTGATCAGTTGCTTATACTGTCAGCTCCTTATACAGGGGCTCTGTCTCTCAGTGGCCTGTGCGATGCCCAATCCATTAGTAATGCTCCACAAATAAGAACAGGGAGTTGCTGACATAATTAGTCAGCACTTCCTACAAAAATGCAGGAAGCAATAACCAGGCTGCTTGAACCTGCTGGATCCTGCCTCTTGGGACTGTCAGACCCACTCACACCTTCGAGCTCTGCTTACAGAGCTGAGGCCTTTGCACCCAGAGAGGATTGTGCCCTTTCTTTGAACGCCACCTCTGCTCTCCCCAGTAGCTCCCAACAGCCAAGTCTAACGAGGTTCAGCGGGATGGAAAATGCTGGAGTCATCCGGGCCCCAAAGAGACAGCTAATTCATCTCAGGCTGCCGCTGAGCCCCGTGCTGTGGGGCTGAAGATGCATCTTTCACAACTGGCTCATCACAGTCAGAGATGCCTGTCATCGCTTCCAAACCAGGGATGCTGCAGGAGTCCACGTGTGTCCTGTCACCTTCTCCTCTCGCAATGCTAATTAGGCTCTGCTCTCTGCAAGTGCACAATGGAGACACAAAAGATGCTGATGAATCTGGGTTGTTGCTGCCCAGAGACATTACAAAGGAGACCTTTGCTGTAAATGGGAAGTGATGCTGTCTGCTGGAGGGCTGATACAGTATCCACATGCTCGCTATGTCCCAAGATCTTGGTAGAGGAGGGGGGAGAGTTTGCACCTTTCCTTGATGCACAATCTGTACTCCTCCTGCAGTTCCTGCAGCTTTGCATGTCGGGTTCCCCTTGCCCCTGGGGAGGTACTGGGCTGGTTCAGGGAGGCCAGGGCCACTGCAGCTTGACTTGACTTTACTGTAGAAAAAGGGCATCAACCACACTCTGTTCTGCCACCAGAAGTGACAGCACAAAGAAAAAGCACCCCTTCCTCTGTGGACTCTCATAACATTGCTACTGTAACTTTTAAGCATAAGAAATGTACCGCAGGATAGGCAAATCAACTGAGCAGAAACACCTTAATGTCAGAATTAATCCTGCGCTTTAGAAGTAAAACCTGATAACTGCATGCAGATAAAACACTTTCTCTTTTCTGCCCCTTGCTGTAATGGAAAAAGTAAAGTATTGAAGAAATAATTTCACAGCTTGGTTAAGCATTAACTAACAGCTCTTTCTGCATAACAAATACCTGATGCCACGGATTTGCTAATGGAACAGGAGATGGCTGATGCATTTCTATGAGAAGAACTGGGCCACCAGCCAAAATGTGAATTTTACTAGTTATCTCCCCAACCAGGAATGACAAGAATTAATTCCTGAACTGATGTATGTGAGGATAGAAAAGCAAAACATAGCAGAATGTGTGGCTTGGTGCATGTTCACCTTTCTTTTACTGCTTTTCTTTATCTGGGGTTTCTAGATCTGAAAATTCATAAAAGTATTGAATTGCAAAACTCTTTGGAAGTAAAATAAGCCATATTTATAACCTAGCTCCTGCATGAAAGATGAAAAGCCCCACTCTTCCAGTGCATTTGAGCCCAGCACCTTTTAAATGAAGAGTTTCCTTGAGCAAGGGTTGGTTCATTCAGTACTCGTGAAACAGGAACCAGTGAAAGAGCCCAGTGCCCATATACTTTATTCCTAGAACGGACATGAGACTTAGTTCTTGTAAGTCTTTGAGATATTTCTATCTTGATAAGTTTTCTACCTGAAACTACCAGTAACAAGCACTGCTGAGGTGTAAGGAGCAGTCTGAGAAATGCAAGATAGGAAGCTGATGCAGTGCCACTGAATGTTGGTTTGTGTGAAATGCAGTTTTGAGACACCACACAAAGTTCTCTTACAGTGAGTTTTAATTCAAAAATGAAGAAGAGGTATGGAAGTTCAAGTACTTGCCTGGTGGATTCTGTGAATGCAATAAAGGACTTTAACCCAAATAAAATGGGTTCTTAAAGGCTTGAGAAGTTTCCTGCTGACGAACATGAAGACAAAAGTTGCAGTACAAGAAAGCAATTCAGGCAGAACCTCTCTGAAACCCTCATTTTAAATGAAGGTATATACTTCAGACTTTGGCTAAGTTATGTTGGGGTGAAGTAATATTAATTTGAAACTGCAGCTGCCATTTTCTATTACTGCTCTATTACTTCTTTAAGGTTAATAGGTTCATTTAGGCTTTATTCCACTGTGATACCAAGAGACATTTCATGAAGTCATGTGTCTTAAAATCAGTTTCTCCAAGTAGCTGAGTTCTGCTGAAAAATCTAAAATTAAAGGCTTATTAACTGTTGCCCTGCTCTGAAAGGGCACTTCAGCACATAAATAGTCGTGCTGACCTTCAGCCTATGCTCTGCTATATACAGCTCTCCTGGTTTTCTCTTAGAAACGTGTACTACTGAATTCAATGAGACTAGTTATAAGGGTAGTGATCTAACTGCCTGTGGTATTTGTTTCAAAGCCTCACAGTGATCTGCCAATCCAGCGCTGTGCAGAAGCAAGAACATGGCAAAACAGCATAGGGAGGATAAATACAAAATGTTTGTTAAGGCAAACATTGATAAATGAGTGAAAGACCTGAAGGTGGGTTTGGATCAGCTCTCCTTATGCCTCCTGGATTGCTGTTAAATACCGGTTCTTTTCACAGAGTTTAGTTTCACAGTAATTTGCTTAGCCATTTAATAACATTAACAGACTTGTGTTTGAAAGTATAAACATTACCATTTCACTGCTGGGCTGCTGAACTGTATTTTGCCACAATTAACTCCTTATATGTTTGAAAGGCTGTAGAAAGAATGGTGTGTAAAGGTATAGCTATATTGGACTTTTCCTCAGTGTCAAAAGCAGTTTAAGGGACTGTCACTACCATGCTACCAACTCTGCCTTCCGACCATTCCTGCATAATTCCTTAGCACCATTCTGTTTCCTGACAGCCTAGGAATCCAGTTTTAAAAAGCACCCAAGATTATTCTTCTTTATATTAGATTTTTAGAAATATTTTTAAAGCGTATTGAAAACATCAAAGTTGCTATAAGTATCTGCTTAAAGGAATCAGTGACATTTGTTTTATGGTTTTCATAAACAATACCTTTTCCATTGAAGTATCTGAAAATTTCAACACTTTTTTTTTTGTGGAAAATTGTGGATAATGTTGCCCTTTGTTTACAAAATGGGCTTTGTTTTCTCTCACCCTCAAATGATATTTCACAGAGGTTCTCTAGGATTATATCTGCAATAAGGAAAATATGGCTGAAAGGATTTAATTTATCTTTAAAATAAAATCCACTATGTCATTCAGACAGGAAAGCAAGGCAGGGATGAATGTTTGATATAAAAATTTATGAAACATGAAATGGGCTTTAATAGTAAGTCTGTGAAGTCTTGAAACAATAGGTCTCTCCGGAGTGGCAGAGTCCTATTTTTATGGTGCTTTGATAGGTGGGAAGGTCATAGAAGTGTTTTGTATGAGGAAAGAATTAAAAATGTAATTGAACGTAGTTCATAAATCCATGAAGGTTCAAAAGCTACACTCTGGGTACTGATCCCTGCTGGGAAATGTGTCTGTGTGGTTAGGCTGTAAAGGTTAATAGTAAATACACTGCTGCATCTGCAAATCTCTGGTTTGGTTTCCTTTTAAGAAATGACTTACCATTGACCTTATGTTATCTGTCATTTGATGATTATGTCTGAATTTTCCAGTAAAAACTCTTCTTCCCTTTTTTGATTAAATTAGACTGAGAGCTCAGATTTTGATTTATATGGAGTAGCAATGCCTCATTCTTCCAGGACTGAAAATGTCCTCATTTAGGATCAGATCAGAAAATGGGATGAAAGCCTTTTACAATTTTGAAAGGAATCAGTCTTTTTAGAGCAGTCACTACATCTCTGTTATTAATCACAAAGATGGATACGTGTAAAAGAAGATATTTTTGTATCTATACTAAAATTCTTTAAATTCTACATTGACAAATGGCTATTAATAAGGATATAAAGAGAAAAGCAAAGAGAAATGTTAAAAATGAGAACTTCTGGCTAAAAGACCTGCTGCTTTTGCAGTTTGCCACTATGAAGAGACACAGAGGGAACTAAGGCAGATCAAAGATTAAAACCCAAGAATCCTGGGTTTTAATCCTGGGTAAATTATTTTATCATATCTAATGAAGCACCCACCTTTTAGGTATGCATATACAGGATAGCATCCCTCTGGTAGTGCTTGATTACACTGAAAATAAAGGTACAGAACAGAAACATCTTTGCTGATCCATACACGAGTTCTTGCAACAGTATGAAATAGTTTTCATGAAGACAGCAATAAAACCTAAGAAATTTCACAGAAACCAGTATTTTATAGGAATACTGTTAAAGCTGACAAGTAAAAATTCCACAACAGAAGAAATACCCAATTGAGGTCATCATACCCCTAGTACAGTATGCAGCATTCTGTGTGCATGCATTTTAACACAGTGTGTAACAACAGCTGCATGACTGTTCTTGCATTGCTTTAAATTATAAGTGATGAATACATTTATTTTCTTTTTTTTTTCCTCATAAATTTCTAGAATGGTTCTAATAATCCTTCAGATTTTATTTTCATCAGGGTGATTTGGGAGTTACACTGAAAATAAATTCCTGTTTCTTCTGCCACAGTCCTACAGAAACTAGGACACATGTGAAAGAAGTATCTAAATAAAGAGAATTCATATAGAGGAAAAGTTCTGAACCTCTGTCAAAATAATAAGAATAAAGAAGCAGAATCACTGATTATCTTGGCAGTGCAGAAATGCAGGCTTGTTTTCTGATAGAAAAAGCCACAAAGATTAAGAAAAATCTGCCTCAAATTCTCACTAACAATTAATTAATTTCATTAGTCAGGAATAAAATATAAGGTGGGTCACCTTTTCTAATAGGTGCTACTGCAAAGTAGAGTGGGACAGAGCTAACTTTAAAAAGCTGTGTGGCTGTTTCAAATTCCTGTGCCCTGGAGAAAAATGAACCCCGACATAGTTAAGCAAAATACACACTTCAGCCTGCTGGTTTTATAAAGCTTCATGTAGAGAAAGACTAATGAAAAGTAAATGCAGTCAGATAAATTCATGCACACAGAGAACGCACAGGTTTTGGGTGTGTGGGTTCTTTGGAGACAATTAAAACACTGTTTATAGATGTTCATTTTTTTTTCCTTTTAAAATATTAAACATTTGGTCCTCTGGCTTGAGAAATTAATTTTCAACATAAATTTCTGCATTCTGTGCAATTTCCACTGTCTGACTCTCTCATATCTGCAAATCTCTTTCACATAACAAGTTATTCCTCAATCCAAGAATAAACAATTTCTCTCCATCCTAATCAGACCTGAAAGCAAGCCTTTTCCCTTTCATGTGTAACTGCTGAAACTACGTTTGATAAAGATATCTGGGCAAAGGTGAAGGGTCTCTGCTTGGGGTCCATACATAGTTTTGATGAGCTAATGTGGATGTCATAAACCAGAAACTCTTCTATGTGCTGTTTTCACTTCTAAAACACAGGATTAATTCTAACATTTCTGCTCAGTCCATCTGCCTGTCCTGAGGTGCTTTTATGACAGCTACAGGGCAGCAACAACCCAGATTCATCAGCATCTTTTGTGTCTCCATTGTGCACTTGCAGAGAGCAGAGCCTAATTAGCATTGCGAGAGGAGAAGGTGACAGGACACACGTGGACTCCTGCAGCATCCCTGGTTTGGAAGCGATGACAGGCATCTCTGACTGTGATGAGCCAGTTGTGAAAGATGCATCTTCAGCCCCACGGCACAGGGCTCAGCGGCAGCCTGAGATGAATTAGCTGTCTCTTTGGGGCCCGGATGACTCCAGCATTTTCCATCCCGCTGAACCTCGTTAGACTTGGCTGTTGGGAGCTACTGGGGAGAGCAGAGGTGGCGTTCAAAGAAAGGGCACAATCCTCTCTGGGTGCAAAGGCCTCAGCTCTGTAAGCTGAGCTCGAAGGTGTGAGTGGGTCTGACAGTCCCAAGAGGCAGGATCCAGCAGGTTCAAGCAGCCTGGTTATTGCTTCCTGCATTTTTGTAGGAAGTGCTGACTAATTATGTCAGCAACTCCCTGTTCTTATTTGTAGAGCATTGCTGATAGGTCACTTTTCTCTCTGTCAAGCAGATTACATTCCAGGATATTCAAGCTGCAAGGGTTGGCTGTTTTCTTCCAGCCTTTCCTTGACTTATCCTTACTCCCTTTTACATAGTAGTGTGAGGATATTTGTGTGTCTAGTTCCTAGGAGTCAGCAATTAAGAAAACAAGCCATTTCCTGAGTTTTCAGCTGTCTTCTCTGCTCTTCTTAGAGTAGATTAAATTTCACTGAAAGTCATCTTCTGCCCTGTGAAAAGCACTCATGAGGCAGTCTGGGGTAGTCTCTTAGCAGAAGATAAACTTAAAGCAATCTTTTTATTATTGTATATAATCTATACTACCTTTTCCTTCCCAGGACTACATGAAAAATTCTTCTTCCTTGTGGTTATAAAGCACCAGACATCAAAACAGAATTTTACGGTGTAGGGATAAAAGAAAATGTAGTTTAAATAGACTGAGAAATAGTTTCAATTTGATGATAATGATGAAGCCTTTTTTGAAATATATTTTAGATAAAGCACATATAGGCAGACTGATGTGGTCTTTTGGAAAAAAAAAAAGTGTTATTTGGATGAATTATTCAGTTTCACAGTGACTTCCTCTTGCATTGTTTTCACTTTTTACACCATATATTCAAATCTGAGCAGAATTTTACCAAGGGTTTCACTCAGAGTAAGTTCCCAAATGACTGTGCCATTTCTACTCCAGTATCTGTACCCCAAAGCTATATATATTATCTAAAACCTCCTCAAGAAAATGGGGAGTGATGTATTAAATAACTTGGCAAATGTAATTTTGGTTTCTCATTCTGCCAAATTATTCATGTCCACAATTGTGGCCACGTGCTATGTTCCTCTGAAGGCCCATTCACTCGATCACAGTTATGAACATCAAGAAACACACCTCCATGTCAGGGTTTGATAAGGCAAGGAAGAATCCAGAAATTGCAATAGTTACCAAATTAAAGAGGAAAATAATGCTGAGAAAAACACTAACAAATTTTGCCTAGATACGAAGAAGAGAGAGCCTTTCCTAACAGACATGTTTGAATGCCATGTACTTTTTGAAGCAATTACAAAAAGACTGTAATATTTCCTAGTACTGTAATTCCTCTGGAGACCTCTCTGTCACAAGGATACACTCAATGTTCTCAGGTTTGCCTTCTCAAAGGCTCACTTACACAAGGCAGGAGCTATTTTGCCCCCGTAACATTCTTAATTAATTATCCAGTATCTGTAGAAAACGTACCATCAGATTTTACTGAGGATTTTACAGTTTTATAGCTGATTTGGATTTTACTCACCAAGTTTGTGGCTACGTTGAAAAGAAATGCATCAAAGTGTTGGTCACCGGTTACCTGAAGAACTCTGCTCTGAGGGGCGGCCGCCGGCCCTGTGCTCCTCACAGCCGGCTGCTCGCTCCAGCTGCGGGAAAAGACACAGTCCTTCAGGGAAGAGGCTCAGCTAAGTAAAACCCATTTCTAGTTTGGAAAACGCGGAGCAAAATACAAGCTTTAACCCCCCTGCCTCAAGCCGTTCACACGGCGTCACTCAGAGAAGCGGAGAAGGTCTGAGCAGGGTGGGTCGTGAGGAGAGATGGTGCAGCAACAGCCACCGGCACTGTGTGAGAGGAGTTTCTGAGCTCTGTGTGATTGTTCTTACTCTGTCACTGTCGCAGACACAATTTGCCCTCTCACACCAAGCCCACAATGAATTTTTCCTCTCAGGATACTGTCCCTCGCCCGGCGCTTCCCCGGGACTACCGCCCCCTCCCGCGCTTGCGGTGCCCTCCCGCCTCGTCAGGCGGCTCCGCAGCGCGGGGGCTGCTGGGCTTTGTAGGCAGCTCTCGCCTCAGTGAGGCTCGACGCGCTGCCCGCGCCGCCCCGGCGCCTCTTGTCCTGCCGTGGGGACATCAGCTGGGTTACCTGGGAGGGAAGGTGCTGCTGGCTGCCCGGGGAGGAGAGAGGACGACGCAGGCCGATAGCCGCGGGCAGCCCGGCGGCCAGCAAAGAGCCGGAGGAGATGAGAGGGGCCGGCGGGAAAGGCTGAGGCGGCGGCAGGGCCAGCAGCCCAGGGCACCCCTGTGCGCTGTGGGGGCTCGGCTGCAAGGAGCGGCTGAGGAGGTTTGCTGCCCTTCTCCCCTCGTTTGTAACGAAGCGATGAGATCTGAGCGAGTTAGGTTTGGGTTTATCTTATGGCGACTGCCGCTGACCCCTCTCAGGGTGAGGACTAAGGGCTGCTGCCTCAGAGAGACCCTGCGCCCCTCAGGGCCTGGAAATGGTGACGGCTTGCTGCGAAGCTATACTCAGCTGAAATACTGAAGTCAGCTTTGGGAGGTTTTTGTTTCTTTGTGGGTGGTGACAGCTACAGGTAGGCTTCAGAGGCTGCAACTGAAATGGCAGAGGATTTAAGTGAGAATTTATTACTCCTGTCCAGGAAGGAACGACCCATTTTGGTAACTACCTGCTTTAGGTATAATGAGAGAAAATCACTGAGCTTGTCCTTTCATCTTGTGTGTTTTCTTAAAAAACAAAAACTGTAATTCCTTGTCTTTCCTCCTGAAAACCATCTCCTTGGACCTCACTTTATGCTAATTTGCTTTACAACTACCTCCTTGGACCTCACCTTATGCTAATTTGCCTTACAGAGAAGCCTTCTGGAGGGTGCACTAGTTCAGGTGGATTCTTAGCCCTGGCTGAGTATCTGTTGACACCTGGAGAGAGAACCATGCACACAGCTATTATCCTTTTGATGCTCCTTAAGTGGAATGTGCTTTTGCATATTCCAGACCCAGTGCACTGTTTCCTGTGGTTATAGCATTAGCCGTGGGAGGGTTTTGTGCTACAGTGATTTAAAATTAATTGTTGCCTGTTGAAGAGCCCTTTTTTGTCGTCTTCTGCAACTGGGCTAAGTCATGAAGGCTTTCGGATTCACTCAGTGCCTCTGACAGAATCAGGCAGCTGAGTGCCTTCCTGGAGAAGGGATGGAGCATTGATGAACCACATTGGAACTGCAGCTGTTGACACCCTGAGCCTATAGATAGAAACCCTCTGCTCCACCCACTTGTGGGTGACCACCATCATTGTTGGCAGCACAAATGGAGTTTGCAGTAGGTTTTTTGTCATCTCTCTCGAGACTCAATTGCTGCAGCAGTGGTCCAGAGTTTTAGCTTCAGAGTTCCTTATTAAAGGTGGAATGTCATTGAAAAATAACAGTCAAAGTGTTTTCTCAAATGGTTCACCAGAGGTGCTTCTTACCTGAGTGAGGTGGGGAGAAGAAACAAGAGGAGATGGGAATGCAGGAACATGTGATGTGCGTGACCAGTGCTAATGGAAAGTCCCTGATTCCCATCCTGTGCCTCTCTGCTGTGGTGTCACTTTTAGCAGGGCATTCTAGTGTAATGTTCTGTATACCTGATAAATAGACTAAAGTCAGGAGGTACGGGGTTAGAATGGCATTCAGAATAAACAATCTGGTTGAGAAAACGCACTTTTTAGAAAAAAAATTGCAATGTAATAAATTCTTCCATGGCATTTGAAAAAACTATGCTTGTTATGACTGTCATGGTGATTTTCATATGGTTTGCTGTATGCTTGTAAAAATGTCTGAAATAGAGAACTGCAGCTACTTCTCTACTAAAAGCCAAATGAAATTTCTTATTACTGCTTCAGTCAGTTCTTCATATAAAGCGTGCTGAAGGTTGGCAAGATAGCTAGGGTTGTATCACTCCTGTTCTAAAGTAGAACTACCAAATGAGCCTAGAAATTGGAGAAAAAGAGAATCTTAAACTCCCAGTTTAATCAGCTCCTAGTCCCAGGCTGGGCATTCAGCTCTGCAACTTGGCAGCCATGGCTTTGTATACATGCAGTTCTAGATTTTAAACCCTTTTTTGGACAGCTTTTCTATTTGCTTTACACCTGAAACAGCTTAGAGAAATGGGAGAGGAAGCAGAGCTTAGCTGCTCAGTGCAGAACCACATAGCTTCCCCCATCTTTTCTATTCCGAAATGACCCATCCTCGGTTCAGAGAGGGATGTGAAAGCCTGCCAGGTGAAAGAACAAGGCACAGCCTGGAGCTGGAAAATGTGTTGAATGTGCACCACACTTGGAGAAGAGCCCCTGACCTTGGTGAGAGCCTCGGCATGCAAGAACTGAGGCAGCACAAGACCGTGCTTTATATACTGCTTGGACAAAGAAACTTTGCTGGGGTTTTCTGGGCATCAGTAGTAGCTAAATAAAAAGTTACGTGAGTGGGGCGTATAGGAAGGAATTGCAACTGGGAAGGGCTCAGTTCACAGCTCTTTACAACTGACAATTGTCTAACTTTTATGAAACATTCAGTTTGTGACATATTAAATGGTGATTGATATCATCTTACTTCAAGTTGAAATAGTCTGTGCCTAGTCCTTCTGGACTATAGGTACTCCTTGTGTTTCAGGAGATCACTAGCCTCCATAGTTTTCACTTAATTGTCTGTCTTGATGGAGAATTAAAAACATTCCTGAACTGGTCTAGCCAGGTGTGGGGAAGCATGCTGGGAAATCGTATGATTCATGCAGACAACAATGTAGTAATTAAAATATGTTACTTGCATTACAAAGGGCAGTAAGTCAAGCCCCTGTAAGCTGGAGCCAAGATGCATTCCTCATCAAGATACATTCCTGGTGTAGTTGTTACGTGGTGTCATACAGCCTGATTGCAGGTGTGATACTGCTCCAGATAAACCTGTCTGGTGCTGGGGATTTGTGGAGCCACATGCCAGATACTTTACACCATGCAGCAGAGACCTTTTCCAAGAACTGGCCCGTTCTACACTGTAACACAGTTCTCCATTCCAAGAACAGTAGTGTATATTCTTTGGTGTGGCTTGATTGTATTGGCAAGTCAAGCTAACAGCTGGCTATGTAAGTCATTCTTTATCGCTGGGTTTCTTTCTCTTCATGTTGAAGCTGGTGCTCAGGTGTCTTGAGGACACGGGATGACTATCAGAGGCTACAGATGTTCATAGGAGGAGGTTGGCACCACTATTTGTCATCACATTACTTACCCCGTGGTGTAAGTAATCTTTGTCTGGGCTGCCTTGGTCTGCCCATCCTCCCACCATCCCCCTGCCCTTGTGATGTGTTCCCATCCTACCCTTCCCCCAGTGCCTGCAGTTGTGTGGTCAGGTTGTGCGCAGGCTGGGGACACTGGCACATCTTTGTCCTGCTGGGCCTGGCTAGTTCCCAGCTGTGCCCTCCTTGCCAGCACGAGGGAGAGGGCAGGGAGAGGTGGCTGAGCAGAACTGTTTTATGTGCTTGGAGCTGCAGCCAGAACAGCTCCAACATGTGCACATGCAGATGCTGGCGGTCATGGCGAGCTGCAGAAGCCTGCCTCCCCAGTATGTTAATAATTCATCCTAGACAATGCTTCCTTCCATTCTTTCCAAGTGGTGCTGGAGCCAAAAGGGATCAAACGAACTCCAGGATACTGTTAGGACAAAGGAAACTTGCCTGTGCCTTGCTTTGTGTGTGGATAGACAGGTGGGGTAGGGTAGAGAGAAAGCTCTCCTGATCACCTTGGCTTTATGCTTCGATTATTTCCCAGTGTCTTAAGTTTAAGTAGGCAGATAAACAACTTACCACAGTGTATAGCTGTGAGGCAGAGATATTTCAGGCATTTTTAGCTTGGTCTTCTATGGAAATGAGCCTTATTTCATTACCTCTATCTCTCTGTACTCCCACATACCATACTTTTTAACCCATGACCAATTTCAGCTTCATCAGGAAAGGAAGTACTGATCTCAAAGATACAGATTTGGACAAAAGAGATGATCAAGAAGAAAAAGGCAGCATTATTCCATGGTCCTCAGTAGACAGCAGAGAAGCCACACAGAATCCAGCCATTCTGAAGCCAAACGCCTTAGCATGCCTTCTAGACACTAGAGGATCCCATTATAAGGCATGAAATAATAGGGGGAAAAACACTCCCTTGCTTCTCCTTCTGGAGATAATCTGCTAAATTCTCTATAAACCAGAAGTTGCTGCTCGTTCAACTAGGGAACCTCACTGAAAACAAAAGTGCACTGGCAATTTTATTTAGTGTGGTGGTAATTACAATGATTCTGGTTTGGTTTTTTAAATTCATGCTTCCCTTGCTTGGAAGAATTATTGCTGTGCCACTATATGACTTAGTTGGCCATGTTTGAATTTGTTTGGCTGGAAAACGTGGTGAGAAGCTGTAAAAAGAGGGTTTGAAATTTAATTGTGTGGGCAATATGATCAAGAGACCTGAAACCAAGGGACCAGTGCCTCTGGGACAGAGTACTACCTGGGAGAGTCTCCTGGTCTCAGAGTAAGATCTTTGGAAAAAATGCTTTCTCCATGCAGCTGCAGTCATCCCTCGCAGTGTCTTAGCAAATGTAGCAGCATGGTTTTGTCTGTTTTCCTTCTTGTTGGCTGGTTTGACTTTTTTTTCATCTTGAGGACTATCTCTGTTTCTTACCTGTGTGTGGAAAAGTATCTTAAAGCATCCAGGCTAAAATTTAGTGCCTTAAAAGGTTGACATTTCAGGCAAATTTTGTATTCTGAGTGAAGCTACACACTGCTGCTTACGAACTGTGAAAGGTATTTGTGAGTTCTTATTTCCCCTTGGGATAGAAGCTAGGAAAAGCAGCAGGAGTGGCTGCTCAGAAGGCAAGGAGGAGAGGATGCCTCAGGGTTTTACATACCACCAGCCAAGATCTGCTTACAGCATCACGTCAGGAATGGATTCTACTTACCCCAACGTTTTATGTCTCTTAAATCACCTGATCTTCTGCACTATCACCTCTCTCTTTCACAAGGGCTCTCAGCTGTTAGCTAAAAACCTTTTGAAGCTGTTAGAACTAAACTGAACCCAGACAAGTCTCACTTTCTGCATTGTTTCAGCACAGGGGAATTTGTTACTGAAGGAACTAGTGGAGAATTATTGCAAAGAATCAAAACATCTGTACAGTTTTGCATGACACAAGTACTTACCCAGGTTTTCCTGGGTCTTGTGCATGTTTTTCAGAGAGGATTCAGAGAGCACTGAGGTTACAGCCCTGCCTTTGGCTGCCCTGGTAATTGCTGCTCTGCCACTGCATCTCCTTAAAGGATTCAGAAGAGGCTGATCCTCCTCCTGGGGAAGGTGAGTAACATGAAGCAGGGATGCTGGCCTCGCCAAGAACATGGGCACTGTGGAAAGGCAAATGTTGTTTCTCCTGTGTATAAAATCAACAGTGTTGTTTTGACATGTTGTTTTGCACCAACATTTTAATGGGGTGAAAAAAAAAACCCTAAAAACCCCTCCTCCCTGCCCACCCTCCATCATCCATTGATATACATAGCTGAAAAAGTCTGTTCCAAAGTAGAAACTCTTGAGGGAATAATTCTGCAACAGTACTCCAGGGCAATTTTATTTCACATCTGATGAGTCCATCCTCTAGACCCCAACCTAGACTCTGTCTTCCATGATGTCCTAGGTGGTCCAGCTTGGGAGATGCACTCCTGGGCAGACCCCTAGTTCTTTAGGAGAACAGCACAGCATGGGGCATGTTGACTGCTGCTGCCAGGGGCGGTGGTTTACCAGTTCTGAATTTTCTATGGAAAGCAGGTAACTTTTAAACAGAAAACTTGAATCTGTTGAACACTATGAGGGGAAAAAGAAAGATTGAGGGAGTGGAAGAACATTTGCTAATAGATCAGTTCAGGCTGCATTTAGTACAGAAGGGAAGAAAGGTGAGGCTCAGATGCCTTAGACATTGCTTGTGGCATATTCTCCCAAAATAAAGCTGATTCATATTTGGAAATGATTTGGCTGCAGGCAGACAGTTTAGAACATAATGTATTATGCAGATTTCTACCTAATTTACTTGCCCAATTACATCATTAAAATGCCTCAAGTATTTGTGGCTTGGTTTTATTTTTTAAGCATTTTTAAGGAAAACCCACTGTCTTTTCCCTGCAGAAATTTTGTCTGTGTGTTCTCTCCAGGCTGGTGTTTCAGTATGACAGTACTGAGGGGTGTGCACAGGGCTGGGAGACACCGACACAGAGAAGGCAGGGAACTGTCTGAAAGCCATTATTAATCAAAGGTTGCAAGAGGTGGTGGCTTCACCAGACACTTTCCTGTGACATACTGAGGTACATTTTTGTGGCCACTTAACTCTGACATGATACTTTTGCATGGACATTAAATTGCTTCTTGTAGGAACTTTGGCAACAAGCGTCCTGAAGTGCCATGGAGCACAGATACCTTTTGAGATTCAAAAAATTGGGGAAGGTGTTAATTGTAAACATTTTTTGCTGATTGTCCTAAATAGCATTTCACAGAATCACAGGGATTGGAAGGGCCTTCCAGAGCCCATGGGGTCCAACCCCCTGCCAAAGCAGGGTCCCTAGGACAGGGCACACAGGGCGGTGTCCAGATGGGGCTGGAATCTCTCCAGAGAAGGAGACTCCACACCCCCTGGGCAGCCTGGCCCAGGGCTCCCTCACCCTCACTGGGGAGAAGTTCTTCCCCAGATTGGTGAGGAACAACCTGTGCTCCAACTTGAGCCCATTGCCCCTTGTCCTGTCCCCACAGACACTGAGCAGAGGCTGCCCATGTCCCCCTGGGTCCCACCCTTCAGATATTGATAACCATTGATCAGATCCCCTCTCAGGCTGCTTCTCTCCAGGCTGAACAGCCCCAGCTCCCTCAGCCTTTCCTCACAGGGGAGATGCTCCAGGCCTTTAATCATCTTTCTAGCCCTTCTCTGGACTCTCTCCAGGAGATCCCTTTCTTTTTTCAGCCTGTTTCTTCCACCCTCTCTGCAGTTCTTCAACTCTGGCTGTGGACAAAGTATCGAGCTGATGCCATTGGAGCACAGTCCCGAGCCAGGCGACGGCTGTCCTTGTTGCATAATGCAGGGAGCTTTGGCCGCAGGAGTTTTTAGCAATAGTGAAGAAGGGCGGGGTATGGAGGACACACTCTGTAATTGAGGATCAAAGCTAATTGTTTCTGGGTCTCAATCTGTATAGGAGCTGTTCAGCTGCAAAAGGCAGAAGTGTTAGGAAGCATCTCTCACCTAGACGTGTTGTCATCGGGGAGAAGTGAAGAGGTAAGTTCTACTTTTTCTAGAATCAATTTTTTGGTAAGAAAAGGCTTTCCTCAGAGTGCTTGGCAATGCATTTCATGGTAAGAGGCTTTAACTACAACCAAGGTTTAGTAAAATCTACATTACTGCATGTAATGTTCTGAAATGTGATGGAGATGATAAAGACATTGCTAAAAGTGGTTAATAATAATTCTTAACTACAGACACGATATCTAGTTTATCTCACCTGTCAGGCAGGAGAGAGGTGGGGAAGCTATGGAGGCAAAATGGAAAAGGAGAGGGAAAATTTTTCTAAAACCTTTAGGAAGTTACTTTTATTAGGATAAAATCCTGCTCTGTTGAGATCTATCAAGTTTTATTTAATTTCTGTGGAATAAGGTTTTCTGGATGGATCTTGACACCACCAGAAGTTCTTAACTTTCCAGTTAAAAAGTAGGGAATCACCAGTTTTGTTCTGTCCCCTCATATTTACCAAATGACAGGAAGCACCAGTAACTGGGAGAGTTCTGTTTTCCCTTTACCTATCCAGTTCTTTATCCTGGTAAAGATATACTCTAACACTCAATAATTAATAGCATTAATTTGAACACAAAGCTTTAAAATCAATGTATATGTTTTCATTCTGGCAACAGATCAATCAAGCTGGGTAATCTGTGTATAATTTCCTTGTGTATGTGTGGTATTCCTCATACTCCCACTTTGCATCCCAGCAGCAACTGGAGTATAAGACACAAAATGCAGTCTGCAGCAGCAAAAATCAGACTTGTCACCAATGTCTAAATCCACAAAGTGGTGAAGGAGAGAGGTTGAAAGAGCATTTTGAATTAAGCTGCTACAGCAGTGTTTTAGATAATCCAGAGCAAGGCAAAGTTACGCAAGTTGAGTTTGGGTTAGAGAACAGAATTGCACTAATTCTTGGGTCACTGAATGCTGGAAAAAAGAAATACTGGGGAGCCTCCTTGGCAAAAGACTGTGCCAGGTACCCAGTGGTCTAAATTGGATGTTGTGTTTAGAACTGAGTGTAGGAAAGGAAAAAGGAATAGAGATGAAGTTTTGTGGGACAGGGTAAAGGAGCAGCTCAAGCTACTGTGTTACTGATCATGTGTTACGCTTGACATGTATTTATGGTCTTGGATTTTAGATCTCTCATGTTTTCAAAACATCATTGGTCAGTATGAGCAAACTGAGCAGTGTGGAGTTGCTGCCCACGCAGTGTTTATATATATATATATATATATATATATGTATATATATTTCCCCTGCTTTTTGTCAGCATAAAGGTTTTTATTTCTGCTGATTTTCCTTTATTGGGATAGGGAAGGCTTTTGGACGTGGCCCGAAGTTGAAGATGGATATTAAAAGCATGAAGTACTATCTCTATTGGCTGTACTGCCAGTTTGAACTGATCACCTGCAGCTATCTCATGGAGCCCTGGGAAAAACTGCTCTTCTACACCTTCAACATCGCTATGTTAGTCACAGTATTATACACTGCCTACATCTTTGTCCCTGTCCACATCAGCACAGCTTTTCAGTTCTTCCTGCACTTACTTGGAAACCAGCATGAAAGTACAGTTTCCATCGTGAAGTAACGTTGCCAACCTTACACTGGCTTTTGGAGAGAGAAGTGTTTCTCTTAACACTCTGTTTTCCTTTAGAAACAGGTTCAAGTTGTGTGCAAATGCTGCTTCACTCTGCAGTCTCTCCTAGTGTTCTTCTGGATTCCAGGACCCTGTGACAGCAACTCATTTTGCCAAAACAATTTCAATCAGCCCTTGTTTTTATCATCTGACTGACTGCTTCTTGAAGAGCTTTTAATGTTAAAGACTGGCTGGGTTTGGTACAGAAACAACCACTTGGTGTATTTTGTAATTCCAGGGAGAGCTGCTGGGATATGGAGAGTTTTCATCTTGAGAAATTCTATGGCATGTGTTTGCTCTTGCCTGCCATAGCTTTGCTGGCAGGAAAGGTGATACACAAAAGGTTTTACACAATACTATGCAACTGTAAGCTGCTTCTCTGAGCTTGGTATGTATGTATTTATAGAACAATTCTACTATTTATTTAGTTTGCCTCAGTTATTTAATACAATTAATTACTTGACTGGTTCATCATCATTATGCAAATGATGCAGTTGATTTATTAAACACGTGGGGATTTGCTTCCATGAAAATTTATAATAAAATTCTTATTTTCTTGGACTTTAAAAAAAAAAAAAGTAACATTTTGGTTTTACTTCCAGAAGACTGGTAAAGCATGCATATCACATACAGAACATACATGTTCAGTTGTGCTAGGGACATTGCAGTGGAAAATCAATAAAAAGCCTGCCCAAAATCCAGCGCCTCTCCTTTTTTCCTAAACCCCTTGTTCCCATTTTACCTCCTTTTATACTCTGACCTGTTGAGTAGCATTCAAAGTGTCAGATCCTGAGGCTGCAGACTTTGTAACTAACGTGCCAGACACCCTGCAATTGGCTTTTTCCCCCAAAGTCCCTGTTTTTAAAGCTTCAGCTTTAGAAACACAAGATGTCTGTGCTGCTGCCTTGCTGTGGTCTGCATGGGCTGGAGCTGGTCAAGGCTGAAGTGCTGGTACGATTCACTCCACAATAGAACTGGTGTTCTCAGTCAGCCCGGTCAGAAACAGAGTAGTATCAGGGCACATATGAGGCAACACATGCAACTTTGCCCCCACCTGCCCCAAACTGAGGGCGTTTTGCATCTTTCGAGCACAGATCTGCTCCTAGAATGTCCTCTTCTTCAAGAGAACAGGATTCTATTACTAAGTGGCAATCAAATGACTTATGAAATTAGATTTGGACATAGACCAAATAAAGTGAAGACACTAATTATGTTATTTGTCATTTTAACATGAGATTCACTTACCCAACTTATAATTGGGGAGAAGTGGAAGATAAAAATAGTTAATTCAGGAGACTGAGGGCAGCCGAGCTTCAGCTTACAACTCTTTTGACAGTACCCTAAGTGATCTCTAAGGTTGTAAAAAAAATAATCTTCTATGTAATGCTTTCAGATTAGAATCCAATTGTATGTTTTATTAAAGTGATGTAATAGCTAAAGCAGCAAATAGCTTACATTTGCTCCTAGCAGCTTTCCCGCTCGGTCTGTATATTGCATTGACTCATGTTTAGGAACAGAAGAGGAAAACAGCGTATTTAGTTATCTCAATTACTATATTCTGAAGTAAGAAGACACTATCTTTGTTTCTAAACTGTCAGTAGATATAATGCAGATAAGGAGATGCAGTATTTTGTGTTATACACGTGGGAGAGACGTGCACATGCTGCATCCCACCCCGGCGAAGCAAGCTGAGTGGCTGAGCATCCCACCGTATCCGTGTTTACAGTACGCTACAGCAGAAGGCTCCCTGTGCTCATGCAGAGTTACCTCCCAACGAAAAGGGATCGGGCAGGAGGCAGCAGGAGCAGGAACTCTCACCCTGGGCGTGTTTTTGTTTATTGCTGCCTTTCCCTGTCTCTCCAGCACCGACCCACTTGGTGTTTGTTGTGGTTGCCCGCAGTGCCCGGTGCCTCTTTCCTAACAGCCAGCGTGGGATGGACGGTGCCTGCTGAGCCGCCCTGCTCGCACACCGCGGCCCTTTGGCAGGGACCGGCTCCCACGTGTCGGCTAGCGACAGCCGAACTGCTGCAGCTCTCCGTGCCAGCCCATGGCACTGAGGATCCCAGCTCAGGCTGTGTGAATCTGAGCTAGGAAAAGCACCAAACAAGGGGCCAAGTGGCAGCTGAAAAAACACCCCAATCCAACTTCTAGATTAACTTTCCTCATTACAGTCTCTTCCCTGCATGTCACCAAGGCTCTCATCTGCAGAACGGGATTTCAAATATTACATGCAAACTCTACCTCGCAATTTCAGTTTCAAAACATGAACCTGCTTGGGCAGCTTCCCCGCTGGAAGCCATGCTCTGACCAGCAGCCCCAGGTCTGGAATGGATAGAATAAGGTCACGGCTCCAGATTTGCCAATGTCAGGCCTGTGCATGCTCACCCAGCGAGGTAACCTTGATCAAGGTCAGGCACTGGTATCATTTGGTGCCTATCAAACTAGCCATGAACTTGATACGGTGATTATCCCAGGTGTGGGAGATCAGATGCTCTCCAACATGGAATGGAGACTGCTGTAACAGCCTGCTTCAATGCTTTTCAAGGTTCTTTCCAGGCAGCAGAGTCTGTGCTGGTTTGTACACCCTGCACCGAGTGGCCACAACTTTTGCCTCTCAAACCTAGCAATGAGCGTGGCAAATCCCGATTTACTATCACATGGCTGAAGCACAGAGTGTTTCAAGGGGAATAGGAAACCGACTATTCCCAGTAGCTCCTGCCTGTGCATCCTTCTCCAAGGACACCTGTGCATGTTCAGCAAGACTTCTTGCTAGCACCAGCAGCATTTCCACTCCACTTTGCCCATGTTTCTTGCACAACCAAAAGCAAGCAAAGGGGTTTTTTTGCCAAAGTTCCTCACAGAGACAGGTCAGCCATCTGCAGAGAGCTTCTGCAGAGAGACACTCATGTACACAGAGTCTGTGTGAGTAGGAGGTTAGTTGTTAGACATCAGGGTGGCTGCCTCAGCTCCTGAACATTGTCAGAGGATGTGCAGGCTTACAGGAGACTCTCGACTCCTCAACGCCCATGCCTGCTGCACCAGATAGCAACTAACCCCACATGCCTGTTTTCCCCTGTCCGTGTGGGCTGAGCCTTTGGGTGTGTGTGCCTGGGAGAGGAGACTGCTGGTCGCCCTTGCTGTTTGCAGAGGTTTATCATCAATCAGACACACGGAGGAGAGGTGCTTGTGCTCTCCCAGCCCTGGTGACCACAGCATAGGGCTGCGTATGGCCACGTGTGCTGCTTAGTCACCTTCAGTCAATAAAGGAATTAATTTTAGTATTTGAAGACAGGGAGTTAAACATGGAGCCTTTATTTGACAAAGTGAGCTCCTGACATACAGCCAGTCTGGCACTCTAACCACATTCCTGCTGCCCACCATGGAGAACAGACCCACCCTCCTAGTCTGTGTGTTTACCCAGGGGACACTGACATCACCGTGGGGCTGTACATGAAAAAGGAAAGTGAGGTTGACACAGAGCACCACGCCGATCACTGTTCCACTGCCTCATTAAAAGGAATCTCCTATTTAAATTGCACAACTTGCCAACAGTGGTTCAGCAAGGGTTGAGGCTGAAGAACCAAATAATAAACGTCTGCTGAACTGAAACTGCTCGTGCTGCTTGCTATGAACCGTTTGATCTTTACAGCTGTGACATGAATTGGCAGATCCACAGCGCTCTCATTACGGAGGTTTATTACTGTAGGAGTTTTATAGCTTCTCTCTCATTAAACTATAATCTGTATTTTATCTGTCCAAATAGTTTAAGTTTCCTAAAGGCAACAAAGAGGATGATTTTGCACAGAGCTTTACCTCCTCTGCTACCGAGTACTTCTGACAGCCTTTGGAGGCCTGAAACAAGTTCACACTCCCTGTCGTTCCTTCTGCTGGTTTCACTGCTCTGACACACACATTTTGCCTATGCTGCTACTTACACCTGAGTGCAATTTGAGTTCTTATCTTAGCTATTCATTATCTGGCTTGAAAATCCTGTCTCTAAGGTGAGCTTGTCAGCACTTCCTAACCTCCGCATCCCGCAGTACGTATTCATTTCATCTGGCATTGTTTGTTTAGAACAATGTTGAGTTTGCAGCAGATCTGTTTCCTTTCACAACGCTGACCTTAAATTACTCAGTCCTGCTTGGCTGAACCTGCCTAACTTACCTGCTCCGCTGAAACTACTTCAGGTGAGAGCTAAGGTAGAGTCATCTTTGTTAAAGCAAATTACTTCTACCTGTATTGGTGACATCAGGGGAAATGCCACAGAAAATATTAGTTACACAGACATTTTTCTACATCTTTTTTGGAGGTACAAAGGTAAAATTTGAGATTGTGAATGTCTGTGAGGAGCCCAGGGCTTTGCCTCTCTTCTCACTGCAGCACTTCTCATGCTGCAGCATCAATAGCTTCTCGCTCACATCCCTAAACTTTCCTGTCTCCCCTTCTGGACTGGCAGCCCTGCCCGAGGGACTGGAAGGAGCCACAGAGCAGCGAGCAGTGAGGGGTCCTCTTACAGGTCTGTCTGCACAGGCAACCAGAGCTGGTACGTGGCCTTAAAGAGCAGAGAGACCCCCTGCAGCTTCCAGGCCAGGTATCTGATACATCTGTTAATGCTCCACTGAGGAGCCTGATTAAACACCTGGTCCTCACCTAGTTAATGCAGATAAAAGCACATGAGAATCCATATCCTGTAACACCCTTGTCCATTTGGAAGACTTACCTGAAGACACCCAGGGCTGCTTTCACTCTCAGAGCCACACACAGCCAATTTCTCTGCTTGATGAAGGGATGATGCACTAACAGCCACTAACACCCAAGCTTGACTTTGGATTTTTAAAAAAATTACACTTGAAACCTACATTAAAAGAATTTGGGTTTGAGATTAAATATCTCACATCCTGTTGGTGCAGGGAATTGTGTGTGATCTCAATCCCATCAGGTACCAACTTACTTGGAGCTGGAAGTCTCTTGCTGCACAGTATCAGACAGTGACACCCATAGAAGCTTTTTGTGTTACTGTGATATTAAAAAGTCAAATCAAACTTAGAGAAAGCCTGGAGTAGCTACAAATAACCCAACTTTTAAAAGCATTTTAACTCAGGCTGACCTTGTTACAGAGTGAGAGAGCTGCAGCAGTGAGAACCCTTCCAAAAGACTGTGTCAGGCTGAAGATTGCAGACTTTGGGCAAGAGCAAATTCAGGCAAGGTGGAAACCGGTGAATGACTGAGCTGTGCCTGGAGTTCAGAGGCTGCTGAGGTGAAACAGCAGCTGTCTCAGCACTGTCCCAGTTCAGACTGAAGAGAATTCCTTTTCAATCCTACTTAGAGCATACACGTCTTTTTGCTGGATCTGAGTCCTGGGCAACACCAGCCACCTGCCAGGCTGGGGAGTTTAGCACACAGGTATGGAAACATGGAAGCTCAGGGGTTCTGGGAGGCTGAGGAGCAGCTGCCTTGGAGAGCCAGCTGGAAGACCAGCCCGAGTGTGATTGCTCGCATCTGAGCTTGTATGGGCACTTCCACTGGGCTGGCTCCAGCATCTCCTTTCTGAGCATGCCAGCTTCTGCAGACCTGCCACTGTAGGACTAACTGTATCTGCTGCACCAGGAACATGCACACCTACCTCTGACCGAGGTCAGGCAACCTCAGGTCCAGGCAGCCTGAACATCTCTATTCGGTGATGCTAAAGGACCTGAGAACAGCTTAGTTTCAAGATAAAAGGTGGATGGTTAAGGAAAAGTCTAAAACAAACCTAGAGCTTCAAATGACTTTGAGTGTTATCTGTGCCTTCATACCGGCTTAAGCATGTCAGGCTTCCATACACCAGCATAAATTCATTTCAGCAGAGGTGTGAATTAAACAGCCCTTTGTATCTGAGATCTGCCCTAAGAAAAGGTATGAAATAACAAAGACCTACGTGAGTAACAGAGGCGTTAATCCTTCCAGCCCATGCTGCTTGAAGTGTCACCTCTAAACAGTATGCAAACAACCTGCTGAATAATTTGCAGCTTAAACAGTTCCCTCCTGTCTCACAAAGCTTGTCACTGAGCACAGATTCCTTTAAAATCATCTTTTGACTCCTTTCAGTCCTTGGCAGGCCTGAAACATGTTCTTAGTTGACGTGCAAAGGCACAGCTGCTGTGTGGTTGTGTCACACACAACCGTTCCATGTTGTAAAGCTGAATATTCAATGACACAAAGGGGCTTCGCTCCCTTGCTTGACTCTGCTTTGTTTTCCATCGTGGTTCTGAGATCCTGACAAGCTTTAAACCTCATCTCCAGGTCCTTACCCAGGTTCCTGTCCTATGCTTACGATAAAGGTGATGTACAGAGAGCATCAGGAAATTCCAAAGCCAGCAGTGTTCTTTGCTACATGATGATGATCTGGAATGTTCTATGGCAAATGCAGCCAAACTCCTTGGAAACCCAGCATGGGAGTCTCACCCCTGCACTGAACCATTCTGGGAGAACATGGCTAAAATAAGCAGCCTTGGCAAAGTGCAAGTAGAGGGGAGTCTATGGGCAGGAGGAGCAGACTGCAGGAGTAGGTCCTTTAACAGCGGGATCAAAGCAGCTTTTGTCTTATCGTTAATGTTATTTTATACTTAAATATTAGGAACTACATTGGCATGAACATGTTTCTCCCTAGTTTACAGCCACCTTTTCTTTGAGCAGCTGGACCGACTGCTTTTGGGGCCAGCAGCGTGGAGGAAGAGTGACATCAGGTGGACGATCACATTAACGCAGGAACTGTGCTTGGGAGCCTGTGTAGTTAAGGGAAAGAAATTCTACTAACAGATTTTTAAAGCAGTTTACAGGCAAAATCATCAGCCACAAGCTTCTCATCCTCAATATAAAAGAGTCTGTGTTGGTTTTCCTACAGGAAAAAGCTCAGAACTAGAGCTCACAAATCTGAAGCACCCCTTTTGGAGTATTTGTTTTCCCAAATGATCTGGCTTTTGTGCTCTAAGGTTTGACTTGGGCAACATGACCTTCACCAGCTTCTGGGAGCAGAACTTTCAGACAGTTGTTACAAAGTTCTGGTCAGCTTCTCCAATGACAAATGAGTATTTTCTTTTTTAACAGAACTTTAAACTTAATAAAGTGATCTAGAATCACTGGATCTGCTGCACACACTAAGGCAACCAAACTCCCAAAGAGAAGTGACTCACCATTAACCAAACTGAACCTCAGCACTAACACCTCCCCCCAAGTTGGTATCTAGTTTTGCCTTTTCTACCTTCTTTTTTCCCCCTCCAGTAATAAACCAGGGAGTATAAAGTAGGTGAAACTGCCTCAGCTCAAGAAAGTATTGCTCCCCAGCACTCCCAGCCAGGGAAGCTGCAGTGGCAGGGCTGGAAGGCTGCATGAGGCCCTGCTTGGTCTCTCTCTGCAGAAGCTGTGCTTCCCACAGCACAGAGAGATGGCTGCTCTCAAGGACAGGACTCCTCTGCTGAAGCAGAATCTCACCAGCCAGCTCCACTTTACAAAAAAAATACCATAAAAAATATTGTTTCTTTTTAGCATTACTACTAGCTTACTCTGGGGCAAGTACTCATCACATAACTACTTCAAATACCCCTTTTCCACCTGCATTACTACTCACAGATTGCTACACATCCTGCTGGTACTGGGGATCAGACGTGCTCTGTGCCTGCCTGGTGCATGCACACATGCACACCCCCATTTCCAAAGCAAGCCCCTCCTGCCCAAGCGCCCCAGCAGGGTGTTACACTTCAACTTCCCCAATTCACAGTTCATCCAAATCCGGGGGCAAATCAATCATTAAGCAGTGATGACTTAAAACCCTGAGGCAGCTTCTGTAGGCATGACAGGAGCTGTGAGCTATGGCTCAGGCCACAGACAGAGGCTTTCAGAAAGAGATGCAGGTGAGTGGCAGCCTTTTATCTGCTGAGAATTAAGCACCTTTTGTCAAATTGCTTATCCAGGACCAGTGAGAACGCCTCAGCAAACATTCCATTTCCTGGCTTGCCACCTACACCTCCTTTGGCTCCCAACTGTGGGCACTGTAAACTCCAGAACCTAAAATTAGAACTAACTTTGGTTTCAAGTACAGGCAGCTTACTCACTCGCTGGAGAGCTGTTACTACATGTTACCAGCTGGCAGATGAATGCACGAAAAGCCAAGCAATACACTGAGATTTATGACTTGCTTGCCTAGCATCCGTGGCACAGGAGCTTCCCAGACAAGGCTCTTCCTGAAAGAGGCTTGAAATTGTAACACAGACTGGCAACAGCCTGCAGAGGAGAAGGGGGACACCTCCAGTGACAAACAGGGACAGGCAAGGCAGCAGCATGTCTGATGTCACTGAGACAGTACGAAGGAAAACATGAGGGAGGCAGGAAAAGGGGTGATGAAAAGAGCCCAGTTTAAAAGCAGCTTTTATTACGACTCCCCCTCACCTGCCAGCACCAGGAAACTTCTTACTGAACTACACAGGATAAAGGCTCCATCCTTTTTCTGTCAGAAAAAACACCCCTCCAAACCACATCTCATCCATGGCTGCACAGCTCACACACTGAGCTTCTTCAGTTTCCAGAGATTTGTCCCAGTGGGCACAAGAACTGAGGGCACCTCCATCTCCCCAGTGCTACTGGCAGGGGTAGCTACAGCAAAACATGTGCAATGAAAGGTTTTTATTGCAGTGGTAAATCAGGGTAGCTACACAGCTGCCTCCTCAGGAATATACAGCTCTGCTTTCTTGCCTTCCCTATCCCGGGCTAAATTACTGTCCTGAGATAAATCACACCTTTAGCTCTCAGCAGCTTTATGGGTTTTTCTTAACTGCTCTTCTACATAGTAAAAAAACATGACAAAGCTCCCCAGAGCAGGAGCAGAAGAGCTTAGTGTGACACATGTATGCAGGAAAAGATGGCAACAAGGGATGGCTGAGCTGCTAACGACACCGAGAGACAGAGCTTCACTACATCAAAACTGCCCTTCCAAATTTCTCTTTACCCCCTTTTAAAAATGGATAATTAAGAGATTGTGAGAAAGAAATTAAGAAAAAAGAAAGTATGAGTAACTGGTATTTAAACCTTTTACAGCCTGATGTACCTTTGCCTGCCTTGGCATGCTGCCTGGGCTCAGAGAGCAAGCCTGAAATCCAGCAGATTCACACCTGCACACACACGTAAGTCAAAAGCAGACACCTAACTGAAGAATAAAGCAGAAGCTTTGCTCACCCAGCAGGGGTCTGAACAGTGATCAAACCTTTGAGGCTTGAAAAGCTGTGATGTTGGGTGAAATAAAGTGCTCCAGGCACCTCCTCATCTGATACTACAGAGAAATAGCACATTCTCAGCCCTGCCTATTTCTCTTACAAGCAGTGACAAACTACACCAGGTGTTCTCACCTGACCTACACAGCCCTTGACAAAGGAGTTATCAATACCCTGTTTGATGACTCCTACACATCTCTGCTTTATTTACAACTTCACATTTCCCTCCTTCACATATGCCCATTGTTTCAGAACACTTTTTCTTGTAGTTAAAAGATAGTTGCAAAACCTCTCTCACTATACTCTGCTCCTGTACTTACACTGACTTAACTCAAACATCTGCTCACATGAACTCTTAGTAAAGTTCTGCTGAGCCACCTTTGTGCAGTGAAGTGAATTAAACCCAGGTGTATGTAAGTACACAACGTCCTCCTGCACCACTCACAGCCTCTTCTGGCTTGTGGCAGAGTGAAAGTTCATTTTAAAGTTAAATAAAGAATGCTGGACCAAAAATACCTGTATAATTTTTTAATAGGTCATACCTGGGGCAGTATGTTAATTAGATATTATGCATATTGCTTTTAATCACTGATACAGGCACAGAATACAGTTCAGTAAAATATTAACTATACTTAAAAGAGAATTTCCAGTCTTTCTGATAAGGGCTGCAGATTCAATCGATTCACAGGGAGGTGATTTTTGTAGACCTGCCTAGTTGGGCTTCCCTCACCAAAGGGATAGAAGATCCATTCTCAAGTTTCCTTAAAATACTGTTATACAGAATGATCTAGCAATTTTACAGCAGGCTTCAAACCATGTTAATAAAAAGATTAACTCATGTGAAGAAATACTCTACCTACGAGTCTAGCAGGCTAGAATAAAATCTCTCCCTCTGAGGAGATTCCCTTATGGATGGTCTTCAGTGAGAGACATTGATGAGTCACACTGGACAACCCCAAAGTTAAAGTCAGCTGGTCTTTACACTGCAGAAGCTGCAAGGAGAGAGCACTCAGGGATGGGGGGAACTTGTATTGCAATGCTTGCACCCAAAATTAAGACTAACTGCTGATTCTCTAGAAGTTATATATAAGATATTAATTCAGGACCATTATTTAGGGGTCCAGTGACAGTTACCACATTACTTTTCACGTTCATGTGAGCAGTTTGTGATGTTTACTTATGCTTTGGGTACTTTTTCCTTGGAATATGTGTTGCAGTGACTAATGTGCTACTCTTACTCTGTCATCATATTTGCTCCCTCCTCGCCAGTGGCATCCTGGGAGATATGGAGATCCTCCAGCATTTCTGCCAGGCTGATTCGTGGGGGGCCATCATCATCTGTGTCGCTCTCCACTGGAATATCTGCATCTAAAAATGCACAGAGAAGAAAACAGCAAACAGCTGAGCGAAGAAAACAAACCCCAACCCCCCTGACCAAGCCCACAAGAGGGAAAGCCACCCCAAGCCCTCAAAACAGCTAACAGACCAAAAACCCCTCCTGAAAATCAACAATCCCACGGCAATTACCCTCAGGGAAGACCCTGAATTACACATCATGTCACCCAGAGAGGTTTTATGTGCACAGAAAATATGCTTCTCTCTCTCTCATGCTAAATGCAAACATAAACCCATTGACATCAGTCAGAGCATACTGAATGCCCATTGAAGCTATCACATCATGGCATTTCTCTACGTAGAAGCAGTTTGAAGAACCCAAACTGAGAACTTCAGCACAGGTGTCCTCACTGAAACACCCATTTTTCCATGTAATTAAATGCTTTAAAAGGCCTTACTTCTGTAGATGTTGACATTCTTCCTTATGGCTTCATCTTCTTCTAGATCTTCAAGGAAGTCCTGGTATTGTCTATAAAAGATGTTTAATGCATTTACTCACTTCTCCTTTGGATTTATGCAAATCACTAAAACCAAAATAAAATCAAAGCCCCAAGGAAGGGCTGGGTGTGCAGTCCTTCAGATGCACCTTATGATGGCATTCCTGCATTCCCAACTCATTCTCCCTGCTTTTTTTAATTAGTACCCATGAGTTTCCAAAGAATTTCATTTTTCCTTGTTTAACTCAAACTGCCTCACTTTTTCTACTCAGTTATTTCATGTTTCTTCATGATTTACAACCCACTGCTGCTGGATCACTTTGTCACTGAACAAACCAGTGACACCACCTGTAAGCTGCAGTCACAATGCTTCTGGTATTTCTCACTTGTCTCATGATTTAAGGTTTTCTTGAAAAAAAATAATAAAAGTTAAGTTTTTCTATTTTGCAACAATAAATCTGAGAAAGCTGCAGTGTTATTATCTTCAGCACATCAGCCAAGGCTTTCAGCTGGGTTTATCCTCAGCAGAAACAGAACTGTTATTTCTAGACTTGGCACAATATCCTAGGTAGAAGGGACTAGAAAGTTCATGATACTGAACCTTTCATCATCTGTATCCATGCCTTCTTTGTCCCTTTCCAGCTCTTTCAGCTTCCAGTTCCTGCGGCGCTGGCGTTTGGTACGGTCATAGCTCTTTTTAATTAATACCTACAGTGAAAACCAGCAAGGATTTACACACACACACACCTTCAACAGTACTGAGAACACTCTTTCAAAACCCAAAAGACCACCTAAGTCTAGGCTTGGGCAACTGTAAAATCAGCTGTCAAATGGTAGGGTCAGTTCAGCACACAGAAGTTTGATATAGGATGTGTATTGTATTTATCAATTCAAGTTTCCAGACACTTTGGATCGTGCCCTGAAGAGGTACACGTGCACTGGAGTTGCAATACAGATTTCACCACACAATGCATGGTGATTCAAACAAAACCAACCAAGGCTATAGTAAACGTATTCATTAGCCACCATTCAGACATTTAAGTAGTGAGATAAGAATTCTCAAAATTAGATGTTATTCAGATTGTGGTATTAGTATCAGCTCCAGCTTGGGCACTATGGAAACAGCGGTCTCTTCAGCCAGGGGACAGGAGCTGGGACAAGGGGCAATGGGCTCAAGCTGGGCCAGGGCAGGGTCAGATCAGCTGGGAGGGCAAAGTTCTCCCCTGAAAGAGCTGTGGGGCTGTGGCACAGGCTGCCCAGGGAGGTGGTTCAGTCACCATCCCTGGGTGTGCTCAACAGATGGGGAGATGAGGTGCTCAGGGATCTGGTTTAGCACAGGACAGGAACAGTTGGACTTAATGATCTTAAAGGTCTTTTCCAACCTGCTGATTCTGCAATTCTGTAGTGAGGGTTCACTATCAAACCATTCCCACTGATAGCCCTGGGTAACCCAGAGAAGAAGAGGAAGAAAACTCTTACCACATCAGGAATATTGTGGGGGTCCATCTTATTGGCAAACTCATCGTTCAAGTTGCAGTTGGCCAAGTCAAATCTAGAAATGAAAACAGGTATTTTAGCCTAACAAAACTGAACTCAGTGTGGCCTGTTTGTATTAAAGGGCAGCACAGCCTAAGTTACTGCTCCTAAGATAGGCAAATGCTTCCAAATGGAAGTACCAGGCAAGCAAAAATCCCCACTGATAACACAGCTGAGATACTATGAGTAACACTTAGAAGCTGCTGTTCCCAAATTTGCTTCAATAGCACACTCCAGTGTCCTGGACCCAAACAGCAACACCCACCCAGACGCTGTTGGGCTTACAACACCTCCAATGACACTGATGGTTGAGAATCACCTAATCTTACAAGTATTTTGCATTTGTCATTGCTGCATATGATACTCACTATCAAACAAAACAATCTTGCTGGTATTTTAAATATCCCTCCCATCTGTTTTTGTCTAAACTGTTACTCCAATCTGCAATCTAAAATCAATACTTCAGCTCTCTTACTACTAACAGCCCATTTCACAAGATGACTTTTGCTAGAAAAAAGATTGCCTGCATCAGAACCACCTCTTCACAGCCAAGATGAAAGAGTCTATCCCTTTTGCTGATTTCATTTAGAAATCAGAACACTTCAAACCTTTCTCTAGAGAATCCAGAGAAGGCAGTCATTAAGTAATCATTTAATAAACCCCAAGAAAAAGAACAGACCCCAAGACAAGGTCGCCAGGATTCAGAATGTGCCCCAAGTGAGTGCAGCAGAAATACTGATGATCCGTGTTCAGCTCCGAGGTTTTCCGTACCCAGGCTTCAGCCAGTGTGTGCTTGAGGAATGAAAAAAAAAACCACTCTTGTGATCAACCATGGCTTCACTTGCTGGGTTATTAGCATACTGGCACTGCTCTATTGCTAGTTTAAATTACATTAGTAATTAAAGTTGTATTTCTACATCAGGTATCCAGAGTACTGCTTGCTACTCCTCATTTCTCATCTTTCCAACAGTGAGGACATGGACACAGCCACCTCTCACAAGGAGGATTCCCACCACAGCAGTTTCTGTAACTAGGGAGGTTTTTTGGTGTTTATTCTTTTTACTTCATTAACTTTCAGCTACATACAGCTTTTGACTGGGAAGAAAAAGCTTGGTCCTGATTCATTAATTCTGATTAAAAAGAAATGCTTCTAGGCTTCAGGAAAAACAGTTGAATCATTTAAGAGTCACAAAGCTAATATAAAATCATTTCAATAATGATAGTTACAAGCACAGTTTAAACTCTTCAACAGAAAAGAATTTGAAGGTGGAATCCACATGATGCTTGTGCAGTTTCCAACCCAAAACACTGTCCACATCTTCCTGAGAAGAGCTTTTGCCAGCAGCAAGACATATAAAACCAGGCTTCTGACTTTGCAAGGCAGAAGGACTGAAAACAAAAGTGCAGCTGAGTAAGGGAGGGAGGAGAGAGGAAGGCTCAAACCACTGAATCACAGAGAGGAACTCTCACCTTGTTTGACCTTGCCCCTGCACCTGCAGCTTTTTTCTTTTCCTGAACCCTACTGATATCCATGATGATGAATTCTTCCAGTTGTTTGGGGTGAAACAAGCTATTGAAAGGATGGCGCCAGTAGGTGTTTGCATCGATTTCAGCAACTGGGAAAAAAAAACCACACCAGTATAAGCAATCAAAAGGGAGAGAATTTCTTGAAATGAAATGGAAAGGAAAAAGGAACCATTAGCCAAATTAAGGTAACTGCCAAACACATTTTGATCAGGTTTGTTATTGTAACACAAGTATTTAGGATGTGACCCATATTGCAAACTGGTGCTACAAGAGCACAGGCTACTATGGAATTCAAGCCTAGAGAACTAAGTCTTAGTTTGCTATTAAATTGTACAGATATACTTACAGCACTAAGGTCTGAAAAGACAAGATTTCATGAAAACAACATAGTAAAATAATTGTGCCAGCAGAAAAAAACCACCAGATGCTGCCATAGTGCAGAAAAGAACCCCTGACTTACTCTGCAGAGTGTTGGGATCGATGAGGTGCACGGTACTCGTTACTCTAATGCACACACAGATCTGGCTCATGTTGCCTAGGCTCTGTGCCAGTTTTGGTGACAGACATACGACATTGTCCTGCATACAAACAGAAAGTCATTCACACCCACAGTTCCTTAATTTTTAACCAAGGAGAAATTTTTAGAGAGATTTTGAAACCTTTTCTTTTCAGTTCTCCACCCAATATCGCCCAGTTAATACCTCGAGATAGCTGCTAGCTGCACTTTGTGGGGAGCAGATGCCTCCATCCCCCCAAAACACACCATAAAACAGACCTTCATCACCAAAACCAAACTCCACCCTCTTCTCACAATACCCTGAGGATGAAACTGAGAGGAGCTACCTTGCATATTGGAACAATTTCCACAGAGAAAGTGCTTTTGTAATTGTAGACGTTACTATGAATATCGTGCGAGATCAAACGTTGGGATGATTTTGATCTGTAAAACATACAAACAGAGCCTTCAGCCTGCAAGAAGGACACTCCCTGAAAGAGGGGATAATCAGCAATGTAAGTATGCAGTTGTGCACCCCAAATCCAAAAAATTAAGGAAGGAGAAAAATGCATGAGGGTTAGTTTTCCAATGGCTGAGAGAGAAACATGGGACTTGTGTGGGAAGGAATTTGTCTGGTTTAACTAGAACACTGGTTCCTTACACTTTCACTTACAGAATTCTTTAAAAGTGAAGAATATAAGACATTTCCCAAAAATTTTTGGGCATTCAAGGCAATAAACAGAAATGATATACCTAGATGGAACTGTACACTGAAGAAAGTCAACCATCTTCTGGGCCTGTTGCTTTGAAGAATAATAAAAATCCAGGCCATCTTAAAGAAAAGAAAGCTTGATGAACGTATCCGTGTCACACACCACACTGGTTGTTTTTTCAAATACAATATATAGGCTAAGTAATCTGCTTGTTATCTGCATGCAGCTACTAGCACAAACCCTCTTCCATTCTAAAAGACATCAGTCTACTCCACCTCCAGACCAAGGAGCTGCCTCAGTTCCTCTCTTACCGTGGATTTCTTTGATGCGAAGTGTATTTTGATGAAGCCTGTGTTTTAAAATCAGCTGCTCCAAATAGTAGAAAGTCTTCTTGTGCAGAGTCTAAGTGCAAAGATAAAGTTATCAAGGTTATTTAAGTCTCTAGTGCAAATCTCTGTAGTATCTCTGAAGAAGAAACATTTCTATGGAGAGATCAGCTGGAGAAGGAACAGTCCGAAGTCTATTCCAAGTGACCAAGGAGATTTCAGAGTTGTGCTCTCTTTATATCAACTTACTTAAAGCTTCTCTTTCTCCTTTTTGCATAACTGGTTGCAAAAGATACTATTTTCTTCAAATAAAAATCCATCTGCCCCACTGTTTCTGACACTGCCTTACAACACAGAAGGATATTTAGTAATTCACACAAGATCCTCCTGCCAGCCATCCTTTCAAAAGGATACGCTAACAGTATAGGAGGTCAGAAAGTTCTTCTAAGCAAAGCTCAGTATGAAAAAACCTACCAACACAAAACATATTACTGTGGCAGCACTCAAGTGTTGAGTGTATCTTTTTCTGAGAAAATAAAAAGAAATCATCCAAAGATTTTTCCACCCAACTGTTCTGCCATTAACAAATGAAAACTCAGTTTGCCTCTACCTTTTGTCTGACTTGCACCACAGCTTTCCAGAAATCTTTAGCTTCAATCCTATGACAGTCTTCGCACATTTGAGACTGAACTATGTATTCCACCACAAATACCTGCTGAAGAACTGCTCCATTCATCACCTGCAAAACAAAGTGTTTAAAAGGTTCCCACATTAATGAAATCAGAAAGGTAGTTTGCCATGGCATTCTGAAACAGCTTCCATACTATACTGGCTATATTTGGGTCTAGATTATTAGCAGTATTTTCCCAGCTTTACTGGAACAGATGATAACTTTCTTCAAACTATGATGAATGGCACATTAATGACAAAATTTAGGCAGGATGAAATCAGTATTTTTCAGAATAAGCCAGTAAACACATGCTGGATTTTACCAAAGGGAACCACTTATCTAAAACATACTAGTAATAACAACAACAACAATAATCAAAATTAAATCATACTGTTTGCCATAAATCTTTAAAAAAGCCACTTGCAGAGTACTACCCCCCAGTTACCTCTTTCTGAACAGTCAGTTTCAGCTTCAGCCTCTTTGAGTGTGGCTCAGTCCAGATAAAGCCTGCATCAATCAGTCGGACCTGCCCGGGGGACAGAATATGAACTGAGCTCCTACAAGCAGCTATACCAGCACACATCTTGAAGACACACAGCTCTAACTAGCAGAAAACACAAGCTATGGGTACAGTTCATCATTCCTTGACAAACTGAGGGAGTGAATGACCTTAATTAAAAACATACATATCAGTACACCAAGCTCAATTAATAATGCTTAGTTAGAACAGAGTCTAAGCTACCTAAAAGGATGGTGATGCGACCTCAGTCCCTCACACCAGCGTAAGTGAATACACTATTCAGTTACTCTGGTGTGAGGGACTATCTCAGAGATATACTCTGAGATATATATGACTATCTCAGAGATATACTATCTCTGGGTGCTGTGTAAAGATTAATTTGGATAGTATAATGACATCCCCTCAGTACCTAAAAGCCAAGTTAATCTCTAAACCAAATCTCTTGCAAATATACTGCACCAAAGGTTATTCTGTATATTTAAGTACTAGCCCCGTAGCAAGAAGCTCGGTAAGGCAATCTAATTCAAACCAAACCAACATTTTTGCCTGAAGCACAATCTGAGACTTTTTTTTCCCTCTGGTAAGATTCTGAACCTAAATGATACTTCATTCAGCTTAAACACATGACTTTCAATTTAATCTATAATATACATAGACCTCTTTAATATCATCATAAACCAGTAAGAACAAACATTGTACACACAGTTTTTTAAAACACATGGAAAGAAAACTGTAAAATCAAGGTCAAATAAAGCCATGTTGGCTTTCTTCAGCTAATTATGCTCAAGTCCCACCTATACAGTAACAACTCTGCAGTACGCTGTACGTCACAGACCTGCACTGCAAACAGCCTCCTCACTATGCTTGTAGATTTTTGTTAGAGCCTGTCTTTACTGAATCCTTCAAAATTCTAGATAAGAGTTATCTGACATTAGACTGCCATCCTCTGTGTTTAAAATAAATCAGTCAATAAGCTCTGCATAGGAACAAACGTCTGCTTTAGAAGGATCAAACCCTGAATAAGCTAACCAGGCTTTATTTTACACAATGTCAAGAGTTGTGCTAAGAAATACGAACAGAATTAGCTCCTCACCTTGCTCAGTGAAGCTTTGATTTTTTTCAGACATAAAGCAAGAAGCTCTCTTGATTCCAGGGCACACTGGATCCAGGTTCCTGGAGGCTGAAGATACCTAAGATACAGGATGCGTTTTACAGCACACTGAAGCTGCTTCAGCAAACTAAATTGCTCAGATTATCATCAGATATTTCCCAAACTCTTGGTTTTAGTATCAACTACACAGCTACAACTTTCACCTTCCAAAGCATTAAGACTCACACATCCCAAGCGCATTCACACTTTTACTGCCATCCTAACCAAGTTGTTCACTTTTTTGTTCTTTCAAGGACCATAAACCTGCTCATCTATAGAATCATAGAATCACTTAGGTTGGAAGAGACCTTTAAGGCCATCAAGTCCAACCACAGCCTGACCCTGCCCAACCCACCTCTAGACCATATCTTTAAGCACAACATCCACACACCATTTAAATCCCTCCAGGGATGGTGACTCCACCACCCCCTGGGCAGCCTGTTCCAATGCCTGAAAGCCCTTTCAGTATAGAAATTTTCCCTGATATCCAACCTAAATCTCCCCTGGTGCAGTTTGAAACTATTCCTCTTGTCCTATTGCTTGTCACCTGAGAGAAGAAACCGATCCCTACCTCTCTACACCCTCCTTGCAGGTAGCTGTAGAGAGTGATAAGGTCTCCACTCAGCCTCCTTTTCTCAAGACTAAACAGCCCCAGCTCCCTCAGCTGCTCCTCACAGGACTTGTGCTCCAAACCCTTCATCAGATTCACTGCTCTCCTCTGGACACACTCCAGCATCTCAACATCCTTCCTGTAGCGAGGGGCCCAAAACTGGACACAGCACTTGAAGTGCAGCCTTACCAGAGCTGAGGATAACAGAACCATCACCATTCCTGATACAAGCCTAATCTTCTAGGCCCTACAGAACAACACCTTTCTCCTTCCACAAGTAAATATAGAAACGTGCTGGAAAACCTCAAGAGCCCTCACAAAAACCTGCTGAGCTGGCCCACACTGCCCTGCTTTAAGTGACTGCCCGTTTCCCCGCTCTGAGGGGAGGGCGCAAGGCCCGCCTACCCACCTTTCGCACTGCTTGCAGAAGTGGAGGGTGCCCTGCTTGGGGATGCCCTCGGTGATGTCCACCTGTGCCCGCAGGCACCCCACGCACATGTTGGCCGGGTTGGGCGGGATGGGCACGCCGCATTGGCAGCAGAGGCTGGAACGCAGAGGGGGAGGAAAAAGTCAGTAGCAAACAGCGGCTCTGCCCTCAGAGCTGACAGAGAGAGGAACCGAAGGGACGCGAAGGATTTATTTACTTATTTATTTTAAGTTCGTGGCTCGAGAGAGCTGTCACCGCCCCCCCGCACCGCCGCCACGGTTTATGGCCGCCCGCGTACCTCCCCGCCGCGGGAACAGCGCGCCCTCAGAGGCCGAAGCCCGGCCGGCGAAACCCGGCCGGCGGAGCCCCACCGCCAATCCCCAGCCGCCCCCCCGGAGCCTGGCCACTTACATATTGCCCTGTGTGGGCGCCGCCGGCCCCGTCATGTACTCCATGGCTGCAGCGCTGCACGCTGCCCGGCTTTCCGGGCGTGAGAGGAAGGGGAGGAGAGCCACGGTCCCGCGAGAGAGCAGCTGAGGGTGGGGCTAGAGGGCGAGCTGGTGGCGGGAGTCGCCATTTTGCTGGCGTGTGGTAGCCGCTTGCAAATAACGTTGTAATTAGTGATTCTTTGAAGCATTAATTCCTTCTTCTTTGAAAATCACGGGGGCTGATCCACGCATCTTTCTTTCCCTGCGGGGCGAGGCCGTGCTGTTGTTGCGGCAAATGGCAGCAGTAGGGTACAACCACTGTAGCTTTCTGTATTCCTCCCTTAGCTGTGAGATTTATCCATTAATATACGTGTTTGGTTGGGGTTTTTGGTGTTTTTTCACCATCAATTTTTCACGGCATCAATCTATTACTGTAGGGACGGACTTGTCAGGCGTGGCGTATCTGCAAATCCTCCTGACATTGGTGTGAGCAGTGCTGGCAGCAATACCAGAGGAGGTGGCCCTTTTCAGCAGTAATTAGTTCTTAAAGGTTACTGCTAATACATCCTTGAGAGATACTGCTTCGAAGCAATTTTGTTACTGTCTTCACCTATTTGTCAACTGGTTTCAAAAGGAATTTCCAAGATTGCAGTATTGATTTTGACAAGGCCGTTAATCTACTTTCAAAAGTAACTACCTACCCTTCACATCTGCTGGCAACTTCCCATCGCTGTCTGGAAAGGGTAAAACCCAAGGGCCTGAACTTCACCTTTTGCTTATTTTCCTGTATCTGAGCACTGAGATCCCATTTTTTCTGAGAACATAGATGATACATGACAGATTATGTGGTGGTGCATGTGCTTGTAGATGAAGAAACAATATTGTGGCTGTGGATTCTGTTTTGATTTGAATCCTTATCAAGTATGAAGAAGTGAGGGTTCTCGTCACTGATTTACAAAGGACTGAACTGTGATAAATCCCATGTGCCTTTAATTTACTGTTAGGATTTAACTCAAAGTACACCCAGAACCAGCTGGCAGTTGTGAGGTTTTAAAGGAAAGATTAGTTTCAGTAGCAGAATAACAAACATTATGTTAACTAATGTCAACAATCGACTGACTCCTTTTTTTGTGATGGCCAGTTCTTAGCAAAACCTTGTTGGATTTTTTGAAAAAACTTACTTAAAGTTACATTTTACAGAAATAAAATACTTATACATTTTTAAGAGTTCACCTGCCAGACTGGTACTTGTCTCCAAGTACAAGAAAGACTTGATAAATTGGGGTGAGTTCAGCAGCAGCCAGCAAGATGGTTAGGGCTGGAGCACTTTCCCTGTGGAGGAACAGCAGTATCTGGACTGGCTAAGCCTGGAGAAATGATGGATTTGAACGAACCTAAGAGAAGCTCCCAGGCCAACGAAGGGGTCATGGAGGAGGAGAAGGAGCAGGCTCTTCCCAATGGTGCATGATTGGTGGCTGAGATGCAACAGGCATAAACTGAAACAAGAAAGATTCAAAGTGGTTTAAGGAAAAAACTTCACCGTGAGGACAGTCAGGAGCTGGAGCAGGTTGTCTGGAGTTGTGTTGTCTCTGTCCTTGTAGGGTGGCAAGCCTAAGGTGGTTAGAACCTGCTCTGGCTTCATGTTGGACCCTGCTTTGAGCAGGAAGTTGAGCTAGAGAACTCCTGAGATCCCTTCCAGCCTGTATGATTCAAAACAATGTCTGTCAGTTCAAAGTGTAATTTAATGCTTAAAAATACCAAGTATCCAACCCTGGCACCAAGTTTCCCCTCTCTGCTCCACCCATCACCTTCTCTGAAGAATTGTTCCTTCTCTGTCAGAAGGAGGCTTTGAGCATCCCCAGGGAGAACAGCAGAACAACAAATACCTTTCTTCTTGGGTCCATTGCTACTGTAGCTTACCCACAAAAAACCCACAACTTTACAGAGAGATTATTGTTGACTACGCTGTTGTAATTTATTAATTAAGAGTTATGTAATACTTCTGTGTAGAAGAAGGAGTTGGTACAATCCGTTCGGGTGACGTTCCATTTGTGGTGTACATTTCCCCATTCCATTGGGAAACGAGGAGCTATCCTGATATTAAGGTACTGTCTGTGGGTCAGCCCTTGTTTTCTGTGGGTTTACAGTTATGGAGGAGAACAGTAGAGCTGAATTGCATCCATACATTGCGTGTGGTTCATTTAGTAAGATAATATCCTTATGGAAAGAAAGAGTTGTTTTGGTTGCTTTAGAGTTGCTTTGGGGACTGAAAATCACAGGCTGTCGAGCTGTCTGACTTGTTTCTCTTTTTTTTTGGCACATTTGTCTTTGATGGGGTTGCTTGTGTTCACAGAAGTGTTACTTCTGCTCCTTTGAAATTAAGTTTCTTTGCAGACCTCTCTGGAGGCTTAAAATAAAAAGGAGAAAGCAAAAAAAAAAAAACCCACAAAAATTGAAATGTTTCCCTGCACTGGTTTCATTTCTTTACTCTTCAGAACCTCTGCTGCACAGTGGGTATTAGATAGTTTTTACTTTCAAGCCCTGATGTATCACTCCATCTTTGATTTCTTTCATTTATGAAATAATACACTTCCTTTAAATTCCAAGTTTCACGTTGCAAGATGGGTAGGACAAAGCCTGTCATTTATGGGAGCCCGATCTTCTGTGGAGTCACCAGGAGGAGGATTTGATCCTAATGCTACTTTAAATGTTTCCACTGCAGATTTATTTTCATCTGCAGTTTTCTCCACCTGGTTGCAGTGCTAATACACTTCAGATCAAGGCACAACCACCATCCAGTGCTGGTTAAAATCAGAACTATGTTCTTTGTAGTCACCAAGGTGCTTTATATTGTGTCTGTGAGCTCTTGTTGCCTTATGGCACTTCCACCCATCCAAGTAAAATTTGTATGTTTTAAACTCAAAAGTATTGTTACACTCTTAGAACCACCTCTGAAGGAAATTAAGTCTCTGTACACAATAAACAAGATAAAAAGCAGACCACAGAATTCCCTGAGAACTTTAGCAATGGTAGGTCTGGATTTCAGAACTTACTATACGGAGTTTGGCCGTGTGATGTGGACCAAAAGATTTCACCATCTCTTCCAAAAGAGGATCCAGTATTCAGAGACTGGCCAGTATTGCTGTAGTTGTTGGGATGGCTGATGTTTCCTCTAAATCAGTGGCATTTTTAGGAATGTGTTTATTGGTAAGACCTTTCTAGCTGTAGGCTGGCAGGAGACAGAGATCTGACATCATAGGAAATGACTTACGTTTAAGAGAGGGTCAGATTTGCATAGGTGTGTGTATCAATCCCATAGGCTGTTGATTTCTGAGTGTACAATCACCATGTATCTACAGTAATGCCAATAGAAAGACTGATGGACATGGGTTTATTTGCCAGCTGGATTTGTGGTGGTCCAGCTCAGTCTTTTAAGTGAAAAAGCTACACTGAGGAAGCTCTCCTTGTATTTTCACCATTGCATGCTGGTTACTGTCCTACTGCTACTGCAGCCAGACTCACAGGAGCTGTGCAGGGTACCTGACAGCCCTGGTGTGCCTTCAAAACTAGACCCCCCAGCTCCTCACTGCCCTACCAGCAGCAAAGGGACTTTATGGGGGGCATGGCAGGAGATCCTGGGTGGGAGGAAAACAGTGTGTGATTCTCCACCGCTCTGTAGTGTGTTGGTCTCTGGGAGTCAGGCTAAAACTGTAGCCTGGAAACAGAAAAAGCAGGTTTGGGGGTGTTCAGGTGTGACTTCATACAAATGATCAGAGCAAACACCAGGCAGGAAAATAACTATGAATGTGCCTGGCTGCTGTTTTGAACAGGCCAGGGAAAGATGGAGGGGCTGGATTTCATAGAATCACAGACTGGTCTGGGTTGGAAGGGACCCCAGGGATCACAGAGCTCCAACCCCCTGCCACAGGCAGGGACACCAACCTCCAGGCCTGGAGCTACACAAGGTTGCCCAGGGCCCCAGCCAACCTGGCCTTCAACACCCCCAGGGACGGGGCACCCACCCCCTCTCTGGGCAGCAGATTTCACCATCTGAGGTGGAGGGGCTGGATTTCACCATCCAGATGTGCTGCTGCTGCATTGTCTGCTCTTGGCTTTGTTCTCATTCATTCTCAGTGAAACAGCCATGCACTGCCGAGCGATGCTAAGGAAGCATAGGTAGGATGCTAAGGAAACATAGGTAGGATGCTAAGGAAGCATAGATAGGATGCTAAGGAAGCATAGGTAAGATGCTAAGGAAGTGGCAGTAGCTGCTTACCTTCCTAGAAGAACTACAGGAATTACACTTGTAATGTGGGCCGAGGCTTTGAGTGGGTTTCTTCTTTCCCTGCAAATGTCTCTGGAGCTGTTATCTAAAGTGCAAGATGGTAACTCATCAGGACATTGCAGTTTTCACAGCTCCATTTAATTTCCCTTTTCACCCAGGAGCTGCAGGAGCTAGGAGACCAGGCAGGCACTGCTGTGAATTTAAAAGCAGCTTTGTAAATTTTGGCAGCTTTGGTGATAAAGCTGTCAGGTCTCCACCACCAGCTACTCGAGTACTAATGATGGAGAGTGTAAAGGGTGAGGGTGAAAAATGTTCTTCCCCCTTCTGTGACTGCTGCTGTCTAAAAATATGCTGGCATTTCGGTGTGTGGCTGGTTGCATGGAGTTGTTAATTGCTCCTCAGGGTTCCCTGAGGTCAGAAGCCTGGCAAGCTGTCTGCCTAAGTTTTAATTTTACATTTTCCCTTTGCAGGATTTGGGGATGTAGAGTGATTTAAACGTTTTGTCACTTATGTTGATTTGGATTTACAGGCTAGGATTGAGAGTGTTAGGGAAAGGAATACTTGGCATGAAGTGTGTGCACTCGATAGCCCTTTGCATCTGTGCCTGTGCAGAGCTCACTTGTTCACATGGGGAAGACACCACTGTATCTTGACACCAGCAGTCACAAAAGGGGAAGCAAAAGGCCCTGCTCCTCAGTGGCTTGGGTCCTACTCCCCTCTGTGCCTCTTGTCTTTGTGCAGGTCTGGTTTGAAACGTGTTGAGGTTCACATAGTTCCTCCAGAGGTCAAGGCCATAGACAAAGGTTGGACAGTCAGGTTTTAAATATCTCAGTTTCTCCTAATTCCAGATACAGAATCAGAAAGTATTAATTAAAACATGTATAGAAAGCATCATCTAGAAATAGGAATTTGTTCACTGAGAGCGTGGGCAGTACACATCTCCTTTACAGAACTGTCAAGCAATTAGGACAGTGTATAATTAAGTCACCTGTCAGTGTATATAGTTTATTACATCCTAGAATGAACTGTTTCACTCTTCCATTAATTTTATCACTGTCAGCAGCTGTAGTAGGTTTTTTTAGTGTCATTTTACCCCACTTCATCTTTTCCAAGAGGCACATATATTTCAAGAAATACTACTTTTAATGCCATTAATCCAGAAACCAGTCAGCAGGATATTTTGTAGAAAAGGAGACAGTATAGAGGGAGAACTTTCCTGGATGCATGCAGTTGCTGAAAGTGTGAATGGCTATTAGTGAAACATCATTTTTTTTTACATATTGCTGAGCCTTGGGGAAACTCCTGACCCTGCCCTTGCCACTGGGTTCACACAACTAAGCTGGAAATCTAAGAAATGAGCCAGTGGTTTTTGCTAGCAATTAGCTGTGTGGTAAATTTAGACATCTGGTTGAATCTTATTCCTAGTGCAAAGTGTATCAGTTTTCACTGATCTTTTCCTCTGCAGGTTTCCAATGAGTATTAAATATGATATTTGAACTAATACTAGTTTTCTGTTCTTTATGGCCTGAATAATCCATAACTGTAAGCACACTGCTTCATCTTACCCTGCACTATGCTTCATTTCTATTCATCAGGCTATCCAAATATGTAACCGGTGTGCACACTGACATTGGAATTACTGAAAGACACTGAATTCCTTTGCAAGTTGAGTTTATCCTAAGGTTTATATTAGATTTTGTACCTGATCTTTAGAAGTATGGTTTAGTCTCCAAGCTACCAGATGACATTGAACTCACAATGCTAGAAGGATTTGTGTGACACGTAAGGAAAGCGAGCATACCACTTAAAACCAGTTCTAATACAGGTTTTTCCCTCATTCCTACAGGCAGATGGCTGGGCCCTTGAGTAAATAGCTGCATGTAGTTTGCATGAAACCCAAGTGCCAAGGCAGGAAAAGCCAGGGCAGTGTCTTTGGAGATGTGCCAGCCAGAACTGCTGGCTCACAGCAGTTTAATTTTCAGTAGAAATGTCAATAAATAAAAGCAGCATAGAATGATAAATACACAGGAAAGATATTCCTGTGATTAATTGAACAGACACCTGAGGTCACTATTCCCTCACGTAAACAGGATCCAGGAAATCACAGAATCACAGGGATTGGAAGGGACCTCGAGAGATCATTGGGTCCAACCCCCTGCCAAAGCAGCTCCCTAGGACAGGGCACACAGAGCGGTGTCCAGACAGGGCTGGAATCTCTCCAGAGAAGGAGACTCCACACCCCCTGGGCAGCCTGTCCCAGGGCTCCCTCACCCTCACTGGGAAGAAGTTCTTCCCCACATTGGGGGGAACTCCCTGTGCTCCAACTTGAGGCCATCACCCCTTGTCCTGTCCCCACAGACACTGAAAAGGGACTGGCCATTTCCCCCTGCATCCCCTGCTTAAGATACTGATAAACATTAATTAGGTCTCCCCTTAGTCTTCTCCTCTCCAGGCTGAACAGCCCCAGCTCCCTCAGCCTTTCCTTACAGGGGAGATGCTCCAGGCCCTTCAGCATCTCCAGAGCCTCCTCTGGACTCTCTCCAGGAGATCCCTGTCCTTTTTATCCCAGGGAGCCCAGCACTGGACACAACACTCCAGGTGGGGCCTGAGCAGGGCAGAGCAGAGGGGGAGGATCCCCTCCTGGGACCTGCTGTCCACACTCCTCCTGATGCCCCCAGGATCCCATTGTCTCTCTCAGCCCCAGGACACACTGCTGGCTCATGGTCACCCTGTCACGCACCAGGACCCCCAGGTCCTTCTCCACAGAGCTCTTCTCCAGCAGGTCACCCCAGCCTGTACTGATAGAAACGGTTGTTCCTTCCCAGGTGCCAGACTCTCCACTTGCTGTTGTTGAACTTCATTAGGTTTCTCCTTGCCCAGCTCTCCAGCCTGTCCAGGTCTCTCTGGATGGCAGCACAGTGTCCTGCCTGTCAGCCACAAAGAAGGTGGTGAAGCTACCAGAGAAGTCTTGGAACTTCTTGTCCAGTTAGAGCTGCACTGACCTTCCAGCAAAGAGGCTTTATTCTGGTCTGGGCTACTGTTTTCAAGAAGTCTGTTGATTTAAATGTAAATCTCTCAAGAATTTTAGAACAAAAGCAAACACTGTGTTTTATGCTTTAAAAAAAAAAAGTATTTGCTGTACAAAATAAATTTGGGATTCAGAGCAATGTGACAACTGCTGGGACATTGGGCAGCACTGAGTCACAATGAATAAAAATACCCTCATTAAAGTGTGGAAGTATTCTAACAACATTGGGATAAATACCCAGGAAAGGTTGTACAGTAACAATGAAACATCTCTGTCACCTTTACCAGTGCCAAATGTAGTTTTTAAGAGGATTGTGATGACTCCAAGTCTGCATTTTTAGCTGTCGGGGTCCTGAGCATGCATCCATTCCTAGCAATTTAATGCTTCCTAGTGCATCAAGTAGTCCTTTGGGGGAGGGAAGTCGTTCCTGTTCAGAAAGGAGGTGGATAAGGAAAGGGCAGTCAGGATTTGCAGTGGGAAATAAAGGCACGGCTGTGCCTCAGGTGGAGGCAGCAGCTCGTGATGCTGGTGGTTCCCGGAGCTGGAGGAGGTATTTTTGTGCAGGAACAGATGGTGCCTTGCCTGTGTGTGGGGAGGTAACTCCCAGCCTCCAAAATTAGTACCAGCCAGGATCTAGCTCCCAGCAGGGACCAGGCAGCCCCTTCACTGACCAGGAGGTAGTGTCCTCTCAGTACTCAGCAGTGGTTCCTACCTGCCTCTGCTGGCACCGTTACCCCAGGGTCATGTCCTCGTGTCCCCTCCATGGGTGGTCGCTCTTCCTTGCTGTTCCTCCTGCAGCGTCGCTCTTGCAATTAGAGATTCCTCCAAGGCCCCAGTTGAGGTTCACCAGCCCTCACCATGTGCCTGTTCCTTTGGGAAGGAAGGGCTCTCCCTGCCTTTCATCCATTGCAGCGGGGAAGTTGCAAAGTAGTGATTTGCAACTTCAAATAGTATCACTGCAGTGATACACACAGGAGGGGAATCAACTTTTTAAAAGGGTAGACAATGGCAAGACAAGGGGGAATGGAGTAAAGCTAAAGGAAGGAACTTTTAAATTAGATATTAGGGGGAAGTTTTTTACAGAGAGAGTGGTGAGGGGCTGGAACAGGCTGCCCAGAGATGGGGTGGATGCCCCATCCCTGGGGATGTTCAAGGCCAGGTTGGCTGGGGCCCTGGGCAACCTTGTGTAGCTCCAGGCCTGGAGGTTGGTGTCCCTGCCTGTGGCAGGGGGTTGGAGCTCTGTGATCCTTGGGGTCCCTTCCACCCCAAACCATTCTATGATTCTATGATTTCATCAAGGCAGGGCGTGCAGAGCTGTGCTTCAGCAGAGGTACTGCTGTTCCATCTCTGTTCCATCTGCTGTTCGTCATCTCTGGTCTCAAGGAGCAATGTGCATGGGAAGAATACCATTAGCTAATTCCACTGGGACACGACACTTGCAGGGGCTCCTTTCTCTGAGATAATCTGCACTAAATTTACTGGGATGACGCTCCAGTTATTTTCCAGTTCTTGCCTATTTCTTCAATTCCTTGTGAAGAATCCAATTAACAATTCAATTTATAGTACGGGCCACAAACATTATTACTGCTGAACTTCAGAGGCAGGAGCAAAGAGAGCTGCAAAGAAGCTTCTACCAAATAGCCTTGCAACAGAGATCAGCATGTTGTGACATTCCACTTTCAGCTGATCGATAGATAAAACCTGTGCATTGCATCAGCAGGCTTTAATGAGCGTCGCAGCACATCTATCTGTGGTTTAATTTCCTTTTAACTAAGCAATGTGTGGCGTGAAACTTGCGTATGGGGCGTATTTGATGCAGTACGGGGCATCCTTCTGGAATAACGTTTGGAAGAGCAGCAGCTTACCTGCAGGCTGTGCGAGGGAGCCGCGGAGGGATGGGGAAATGCTGCTGCTTGTCAGCAGAGGGGGATAATTCTCGGGTTTGCTGCGTGGCAGCAGCTCGGAGTGGCTGGCTGCTGGGTGTGCCAGGCGCAGAGGTGCTGGTTTTGTGTGCAAACCCTGTCCTGCACTGAGGCACAGTGGGCAGACACAGTGATTCTGCACTGAAAGGCATCCTCTGCTTTCTGAATCCCTGCAGCATTTTAAGAGTCACTGCTCTGCCCGTCGTGGGAGTAACAACAGGTGAATTTTTCCTAGTAGCCTTTAAAAACCAAAATAACCTAAACCATGAAGTGCCTTGAATTGAGCTCCTTGGAACAAGGAGACATCCTAGATTGATGAAAGAGGATCTTCTGGCTGTTACTGGGGCAAATCCTCCCAGTGCTGGCTGACTCTGTTCTTCAGCAGCTCCTGCAACCTGTTCTGTGTTTATCAAACATCACAGCTTACTGTTTCTTCATACCCACAAAGCCCAAAGCTTTTAGCCTATCATCAGGACAGCTTCAGCAGCTCAGTCTTTACACTTTCTTATCAATATGCTGTATTGTCAGAGAGGCTCTCTTTGGTAATTACTTCTCATTTGCTTTAGAATACTTGGCTGTTCTCCTGAGATTGCAAAGCGTTCCTGTTTTGAAGAGGGGTGGCAGTCGTAGCGTGGCACTGGTACCTGCCAATCTGTCCATGGGAACCTGTGCAGAAAGTCCTGCCAGTTCCCACAGATATGTTCAACAATCGATTTCCTGACACTGTTTCATTTCTTTAATGTAAAAGATGATGACAGGTCTTGTTACTCCATTCAACCTTCTTTTCCTGGCGTGGGGAGCAGCCAGGGCAAATATTTAGCTTTAAGCAGAGCATGGACAGGAGCTGGGAGCTGTTGATCTTGTACTGGTATGTTTGTTACCTGTACCAGGATGCACTAGACCTGAACTTCAGACTAAGAAATAATTGTTTTTAAAAAGTAAATATTTGCTCATCAGACCATGACAGGAATCCATTGTACAGTAGCTGTTTGCTTTCCACTTGCCTTTTGTAATCTTCCGTGTCTTGGCTAAAAACATCTCATCCCATTACCCAGCTAAAGGAAACCTGGTAAGAGGGTGGGCTGTGCTGAGAAGGAGCAGTGTCTCCACACCAGAGCCTGCACGTTGGCATCAGTAGAATGGATATATTATTGTCAAATTTGTATTTTTTCAAATATTGGCACTTTCAGTTATATGGGAATAGTGATATGCAGTTAAAAATATTTTGCACAACATGCCTGTTAAACTCCAGTACATGAGAATTATGGATGGTGCTGACATTCCCTGGACTTGCCTCATGCTGGCTGGGGACAAAGCCCAGCAGAGAAAAAACCAAAAACAGTTCAATGAAACCACTCTAGAAACAAACCTCTGTCACCTGTCCTTTGGCTGGCATGTGCACTGCTACTCCTCTCCCCATCGCTGCTTTTCAGGGTGGAAACAGAGGACAAGGGTATGGTGGAGGCAGAAGTTAGGTGTTTCAGTGTGGAGGGAAGAGCCACAGATCCATAGTTTATAGGGGAGAAGGGGGATTCAGGGAAGGAGGCTTGGTGGATGGAAATGGGAAGTAAAATAAATGCCAACAGTGACCCAGCTTTGCAACGAGGCATGTGCTGGAAAGGTAGGAAAGGGAGGTGATACAAAAGTACAGCACTAGTTGAGGTGCCTTGCACTGGACTGGAGCAGCCTGAGGTCTGCTGTCATGCCTTTGTCACACACAGGAGAGCATTGAATGGCTTTGCTTTAGTCCAGATTGGATGCCTCCTTCAGTGAGCAGTGGTAGTGTTCCAGCAGCTAAGATGCCAGCCTTATATCACTGGAATAATCTGGGGCAGGGATGGACTGCAAAATAGTCCAATTCAAAGGGGCCTGTGGCAGGAAGAACCTGAGAACTAATCTGTGTGATTGCACATGATTTGTGCCAAAGAGTGGGAACTGAGAAAAAAAAAGCTCCATAAACAGTCAGGAGAGGAAAACACAAGAGGAGGAGGACAGGGACACTCTGCCCACCCAGGCATCTGTTGGACCACTTGAGCATTTTTTAGCATTAAGCATCTTACCAAGAGTAACCCAGGACGCTGCTGAAGTGGCAGGTTTGATAAGGATAATGGCAGTTAGCTCGCTCTTCTTTGGTTTCTTTTTGCTTGCAACAGTCCTCTATGACAGAACATGCATTTTATAATTACCCATCAAGATAAATTCTCAGGAAGAGGTGTTGCAATTCCAGTGGGTTGAGTTTTTCTTTCCAGTGCTCCCATCTTGTTGGCACATGCACGGCATGGAGATGTGACACATCACAAGGTGTCTGTGCAGGTATTGCTCAGCTGTACAATTGCAAAACCGGAACTTCTCCAGGCAGGGTCAGCCTGGGCAAGAGAAGGCTGTGGGGGGACCTCATTGCAGCCTGCCAGTCCCCGAAGGGAGCAGAGGAACAGGAGGGGAATCAGCTTGTTCAAGGGCAGAGCCTGGCAGGACAAGGGGGATGGAGTGAAGCTGGAGGAAGGAAGGTTTAAATTAGATATTAGGGGGAAGTTCTTTACAGAGAGAGTGGTGAGGGTGAACAGGCTGCCCAGAGAGGGGGTGGGTGCCCCATCCCTGGGGGTGTTGAAGGCCAGGTTGGCTGGGGCCCTGGGCAACCTTGTGTAGCTGCAGGCCTGGAGGTTGGTGTCCCTGCCTGTGGCAGGGGGTTGGAGCTCTGTGACCCTTGGGGTCCCTTCCAACCCAGACCAGTCTGGGATTCTATGATTCTATGATTTATGAACTTACTGTATGTGTGATTGACTTTTAATATAAAGACTCCAACTGTAGACTCCCCTTTGTGAGTGGAAACTTCCAAAGTGGATATAAATGCTTGCAGCTCATCAGTTCTTTAGGAGTATAAGGATTTAAATAAAAGGGGAACTTGGTCATGTGAGTTTTGTTACTGAATATTTCTTGGGTAAAAGAGGCCATGCACCCAGGGCAGCTGCAGTGAGATGCTTATTTCAGTGCCCATGTCCTGTGTTCTGGTAACAAGGTTTGGATGGAGTAGATTTGAGATGGCACAGTAGTTCTGAATAGGAGGCTGATACTGAACAGGGTATTCAGCTCTGAGGTGTTCTGGTGACACCAAAATGGTAAGGAAGACACGCTGCCATCCAGAGGGACTGTGACAGGCTGGAGAGGTGGGCTCATGTGAATCATGTGAAGTTCAGCAAGGCCAAGGGCAAGGTCCTGCATGTGGGTCAGGGCAGTCCCAAGCACAGTGACAGGCTGGGCAGAGGATGGCTGGAGAGCAGCCCTGAGGAGAAGGACTCGGTGGGGCAGGGGTGGTGTTGGTTGATGAAAAGCTCAACATGAGCTGGCAGTGTGCACTGGCAGCCATAAAGCCAGCTGTGTCGTGGGCTGCATCCCCAGCAGTGGGACCAGCAGGTCTGGGGGGAGGTCCTGTCCCTCTGCTCCACTCTGGGGAGACCCTCCAGAGGGAAATGTAGATGAAATACTGGGAGGAAATTTTTCCCTGTGGGGGTGGGGGGGGCATGGCACAGCATGCACAGAGAAGCTGAGGCTGCCTCTGGATTCCTGGCAGGATTCAAAGCCGGGTTGGATGGGGTTTGGGCACCCTAGGCTCATGGGGAGTGTCTCTGCCTGTGGCAGGAGGTGGCACTGGGTAGGGCTTTCAGATTCCTTCCCCCTAAACCAGTCTGGGGTTCAGTGATTCTATGATAAGAGCTTTTGGATGCAAAAACACTCAGCTTATTGGATAGCAAATGAGTCTCATCTATCCAGATGTGAAAGGCACTGAGCAGGTGTTGAGGTTTCTCCACACCTCAGGTGAGATGGCACAGAGAGCTGAACGCAGCGCTAGGTGTAGGTCTGTGCACCTTGGCAGTGGTCTAGTTCTACTGGTTTTCATCAAGTTGTGCCTTTTATTTTTTGCTCATATGAGTGGAAAGAGTGGAAGGGGAGATAAAAAGCATGCATTGGTGGTGTGGAGAGGGCTTCTTGGGGTCTGAACATTATCTGCCCTGAGTGAAATACCTGGCAGATCCTGCACTTCCTCTGGGCAAGGCATCAGCACGTAGGGAGCTGCATGTGTCTGCTCTGTTTGCACCATCTCTTTTTTCCAGCTGTTACTTCATAAATCACTCAATTGCTGTGCATTTGGCAGATAATTAGTATATAGGAGCTACCAGGCTTCTCTCATTGTGCAATTTGTGGCTGTGGAAAATGCAAAGAACTGATACAAGCTCTTTCCTCTGCCAGCCTGATGGGTGAGGCCATTTGCTGTGCCTTGTCACCCTGTCTTTTAATTACATTGCAGCAATCCTATTACAGCCCTCTCTGATGTTAGGGTGCTTTCTTCTGGGCCTGGCCTCAGTTGTTTTGTGCCAAGTACTCCCTGGTGTACATTTTACCTGCCTTTTCTCTTCCTGTTTGTTTTCTTTTCTCTTTTTAATAGCTAAAGCTCATAAAGATTCATGGCATATAACTCATCCTTGAATATGACCTTGAAATAATGAGATATTTCTGACCTACTCCATGGTTATGAAGCAAAGATAGGAGCTGTCAGAAAAAAATAACTGAAACAGCCCCCTTGCTGACAATACCTGTCTATTCCTGGCACTGCCACGATTTACCTTCATTTCCTCCCCTCCCTCTTTGCTCAGTCATTGTAAGCAAAGCAGAACCTGATTTTTTTTCATACAGATTTGCCAGATTTATGCTGTTCTCCATCATGTGGATATTCCTGCTCTCCTCTTTGCCCTTGGTCTTGGCTTTTTTTCTCTTGCCTGAGCCTGTCTTGGTACTAGGATGCATATTTTGATGCAAAGGGTACACATGCCTCTTTAATTTCACTTTTAAGGCTAGACTAAACCTAGCTGTGGTAGCTGAGGTGGCTATAGATTATATTAGGCCACACAAAGCGATTTGTACCGTTGATTCCTAGCTTGGAACTTCTTATTCCAATGTGGAGGAGGCCTCAGTTAGCCTGGTAACAACTCCAGGACAGCCCTACTTTGGGACTGACTACCAAAACACCAGAATCAGCAGAGTTTATCAGCTCTTAGCTGTCCTGATGGAGCAACTGCTGTAAAGCAGCCTCTGAAATAAGGGTGGAGCAGACACTCAGGATGACAACTGTGAATTCTCAGAGTTAATTCTTACCTCCACCTGTGAATCACAGCCTTACAGCTAGGGAGTTTCCATACAAGTTGCCTGGAGATATTTTCATAACTTGTGCTCCTCAAATTCAGGGATAATATTTCTTACTCTAAGGAATAAAAATATTAAGGACAAAATGGGTCATACTTTGAACCAAGGGGTCTTTGTTTAGTCCAGGCTGAGTTTTTCTTCCTGTGTGCAAGGACAGAGAGTAGAGGAGCCTGTTTGGTTTTTCAGCTGTCACTGCTGGAGTCCTGGGACAAGCTCTGTGCTGTCCTGCACTCAGACCCAGTGTTTGGAGAACCTAGGGAATGTTACAGGCATCTGACCTCCTTCATCAGCTGACAAACAGTGATATTGCACTAAATGTTCAGTTTCCTGAGATTTAAGGTAGTTTATTTTGCCAGAACATTTTGGTATTTTCAACTCCTTTGATTTACTGCAACAGGTTTGCAGCAGGGCTGTGACTGCAGGAGCTGATGATAGGTAGGTACTTTAGCAGGAGTCAGGCTTTCCTACTGACTCCCAGGTTTTCCAGTTCCTGATCAGTTTAGGCTTGGAAGGAAGTGCTGATACAATAAGGGAAGCTCACTGGGCCTGCAGATCACCCCTTTTCACGGAGAGGTCTGGATGCCAGTCTTGAGGCTCTGTTTTCCTCCTTCTCTGGGGCTCAATGTCTGCAGCAGAAAAATTTTCAAAGCAGGGGGGATGTGAAACAAGGTCACTCCCAGCTCAGCCAACCCTTCATCCCATCTGGGGCAAGCACAGCAAAAGTCACTTTCTGAGGAGGGAGAGTTGGCTGCAGATGCAGCTCTGTGGGGAGCTGGCACTTGCTGCCATGGGACAGGGAGAAACAAGCTGGTGTCTCCTGCTGTCCTATGGACCCATCCCCACATGCTCTTTTGTACCTGAAGAAGGTGACCAGTACTCCAGAAGGGAGAGGAGAGGCTATCTTTGTCATGGTTTCTCACTAAACTCTGCTGTTGTCAATACCTAGATGCACACAGGGATGCTGTTTTGGGTAGGAATATATCTGGGGTTACCAGAGAGAAACAGGCTCCATGCCAAAAGCAGTTTGTGGTAGGATATCAGATAGTTTGGAATTTTAGGGGTAAATAATTAGAATGACTTGGGTAGGGGCCAGCTTGCCCACTGTAGAGAGGGCAGTGCTGCTTTTGATGCAGCATTGGATGGTGAGAGTTTTGTGTGATTCTGAGAAAGTTATTACAAGTTAAGTAAGATTTAATTTGAAAATTAGCCTTTTCTGCTTTAATTTTCAAATGCTCAGCTTGGCACACTGCCACTTGCCCACATCTCTGCTCCAGGATGCAGTAATTCATCTGCAAGGATCAGCCAAACTTCAGCAAGTGCATTCTGGTGCTGCACAAGGTTGGTTTGCAGTTCATGTGGTCCTGCTGTCACTGCACCCTGCTGTCTTTCTTTTATGATCACTTCCATAGGTGGTTGGTTGGTTTTTACCCACCATCCAAGTAGTTAGGGAAATGAAACTCCAGAAATGGAGCAGTGGTTTGGGAAGAGGTGAAGGGATGAAGTGAGACAGATGTGATGAGACAGTACCTTGAGTGCTGGGTCCAGTTCTGGGCTCCTCACCATCAGAAGGACATTGGGGTCCTGGAGCGAGTCCAGAGAAGGGCAACCAGGCTGGGGAAGGGGCTGGAGGGCAAATCCTCTGAGGAGCAGCTGAGGGAGCTGGGGGTGTTGAGCCTGGAGAAGAGGAGGCTGAGGGGAGACCTTCTCCCCACCTCCCCAGCCCTGCCAGGAGGGTGCAGAGAGGTGGGCGCTGGTCTCTTCAGCCAGGGGACAGGAGCTGGGACAAGGGGCACTGGGCTCAAGCTGTGCCAGGGCAGGCTCAGCTCAGCTGGGAGGGCAAAGTTCTTCCCTGGCAGAGTTGTGGGGCTGTGGCACAGGCTGCCCAGGGAGGGGCTGAGTCACCCCCTGGGCGTGTTTAACAGAGGGGAGATGAGGTGCTCAGGGATCTGGTTTAGCTTAGGATGGGAATGGTTGGACTGGATGATCTTAAAGGTCTTTTCCAACCTGGTGATTCTGTGATGTATTCACAGTGCTCCTTGGTATGTGCTGTGTGTGTGCCAGACAGGGGTAATTCTGCCTTGTACGAGCAGACCAGGACAACATCTGGCCTATGCTGCAGTGCAGCAGAAACTTCCTACCATGGAGATGAGAGAGATTTCCCTTTGCACACCATTTTTGTTTGTAGGCAAGTTTCAAAGAGGTTTGAAAGCTGGAGAGGGACTGGTGACAAAGGCAGGGAGTGATAGGACAAGGTGGGGGATGGCCTTAAGCTGAAGGAGGGGAGATTTAGATGAAGTATTAGAAAGGAATTCTTCCCAGGGAGGGTGGTGAGCACTGGCACAGGGTGCCCAGAGAAGCTGAGGCTGCCCCTAGATCCCTGGCAGGGTTCAAAGCCAGGTTGGATGGAGCTTTGGGCACCCTTGCTGGTGGGGGCTGTCCATGCCCATGGCAGGGGGTTGGGACTAGATGGGCTTTTAGGTTCCTTCCCCCTAAACCAGTCTGGGATTCTGTGATCTCTGTGAAGGCAAATTTCTCATGCACTGTAGTTTTTGCATGCTGTTGATTGATGAGATCTGTTTGCTGTTTTGGAAGGTTTCTATAAAACAGGGCCTTTGTAAAAATGTTTAATTAAAATATATTAATGACATCTTTCACTTGATAAAAACTTCAGGGCCTTTTAACCTTTAACTGTAACTGTTTTCAGTGACTTTCCATGCAAAGCAAAAATCTTAAATTATGGCCAAATAACATCAATAATAAGACCTCAGGAAAAAAATTGTACTTTAACATCCTTAAGATTTCAAACCTTCAGAAGCATGGATTCTCATTTTTCAGGGAATTAATTCCATGGAGGTGGAGCTGGGTCATAGAATGGTTTGGGTTGGAAAGGATGAAGATGGCCTGTCTCTGCCAGTCACTGATTTGAACCCAGATGCCCTGAAGATGTGTGGGATGGGCAATGGCATTGCTTCCCCAGCAGCTGCCTGGGACTGTTTTGCAGTCTTTTCTAGAAAGGTCAAAATAAAGGATGAAAATAGAGCTTTCCTTTTCTTCTGTTGAGTCAGCAGTCAGGTGGGAGCCCCTGTACACCTCTCTGGGGCTACGAGAAGGACCAGCAATATCACACTTCAAATAAGGTACCACTACTTTTAGTCACTGCTTGTGTAAACTGAGTTTAGCTGGTAGCTGATCATCAGAGATGTCTGTATCCCACTGATGATGCCCTGAGCTATAAACTGCTGCTACCCTGCTCAAGCTCTGCATTTTAGTGCATGTGATAAAGGGAGCTCAGCAAAAATAAGCCTGGTAGATGTGCAGGGCCACTGGTGGTGATGCTGATCCCTGTGTTTCCTGAGCAAGACCCAGTGCTAAGGAAAAATCCCTGGGAAGCCCTTTGTAATAGCCTCTGGTAACAGCTGCCTGGAGGAGCGTTGGGAAGAAGCTTCTGGAGGTTCCTGGTCTGGATGTGTGCATGTGTGGTTGCCCTCAGTAATGGATTTGGGAGGTGATCCATGAAATTGGCCAAGAAACTTTTACAGCAGGATAAATGCTAGCTTTGATTAAATGAAATTAAGAAAATGAATTTTAAACAAGGGAAGTATGGTGCTGGCCAGCTGAGCCCCAAAAATTTCTCAGTGCTTCATTGAATGATGAATTTGAAATTTCAGAGTGAATGCAGCTGGAATGGGTTCATCTCCCTCTCTGCTTTTGTTTCATTTATCACTGTTGGATTATTGGTTCTGTTTACTCTTAACATAGTCCTTTCATTTGCTTTCTTTTGGGTCTGAAAACTCTCAGCTGCTGTGTTCAGCCTGAACTACAATTAGCATAGGGTAATAACACAGCAATTAACTACAATTAACAGAGTAATAATGATGCAGGAGGAAAGAGTGCCCTGTCAGGGTGTTTTATAGAGAGCCCTACACTACACTCTCCACAACAGTGGTGTTGCCTGTATGCTGTACACACCAAGATGTGCACTGGTTTTACTGGCAGCTGCCTGAAATGAGACCCTTCTCTTGCAGGTGCCTCCACGTTAATGTGTGGATGTAACCTGATGAAAATCCTCTCTCCAGCCTGTATCAACAGCTTCATCAACAGGGAAACTGATTGCAAAACTGGAGCAGGGTTTCCCAAGCTGTGCTGTGGTCTCAAGCTGTCAGAAGTGGTGTCCTACCTCCTCTCTCTTTTCAGCCAGGGATAAAAAATGTTTCTGTTCTCAGCTGTGTGCCAAAAGTGCTTTGAAAGCTCCTCCTGGAACCACTAATTTTGAGTATTAAGCAGTTAAGAGTTGTTTCAGCTTTTCTAGTAGAAGGGAGAAGTGAAAAAGGTTGGAAAAATCTCAGAAGACCTTTTAGCAGAGAGAGGCTCTTGTCAGCTCTCTCCTTCCTGATGACTTGCCCCAAAATTTTACATTTTAGTAAAGAAGCTGAAGAATACACACACAAAAAAAAAGCGTTTTCACTGAAGTAAGGCTGCAGGGACCCTCCCAAAGACAAACTGCTGCTGTTTTCCTCCCTCTTCCGAGCACCTCCTGCAAAGCTAAACAAAGATAACAGGAATAATAAGGAAGAGAAGTGTTTTACAGGAATTCCACTGTGAGAGCTCAGTGGAAAATCCCTCTTCCTGGACAAAGAGGCTTGCTTGTTCTGTTTGCTTGAAGTTCAATGTTTAAATAGCAGTGTTATGGTCAGGGTGTGTGGCCCTTGAGATAGGAAGCCCAGCCTTTGCCTACCTCTAAGACAGTGTTTTTCCAAAACACTCCAGAAAGCAGGTAAAATGTGTTTGATGCCATTTGGAACCAATAAACTTTGTGAGAAATTAAAAAATCAGATGTCTGTCCTGGTTTCAGTCAGGATCGAGTTAACTTCATTTGTAGCAGCTGATGGGATGCTGTGTTTGGGAGTTACAATGAAAGCAGTGCTGAGAACACCCTGATGTTCTTAGTTGCAGTCAGACAGTCAAGGACTTTCTCAGCTTCTTCCTATTTCTCTGTTCAGGAGAAAGGAGGGGCGAAGCCAGGACAGGTGACCCAGATGGGCCAAAGAGAGTATTCCATGGCAATGACGTCCTGCCCAGGAGAACGGGGGGCTGAGGGGAGGAAGAAGAGGGGTGGTGGCGGGACGCGTGCTGCTTGGGGGGACGGTCGGGTTCCGGGACAGCTCTGGGTGGTACCTGAGTTGTGTGGTCGGGGAGTGGTGGAGAATTTGAAACAGGATTGATGAGGAGATGCCATGGTGTGTACACCATCACCTCATGTAGTTAAAAGGGGGAATTTTTTGAGGACAGGATTTTGGGAAGTGTTTTTGGTTCAGGCACCGACTTGCTAGGTAAATATTTTAAATTTTCACCTGCAACATTTGGGTTGTTACTTTTATTCTATTTTTCTAGGCTGCTTGCATAGAAGTTTTCACAGATACTTGACATTTTTCCTCTCCTCTGATGTTTATGTGAGTGTGATTACAGCTTGGTACCTCGCATCTCTAGGTGTGATTAAACTGATAGGACAGCTGAGTCTCTGCCTTCCATCTGGGCCTGAACCACTCCATCCCTGTGCCACCAGCACACTCAGGTATTTGTTGCTTTAATTTGAAGCACATCAGTGGTTGTCCACAGGAGAATTCAGGCACATCCATCACCTGCTGGTATCGACAGTATGAACGAGTGGCTCGAGCCTGAACACAACCAGCAGCTATGTTATGATAAATGTGGCTCTCCCAGAGCTGCCTTCAGGACCTCCAGTGAAGAGACCTGCAGAGCAGAACCTCCAGTGAAGTTTCTGGGATTTTTGGTGGGTTTTTTTTTTCTCCTTTTCTTCCTCCCCCACCACCAGAGGAGAGGTTGGGCTCACGCTGGATGAACATGGCATTCCACACATGGAACCTTTGCAGGAGCTCTGGAACGTTGCCCCAAACCATGCACAACAAACTGTTGTGTCTGCTGTGGTGTCAGCCTGGCCCACACAGATGCAGGGTATTTATGAACAGATAGAAAAGAGAGGAAGAGCTGAGTCATGCACTGAAATGTTGTTTCTGAAGAATAAAATTTTATTCTTTTTTCTGAAGAAACTGCATACACATGTTCAGACCTGTGCAACCTTCAAAACATGTCTTCGTTTCCAAACAGAGTTCTTTCAAGCATGCAGGACCCCACTGCAAGCTTGATAAAGAAGCTAAAAGGTGGCTTTTTTTTTTAATCCTGTAACTCTGCAAACTTCATTTGAAAGCTATTTACATTTCGCCTCTCTCACTTCTACTGACAGTAGCATCAGCTGTATGATACATGCACTGTGTAACTCCTCATTTGTCATTGACATTTGTTTTGGGTGTAGAGTGATCACCAAACAAATCTTCCTATCTTGAAGAAACTCCCCCCAGGCAATTACAATAAATCTGATTTCTTCTTTATAAAGGAGATCTCTTTAAGCACCCAGGCTTCCCTGCAGTTATGAAAATATTACATCCACTCTGTTTTCTGGATCATCTTCCTCTGGTGCAGACCTGCACTTTGCCTGCCTTGGTGAACGGGAGCAGAGAGAAGAGATGTCTTGGTGTTTATCAAAGGCAGGAGTGCACTGAACATGGAGCTGGTTCTATTTCTTTCTGCCATTTGGAGTAAGCTGTAAGATTACCTCTAGTATATTTTTTTACTATCTTAGACTATCTAAACTGGGATGCAAAAAGATGGAATCAAGTTTCTACTCCTATCAGCTTCTCTTCTAAGTTCTTCTCCCAGCCCTTTAAAACCAGGAGTCAGTAACCAGCCAGATATAAGTGCTTAAATCATGCTGTTTAACTCATCTCCTTGTATTCTCTACCCTTGGTCAAGGAAGGCATGGTGTGGTTTGCCACTGCACTCCTGGCAGAACCACTTTGTGTATAAGGAGCATAGCATTCCTCCTCACAGCCATGGCAAACAGGCTTTGCTGTCTCATACACACCAATGTGACTAAATTAAGGTGCTCAAAGTGGGAGCCAGGGGAATATTAGGTAAATGTGGCGTTCCAGGTGATGTGTGCCATTATCATGCAGCAAGAGCTGGCCTGCAGTTCACATCAGAGGGGCTCTGCAGCCAGCAGTCAGTGCATTATCCCGGCTCTCAGCTCTGGCCATGAAGCAAGCCGTGTTTTGGTAGAGAAAATGGTATTTTCAATTAACTGCAAAACTGCCTCAGAATAAATACACAGAATTGAAGAGGACATGGCATTTCCCAGGGTGCAAGAGCTGCTGATCACCACCCAGGCAAGGTCAGTTCATGATGGAGACTGTACTTTCGGGCTGGCCTCCAAATATCTGGGAGAAGAACTCCAAGGCCAGGCGGACGTGGATGGGGACGAAGACGTAAGCCGTGTACACCACCATAGCAAAGACAGTCACAGTGATGGTGTGGAACATGGACTGCTCCCAGGGCTCCAGCACATAGCTGCAGGTGATCAGGAGGTACTGGTAGTACAGCCAGTAGATGTAGTCCTTCACACGCTTGATATCCATCTTCAGCTTTCAGTGATCTCGAGAAGACCTGAAATGAGAGAGAAGTCTGGATTACACCACAGTGGAAAGGAAGGTCTGGAACTAAGCAACAATTGGGTGACCATCATTTCAAGTTTGATACCACATGTGATTGTTACATGAAATACAGTCCAGAACAAACAGAAATAACATCTCCCTGCTGTCAGCTCTGCTGCCCTGGACCAGAAGAAAACAACCTTTAGCTCCACCAACTGCTGCCTGTGGTTATTGAAGCAGTATCAGTTTGGCAGTCACCCTTCCTACGCTGTGATTATCTGTGTGTTTTGCTGCAGTGGGAATGAAAACCACATTAGCTTACAAAGGCACAGCGTTCTGGAAGTCAGGGAGAGATATGCATTTGAAAGGGAAGGCTTTGGGCCAGCTCCCATGGATGTGGATGGCAGGCTCCTGTGCTCTGAAAGAAAGATGAAATTCAAAGAACTGCTCTGTAAAAACTCCTCTGCTTACTTTTGATAGTGATTTTATTATTCTGCCATTGTTGGGAAGAAAGAAGAGGTGAGCTATGAAAGGCAACAGGAAAAAAGTGATCTCAAATAGCACGAGGAGGTTTTTTTAGCTCATTCCAAAGAAATAAGATACATTACAGATTGAAAGACTACTTAATGGAAGTTAGAAGTCTGGGAAAGATTTTCCTTTCAGGTAATACCTGTATGCAGTCATTGATCCCAACTCCACACAGAAAGGAGAATGGCTTAGCAAGTATTAACTAGGAAATTGGGCTTGCCTTTCACTGGTTTTTGTTAAAATTGCTTTTCCGTATTTTAAATCCTGAAATTCAGGCTAAAAACTATCTACTTAGAGAAAACACAAGAGACATGATGATAAGCAACTGGAAGAGGCTTCATAGAGGGACTCCTTTATTTTGGGGGATACATGCTGATCAGGTCAGCTCACAGTAAAAGGGAACCCAGCAAACTTTACTCCTGCTGGAAAACCTTCCATTGTACCATTTTGTTCTGGACTTCTGTTGCCTAAAGCACCCAGAACAGAGATACTTGGACATGTCATATCCCCCCAGTCTCATGCTTGTAGTGAGCTTTGGGAAACAGAGATTGGCTGTTCCTCAAGGCAACAAATACTGAGGTAGCACTGGAAAATTTGCAGCCTGTGGTTAGAATAATGATGGGCCACTGGTAGAGGGCAAATATATGATGATGCTCTGTGGTTCACTGGTGCTGGAGGCTGCACGTAGATCCTGGTGCTATGTGGGTGTGTACCAAAGGTGAGACCAGTTACTAATAGAGAGGATCCCTGGGTTGTTTTGTGACAGCTTTATTTTGGTTACCGATATGTAAAAGTTTTATCTGACAGATGCACTGCACAGCACATGCCCCTTGATGGATCATATTTCTCCACTTCTCTTCCTCCAGGTCACCAGTACTGCCAGTCCCCCTGCCCACATCACGCTGAGGATGGAGTGTCCTGGCAGAGTAACTTCCACACCTCGCTGTAAGGTAGATTTTTGCCTCTTCTACTCTGGGAATGCAGCAATTACAAGCTCACCCTAAGCATGGCACTCTGTCTGCATGAACTGGCACGCCAAGTTGTTGACAAGGGAGCTGGCTGTCTTTGTTCCCCCTTCTTTCACCCATTTGCTGGCTCCTCTCCTGGTGTTTCTCCTCCCACCCCTCAGCTTCCTGCCCAGACCTCCTCGTGGCTGTTCCCCAGTTGCTCCTCCACTCTCAGCACCCCCATGAACACAACCTCTTTGCTGGCAGCAAGCTCAGGGAAACTGTAAACAGCATGCATTAAGAAAGGGAGGGAGGCTTGTTTGTGTTAGATTTCTAGGCAGAAAAACATTTGTACTTGCCCTATCATACACCCAGCCTTTACTTTCCACCAGCTCCTACTCTTCTGTGTCCTCCAACCATCAGTACCTTCCCCAATACATCTTTCCTCCTTTCCTTCTCCCAAAGCAGCTTGCTTCCTTCACTTCCATCTTCCCCATACCTCCTAGACTACGTCTCCAAGGCCAGGAGGCTGCCTACACAGCTTTTGGAGGGCAGATTGCTTCCATTTTAAATCTAGCAGTGCCTGTCTTTGCTTTGAATTGCTTTAGTTGCAAGGGCACAGGCTGGGGAGAAAGGCCACCACTGTTTTCTGTCCTGGTATGAATGGAAGAAGATTCCTTTCAGATAAATTAAGGCAGAACTCAAGAGAGGCCTTAAAGCCTTGTAAATATTGCAAAGCCTGTAATAGAAATGGCACAGCTGGCAAACTGCAACTCACTGGGAGCCAAAAGTGTCTCTATTTATACCTCCTGCAAAAAGAGCAGCATTTTTCAATGCAGAGGTTAAGCCCTTTCCTACACAATAGAAAGGGAAGCAAGGGTGCTCTCATGCTATCTAGGATTATGGTATTTACATGGGGGTTATGCCCTTGCTAGTTAAACTCATACCTTCTTGAGTAAATACCTGTAAAGCTTAACCACCACACAGGGAAGCTGCAAGGCTGGCGTGCCTGCTGTGGGTGTTCAGGGTGGGAGGTTATCAGAGGGGTGCTGCAGGTACTTTGAGGGAAGAGGTCCCAGGCTAATGGAGCTTTCTGCCTACAGCAGCATATAATTTACACTGCTGTATCTCAATGCAGAGCTGCTATATTGGCACTTCCAAAGACAGGAGAAGAATTCCACAGGCTGATTTTACTGGTGATAGACCAGTCTACCAGGCTGCAGACTCTCTGCTGTCACTTCCTAGGCAGTGCTGTCTTGGAGGGATACATGAATAAAGTATGAGGTAATCAAAATAAGGAGAGGGCCTTTTGATTTATACCAAAGACCTTGTTACACTTTCTCCAGCCTGGGGACTGTGTTCCCATTCAGCTGGGTCCCCACATCCTCACAGCCAGCCTGTGCTTCTTCAGTGCTTTCCATTCACAGCCCAGGGGGATAACCCCATCCCCAGGAGCTCAGACACAGCTGTCATGGGACTCCCTGGACTACCAGCAAGAATGCAAGCTGCCTTAATGCAAAGGCTGCTCCATCTCCAAAGGAAAGATAGAGGTTGAGATAAGTAAAAGGCAGTCAAATTACAGTCTCTGTCCTCACCACTAGCACACTTTTGCTGCATTTGGTTTCCCAGAGACTTTCTCTGTTAGCAGGACTGTCTTGGGAATGCAGCAAACATGAGGGCTGGCTCGGGATAATGGAATTCTAGATGCTTAATTTATAGAAGGAAAACACAGGAGAGAAGGAAGAAAAATCCATCTTAAACCAGCTCCTCAGTCAAGGAGATACAAGAATCCACTGTGTAACACAGATACCTCTTCTGAAGGTATTTGCATTAATTCCAGGTCAGTTTTAAGCACAGCAACAGCCCAGAGCTCCTCACCTTCAGAGGACTCAGGCAGCCTTCCCACACAGGCCAGTTACCTTGCAGCAATACACAGAGGGAATGGCAGATCACTACTCCAAACAGAAACTCTGGAGGCTACAATTTCTGTGTTATAACAGCACTACTTGTCCTAGAGGTGCTTCCACTTTGATTTTCAGTCATTACTGGGGTCTGTTACATTGGTGCTGCAGTCACCTAGTGCTCTGTGGTGAAAGGGTCCTGTGTTACCAGCTCATCACTTCCAAATATTTCAGCACAAGAGACAGTTTGCTGTTATGCAGTTTTAACTTACCACTCATTTGTCTACAAATTTGGATTTAAGTGTTCAGCCACATGGTTGAAATACCTTCCTGCTTAGAGGCCATGGGACTGTTACAACCAGCTATGAATAAAATGAATAGAATTCAGCTTCTAGAGTCATTAAGCAATATTCAAATTATTTGCAGCAATTTCACCTCCAAGGGAAAAAAAAAAAAGGAGCAAGAAGAGAAACCTGTAAAGCAGCTTTTATTGTTTTAAGTGGCAACCTGATTTTCTTGCTTGTTGACACAGGTCTCTGATTAGGGCAGCTGAAGACATAAATCATCATCACAAAAAAAAAAGATATCCCAGATTTCATTGAAAAGCATGCCTAATCAAAAAAACCCAACAGCCAAAACAGCTTAGTTCCCAGTGTTAGAGCTAGTGCTTGGAGCTGTTGTTTGATAGACATGACTATAAGGTATTTTAACCTATAATTTCTGCTTTGAGTGACAGGGTTTGGGGGATTTTATTCCCACTAGCAGCCACCAGCCAAGAGCTGCAGACTGACAGCAAAATGCACCTGCTGGGAAATTCCTGTGGAAAAAAACCAGCATTCTTGTAGGGGAACTGGGATAGACTGTTTTCCAAAGGATGCTTGAAAAACACCTTACATCCTCAGCAGGAGAGTTTGGTTGACTTAGGCATATAGAGAAAAAAAGGGTTTCCAACACATATTCAGGTCTGGATAACTTTATCTAGAGTGGAGATAGCTCTGTAACCACTAAATGGGTGCTTTGAATGTGAAGTAGGGCCAAGCATAATGAGCAAGGTAGGAAGGAAAAATTAGCAAGCAGTCAATCCATCCCCCAAATTAAAACATTTAATTGGCTAAAACCTGTCCATTTGTTAAATGATGGCACAGAAGCAAGACTTGGTTGGTCTTGCAGAATCCTAAGGGATTGCACTTCTGCTGAAGCTTGAGTAAAACCCTGACATGGACCCCTGAGGTTTGTATTTGGTCTCCTGTGCAGGACAGCCACAACATGCAGGCTCCACCTGGCAGATGTGACAAGGAAAAAGTTGTCTGATATGTCAATATTTTCAGCTATTAGAAGAATATGTAGTTATGCCCTTTGGGTATTGAAATACATCTCCTTTCTGCAACTTAATCTGTAACTGTTCTTATTTGCCATTTTATTGTGTTAGATGGGTTTGTTCTGCTGTTTCTCAGGGTATCCTGACTTATCCAAGGCACCAGTCTTGTCCCTCTTAATGCTAGCAGAACTCTGGAATGACCCCACTGATTGTGGTTACACCAGTGGTGCTGCAAGTGGAAGTAGAGCAAAGGGATTCACATGCCCAGTCCATCATGTGTTTGGTTCAGCAACTAGCAGGCATAGTGCATAAGGAATGAAATACAGGTCCTTATTGGGAGGAAATCAGGAAGAAACTCAGATGAGGCAGTAGTTAAAATGGTGCAGAGGATCCAAATGCCAGCATTTCCCAGGGACAGTGTCTCAGTCTGTCCCTGTGTTGCATCTGTGCTGCTCACATTCCCCATACACGGAATGGCCTGTGACCATGGAGCATCAGCTCAGCCCAGAGCCTGTTACCTGCTGACAAGCAGAACCCTCAGGTTACACTAGCACTTACACCTGGAGGTTTAAATGTACCCCACAGCTTGCTTTCACAGCAAAGTAATGCCAGCCAACATGAATAATCCCACCTCAACTCCTCAGTGGACAACTGTGCACCCTTAAAAAGGGTCTTTACGTATAGATTTTAATAAATAACCCCCCCACACTCCTGTAATTCTGGAGTAAAAAAAATGCACAGCAGCAGTGAGGCCATCTCTGGTTTCTCTTCCTCAGCAATCATCTTCCTGAATCAGCACCTCATCACATGCTTGGCTGTATATCACTGCTGGCTGCTGTGCTGCAGGAACTATAAGCTCTTCTTATGTACATATTCCTGCCACCATCCATATACCACCAGAATGAGGTTCAAAGCTGGTAAAGTTTTATTGCTCTACGTGACTCAGACATTTTGCCTGTGGGGTGTTTTTGGTGAAAAAAAAATAATCTTCCAGGAGTAGAAAACTAGTTCAGGAGTGGAAACTAAGGCAGAAAAGGCATTGGTATTTTCAGCCCCATTTCTGCTTTACCTTGCTCAGGAGGAGGAATTCCAGCATCTTCTGAATCTGGCCCTCCTTCCTGCTGGCCTTCCTGGTAGCACACAGGCACTGTTTTTATTTCTTTTAAATGGAAAAACTTAGATAATGCATCCAAGACCCAGGAATCTAACCACCACCAAAGGGTCTCACTCTTACCTTTGGTAGCTTCAAACAGCAGCAAAACGCTCACTGAGTGGCAGTGCCACCCATTACCTGCCCAAAATCTGACCCAGACTTCCTCATCTCCAGCTCTGAACACAGACTTGGTCCTCACGTGCACGCTCCTTGGACAGCTCTGCAATAACACCCTCCTCCCAAGCACCAGCTGGGTGCTGTAATTGACTCCATGGACATACCTAGCTGGAGCAAATGGATTCTTCTCAGACCATCTCTCCACCCAGGCAATTTCTGAAATACCACTTGCTCCTTCAGTCAAGTTCCTGAGCACACAGATCTGGAGTATGATGGCCTACTACAGTGTGGGAAGTGATTGTAAGTGTGACATGTGAACTGTTGGCCCTCAGGAATGGGGAGGATCTGCAGCACCCACAGGGACCCTGCTTGGAGAGAGGCTCCCAACCATGCAGCTGACAGCACAGCAGTTGAAAGCAGTTAGTGTTTAGACTGATTTTATGCTGTAACTACTCTCTGAAAGCTGTGGGCTGCTCCTAGCAAAGAAAAAAAAAAAGGAAAACATTAAAAACTCCCCTACTTCTGAAGTCTGGCTGATTTACTGGTGTGCTCTCCTTCCTCTGCACTCAGGCACATAGGAGGAGGATGCAGCCTCTCTACCACAAGCATGCTTGAAGCAGCTCTGTCCTATTTTCTTCCAAGGCCAAATGAATTTTTCAAAGAATTTGCTGTTCTTCCCTGGCATTTTCTTACATAACTAGCTGCTGCTTACAATTTAGGTACAAACCCCTTCCTTTCCAGCTTTCTCTGGGCAGGGCATGTTCTGGGCTCTTCAGTTCTCCCAGATGGGATAGGACTTGCACATTGGAGCAGAACTGGCCTTTGGTGATCTGCTCTGCCAGAGAAGATGAGTAAATTGGCCAGTTGAAATCTCAGGGCAAGCTTTCCCAGTGTAACCATAGTTTATTAACATGGGTTTGCACAGAGCCAATACCCAAGCAAGACCTCAAATTTGTGACCAGAGATCAGCAGCAGGTTTAAGTTACAAAGACTTCAGAGTTGGGAGTTCTTGAAGAACTGTTCCAGAACATATCTTAGAGGGGTTTTGGCTTTGCTCTTGGTGACAAGCCTCAGTTCCTGCAAGACTTTTCAGATCCAGGGCGTTGGTTACATCCTTTGAGGGGACATGCTTTAAAGTTGAAAAGGTTGTGTAAACACATCGCTCTCTAAACAAAAGAGTTAAGATGCTTGGGCTCCACAACAAGACTTACTTTCAAATGTAGCTCTTACTTATTCAGACTTCTTTGTTTTGCTCTGAGTCATTTCTGAAGCAGCTGAAAATAACAACTGGTCTTGGGTTGGATGTAACACGAGAGGGTGAATAGTGTCATAGTTACAACAGGTATTAGTGGAAAACAGGTACCAAACTCTTGTGCAAGTGCACCTCCTTTGAGAGCTAATGAAAGGAAGCAAGCAGTGTTGCACCATGCCAGTTATTGGCCTAAGAGAGGAGAAGAAATATGAAGTGAGATCCTTGCAACAGGTAAATAAGGAGGGAGATCCTCATTTTTCATGGAAACCAATTTAACCCCATCTGTGCAGTAAGGAAGAACGTCCTTCACGGGCCTCTTCATCCCTGGGAGCAAACAGTTCTGAGCACAAAACCTGACTGATAGAGCAGAACATCCCTCCAGTGTGGGGGGAACAAAGCCACCCTTAACTTTTGGGGGAGAGAAGGCAGGAAGCACTCCTGTTCAGCAGGGCAAGGCAAGGCTCTTCAAAGTTGCAACATGTCACTGTGCTGATTTCTCCTGACAAGTGGCAAGGACTGGGTAGTGTTGGGTTCAACTGGAGCAGACAGCACAGGTGAAAATAGGTTTCCAGAGTGACCTGCTGACATCTCACCACAGGAGCTTTGCACATGCCTATCCACACACACAAGCAGTGCAAGCAGAGGAGCAAGCAGCTGATAAGCAGGGAAAGGCAGGTTCCCCTGCACGGGGATGCAGCGTGTCACAGCCCCACCAGCCAGGCTCCTCTCCCAGGGTGCTGCGCTGGGTGAAGCTCTCTCAACTCTACACCAGGAGCCTGGCCAGGTTTGAGGTACACAACTACTGCACAAATTAAAAGCTTGGGAAAGACAGGACTGGCAGAACATACTGCAGAGCAACGATGCTCCTTCCCATCTGCCAGCTGGAGCACCTGAGCCGTGGATATGACATGCTGTGGATGCTTTTTGGGCACAGGGATGATGGAAGAAGTGTTCCTGTGGCCCTGAGCTGCTCTCCAGGCACCCTTTCCCCACATCCCCCATCGCTGCTGGCTGAACAAGGTACACTCTCTGTGCAGAGCTTCCCTGCAGCTCTCTGCCAAAACCACATTATGTAGAAATCACTCCAAGGACTTGCAGAATTGTCCTCCAGACATAGTTATTTTTGCCACACTCACAATATTTATGAGCAAAAGAGAAAAAAAGCCTCTCAATTCCTAAAGCATTTTAAAATACTCAGGCCAGAAAGTACTGATGAAGTAATAACATTTGTTACAGGGATTCTCCTCTATACTATCCCAACTCCCCTTAGACAACAGGGAGGTAGGTACTACCTCTGCTACTTGTCCCTTCTTCACACTGAAGGATTGCCATAAGCAACAAGCAGCTCTAAGATAACCAAAGAGCAGAAACCTGCAAACAGTGAACATCACCACCACAATGGCATAAGAAGCACCCTCACCTTTCCCCCCTTCACCATCCCCCTCCCCTTTTTACTTCTGGGTGCTTGACCCATTTTCAGTGAACCCAAAACACCCCCCGGCCGGCTGCACCGCCAGCACCACTTGGAAACCTGACTGCAGCTCTACAGCAACAAGTCCACAGAGACCTTGCTGAAGGCTGTAGGTCCTTCTGCAGTGCCACCAGCACACGGAACGAAGCCCGGAGGCTTTTCAGCTGCCGCTCCTGCTCCAGGGCCGCGGTCCCGGCGCTCCTTCCCGAGCCGCCGGTGGCAGCGCAGGGTACGCGGCTGCGCCCGGCCAAGGTCACCGGCCCCTCGGCTTGGGGGAAGCTCCGAGACGGCGCCTCCACCGCGATGCCCTTGAGCGAGCATCGGCACGGCCAAGCCGGGGCATCCCCCCGCCGCCCCCCCTCCCACCCCGGCACGGCCAAGCCGGGGCATCCCACCGGGGCATCCCACCGGGGCATCCCGCCGCCGCCCCCCACCCCAACCCCGGCACGGCCAAGCCGGGGCATCCCCCCGCCGCCCCCCACCCCAACCCCGGCACGGCCAAGCCGGGGCATCCCACCGGGGCATCCCGCCGCCGCTCCCGGCACGGCCAGCCGGGGCATCCCGCCGGGGCATCCCGCCGCGCTCCCCGGCACGGCCAAGCCGGGGCATCCCGCCGGGGCATCCCGCCGCCGCTCCCCGGCACGGCCAAGCCGGGGCATCCCGCCGCGGTGCTGCCCTCACCTCCGCTCCGCGGGATGCCGCACACCACCGCTCCCCAGCCCAGCACCGCCCGCGCCTCCGCGCTTAAATACCTACCGCTCCGCTCCGCGCCCCGCCGGCCGCGGCCGCGCCGGGGGCCGGTCCCCGCTGCTCCTCTCCGCGCCGCTCCGCTCCGCTCCGCCCCGCCCCGCTGCCGCAGCAGCTGCGCGCCTCTGGCTGCTGCGGTCGGGCTTGCGGCGCGGGGAGGGCAGGGGAAGGGAGGGGGTACGGGGCCAGGCTCGGGGACACCCGAGCGGGCTGTCACCTCCGGGCCGCCGTGTTTAACGTTTTCCTGCCATCCTGCGTCTATAGGCGGCATCAGCCTGCTGCACTTGCGTAATGCAGCTCGTCGGGAGCAGCTCCGGCACCCCAGACACCGGCGGTACCAGCCCTGTCCCGGCCATCAGGAGCCCCGCTGGCTCTTAGCTGCTCTTGATGCTTTAGGTTGCTGTTGATGCTTTAGGTTAGGCGCAGACCTTGTGATGCCTGGGCTCCCAGAACAGGTCTGGAGCTGGGGGAGGCTGGGTGTGCGAGGGGGTGGGGGGAGCTGGGAGCTCCCCAAGCACGAAGGGTCTGCGTGGGGAAGACCTGAGTGTTGCCATGTGTCCCAGTATGGCTGTGAGAAAACGGTGTTACAGGCATGGAAAGTAAACGGTGGCTGACACGCAGGAACACTGCGCTGCCATCCAGAGAGACCTGGACAGGCTGGAGAGCTGGGCAGGGAGAAACCAGATGAGGTTTAACAAAAGCAAGTGTAAAGTCTTGCACCTGGGAAGGAACAACCGTTTCTATCAGTACAGGCTGGGGGATGACCTGCTGGAGAAGAGCTCAGTGGAGAAGGACCTGGGGGTCCTGGTGGATGACAGGTTGGCCATGAGCCAGCAGTGTGCCCTGGGGCTGAGAGAGACAATGGGATCCTGGGGGCATCCGGAGGAGTGTAGCCAGCAGGTCAAGGGAGGTGATCCTCCTGCTCTACTCTGCCCTTGTCAGGCCCCACCTGGAGTATTGTGTCCAATTCTGGGCTCCCTGGTATAAAAAGGACAGGGATCTCCTGGAGAGAGTCCAGAGAAGGGCTACGAAGATGATAAAGGGCCTGGAGCATCTCCCCTATGAGGAAAGGCTGAGAAGATTGGGACTGTTCAGCCTTGAGAAGAGAAGACTAAGGGGGAACCTAATTAATGTTTACAATTATCTTAAGCAAGGGATGCAGGGGGAATCAGCCAGCCCCTTTTCAGTGTCTGTGGGGACAGGACAAGGGGCAATGGCTGCAAGTTGGAGCACAGGAAGTTCCGCACCAACATGCGGAGAAACTTTTTCACAGTGAGGGTAACAGAGCCCTGGGACAGGCTGCCCAGGGGGGTGGTGGAGTCTCCTTCTCTGGAGATATTCAAGACCCGTCTGGATGCCTATCTCAGTGAAATGTCCTAGGGAGCCTGCTTCGGCAGGGGGTTGGACCCGATGATCTCTCGAGGTCCCTTCCAACCCCTACAATTCTATGATTCTGTGATATGGGATGTTTCCAGAAGAGAGAGATGGACAGACAAGAACTTACAGGACTTTGAAATGCCCTGCAATACTCCCTGGCTCTGCTAGTCATGAGGCTTAGGTTTCCATAGTTTATTCTACCCCTGATATAAAAAAAAAATCATGATTTAGTGTCCTGCTTGCTACCAACGAGCTAATTAAGAACTTAAGTTTATAGTGAGAAATAAAAGTAACAGAAGCTCTTTGTTCACTGGTTTTCCCTCAGGCAGCAGGACACCAGGTACAATCTCAGTCACTAAGCAAAGCAGCTGCAGAGACCTGATCTTGACAGGCTGATCCTCTTTCTCAGCCTTCAAAACTGTTACTGTGTGGCGCTAATTAAGTCATAAATGAGTGGCATTGAGAAAGGATGGGTTTCCTCCTGTGCTCTTTCACTAAAGATTATGGGTTTTGCTGCTGGGCTATGGCAGGAGCTTTACTTTAGGACCAGTGGGATAGTACTGCTTGAGAGGAAGCATCCCTGGATCGCCCCTGGTGACCTCTCCAAAGTGAGTTTTGCCAGTGTAGCATCTGCATCCAAATCCTTGTGCTGGTACTGCAGCAAAATTCCTTGCTGGGTACATGTGCAGAAGGCAGCATCCTGTTTGCAGGGATGCACGGAATGAGTCTGAGGTGTGCTGGCTCTGAGTGCAGTGTGACAGGCTCAGGGGAACATCTGTGCCTCTTGCAGGAGCAGGGGGCTGTGGGCACTGCTGTGTGGGCTGTTTGGGTTGTTTGACTGTGCTGCCAGCGTAGATCTGAATTTCTGCAGTGCTGGGAACAGCTGGTGGTCCTGCTGTGCCCTGAGCTGTTGAGGGAGCATGGAAGCAGCTGTTGTGCAATGCCTGCCTGGAAAACCTGCTGAAGCCAGGTGCACCTGGGTACTGGGACCTGCCATGGCTTACAGGGCAGCAGGAGCTACAGAGAAACTCCTGTTGTCTTTCAGGGCAAAAATCCTCACCTTAGCCTCCTGGGTTTGAAAATGACAGATTCACAGAATCACAGAGCTGTAGGGGTTGGAAGGGCCCTCCAGAGCCCATGGGGTCCAACCCCCTGCCAAAGCAGGGTCCCTAGGACAGGGCACACAGGGCGGTGTCCAGACGGGGCTGGAATCTCTCCAGAGAAGGAGACTCCACACCCCCTGGGCAGCCTGGCCCAGGGCTCCTTCACCCTCACTGGCAAGAAGTTCTTCCCCAGATTGTTGAGGAACAACCTGTGCTCCAACTTGAGCCCCCTTGTCCTGTCCCCACAGACCCTGAGAAGAGGCTGCCCATGTCCCCTGTGTCCCACCCTTCATCTACTGATCCCCATTGATCAGATCCCCTCTCAGGCTGCTTCTCTCCAGGCTGAACAGCCCCAGCTCCCTCAGCCTTTCCTCACAGGGGAGATGCTCCAGGCCCTTCAGCATCTCCATAGCCTCCTCTGGACTCTCTCCAGGAGATCCCTGTCCTTTTTATCCCAGGGAGCCCAGCACTGGACACAACACTCCAGCTGGGGCCTGAGCAGGGCAGAGCAGAGGGGGAGGATCCCCTCCTGTGACCTGCTGCCCACACTCCTCCTGATGCCCCCAGGATCCCATTGTCTCTCTCAGCCCCAGGACACACTGCTGGCTCATGGCCACCCTGTCACCCACCAGGACCCCCAGGTCCTCCTCCACTGAGCTCTTCTCCAGCAGGTCACTCCCAGCCTGTCCTGATTGAAACAGTTGTTCCTTCCCAGGTGCCAGACTCTCCACTTGCTGTTGTTGAACCTCATCTGGTTTCTCCCTGCCCAGCTCTCCAGCCTGGCCAGGTCTCTCTGGATGGCAGTGAGTTTTATCCCAGGGAGCCCAGCACTGGACACAACACTCCAGGTATGAGAGTGTTGCAAATGTGGTCCGAGTTTGGGTGGGACCAGGGCCATCACTGGTGCCAGATCCCCTTCCATGGTGGAGGGAGCAGCTGGGCTGAGTGATGCATCAGCTGAAAAACAAGGTTATTTTGCCATTAACTCCCTGTGCCACAGAGACCCCAGCAAAGGGCCAGGGGCAGCCTGGGGTTGTGGCTGGTGAAAGGTTCTTTGGTTCTGCAGCCTCTTTGGCTGTAGGCACCAAAGTCTGTTTGGCTTGTGGCTGTGCTCACGTGGCGGAGGCAGCCACACACACACACATATCCCAGAGCCAGCAGGTACCACAGAGTGGGGATGGCTTGTTCCAAGCACAAAGCCATGGGAGCTGGGGTCACCTCCAGCATGGTGCAGCCACGGTATTGTTCTTCTGGCACTGGCTGGTGTCTTCTGAACCACGTATGGCCTGTATGAAGGCCATACAGGAGCACAAGTGTTCTCAAGGGCCAGATGTGACAGCTGTTATCAAAGTCATTCTTTTCATAGTTGAACACATTTTAATGATGCTTTAAAAATGCTCTTTCTTCAAGTAGGATCTCTAAAAGGCACTTACACAAACAAGGCACTCACACAAAGCTGCACAGGCAGCAGAGGGGCAATCAGGAATGTGACCCTTTCATGCCCAGCTCATACAGCAGGCTCAGTCCCTCTGTTTTCTGCTGCTGGTTTTATGGATGTTGCCTGCTGAACTGATGCTGGTTTAGTCTTTGATCTTAATACTTGTGCAGAGGCTTTGTTTTAAACTTACAAGTGGTTGTGCCCCTTTCTAACTCGAAGCAGAAAGTGAGGGGAAAAAGGAATGAAAAGTTAACTTTTCTACTAGAAAGACTTGATGTGGTCAAATAAATACATTTAAAAAAGCATGTAAACACCCTTGCCACCAGGCAGGTGCAGAGGTGCCAGGTTCAGGTGCTCCCTCTCCCGTGTGTTTGCCCCTCTCTGCAGGAGCTGTGCTGGGAGGTGGGTGGGTTTGCTTGGCTGGGCTGAGATGTGCATCCCCCAGCCCTCATCCCTTCCACTGGCCAGTGCAGCCCCTGCTGCGGGATGGCTCCTGAGGAAAAGAGCCCCAAACCCTCCCAGTGCTTTAAAACCATGTCTGTGCAATAATAGATGAGCAGCAGGGATAAGCTAGGCCTGGCTGGCTGTCACCTTCCTTGGGGGTGCCATCCCCTCGCTCCAAACCTGCTTGAACCTCAGGCTTCTCTAAGAGTCTTGTGCTGGTCAGGATAGAAGTCATACCTGAGCTGGTACTTGTATAAAGTACATAAAAATAAAGCAGTTTGTTTCCTTGTCTCCCCAGGGGTTTGTCCTCTGGAAGATTTGCTCCCTTCCTTGTCTTACTGCTGGGCATTTGTGTTAAATATTACTGGTGATTTGAGCATGGCCTTTTGCTCCTGCAGGAGACACCCAAGTAGTCCCTTGAGACAGGAATACAGCCACTTACCTGCCATAAAGGTTCATAAAGTCAAAACTATGGGCTTTGAATATCTCATGAGTCTTCAGGCTCTGTCACACCCTGCTGTGGAAACACTACCCAGCAGGCCAGTTTTCTTCCTGGCTCTGAGCAGCGGGTGCCTGGATTGCACCCTGGGCAAGCTTCACTGTCCAGGTGTGTGTCCATCCCATTCCTCCAGCTAGCTCCTGCAGCTTGCCTTTGCCTGCTCGACTTGGATTCAATGTAGAAGTTCAGCAGGAGCATAGGTGACATCTGTGGCTGTGGCTTTCTTGCCATGGAACACTGTTCTACAGCCTGACCTGTGTTCCTGCTGCAGTGCTGCTGCTGGGCTGGCTCCTGCCCATCTCCACAGTGCCCCTGCCCTTCTCCTCCTGGTTATTTCACTCTCATCAGGATGGCTTCATCCCTCCTGGCAGGTAAACCACCAGGCTGTGAGGCTGCTCCTTAAGGATTAAGGTGACTCTTAGAGGGCAGAAAGGGATGAATGTTCTAAAGATCAAGCCCTTTGCTTGTTAGCTATCTGCATTTGTGTCATAGTTGATGTGTGTGTTGGGTATTTACAAGCTCCAATGTCAAATATTTACTAAGTCATGTTGAAGTGCCACGGTGATGCTTTTAACAACTCCACTGCATAGTCTGCACCTGTCTTCTGCAGATGGGAGGTCTTCTGTCTTGCAGGCAAGGTCTGAAAAATCACTTTCTATCATGTGGTATTATTTTGGATAATTATATTTTCACTTTAAGTGCAGGAGCCAAATTATTTTAGGGTTCTCCACAGGCCCAGTTACCTGAGCAGACCTAAGGATGTTCCTGCCAAACTAACAGAACCATGGACCTGAGCTCTTTGGTGACAGTGAGACACCCAGATATATTTTCTCTGATCTTCTCTAGCTGCTCAGGCTGTCTTGATTAATGGGAAGGGAACTTCCCATGTAAGCATAAGGCTTGCTTTGTCTGTGTTTGTAGAATATTCCTTTAAAACATCCCTGGCCTGGGATGCTGGGTGGAGGTATCACACAGGATCACACAGGATCACACAATTGGAAAAGACCTTTAAGATCACCAAGCCCAACCATTCCCATCCTAAGCTAAACCAGATCCCTGAGCACCTCATCTCCCCTCTGTTAAACACACCCAGGGGGGTGACTCAGCCCCTCCCTGGGCAGCCTGTGCCACAGCCCCACAACTCTGCCAGGGAAGAACTTTGCCCTCCCAGCTGAGCTGAGCCTGCCCTGGCACAGCTTGAGCCCAGTGCCCCTTGTCCCAGCTCCTGTCCCCTGGCTGAAGAGACCAGCGCCCACCTCTCTGCACCCTCCTGGCAGGGCTGGGGAGGTGGGGAGAAGGTCTCCCCTCAGCCTCCTCTTCTCCAGGCTCAACACCCCCAGCTCCCTCAGCTGCTCCTCAGAGGATTTGCCCTCCAGCCCCTTCCCCAGCCTGGTTGCCCTTCTCTGGACTCGCTCCAGGACCTCCATGTCCTTCTGATGATGAGGAGCCCAGAACTGGACCCAGCACTCGAGGTGCAGCCTCACCAGTGCTGAGCACAGGGGCCTCAGCTGAACCTTTAGTTATTGTCCTCATTTGGTGCTACTCTTCCCTCTGGTCCTGTTTCAAGTCACAGACCGATCTCCTGACCAAACCACGTGTGAGGTCAACCTGACAAATTAGAGGACAACCAACCTTTTATCTAATTCTAGGGCAGACTGGATCAGGCAATCACCTCTGTGGGATGTGGGTGACAACAATTTGTGGGTGACTATCTCATTTCTTGCTTTAGCTGACCATATCAATCTATAGCTCCTGGTTTGGGAGCTGGTGTCAGAGTGAAGGTGCCCGTAGGGCAGGACAGGCTGTGGAGGTGCTGGCTGGCTGGGCAGTGGTGGCTGCAGTGGTGGGGTGCCATCCTGCCTCATGAGTGGTGCCATTTCCTTTGGAGTTTTGGGAAAGGTAAGATCCATGGCCTGGTGTGAGAGTTTTGCTGCAGAGGAAGTGACTCATACCTAGCACACAGCCAATCTGGGATTGTTTAAATGCAGCCTATCATGTGTCCTCATAAATACCAGTATTAACTGGTGTTCTGGGTAAATTCCAGGTGGGGTAACTCTGCCCATACCCCAGTTGGAGAGGGGCTGGGTGGCATTCTGACATCAGGTATTACAAGTAATTAGAAGGTAAAGGATTAATCAACTTTGAGTGCAAGTCTGGGTGGGATCTGTAATCCTGCATGAGTCAGACCTTCTGCACCAGAACTTCTTCACCCTGGGGATGATGGAGCCCTGGGACAGGCTGCCCAGGGGGTGTGGAGTCTCCTTCTCTGGAGAGATTCCAGCCCCGTCTGTGTGCCCTGTCCTAGGGACCCTGCTTTGGCAGGGGGTTGGACCCCATGGGCTCTGGAGGCCCCTTCCAACCCCTACAGCTCTGGGATTCTGTGAGTCACTCTGCTCTTGATGTGTCCCTTTGACAATATTATATCACTACAGCCAGTGTAATGGTCTGTGTGACACGTGTGTGATCTCATTGTAGTTGAAATCTTGTTATTGCCCCACAGGAGATCTGACCATGTTCATACATCCTCACTCAGATATCAGGCATGAGTAGTTGTACTCATGGATTGAAAAAACCCACCCCTCTTTCTCTAAGCCTTACTGGAAGGTTTGTTGTTCCAGTGACATCCCTGCTTGCTTCAGAGCTGCTTCTTTTGAATAATCATACAGACAAAGCAGGGGGAGGAGGGAATGTCAACCAACTCAGTATTTTTTGGGATGACCACTCACAAGTAGGTCTGGCTATTGCAGAATTCCTTCTTCTCAGCAGAGTGGCTCATACACAGGATCTTCATTTCTGAGAAGCAAAGCTGCTGTTAAGTTTCAGCCAAGGATGCTCATACATGTTCTGTTCCTCTTCCTGGGTGACTTGGACTGCTACCTAACTGCGTCCTGCTGCAGCGCTGAGCCCGTGGTGCCTGTGCTTCACCTTTGGGTGCTGCAGGCTCTGACACCATCCTGGGCAGGGCTGTTGGGAGCACTTGGAGTGCCCTCTTGTGATGAGCCTCTGGCTGAAGCAGCAGTGCTCTGCCTTTTCTGAAGCATCTTGTGTTATCCCTCCATATCCCACCTTCTACCCCATCATCCCTGTTTCTCCATCTCTTCTCCTGCCAGCGTGCAAACCCCCTGCTTTGTCTTTCAGCTCATACATCCTCACTCAGAGCCTGTGAGAACACATCACACCTCACCCTGGCGTCTGGCGCGCGGCGAAGCTCGTCGCGACGTTTGGAGTCCCAACCAGCAGCTCCTTCCATGGCAATCCTCCCCACTGAGGCATGTTTTGCTCCTTCTCCCTGTTCAAGGCTGTCCTGGTTTCAGTCAGGATCGAGTTAACTCCATTTGTAGCAGCTGATGGGATGCTGTGTTTGGGAGTTACAATGAAAGCAGTGCTGAGAACACCCTGATGTTCTTAGTTGCAGTCAGACAGTCAAGGACTTTCTCAGCTTCTTCCTATTTCTCTCTTCAGGAGAAAGGAGGGGCGAAGCCAGGACAGGTGACCCAGATGGGCCAAAGAGAGTATTCCATGGCAATGACGTCCTGCCCAGGAGAACGGGGGGCTGAGGGGAGGAAGAAGAGGGGCGGTGGCGGGACGCGTGCTGCTTGGGGGGACGGTCGGGTTGCGGGACAGCTCTGGGTGGTACCTGAGTTGTGTGGGTCGGGGAGAAACTGCATTGGGGATCAAGAGTTTCATCTTCTTTTGCTCTAAAGTCCTGTTAGCATTGGGATATTTGATCTTTCTGTTCTCTTAGTAAACTCTCCTTATCCCAACCCACGGGCCTCTTAGTTTCTTGGGTTTGGAGTTATTTCCCCTTCCTTTTCCCTTCCCTTGTTTCCCCCTTTTTCCCTCTTCCCCTGCTCTTTTACTTTAAGGAGCAGGCAGCTGCGTGGAGCTCGGCCCACAGCCGGGGGGAAACCACGACAAAGGCCTGCTGTGAGGGAGGGAAAGGGGGTTATTCTGCTCCTGCCCTCATCAGGAGGTCTAAAAAAACCCCAACACCATGTGTTTTATCTGTAATGAGAATTGAGTGGTGGGGTGCGTTCCCCTGCGTTCTTCCTGCTGCTGGATGGGGGGCAGGGGAGATGGGGAGGTTGGTGCAGTGCTCCTTCAAGGGGGAGTTTGGATAAATGAGTGTGGGAGGAAGATGGATCGTGGTTTGGTGGGTGTGTAACCCCACAGAGTGTGAGATAACCTCGCTTATGAAAGTCCTGTAACAGAGCTGTGGCAGAGCTGGGTGATGCTCCTCCAGCTCCACGATGGCAACTGCAGCCCCTGGACTGGAGCCTGCGAGGGGTTACACCTTTAGGGAGATGGGGACTCTATGTGTGTGTCTCTGCCTCTGCAGCTCCTCTCTGAGCGTGCTGAGCTGTGAAATGAGCCCCAGAGCCCAATGCTGTTCTCCCACTGCCTCTCACCTGCTCAGAACTGGGGGCTGGTGGTTCTGAGGTGGTTCATTTTCACCTTGCATGGGCAGAAGGTATCTGTTCTAGAGAATTCAGTGGGGATCTTTCCTCTTACCTTATTGTTGATTCCCCCTCTGCTCTGCCCTGCTCAGACCCCATCTGCAGTGTTGTGTCCAGTTCTGAGCTCCCTGGGATAAAAAAGCCAGGGATCTCCTGGAGAGAGTCCAGAGGAGGCTATGGAGATGCTGAAGGGCCTGGAGCATCTCCCCTGTGAGGAAAGTCCCAAGTTCAGATCAAAATTGGGATTTTATTGTAAGTGTCTTGATTGTCTTTCATCTTCAGTTGTTGAGCACATGATCTTGTCAGAGATGTAACTGCTGGAGACACAAGTATTTTTAACATCTCCCCTACAAGGAAAGGCTGAGGGAGCTGGGGCTGTTCAGCCTGGAGATAAGCAGCCTGAGAGGGGATCTGATCACTGGGGATCAGTAGCTGAAGGGTGGGACACAGGGGGACATGGGCAGCCTCTGCTCAGTGTCTGTGGGGACAGGACAAGGGGCGATGGGCTCAAGTTGGAGCACAGGGAGTTCCCCCCAGTGTGGGGAAGAACTTCTTCCCAGTGAGGGTGAGGGAGCCCTGGGACAGGCTGCACAGTGGGGTGTGGAGTCTCCTTCTCTGGAGAGATTCCAGCCCCGTCTGGACACCGCCCTGTGTGCCCTGTCCTAGGGACCCTGCTTTGGCAGGGGGTTGCACTCTGTGATCCCTGAAGGTCCCTTCGAACCCTTACAGTTCTGTGATTCTGTGATCTGAAGCCCCTTGCACTGAGTTTGCACGTCAGAAGAGACAATTCTCTCTCTCTCTCTGTTGCTTTTTAACTTGGTAAACCCTATAAACTCCCCAGAAGCTTTGAGATAACCACACACACAGAGGCAACCTCCCTCCCCCATTCACTTCTTTCCTGTCATGATTCTAAGGTGCAGCATCCAGCTCGAAACCACTGCAGCTTTAAGTGCTGTAACCTTGCTTGATTACAAAGCATATATTTGCCAAAGCAAAGAAGCATTTGGGTCAAAGGAAAGCACACATTTCCTCTTCCTTATCCCCAAGGGGTGTCACAACCCCTCCCGATGTAAAATCCCCCACAAAAGAGCCTGTGTCACACTGTGTGTGTCCACATTGTGCCACAGAGGAGCGGGACAGATCTCTCTGCTGAATAAAATTCGCTGCTGCAGAGGTCTGTCAGCCCTTTGCCTCCTAAGATGGTTATTAACTTGGGTAGTTAGAGCCTGACTGGGTTTCACAGTATTAAAATAGATAATGATTGCAGCATTTGTTGGGGAATAATGAGCTTGGGACAAAAGCTTCTGCTGGTGGGAAGCACTTTGCCTTGGACAAGCTGTGTCCGACAGTGAGACATTGCCATCTCTTGGGCAGGTGCAGCTAGAACGTGGCTACAATAAACCTACACTAATGAAAAGCCTGGGGGTGTAGCTGAGGACTTGGAAAGGGCTGAGTCTGTCACCAAGTCCAGTATCCTGGTGTTTTCATTGATGCTATTCCTGTGTATACATCTCAATCCTGGCAGGAGCACAATCTGACTCAGCAATCAGCACCCTGCCTTATTATCCCTTTATGTAAAACTGCTTGTAGTTACCAGGTTGGTATCTCTTAAATATTACAAGCTGTGAGCTGTTCCCCTCTCAGATTATGCCCCTGGAAAAGTTTCAATATAATTCCATTTGGGATTCTTGTCATTTACCTCCCAGAGCCTGAGCCTTTCTAACACAAGGCTCAGAGCTGATGTTTTTAAAATGAAATCTGCTATTTTCTGCAATCACAGGGTTTGAAGAGATTAAGCTTTCAGACTACTAAATATCCTCAGTCTCATGGCAAAACTTCAAGGGATGGCAGTATCAGTGCCCAGCTCACTCCTTGATACTACAGCTCCCTCTTTGAAAAGAAGGTATGTAGGTATAATCTCCTGATTTTAATTAAATTTTCTCTTTCACAAGGAAAAGTGGCAGGTGTATGGAGCTAGAGAGACCCTCTGTGAAATAATCAGATGAAAACTGATAATATTTGGCTTAATCCACAGCGCTGGCATTAAAGGTTGGTAGAAAACACCACCTGCCCTCTGCTGATGAATAGGTGGCTGCTGTGTGAGTGATCCTGGCACACACATATGGTAGATGTTGCCTGTTCTAACAGGAAAAAAACCTTCCTGAAACATGGCAGCAGGCCAGCTTGGTTGTATTTGTCTATGGAAACTTTACATATATGAGAATAACAAGGAGAGGCTGAGGCAGGGGGGCCTCTTTAGCTTGGAGAAGAGGAGACTGAGGGGTCACCTTATTAATGTCTATAAATATGTGAGAGTCAGGAATCCCAGACTGGGCTGGGTTGGAAGGGACCCCAAGGGTCACAGAGCTCCAACTCCCTGCCACAGGCAGGGACACCAACCTCCAAGCCTGGAGCTACACAAGGTTGCCCAGGGCCCCAGCCAACCTGGCCTTGAACACCCCCAGGGACGGGGCACCCACCCCCTCTCTGGGCAGGAGGATGGAACCAGGCTCTGCTCAGTGATGGCAGCAATAGGACAGGGGGCAGCAGGTGCAGCTGGAGCAGAGGAAGTTCCATGTGAACTTAAGGAGGAACATTTTCACTCTGAGGGTGACAGAGCCCTGGGACAGGCTGCCCAGAGAGGCTGAGGAGCCTCCTTCTCTGAAGACATTCATACCCACCTGGATGTGTTCCTGTGGGATTTAGTCTGGGTGATTCTGCTCTGGCAGGGGGGTTGGACTAGATGAGCTTTCAAGGTCCCTTCCAACTCCTGACACTCTGTGATTGTCTGATAATTGCATGTGCTCCAAGTACAAGAGCAGCTGTCTGGCCAAATCTTTCCTGATTGGTAAAAAAACCCCACCAAACCCCAAAAAGAAATGAAAAAAAAAAATTAAAGTATGAATTTTTAAACAAGGGTTGCTCACAATTTTTGCCCAAACTTCTGAACTTCCTGGGCTTCTGTGGGCCTGCTGGGTCTTTGCAAAGAAAGAGTGAGAAACTGCCTGTTTCCTGAAAGAGCCCCAAAAGCTGATGCTGGCACTGCATCAGTGGAGCTGCTGAGTCTGGTGATTGAAGGGTGTGTGCTGGAAGGAGAAGGCGTGGGCATCATGGGATGTAGCCCTAAAAACCTTGGGGAAGGTGGATATGTGGTGTGAGTGGGACACCAGGCAAGTGAAGCATTGCAAACAAGGGTTCCAAAAATTTGAGACAGTATAAAACTTCCTGGTGGAAGTTTTTATTCTTTGAATTCTGCAATATGCAATGACAGATTTCCTAGAAACACTGCCATTTATACATATGTGCATGTGTAAGTGTATATAACCTGGCCAGGCTGGAGAGCTGGGCAGGGAGAAACCTAAAGAAATTCAACAAAAGCAAGTGGAGAGTCTGGCACCTGGGAAGGAATAACTGTTTGAATCAGGACAGGCTGGGGGTGACCTGCTGGAGAAGAGCTCAGTGGAGGAGGACCTGGGGGTCCTGGTGGGTGACAGGTTGGCCATGAGCCAGCAGTGTGTCCTGGGGCTGAGAGAGACAATGGGATCCTGGGGGCATCAGGAGGAGTGTGGGCAGCAGGTCACAGGAGGGGATCCTCCCTCTCTGCTCTGCCCTGCTCAGGCCCCAGCTGGAGTGTTGTGTCCAGTGCTGGGCTCCCTGGGATAAAAAGGACAGGGATCTCCTGGAGAGAGTCCAGAGGAGGCTACAGAGATGCTGAAGGGCCTGGAGCATCTCCCCTGTGAGGAAAGGCTGAGGGAGCTGGGGCTGTTCAGCCTGGAGAAGAGAAGACTAAGGGGGGACTAATTAATGTTTATAATTATCTTAAGCAGGGGATGTAGGGGGAAATGTCCAGCCCCTTTTCAGTGTCTGTGGGGACAGGACAAAGGGCGATGGGCTCAAGTTGGAGCACAGGGAGTTCCCCCCAATGTGGGGAAGAACTTCTTCCCAGTGAGGGTGAGGGAGCCCTGGGCCAGGCTGCCCAGGGGCTGTGGAGTCTCCTTCTCTGGAGAGATTCCAGCCCTGTCTGGACACAGCCCTGTGTGCCCTGTCCTAGGGACCCTGCTTTGGCAGGGGGTTGGACCCCATGGGCTCTGGAGGGCCCTTGCAACCCCTGTGATTCTATGATTCTATAAACAGACATATATATGTATATGTATGTATTACCCCTCTATGCTACAGTACTTAGATGTAGAAACTCCTGTGCTGAGGATTGTCCAAGCAGCCTGTTGACTGCTCCAGCACATCTTTCTCCAGGTGTGCTGTTGCCAACTTGCCCATCCTCTCTCCTCCTTCCTTTGGCTCCAGAAATGCACTTTGGTTTCTGAACTGCACCCACCAGAAGCCAGAGAGGGCCCTCACCTCTATAAGTTTTCCAGACAATCCAGTTAAAGCTGGATGTTCATCTAAAATCACTCTGATTCACCTCCATGCCATGATATTATCCCAAATACAATTTTATAGTCCACTGTGTGGGTAGTTTAAAAAGGTGAATTACAGCTCACTGTGATTTCTGCCAGGTTATTCACAGGCAAAGGAGAGAAAGAAATACTTGGAATCAGGTAGGTAGCCTTTTAGACATCATCAAGCATCATGGATACGTAAAACCCCTGGTTTGGAACATGCTGTAGGCACGATGTGCTTCCTTTGGGATTGTATAATTAAATTCTGGGATTGACATCATGAAGTGTGGAGTGGCTGCTTTAAGCTGGGCTATTTGCTCATGAAGGAACATTAAGGCAGCTCATCTCCTCATCGATAGCAGGTACTGTGTCTATCTCACCTAATCTCATCTATTAAACACCAAAAAAAAAGACATTTCAACCAGAAAATGCACTTTCCAGGAAGCTGCAATCAAGCAGCCACTGCTTTCTGTGTCTTGCAAACAGTGACAGTGGAGATCTTCCTGTGCTTCCTTGAGGGCTGTACGATACAGGCAGGGTTTTGTCCCCTCTTTTTAGCATGTACCCCTGTGGATAGAGCAGCCTCTGTGTTTGTGGATGGGGCTGAGCTTTCTGTGGTCAGGTGAGGTGCTTGTGGTGTGTCATGGCTGTGTATGGCTTCTCTGCTGCTTTCATTTGCCTGGGAAGCTCCTGCTCGTGGTGCATTCAGCCAGTGCCCATCACTGCTGGGAGCAGCGGGGGACTGGGACCAGTGGGGGTCAGGGACCAGGAGCAGGGGACCTGCTGTCCACGCTGACCCGGCCTGTGGGCATATGCCACCATGATGGTCCCAGAGGGTGGCACGTTGGAGGGGGTAGGTGGTATCTTGGGCTGCTCACCTGTGGTGTGGGGCCAGCAGACAGGCTGACAACCCAGGACAAGACACCATCACCAATCAGCCTGGCGATTCAGACCTGCCCCCCCACAAAGCAGCTATCATCTTCCCTGAAAGATGGTACTGGAGACCAGGAGGGAAGCAGCCCCACCACTTGCTGTTAGCAAAGGCAAGGCTACTGAGGACTATTTTGTTTCTTAAACACACTGAAAGTGGCAGTACACCAGAGAAGCAGGGTTCCTGTGACATCCCTGAGCCCGACACACAAAGGGAGACCAGGGTGAAACAGGGGAGCCAGGTAATTTTATCACTTTTTACCTTTGCCTGTCTCAGGTTTCCAGGAGAGCACAATGGATGTGTTTCTTAGCCAAGAGCAGCAGCATCTGTCAGTCCCAACAAAGGAGATCCAGGAGCAGGGCTTGGAGCAGGGCCACACGCTGCTCCCTGCTGCAGTGGTACGCTGCACAGGGCAGAGCATTTGCTCACAGGGCCATTTTATACCCCTAAACCAGCTTCAAAAATCAGCACTAGCAGAGGAGTTCAGCCCCATGAGCCACAATCACTCACGTGCTGCAATTCCAGCCTCTCACATGAATAAGTATGGGTGTTTTAAATATGCATTTAGGGCCTCTTAGAGTGATTGACTCGATAGGATGTAATAGGCATCATGAAGTACTTACAGTCCTTAAATGACTCCCTAAATGCTTATTTATGTGAAACGGTGGCTTTTGGATCCTTCTAGCCATTATACTTTAAAGTGCAATAAATCTCAGCTTTGGTGTAGCTGTGCTGCCATCCTGGAGAGACAGGGAATTCAAACAACATATGGCAGAGAGCTTCTGGGATATACTGGTCTAGGCTGATGCTGGGGGGCGTGTGTTTCCCCTCTTATTTCCCCCCTGAGATCTGAACCTCAACAATACTAAATGCAATTATTTGTCTGGAGTGCTTAGTTCATAATTTTCCCAGATTTTACTTTTTTTACCAAGAAAAGCAAACTAGTGCCCCAAATGCTGGGCACGTGGGCACACCACATGTGACCTCCCAGGTTGCAGGGTGGCCATGGTGTCCCCAGCGTGGGCTGTTCTCCATGGCATCCCAACAGCAGCATCTCCAGGTGCAAAAAAGATTTTCATCTTTTATATTTTGCTTGCTTTGCTGTGGTGCTTCCACAGGATTTGTAGCCTAGTTCACAGTAGTAGTGCATAGGAGAAATTGATGTTCCTTAGGGAGATGTTTAATTGATGACCTGTGAAGGTTCTGCCACAGAGCCATATTCTGTTCTGACTGTGGCTGTGCTGGCTGTGGCTGAGTCCATGGTCAGGACCCCATTGTGCCCCAATATTATTAGGCTGCAGAGGAGCAGAGAGGTGAGGGTCTCTAGAAATCCTTCCTTTTCTCCCCACCTCTGATAAGGATGAGGAGCCAGCACTAGTGTTGCAGGGGTTAGTGGTTGCAAGGATGCTGCATCCTTGGGTGGGAATTGCTTTTTCCTGGTTAAAGCATCCTCTGGGATGCACTGGCTTTCATGTGTTTGCTTTTCTTATTTTTACTTTGCAAATCCCAGTCAAAACCAGTTAGCTACAGATCTGCAGAGATAGGAGTGTGTTTGGAATAAACCTGGAAAGAATTTTAATGGCCTGCATGCATCATTTATATGGGTAGAATGGAGATCCAGATCCCCTGAATAAACAGAGTGATTAATCTAGTGCTAAACCTTAATTTACACTCTCAACCCATGGGTTTTCCAAACTGCTCTGGTAACTCAATAAGCACTGTAAGATTTAAAACCCAGAAGTTCTCATGTAATCCAATAATGCTATTCCAGACTGCTGCTCTTCCCCCCAGTCAGGAAAACACACTAACCTGGGATTAAAGCCATGCTGCTTGCTTCAGCTGCAGGCTGCAGCAAATACGGTGTTGAATTGAAGCCTGGGCAAGAGCAGCTTTGGGGAATGTGTAGGGAACAGTGTGGAATGTAGGAATCCTGGCTCAAAGTGGGTATTCTTTCCCATGTTGAGTAACTGCTGTTGCTAATGGAAAGTCCTGAGTTCAGATCAAAAATAGAGTTTTATTGTAAGTGTCTTGATTGTCTTTCATCTTCAGTTATGTTCATGATCTTGTCAGAGGGGTAACTGCTGGAGACACAAGTATTTTTAACATCTCCCCTGTGAGGAAAGGCTGAGGGAGCTGGGGCTGTTCAGCCTGGAGAGAAGCCTGAGAGGGGATCTGATCACTGGGGATCAATAGCTGAAGGGTGGGACACAGGGGGACATGGGCAGCCTCTGCTCAGTGTCTGTGGGGACAGGACAAGGGGCAATGGCTGCAAGTTGGAGCATAGGAAGTTCCACACCAACATGGGGAAGAACTTCTTCCCAGTGAGGGTGAGGGAGCCCTGGGCCAGGCTGCCCAGGGGGTGTGGAGTCTCCTTCTCTGGAGAGATTCCAGCCCCGTCTGGACACCGCCCTGTGTGCCCTGTCCTAGGGACCCTGCTTTGGCAGGGGGTTGGACCCCATGGGCTCTGGAGGGCCCTTCCAACCCCTACAGCTCTGTGATTCTATAACTTCCATTTAAAACACTGAGTCCCATTACAGTACTGAAAAGGATGATTAATTTTTAAACCAGAACTGTTTGGATTCGAGATCCAGCTGGGGTTTCAGTAGTAGGAAGGAGCATCAGCAAGCACCGGTGGCAGTTACGTTGTGGGAGCTGTGACAAGCCCGTGTCCTACACAGGGCTGGAGCATCTCACTGCAAAACTCCTCATTGATTTATTTTATCTTTTTTTTTATGAACAGCACGAAAAACTGGTGAATCAATCTCACCAGATATGCTTTTAATGGACTTTCCTTAATCTACTCCTTATTGCTGAAAGCTATAGACTATTGTATGGGACGATGTGGTTGCAAATAAATCACAGAGGATTACAATTCCCTCTGCTTACATTAAAGGAGAATTGATTGTTTTCTCTAGCCTGCCCGAAACAAGCCACCTTTCTTGTCCAGCAGCTGAGCTTTGAGTGAACTGGTAGGTAGTAAATTCAGACTGATTGAAGGGGATGGTTTCCTTGCTCGTGTTTCACCCAGACAAGGCAATGAAAGGCAGCCTCACATTCCCCTACTGCGCTCTGACCCGGGTTGGGAAATCTAAGAACAAATGCTGGCCCGTTTTAAGGTCACTGGGGAAGGAAAGGAGTGCTGTGATTGCTGGGAAAGGGTGAGGAGAACCAGTCTGCCTGTGAAATCCAGAGGAGTTCTTGGTTCTGATAAAAACAGCCTGGTGGGAACCCTCCTTGGGTGGGTTTGTCCAGGTCCCCATCGGGGCTTTGTTTGCCTCCCCATCATGCTGCATCCCCACCTTGCTCTGCGCCGGAGGTGGAGGGAGAAGGAAGCATTTGCTCCATCTCCACATTACCCTGGGACAGCCCAGATTTAAGGCTGAATCCCTCTTTCGGGGTGTTTCCATGCAGACATGTGCATTCATGGTCCCATACAGCTATTTCTGTAATTCCTCTCTTGCCCTTCCTCCCACTCCAAGGAGAGGGGGCGATGCCGAACTCTGAGCGTTAAATGCCAACAGAGACACCTGGACCCTGCTGCAGCAGGTGGACAAAATCCCACTGAGGCTGCTGGTACCAAAACACGATGCTGTGATTTGAAAGAGGAGCATCCCTAAAGCCCTGAAAACTGGTGCTGGGGGGTGGAAGTGCCAGAAAAAACAATATCCCATGTCCCCAGCCCCAGGGAAAGCGTTTGAATTTCCTTGAATTTCAGTGTCACCTTGCTCCTTCCAGGGGACTTTGCCAATCCCCCTCCTTCTCCCCACGCCGTGCAGGCTCTCATTGGCCACAGGAGCAGCCCTTTACACACATAAAACTGATTCTCTCTGAAAAGAAGATTGTCTTTTCCCAAAGTGCCACTGGGAGGGGGTCACCCTGGGAGCAGGACCAGGTTAGAAGGTAGGAGATGGAACGCACTGGTCTGTTAGTCTTTGGATGGGATGTTTGCAATGAAGCTGTAGAATTTAAGATATGGGGGCAATTTAATTTGTCTCAAGAAATGTTATTGTTTGTAATGGATGTATAACTGCATGAGGACTAGTGGTTTATCTCCCTTGAATAAGAACTTGGGATAATTAAGTAACAGAAAGTGCAATCATCTCCCTGATATTTAAAGCTGGGAGACTGGGGCTAAACACCTGTTCTGAACTGGAATATTCAAATACTCTAATTTTAGGGACCAAACCAAATAAGAACCATATCAGTGCAATGTTATTATGGAACACAGGCTAACAATTAGTAGATACTTAGATCCAATTAAATATAGATGTACTCAATGAGATGTGGGAAAGGTTTAAGTCTTTGTATTTTGTGTCTGCTGGGAATTGTAATCTTTTCTGGGGGAGGGGGTGGCATTCAAATGTGAGATTTCAGAATCAGTGGTGGAGAGCTAATGAAATACAAAAGTCCAAAATTTTGTGTTTATTAAAGTGCTTTATATATTTAAGAATAATTATTATATATAATAGTGTTATATAATACTTAAGAACAGATATATTATTAAGAATATGGAATATTTATGAGCAATTATTGTTCTTAATTATAATAATATATTAATTATAATATATATCTATATAAGAATAATTATTTTAGTCATGCCCATTACAATGAGAATCTGTCTAGCTGTTCCTTGCTCTGAGCAACTTATTTTCTAAACAGACTGGTAAGGAATAATTTGTTTTACTAAGAATGTGTTCCCAGTACTTGATGGCAATCCATCAATCTCCCTCTAGAACCAGAGAGTGTCTCGTTGCAGAAGTGGTTTGTGGCAGTAAAACATAGAAATGGTTTTGATTTGGAAACAGATTGCCCATTTCCCTATAAGTCACCAGGTCTCTAAAGCTGCAGCTGAGTTCTGCTGCTGTCTTGCAGCCTGGGGCAGTTCTGGGTTCATTCAGCAAAATGCTCCTGCATGACTATATCCACTGAAAGGGGAATTTGGTGCTGTTTCTTTTCCTCTTCCTAGGCAGTGGATGAGCCTTGCTCTCTGTGGCCACGGCTGCTTCCCTGCTGCTGGCTGTCCAGTCTGGTTCCTCTCTGCCTGCCCTTGCTGCATGCTGCCCTCCCCTGCCATCCACCTCGGGGTTCAGCTCTTCATGGTAAGGTTGGCAGGGGCCAAATATCAGCCTGTGACAAAAATCAGTGCCTGCTATCCCATCCTAATGCCTGGAGAAGGGTTCATTTGTCCCTCGCTGGAGCTGATGGGTAAAGAACGGGTTGAAAAGAGCAGTGATGGGTGATTGCTGGTGATTTCGTGTGTATAATGATTTGGTTTTGTGTGAAAATGGAAAAAAAACCCCATGACTTTTCCCTCTCAAACTGAATTCTTAAAGAAATTTTGGCTTGGACCTCTGTTTGCCCTCTGGATGCTTCTCCCAGTGACATTTTCATGTAATGAAGTGCCCTAACAGCTAAGGAAGGTTAGATTGCAGGTTCTGCAAGAAAGGGAGCCTGTTCTGTTTGTATTTGCAGGTCAGTACTGGTTTAAACAAGAAACAAAGATGCTTTATATGACAAGTCATCTGAGAGGCGTCATCTGTCCTATAGGAAAAAATGTGTGCTGCTGGCTTTGTTCTTTCCTCCTGGCTCAGCTAAAGAAACACTTTGGAAAGCAAAAATAATGGACCTTGAAGTTTACAGGAAAAGAAAAGGACATCCAAGTTGGGAAAATCACTCAGTACCAAAGTAAAAACTGACAGAAAAATTTTGGAATACTTGATGTGTCGTTTTGCTTCCATTTGTCCTTCCAGAGCCAAGCTTTTAATAATGATCTGTTGTGTAGAACTGGGGAATCATTACTGAATTCTTCCTAATTGTCCCCTTGGAAGAGAGACATCAGGTGTCCCAGTGATGTAGCTCAGCCTGTCCCTTGAGCTTCTGGTGATACCCGTGGAAGCTCCTCCATCCACAGCTGCCAGCAGCCACTGGATGGCAAGTGGTGTGTGGGCTGATGGTCAACAGGGCTGAGCAGGCAGGAGGTGTTGCTAATTTTTGCTTTAATTTCCCCCAAAAAGCAAGTCCTCTTAAGGTAATCCTCCAGACAGCTGCCCAGGTGTGCCTGGCGCTGGTCCTGCAGGTCTTCTGGTCTTTGTGGGGGACATGCAAATGCAAAGGGTGTTGGGTGGCACTTCATGCTTGTGTTCACCTTCTCCCACAGCTGCCAACATGTGGAGCTCACTGGGGCCCAGCTCGGCGCTTGTGATGCTGGTTGTCACCGTTGTGCACGCAGGAGTGAAGGTGACCCCGGCTGTGAAGTACACGAAGCCAAAGCCCTTGCAGTTGGTGGGTGACAGCGCCTCTCACCCCCCCTGGAAACCCTCCCAGAGAAGAGCCCGCTCCCAGCAGCACCGGGCAGAGCTGAGGTACCCACCCTGAGCCCAGCAGCCCGAGGGGCCACCACGCTCTTCCCCTTCGAGAACTACACGCTCGACACAGCTGATTTCTTCTTCAACTGCTGTGACTGCTGCCCGCCAGCCGTGGGGCCCCGGGGGCAGCCAGGGGAGCAGGGACCCCCAGGTATGGTGATGCCTGTCACACCACTCTCAGCTAAAGCACGTGTCAAGGAGCCTCCTGCTTCTCCTTCAAGAAACGAGTTGGCAGGATTTACGCAGCCAACACTGGATGTGATTATACCTTGTGTAAAGCCAGAGCAAACCGGCGTGTGCTAGCCACATCCCACAAGTTGTAAACCATCAGTATGAGTGGGGAAGCCCCAAGAAGGAGCTTCATCCCCATGGCACTGGCTCCGAGGACCACGCTGGTGTGGGGATGCTTGTGGAGCTGGCCCCATACCCCAGCGCTGCTGGCAGGTGCCCCATGCAGCCACGCTCGTTGATTCTCTATCCCCATGTCTGTCCATTCTCTGTCCTCATGTCTGACCCCCTGGGAGTCACAGATTTCCTTTCACACCCATGATTTTATGACCCTCCGAACTACCTGCAAGAAGTTTTATACCTTTGCTGAAGGTTTATGATAAAACCCTCTTTTTCTTGGGTATTTCCCCCTCCCCCCAGGAAAAAAGGATGCTAAATGAAAAAATAATTCAGAATTCAAATTTTAAAGTAATTATTTGCTCTCAGAAGAGGCAGCTCTGTATAGAAGACCTAAATATTTTATAAAACCTACTTTGTCTCTTTTTTTCTACTGCTAAAACACCTATCTACAGAGTGCCTCATTCAAATACTGCTGTAATGAATAGTGCAGGAGCCTGGGAATGTTAACTTTAATGGCAGTAATACTGGAGATAGAAACTATTCATCTGAGGCAAGGTGGTAAAATCATGAAATAATTTCCTTTGAATACAGTGTACTCAAGGGATTTTCACTTCCCATAGCTCGGGAGGGAATGGCTGCAGAGGGAGTTTGTACTTACTTGTCTCTGGAGTGTTGGTGGGAAAAGTCCTTGTGTCAAATGGGTTGTGTTGTGATGATTGACACTGCTGCCATCATCTGCTCCCAGACGTGTACTGGGAGTCTCTGGATTCCCAAGCAGATCAAAAAGATACCCACACCCCACTCCCTCCAGAGACTGAAGGCAGCTTGTGTGCCTTTCAACCCGTCCAGCATGGAGCTGTCTGCCAGGTTCCACTTTTATTTCCATGGACTTAATTCTTTTTAAGGAGAGAAGCAATTACAAAACAATAGGAGCTCCTTAGACCAGCTCAAATATTCAAGACAGATCCCTTCTGATGTCTTACAGAGCTCCTGTGGCTCTGGGGCAGCTGAAAGTTGGTTTTAAAAAGTCTTTAACCCCAGGTGAGAGTGAAATGCTGACCTGTGAGATCTGGGGATTGCAGTAGCTGGAAGGCAAAGGCTGGGGAGTGTGTGCCCCCCTAATCTCAGCACGGGCAGCTGAGCCTTGCCTCTGCTACCCCTTGTGTAGGGTTTTAGCTGCTGCACAGGGGAGCTGGGCTCAGGCCAAGCCTGCCTGTCTCATGTCTTTGCATTGCTTATATGAGGCCAAATAAGAGTAGTCAGCTCTTCCCAGGGTGATGGGAAGAGTTTGTCTCTCAACCTGCTATCCCTCTGTGCCATGTTGAGTAGCTGTGGTTGGGAATTTTCTTTGTAAATCTAAACCTTTGAGTTACTGAGATGAATTAGTTGATGTGATTGCATTACAGGTGCCAAGGGGGAGAAGGGAGATGCTGGTCTTCAAGGTCTGCCAGGAACTCCAGGTCCTCAAGGTCCAAAAGGGTCTAAAGGAGAAAGAGGTAAAGCAGAATAACTGCTTGTTTGGAAAAGAGGCTGCTGTCCCCATTGAACACCACAAAATTATAGGAAAAACTGTTTTTCAAAGGAAATCATAGAATCATAGAATCATAGGGGTTGGAAGGGACCTTGAGAGATCATCAGGTCCAACCCCCTGCCAAAGCAGCTCCCCAGCTCATATTGCACAGACAGGCGTCCAGACAGGGCTGGAATCTCTCCAGAGAAGGAGACTCCACACCCCCTGGGCAGCCTGGCCCAGGGCTCCCTCACCCTCACTGGGAAGAAGTTCTTCCCCATGTTGGTGTGGAATTTCCTATGCTCCAACTTGCAACCATTGCCCCTTGTCCTGTCCCCACACACCACTGCTCCAGGCCCTTCAGCATCTCTGTAGCCTCCTCTGGACTCTCTCCAGGAGATCCCTGTCCTTTTTATCCCAGGGAGCCCAGCACTGGACACAACACTCCAGGTGGGGCCTGACCAGGGCAGAGTAGAGGGGGAGGATCCCCTCCTGTGACCTGCTGCCCACACTCCTCCTGATGCCCCCCAGGATCCCATTGTCTCTCTTAGCCACCGTGGAGTAAGCTGATATGGATTGACACCTTGTGAGATGTTGGGGGTTGGACTCAGTGATCTCTTGAGGTCTCTTCCAACCCCTACAATTCTGTGATTCTGTGATTTAGCTGGCATTAGTGCAGGGACAGATGCTCAGATGGTTGCAGTGTGTGTGCAGGAATGGCTGGTCCAAAAGGTCTCACTTGAAATGCCTTGTTCTGAACCAGAGTTTAAAACCTGAGTTCAATTTGCATTGGATTAGGGACATAAGTAGGAAAAACCCCACCATGGAAGCTACCCACAGATGTAGGAGTTGCTTTTCAGTTGAAGTATTTCAGGCAAAAAGATTTCACGGAGGATGGAAAGCAGTTATTATCCATCGGTAGTAACCCCAAGGAAACCCTGCCCTTTGTTCCAGGCTCAGAGCAGCTCTGTCCTGCTGTCACACACCACTGGAGCTGAAGGGAAGGTTTAGATCAGATATTAGGGGGAAGTGTTTACAGAGAGAGTGGTGAGGGGCTGGAAGGGGCTGCCCAGAGAGGGGGTGGGTGCCCCATCCCTGGGGGTGTTCAAGGCCAGGTTGGCTGGGGCCCTGGGCAACCTTGTGTAGCTCCAGGCCTGGAGGTTGGTGTCCCTGCCTGTGATCCTTGGGGTCCCTTCCAACCCAGACCAGGCTGGGATTCTATGATTCTATGACCTCGTGGCTGCTTTTGGTTGCAGAGAAACACCCAGCAAAGCTGGTAAATGGGGCACCTGCGGCATTGTGCTGCATGGTTTGGTCTGTGCAGTCTCCTAGGCTTTGGGTCACTTCTTGAACAAGACTCTTGGCAATCCCAGAGTGAGAAAGGCAGAGTTGTCATCTTCTCCACTTTGCCACTAAACAGCAGCACCTGCCTCCCAGTAGAGGCAGAAATCCAACTTTGGGGCGAGATGCAGTCGTCTGCGTGATGCTGGGAGATTCAGGTGGGGTTTCTGAAGGTGCTTCTTGAAAACACACCTTGCTGCTGTCTGTTTTATTAATGAAGTGAGGAAAAAGTCGCCCTCTGTGCAATGATTGCTGTGCTGCAGACAACCTCACCGGCAGTGTATTAATGGTGAAATGTCCTAGGAGGCAAAGGGGAGCAAGGCGAGCGAGGAGTAAGTGGAAACCCCGGTTATCCAGGCAAACCTGGGCTGCAAGGTACGTAACAAGGGCTGGGAACACCAGGAATGCTGCACCTTTCCCTTTGCTGGTGGTGCTGCTCCCCCACACGTCTAAAGCAGTCCAATATTAATGGTTTTCATCTTCTTTTTTCCTCCTACTTTGCTCTATTCGTAGGTGAAGCTGGAGTAAAAGGCAGTAAGGGCAACTACGGCTTCCCTGGACTGAAGGGACAAAAGGGGTCCAAAGGGGACACTTGTGAGAATGGGACCAAAGGAGACAAGGGAGATAGAGGGGATGCTGGAGACCCAGGAATGGATGGAGAGCAGGGTGACAAAGGGGAGAAGGGAGACACGGGGGAGAAGGGGTACTGCGGAGAGCCGGGGGGAGAGGTGCGAAGGGGGAGAGAGGGGAAGGGGGCACGAAGGGAGAGAAAGGCAGCAAAGGGGAGATGGGGCTGGAGGGTATTCCAGGGGCAGATGGAAAACAGGGAGAAAAGGGCGAGCAAGGAAGTAAGGGGGAAAAAGGGGACCTGGGACCCACCGGTATGACAGGACCTTCTGGGCCCAAGGGGGTCACCGGAAGCAAGGGGGGCCGAGGGGCACCGGGAAAGAAAGGCTCCCGTGGGGCAAAGGGTGCCCGAGGGGACAGCGCAAAGCTCCCGCGATCGGCCTTCAGCGCCGGCCTGTCCAAACCCTTCCCTCCACCCAACGTCCCCATTCGATTCGACAAGATCCTGTACAACGACCAAGAGGATTACAACCCTTCCACCGGCAAGTTCAACTGCAGCGTGCCCGGGGCCTACGTCTTCGCCTACCACCTGACAGTCAGGGGCCGTCCCGCCCGCGTCAGCCTTGTCGCCCGCAGCAGGAAGGTGGCCAAAGCCAGGGAGACCCTCTACGGCCAGGAGATCGACCAGGCATCCTTCCTGACTGTCTTGAAGCTGAGTGTGGGTGACCAGGTGTGGCTGGAGGTGGCGCGGGACTGGAATGGGGTCTACGTCAGCGCTGAGGACGACAGCATCTTTACGGGGTTCCTTCTCTATCCAGATGTTTTTGAGATCCTACTATAGGTTTAGAGGGCTGAGGTGTTACTGAGAAACGTGCCTTTCCCTCTGCCTGTGAGGGAATTACACATTACTTGCTAGGTTTTCTGATCTTTTAATGAAAACACAGATTAGTTTTAACTAGCAGCCCCACGAAGTGGCCCTTCCTTCGTGCAGGTGGGTGATGGCTAAAAGAAACCACCCTCTGAACGGCAGCAGGACCGGCGTGGGGAGGGGATTTCACATCACAGGTCTGTAATTAGCCTATTCAGATCACGTAATGAGGCTCCTTGTCCAACTGCAGTTTTAATCAGGCCAGCTCCTGCAATCCTTACATGGTCAGAGCTCCTCTGGAAACCAGTACTGGTAGTCGCTTTTTGGAAGGGATTTCAGAGTTTGATTTATAGAGCTTAAGCAGAGGTGAGCATGGGCAGTAGGCTTTTTGAAATCACATGAAAAGATTTAAAGCTCTTCTAGCATTGAATCAGTGTTATCTAGCACTTTAGACGTGGTCATGAATTAGGGAAGGGTTTGTTTAAGGGTATTAGAGCTCATTTGGTCATCGTAAAAAACCCTCCAACTATTGTCCTTAGGCAGAAACAGAGGAGGAGGAAGAGGAGGAGAAGGAGGAGGAGGAGATGGAGGATGAGGCAGCAGCCAGGAGCTGGCATTAGCACTCCCACAGGTCCTAAGGTGGTGTGATGGCCCTGTGGACATGTTTTTAAAATGCTGCTTTATCAAAATGGCACTAAATCTTGTGAAATAAAAGTGTGACATGAAATAATACCTGGGTGTCAGGCTGGATGTATTTATTAAAGCACCTTCTCTCATCGTAGTAACTTTGGCATGTTAACTCTGGCAAAATTGTTCCAAACACACTTTTTTTGTTTACAAATAATACTCAAGTCCCATAATTAACCTGGGATTTACTTGTCTTCTTGGGAAGTCATATGCCTGGGACATGTGTCCCTGCTTGTGGCAGGGGGTTGGAGCTCTGTGATCCTTGGGGTCCCTTCCAACCCATGCCAGTCTGTGACTCTGTCGTTCTGTGATTTGGTGAATGCTGGGTCTGACCTCAATGCAGCCAGGCCAAAGGAACCTCCTATTCCCCCTGTGCTCCGTTTCCTTGCTTAAATTGCCACCCTACTCTCCATGTAGTATTTAAATACCATCATAAATCATGTCCCTGTCCCTAATTCCTTCTTTTTTACGTGGCACCAAGGTGAAGAGTTCCTCAGACAATTTTTTAATACAGTGAAAAAATGAACCCCAGAGAACTGCTGCTAAATTTTAAGATAAAAAGAGTCAGTTTTACAAGGCTGATCCTATCAACCTGGTGAATGCAGAGGGTCCTTCCACTCATCAGCTCCACAGCCCCTTTTTTTGGGTATCAGCAATTCAAATGTGGGGCTCTGTCAAAAAGTTGGCACTTCATTTGGTGCTTAATCTGCGTTGGTTCCTACGTGGTCCAAATCCAGAGCACTGACTATATAAAAGATGCAGATTTGGGTTCATGAATTCCCTGGCAGCTGGTGAATATTGAGGAAAACCAAGAAGTCATAGTAATAATTTGGGATTCCTGCTGTCACAACACCCTCAGCTCTTTTGTTGTGCCTTCATGCTGCTTCCCATACGGCCCTGGTTGTGGTATAGGGACATCTGATGAGCAATTTTCTCTTCTCCTGCTGAAGTTCCTTATACTTTTTGTATAAATAACCTAAATAACCTCTACAAATGCTCTTGAGAAAGCAGTGCAGAAATGCAGGGCCCCTCAAGGATCTACTCAGATCCAATCCCCTCCATAAATTCATCGCCTGGTCTACCTGCAGGCAGCAACACTACAAGCTGGAAGAGCATCTGGTTCCTCCCCGATGTCCCCCCTTAAAATTAACTCATGGAGGGGGCACCCAGACTTTGGGCTGCTTGAATCCTGCCAGGGTGCTCCGAGAGCAGGTCAGTAAGAGCAGCCAGGGACAATCCAGGCCTGTGCAAAGTTCCAGACTCAGTGATCCTGGGGAAAGGCCTGGCACGTGTCCTGGCACAAGCACACTGACTTCCAGTGGCTATGGGAGGGCTGGGGCCTGTGCTAAGGACATACTTAATTGTTAACCAGGTAACAGTGGAAGGGATTTCTTCCCACAACCCTGACTGGGGAGGTGAGAAGCATCCCTACATTTACTGAAATTACACCCAGCTCCCTCATATTCCTAAGGTGCTGAGGGTCTGAAGCTGTGCCAGTGGTACTTCTAGTTTAGTTTAAAGTGGGGATGCTTATTTTGAAAGCAGGTTTTTGTGCTGTTTTTTTCTGAATTTAATTAAAATACATCAAGCAAGTATCTTGCCAAGCCAAGTGCACTGAGCACGAGGGTGGTTTGGATGAATCCAGCGAGGGGTGGTTTGGATGAATCCAGATCTTTGCAGAGAGGGAGTTACCTTCATCTAATATCAAACTGGATTAACAATAAGGCCTGGAAAATATTGTTTTTCTATGCTATTATTTTTTCTACTTTGGTACCTTGGCCAAACCATGTGTCATTTATTAAACAGGTACCTGTAAGCAGACCAGACCTCAGCTGGGCTCAAAAATTACCCCAAAATAGTTACAATTTTCAATGAAACAAACACACATGCCTCCTCCTTTGACAGCCTGCTGCCTCAGGAGGCTTTTTTTCTCCTTGCCCAAAGGGTTCCCAAGCTTTAAATGCAGCAGAAAGGAGGGAGACAGGCAGCTCTCCCTCCACCTGCAGCAATGCTGGGCTTGACCCTTCCCTGCCTGCTCCCAGGTAGCATCCCCAGGATCATTTGGCTGGAAAGCTTTCATCTGAGCTGTTTGCCATTGTAAAAGTTCCTTATTTTGTTTTGTTTTGTTTTATTTTGTTTTACTTTATTTTATTTTAAACTTTCTGTAGCAGCATCTAAGGAACCTGTCCTTCAGGATGCTTTGAAGTATTAACAAAAGGCCTCATTTTTATCTGACTTTCCTCATTTTTCACACTGTGTCATAACAACAGTGAGTATATTAACACCAGTGAACAATTGCTTGAGGATGTACGTAGTCTTGGTGTGTGCCACTACTGAAAAAATGCCAAAATATTTGTTCCATTTTGCTCCTGTTTCTCCTTAGCACGGATTTAACTTGTACAAATAAAGCATCTCCTGCCTGTGTGGCAGAGAATCAGTCTGACACTGGTGTGGGAGAAAATAAACGTGTGGGGTGCTCCCCAGAAGAGCAGCTGTTTCCAGTAACTGGGAAAATTATTCTGAGCTGAAATAAGGCACTAATAAGCAGCTGCTTTTTAAAATTAGGATGTTGAGAGCTAAATCTGCAGAAGGATTTGGGTGTCTTGCTAACAAAACCATCCTGGAGACCTCAGTTAGGGAACTAAGTTGTCTGCATCAAACCAGGAGAGAGGGAGGGATGTCAGGAGGGCGAATCCTGGGCAGTCACAGCTACCTGCTGCAAGGGCTGTTCCTAAAAAGTGTGAGTGGTGAGGGGCTGGAAGGGGCTGCCCAGAGAGGGGGTGAGTGCCCCGTCCCTGGGGGTGTTCAAGGCCAGGTTGGCTGGGGCCCTGGGCAACCTTGTGTAGCTGCAGGCCTGGAGGTTGGTGTCCCTGCCTGTGGCAGGGGGTTGGAGCTCTGTGACCCTTGGGGTCCCTTCCAACCCAGACCAGGCTGGGATTCTATGAAAACAGAGTGTGCTGGTGGGAAGGGAAATAGCTGTTGGTGCTTTGATGAAGCCCCTGCCTGATAGAGCTTTGCTTTATGCTGTTGCTTTCATCTCAAAGTAAGTAAAGTACCTGGAGCAGTGTCAGGGCAGCGCTGAGCTCACTCCTGCCCACCACAAATCGTAGTGAGATCAGCTCTGATGAGATCACAAAGCTGCTCTGAGAAAACCACGGCTCCCTTGGTGTATTTCATGCCTCTTCCTCCCTGTCTCAGGTATCACAGACACCACAGTACCAGGACTTTGTTGCCCAGAAGAACCTCAGACATATCCAAGCAGCTTGATTCTCCCCACTCTTCTTGTTCTTGCTTTGTGGTTTTCCTTTCCTTTTCTCCTTTTTTTTGGGCCCCTGAGAGCCACCATTTGCTTGCAAACACCTCCTCTTCCTCACCACCTGAGCTGAGTTTGCCCCAGAATGAAGGTCACCTGCAAAGCCTGAGGGTTGCTGCCGTGGTTATTAAAGGGAGTAACAGCCCACCAGCTGCTGTGTATCTAGGAGTGGAGACTGTGCTCTGATGGTGGGATTTCCCTTCCCTTCAATCCTCCTAATTCAGGTATCTCAGCTGAAAGAGGTCTTGTTTTTCTTGGAGATCTGGAACTTTATTTGTGACTACTTGGTGGCAGAAAGACTTTTATTTTCCTTGAAAAGAGGGGGAAAAAGTGCTTTTTGCTGTGAATGAAAAAGGATTTCTGTGGGATCACTGTGAGTTACTCAGTGTGCTTGTAAAATGCTGGAGCTCCTTAATAGTGGCTATTTATCAGTGGTGGGGTTTTCCAGGTACAGCTGCTTCTCTTCATTGGCAGGAAGAGCTCTGCCACGGCTTCATGTGCCCTGCCTGTAGAGCTGTACCTCTGAGCTACAGAAATATCACTTGATGTTGTTTTGAACTGGCTGAATACTGCACCAGGCAAGGGTTTAACTTCAGAAGGGAAGGGCTTGCCTCTTACATGGACTTGCAGGGTCTGGCTTAACAGCAGTGGTCTTCTACAGAGTTGCCTGAGCTTGTGTGTGTGTGTTACATGTTATAAAGTCCATTTTGGGGTAGATTTCAATCACTTTGTGCATTTTAATGACTTCTTTGAGTTGTCTTTGACTCTTTGTTAATTCTTTTTCAAGCAAGGTTTTCTATATATATTATCTATATATAAATTATTTATTTATATAAATTACTATATTTATATATATTTTTTGGTCTTGATTAATAAGAAAAGAGTTTTCTGGGTGACATTTCTCTTGCTGCAGAGCCAGAACTCTTGTACTTATTTTCTTTCATGGGCCATCCCATTTGCATTAAAGCCCTAAGCAAGATAAAACTGAGGATGGGTGGAAAACACACTGGCTTTATTTTTTAGCTAAGCTCCATCAGTCTAAGCTTTGGTTTGTACCCTCTAAACCAATTGGCTTTCTGGGTGAGACTCTCCAGATTTTGACTCAAATTAAAACAAAAAAATCATCCTAAAGCTGAAATATTTTGAGGTGTGGGGGTTTTTTAACATGAAACAGGTATTTGCTCTTGAGATGTTGGTGGGGGAGTAAGTGAGGTACCAGGCTATCAGATCATGGCTTTAAGGCCATTAAATCAGTCAAAAAATCATGAAGGCTTTGGAGAGATTGATAAGTTTTTTGATTGATAAGTTTTCTGGTATTTGGTAGAAAAGCCCCAGGTAGTTGGTTTACAGCAAAACCAAGCTTTGAATGCTGTAGAATCCTTCTTATGGTCATTGGGTTTGGAATTAATTTATGTCTTGGGGTGGTTTTTTTACCTTTAAGAAAGTTTTGGTTCCCTTAACCTTAAATGCTTGCAGCTGATGCAGATGGGCCATAGGATGTATTGGGTTGGAAGGGATGTGCCTGTATTTGCCATGGGATGTGTGTGGGAGGAAGGCATTGCTGCTTCTACTTCTTTCCAGGGTATTTAAATGGTGACCAGGACCCCCCTGCTGTGTTGTGATGTGTTTTGGTGGCTGTAGCTGTCAGGTTGCTGTGCAAACCCTGCTTTGGGAGTGTCATGGTTGTGTACCCTGTTCTCCTCCTGCCAATGATGCTGTGGGTATCCCAGCACCCAAGCTTGTTCTTTATGCCAGGATAGGCACGTTGGGGGGGTGCTGGGGCCAGTCTGAGTGCTGAGGCTGCACATACTGGCTTTTTAGTGCCACCTGTTGAGCTCTTCATTGTGATTAGAAGGACCTGGGGGTTCTGGTGGATGAGAACATGAGCCAGCAGTGGCTCTTGCAGCTGGGGAGGGAGATGGGATCCTGGGCTCCATCAGCAGAGGGGTGGCAGCAGGGACAGGGAGGGGATTGTCCCTCTCTGCTCTGCCCTGGGGAGGCCCCAGCTGGAGTCCTGTGTCCAGAGCTGGGGGCCAGGACAAGAGAGATGTGGGGCTGTTGGAGAGGGGTCAGAGGAGCCATGGAGATGCTCAGAGGGCTGGAGCAGCTCCCCTCTGGAGAGAGGCTGGGGGAGCTGGAGAAGAGATTGAATTGGTTTATGTTAAAAATATACATAGTATTTCTTTAAAACACACTACTCTGTCCTAATTGTGTTTTCAGGATGTAAGGAAGGTGATGCTCTGTGTTCCTCACTGATGTGTTTGCTTGGATTAAATGAAATGACTGAGATTTATACCCCCAGGAGGGTTGGGACCTAGTGGTTTTGGATGAGAGCAGCTGATGGGAGCAATGAGCTTTCAGGGGAACTGATGGTTTGGTTCTGCTCAGAGTCAATGGGCTGATGCTAATGAACCTGGTTACGAGCTGCAGTGTGGTGTGTTCAAGGGAGCATGGTTAGCAGAGCTGTTTGTTCTAAACACCTTCAGACTGCAGTTGTGTCCTAGTAAAGTGACTCAGGGAAGTTTGCTGGGAAGAGCAGGTTGGGGGGTGAACAGCAATAAGGAGTGCTCTGGTGAGCTCTGCTCTGTGGGTTGAGGCTCAGAGCTGAGGACCAAATGCCTGTTGTGCCTCTGGGGAATTGTGTTTTATTGTCCTGGGGATCTGTAGGAACAAAGTTGGTTTAGGAGTACTTACTGGGAAGAGGGAAACCTTGTCTGATGATGCTACAGGTCAGGTTTTGGAGGGCTGTGGTGTACACACATAGCAGTGAGTAAAACATGTGATTACTCTGAGGTCCTTGGTGATCCTTTTGACATTCAATCTCCATGTCATCTCCAGCTGGAATCCTAACAACAGTTGTACATCTAATGCAATGACTCTGCTGTAATTCTCTTTCCAAACCTCTTCCTCTCTCTGTTTCCAGGTAGGTTTTTTGTTGGAGAAAGCTTTGTTCCCGAAGTGCCACGCTCTGGTAGCAGACCAACTTCCAGAGATGTGTTTCTTACACTGATCTATCCCATGTCAGGACACAGTTTCAGAGAACAGCTCCAATTCTTGCCCTGCCTGCTTCTTCACAGCAAGCCCTGCCATCCTGCTGCTGCCTGGAGGGGGAACCCAACTTTTCCCTCCCTTACCAGTGCTGCTGGAAAGCCTGAGTTGCTTTGGATGGAAATGGGAGGCCTTTTCCCTGAAGTGCTCCCTGTTTGAGATGGCAGTAGAGCAGTTGGACACGGGATGGGGAGGATGTAGCTCAAACCCCCCTTATTTTCAGTTTCCTTTATTGTGTTTCTGGTGGATGCTGCATGAAATGGATGATTAATTCTTTTGGCAGCCCTTCCAAGTTAATATAAACATTTAAGACTCCCTTTCCTGCTCCAAGGAGCTTTCAGTTTAAGTGTTTGATGGGAGAGGGATCATCTGAAATGAGTTTGGGGTTTGTTTGTGGGCATTTTGCTTGCGAAGGGGCTGCTGCGTGTGGTCTGCTTTAGCTCTGCTCCTCTTAGGGGAGCCAGGTAGATGCCTGGGAGAGGAGATAACCAGAGACAGCTGCTTTTTCTTTCCCTTATGCTCTTCTGGTAGGAGATCAATGTAAATGTGTCTCTTCTGGACAGCGTAGCACTTAATTACTTCTCCCTTAGAAGGAGCCACGAGGAGCTGGCGTGCTGTTCCTCCCTGGCAGAGGAAACATCTATTCTTGCTTTATTGTTAAACTGTCTCTACAGCTGCCTCCTGCCCGCTTCTTTCTATACCTTAAGCTTGAGCCTATTGTTCTCTAATGAAAAATCAATTATCAGTGAGTAAAAATTACATCTGTGGAGCATCTTGTGGTGCTGAGTCACCGAGTCGTGAGAAAGAGCTGGAAAACCCAAGTTTGCTGTGAGGGCAAAGTCATAAAACAAGGGCTGGGGTTTATTTTAGTTGGGTTGTGAGTAATCCTCCACTTTTTATGGTGCCTGTCTAATATTATTCTGACATTTCTTGTTATCTACGTAAACTTTCATGGCTCCATAACAATTTATTAAGCTGTGGGGTATTCATAAATACACAGCTGGCTTAATAAGATTGTTCATCAGTTTGGTATTGTAAGGGCACCAACCTAGTCAATAAAGATATCTGTCTTGGTGCTTCTTTCATTTTAAAGAGTTGATAAAATGCCAGGATAATGCAATCACTTTGTGAGCTAAATGGTTATTTTTTTTTTCACTTTAACTCTTGCCCTCTTCTGTTTTGGCATTCAGCTGCATAGCACAGGCCAGTAAATTGGCTCTAGAGGTGTGAGATTGGGGTCGTGGAGGATGGCTTTATAAACACAGTCTGTAATAATTCTGATTCAAAGCAGTTATGACCCCAAAGAACATCTCTTGCTGGATAAACTGCTGTCAGCCTGCTGGGAATACTTTAGTGAGTAGAGCAGCTTGGAGCCGTGGGAAGTGCAGCTGGGATTGCAGGGATATTGGGAAGAGGGAGGAACCAAGAAATGAACTTCACACATTTACAAGTCCTCAGTAAGCTTTTGGTATCAAAACAAAACCAAAAAACCCCTTTTTAAGCCATGACAAGTCACCTTAAACCTTTTGGCATCTCTGGTATGTTGATCATGAAAATCAACATTATTAAACTTAGCAGTGATTGCTCCAAGTGTTTCTCTTAGGGTTGCTTACAAAGTCTCACTTTCCACACTCAAGATCCCCCAAATGAAATAGAATAACTGGGGATTCATCTGCTTCTAGTGCAACATTTGGTTAGTCCTTAGAGTATGTGGCTGTTCAGGGTGACTGCTGGCATCAACAGGGACCCTGGCTGACCTGGGGTAGTGTAAGGAAACTGCAGAGAAACCTCATGTCCCAGTTGCTGCCTCGTTCCAGAGGTACCCTGACTAATGGTGAGACACCGGAATATGCACTGAGCATCTCCTGGGGACTTGTTCCTGAAGCTTTGGAAGGTGTCTGCACGGCCAGCTTAGATGGTGAGCTCTGGTAGGGCCAAGCACATGGAATAGAGGACAAAACCCCAACTCTCCTTCAACTCTTTCCTTCTGCTGAAGCATTATCTTTAAATTAGGCAACACCCTCTGTTCCACAGCTCATTTTCCTACCTACTTCACATGTACAAATGTCATCTTCAGCCTCTCTCCTCTGCCAGGAGCTGTGGACTGAAGGGCTCTGCTGTATGTGGTGAAAGCTGACCCTTCTGAAACTGCATAGCTGCTCTGCTTTTGAAAGCTGAGGAGCAGAATGGCAGTGCAGGGCTCACTTCAGCTCTGCCTCTCGCCCTGCTGTGAGGAGAGGAGAAACACCTGTCTAATAGAGGCAAGTCAGGGCTGAACCATAAAGAAGGGGTGCCAGAGATGAAAACTTGTTTTGAACTCCTCTGTAGTTTGTTGCAGTCACTTGGAAGGACCTAATTACATGAGGGACCTCAGTCCCAGTGCATTTGTTTTGCCTAGTCACAGAATCACCAGGTTGGAAAAGACCTTTGAGATCATCCAGTCCAACCATTCCCATCCTAAGCTAAACCAGATCCCTGAGCACCTCATCTCCCCTCTGTTAAACACACCCAGGGGGGTGACTCAGCCCCTCCCTGGGCAGCCTGTGCCACAGCCCCACAACTCTGCCAGGGAAGAACTTTGCCCTCCCAGCTGAGCTGAGCCTGCCCTGGCACAGCTTGAGCCCATTGCCCCTTGTCCCAGCTCCTGGCCCCTGGCTGAAGAGACCAGCGCCCACCTCTCTGCACCCTCCTGGCAGGGGAGGTGGGGAGAAGGTCTCCCCTCAGCCTCCTCTGCTCCAGGCTCAACACCCTCAGCTGCTCCTCAGAGGATCTGTAAAGCTCCTCTGTTGCCTTTAGAGCTTTTGTGAGTGGTCTGAAGGGCCCAGGAAGGGTGAGGTCTGCCCATATCCACCACCGAGCCCAGTGGTCCAGCCATCATGAGAACTTGGGCTCCTTCCAGCCTGCAGTTACCTGCTCCCAGCCATAGATTAAACTGTCCCACAGCCACAGATGTGAGCAGCTCTTTGTGGCGTGTTCCTCCTCTGCTTTCCCATAGAAAGTGTAATTAACACACCAGCAAACGGGTTTTTTTTCAGCAGCTTTCCCCTGCTGTCCCATAAAATGGGAGAAATATGGGTCAGTGCTTTTATTAGACCCTCAGAATGTGCACAGCTCTATCAGCTCCTGGCACCGAGCAATAAGTCCTCTGCTCTCCCATTAAAATGTAAATTGGAGGAGAAAATGTCTTCAGGCCGGTGGGTTTCTAACTTAGCTCTTCTGGTACTGCATGGGAAGTTAATGGGAGAATGTGATTTCTCACAATCTCCCTCATGCTGAAAGAATTGGCTGTTCGAGGCTGATATTTAATTAGTTCTGCTTCTCCTGGATAATAAATGGGGAGAAGGGAGTCGATGCATATGTTACTTAACTTCTGCCTGTAACCATGACTTGAGGGGAGAAGTGAGCAACTATTTATTCCCTGACAGTTTTGCTGTGGCCAACACAGCTGTACCCAGAGGGTCCAACCTCTGTGGCAATTCCCACAGCGATGATAAGCAAGCTGTACCCTTTGACTGCTCTGTTCTTTAGCAGACCACTTCTGGTGAGCATCACTGAGTGCTAGAGCCTCTCACTAAGCCCTTAAAATAGGTGAAGCTTTTCTTTTAGACTCTTGGCTATGAGAAGATTTCAAACTACTCATGTGTTTAAAGTTGACTTCTTTCAGATGAATTTAAGTGACACTGATGCTACGTGTTCTTGAACCCCCAAAAAGTTTGGTGTCCAGTTGTGATGCTTAGCCTGGAAGTGATTGCAGACCCAAAAATATTTCTGATGTTTTGGTGCTCTTGTTCTTTGGCTGTCCCTGCTCCAGCACAGCTCCCTGGCTTCAGGAGGACCTGAAGGACTAAAGGAGACAGGGAGAAACATCAGAATCACAGGGGTTGGAAGGGACCTCCAGAGCCCATCGGGTCCAACCCCCTGCCAAAGCAGCTCCCCAGCTCATATTGCACAGACAGGCGTCCAGACAGGGCTGGAATCTCTCCAGAGAAGGAGACTCCACACCCCCTGGGCAGCCTGGCCCAGGGCTCCCTCACCCTCACTGGGGAAAAGTTCTTCCCCATGTTGGTGTGGAACTTCCTGTGCTCCAACTTGCAGCCATTGTCCCTTGTCCTGTCCCCACAGACACTGAAAAGGGGCTGGCCATTTCCCCCTGCAGCCCATGCTTAAGATACTTATCAACATTACTAAGGTCCCTCCTTAATCATCTTGTCTCCAGGATGAACAGCCTCAGCTTCCTCAGCCTTTTCTCACAGGGGAGATGCTCCAGGCCCTTCATCTTCAGAGCCTCCTCTGGACTCTTTCTAGGATGTCAGGGTCTTCCTGCCTGTGCTCAAGATCAAAGCATGGGCTTCCCTTACCTGTGCAACCTTCTGGTTTCTGTTTGAGCACCTAAAATCCTTTGGCAGACACCTCCACAGGCTTTAAGAGGAAAAGCCCAGGAACTGTGACTGCTGGAGAAAGGCTGGAGTCCAGCCTGGCCAAAACACACCCTGGGCTGTATTTTTGAAGTGCACATTCTGACTGATATTTTCTTTGTGGCACTGAATCTCCATGACACTGTTATCAGAACACTAAATGGGTTTTAATCATACTCTCCACTTCCATCTGGAAATATCTGAAGATCAAGCCTCACCTGCTCTAGTTGAGTGATGCTGATGTGGGTTTTGGCTTGAGCCTCTCCTTGGGTGTCTTTCCCAGGCAAATCCTGCTTTGCTGCTCCACTATGGCTGCATGGAGGAGTGGGAAATGGCAACCAGAGTAATCAGGAGCTCATCCCTGTTAATTTACTTGGTAGATGGAAGCGGGGCAGGGACTAGTGGAACTGTCTCTTGCTGCCAAGTGTGCTCCAGCTGCCTGACGTGCTCCTGGAGAGAACATTTAATACTCCCCATGGCTCTGGTTTTAGGTTTGGTGGGTTTTTTTTTTCCCCCTTCTGTGAAGGGTAAATACCAACAATATCTCATCTCTTTATCCCTGTGTCCTCTTGCTGAACAAGATGAAAGCCTCTGACTTACCGGGATTTGCATCTGTGGATCTGGCAAACAATTTCTAGACAGGTGCAGAGCGACAGGGTCCAGGAGAATACCCTGCTGTGCATATGCTATTTGGAGACACCGTGTGTTACATGTAAGCTGTAATGCAAGCTGAAGGTAGCCACCCAGCTCTGACATGAGAGATGATTAGATCATCCAGACCATCTTCTGCCTTGGCGAGGTTGCTTCTTCTAGAGTATTTCTAAGAGAAATTACTTCAGAAAAGCTATTTACTGCCCCAGAGAGCCTCCTCTGTGACCTTATTTCCCCCTAATAATGTAAATCTCAAAGAATGAACCTTAGAGAGTGGTGAGGGGCTGGAACAGGCTGCACAGAGAGGGGGTGGGTGCCCCGTCCCTGGGGGTGTTCAAGGCCAGGTTGGCTGGGGCCCTGGGCAACCTTGTGTAGCTCCAGGCCTGGAGGTTGGTGTCCCTGCCTGTGGCAGAGGGTTGGAGCTCTGTGCTCCTTGGGGTCCCTTCCAACCCAGACCAGTCTGTGACTAATATATCCTGAATATCCCATTGCACCTTGCTACTGCTGTGCAGAAGGTGAGCATCCTCTGCACAGGGCCCATGCAGGGAGGCTGATGCTGCCTCAGGAGTGCTGCTGGGATCACCCCCTGCCCAGGCCACCCAAGGCTTGTAAGATGTGACAAAATTATTCTGCAATATCAGACTACACATGGTGATGGCCAGGCATGGTGGGTGTATGGATCTGGCAGTGCTGGTGGGATGGTTCTTGTGACTGCTCATGGCACAGATGTGCTGGGAGAGATTTGTGTGTGCACATCTGGGAGCTTGACAGCCTTGGTCTTCCTCTGCAGAACTTGGGACCAAGGCATATGAAAGTGTCTGAAAGGATGGATATGTGCTACGAAGACCAGTCTGTTCAGTGCTGTCAGTCTCATTCCTTGTGTTATAAATGTAGTCACGCAGGAAATGAGCATTTAGTGGAGCTTTACATGCTGGTTTTGTGTTGCTTCTGCTCTTTCCTTTTTATAGTCACTTTATAGCTGCTCTGTCTTCTGCATCCTCATGGTCTTTATTTTTCTTAAGGTTTTATTTTAGTTCTATTGCTATCCAGATTTTTCTTCTCCCCAGGGTATATCTATTTGTTTGGATGACTAACTTGCTTTTCCTGTATAAATCTGAATTTCTAAGTTGCTGATCCAAGTCTCTCCAATGATAAGTCATTGTCCATCTGTTTGCTTCCTCCTGAGCTTGCACTGAGAGCTGCACAAAGAATTAATGTATGTAGAGGAGGCATGCAAGTTGGGTTAGTAGGAATTAGCAAGGAACAGCCTCGTGTCTTGTTCTTCCTACGTTCCTGTTGGTGTTTGGGTTTTTTAATTCTTTTTTTCCCTCTTTTAATGGCTTCTGTGCATCTCTGTAGCCTGGCCCTGTGGTTGCCTGTGGAAGTTAATGAGTGATGCTGACCCTAACCCACCCATATGCTCTGCTCTCTGTGGTGACAGAGATGGTTGATGCTATTTCCCAGCTACTGGGTTAGGTTACTTCAGACATACTGAGTGAGTGTGACTGATGGATCCTCTCAACATCCCTCACTAGTGAGTGGCTTTTATTTACATTCTACAGCAAAATGAAGACCAGACAGCAAAACTGAATGACTTGTGAAAAGGGGGATTTTCCAGGTTCTTATGGATTGGCAAAGCTGAAGGCTGTATCAAAGCAAGATGAGGCTCATCTCTGGGAGCATCCTTTCCTTCCCTACCTCCAAAATGGGGATAATGAGGCCCTACCTTCAGCACTTGAGAAAAGCATGGATGGGGCGATGCCAGGAGGAGCAGCAGCTTCCAGGAGGTTTTACTTGTTTGGTCTTTCTTCCCTGGCTGGTGGAAGGAGTAATTTAATGTACAAGTTAAAGGAAAATAAGTTGAATGTGCTCAGTTTCCTCAAGTGTTTTGCAAAGTGAGGAGGAAAACCAAGCAAAGAAACAGTAGATCTTGCCCAAAACATTTCAGTGACTGTTTGCCTGTGGCCTGTACACAAACTTATCATAACTTATTACCATATTTTGAGGCTTCACAAGCAAATGGATTAATTGTAAGTAACTTAATAGAGGACTGTGACCAGCTGCTGGGGAAAGGAGTCATCTTTGCTAGGTTTTTTTTCCTCACCTTTCATCTCAGATAACTTTAAGAACAACATTCTTCCAATGCCTCTTCATAATTAAGACCTAATTTCCACCCCTTGAGTCTGGATCATTCTGTGACTGCTTAAACCTGTATTTAATAGAGCCCTTTCTGCAAGTTCCTTCTAAAAAAAAGGCAGGGTGGTGGGCAAGCCAGGAAGGCTATTTCCAGAAGGAGGAGGTGAGGCGTGTTTGGCTGCATGTGGGATTTAAGCAGAAGGTTAAATCTGCTACAAATAGCTCAGTCTGCCACTTCAGGAACCAGTTAAAAAAATCCTATTGGGTGTTTGGATGATGAAAACAAGGCATTATTAGCTGAAGAGGCATGATTTATTCTTGAATGGCTGAATTGCTGGGGTATTAAAAAGCTGGCTTTGAAGTGATACACACCCATGCATGTTACCATCCTAATGTGCCAAGATTTAATACTTGTGGTGCCGTTGTACCCTGCTGCTTGTTGGTGACACTCCATCCGGCTGCGTCCTCGCGAGCTCGTGTCTTGTCTGTCTTAAATAGTTAATTAAAATGTTAAAACCCATCTAAATAAGTGATGGATCACGGGACCTCTCTGCGTTTTGAACAGCTCTGTTTAGACTCCCTTAGCCACGCTGCTGTATTTCACCTGGTTATTGGAGAGGCTGCCAGGCAAGGAGAGGGACAGCAGATGGCAATGTGGTGCCATGAACGGTCTGGCCTACAAAGTCCCCTGAAAAATCAAAACCAATAAGGCATCAGACCTACCTTCTCTTCTGACCTTGGTATGGTGGGTGCAGAGGGGCTTTGTGATGGAGGCAGGGTGCACCATGGGGTTCTGGTCTCTGATGTGGTTAGATGTGGTGTGTCAACCGCTCTGCCCACCGACCTGTCCCCAAGCTTCCTCCAGCAGCGAGGCCTGGCCTGGCGTGTTGCTTTGCCTGTTGTCCTGCGTGTTGCTTTGCTTGTTGTCCCAGACTCAGGGCTGCTGTGATGCTGTGGGCATGGCCAAGGTGTCTCTTCCACCTGGTGGGTTACACTGAAGGTCAGCCTGTGGCTTCATGCAGGTTCTGGGGTGTTTGAAAGGCTGAGCTTGGGCCCATGTGAGGGGTGCCTCATGTTATCAGTGACTCCCTGTCTATGTTTTAGGGCTGTTACACACATGAAGGGGGGAATGTCCTGGTGCCTTCACTGCTAGCTACCTTGATGTCTGCCTGCTTCTTTCTCCCCACCTTTTCCCTGCTCTCAGCCTTGCCTGTTGGGAGCCAGGTAACAAGCTGTGTGCCTGTCTCCATGGCACGTTGTGCTGAAGAGCTACACAGGGACTGCAGAAGCATGCAGGCAACTTTGAGAGGGGGTTGTGTGGAGCTTCCAAACGTCCATCAAATCCCTGAAGTGAACTTTGGCTTCTCCTTTGAATGAAACATTGTTTTACCACAGGGGATGTGTGCCTGTGGCGAGTGCTCTGGAAGCAGAGAGCAGGATTGTGACCCTCAGCACACACTACATGTGTTATTCCCCAACTGTTACAGTGCAGAGCCTGATGAAGCGTGTGATGGCGTGGAGACTCTGCTCTGGGTTTGGTTCTTGCACTTAAGGCCTGTGTTTACAAATAGAACAGAACCCAAACCTCCACATGTCTGGTGTCTCCAAATATGCAAATTTAGGAGGCAGAAAGGCTGTGAGTGTGATGCACAGCACTTAGGCATCACTTGGTTTGTGAAACTCATGAATTACACCTCCAAATGCTGTTATCTACATCTGCAGTTGTGTTTTGGATGGCAAATTTACTAGTACGTAATTAAAGGTGGTCTTGAAATTTTCCTCTTTTTTTAATTAGCCTTTCTGGTGCCTGAAGCACAAATAAATCCAGTGAGTTTTCAATGCAGGAGATGTTTCTGTTCCTCTTTTTACTGCCTGGAGAGTGAGGAAAAGATGTTCTGTGTTCCTCTGCAGGTACTGATACTTCCCAGGTGCCTCACTTGCACCACAGCTCGTTTTGGATGGAGAAGCAGGGAGAAGAGGGGTGATGTGGGAGCCTCTCTGAAGAGCAGCATTCTGGTTACCAAGCAAATGAAACCATGTCAGGGCCCGTGTTCTGTACGCCCTCAAATATACCTGTGTGGCACTGAGGAGCTGTTACTGGGTGTCTCCACTTCATAACTAATGCATGTGGAAAGCACTGGAGGCTGTGGAAAGTTGTGTATGAAAAAAGTTTGTTCCTCTTCCTTAATTCTTGGCCTAACTAATGAACCAAGGGGATATTGGAATTTAACTTCTTGGTGCTTTGGAGGAGTGAAAAAGACCCTACTAGTGCTTCTGGGCGCTGGTGCAAGGAGGTTTGAAGTCCTGGCTGTCCCACTGAGCTGAAGAAAGTGATGCTGTGAGCAGTGAGGACATGGGAATGCAGCGGCACTGGGGATGGATCCTCTCTGAGCACCCTGGCTGTGCCTGGAGATATTGAAGTTATTGAATACAGGCTGGAAAACAAGAATTGAATAGCAGCCGTGACCAATCTGGTGACTGACAGCTGAGAAAATATGGGTAAAGCTGTAAAGTTCTTGTTTACAATGATGAAGCCTTTTTTGGGGAGACTCACTATGGAAATAGTTGGGCTTTCCACTCTTTTGGAAGAGCTTGTGAGCATTGGAAGTGATTAACTTGATGGTTATATCAACTGTCTCTGATTTCATGCTCTTATTTTGGAAGATTTGTTCTAATTTTTGGATGAGTTAGGGCTTGAATTTGCTGTAGCCTTGTGTCCCTAACTCCTGTCTCCACTGCCAGGGGTGACACACGCCTCCCTGAAAAGCTCTGCCTTGGAGGCTCCCATTTACCTTGTGAAAATGAGACTTATGTTTTGGTAGTATTTCCCTGGCCTAGCTGGGCAGAGGTGGGCAGGTTTTGGGTGGTGTGGAGCCTGTTGCAAATGCTGTAGAAATGCAGGAATTGGATCTGGGCTGGACTCTGGTCCCTGAAGAACTCTATCACAGAATGTTGGAAGGGACCTTGAAAGATCATCTAGTCCAACCCCCTGCCAGAGCAGGACCACACAGGAAAGTGTCTAGGTGGGTTTGAATGTCTCCAGAGAAGGAGACTCCCTGGGCAGCCTGTCCCAGTGCTCCAGCACCCTCACAGGGAAAAAGTTCCTCCTTATATTCACATGGAACTTCCTCTGCTCCAGCTTGCACCCATTGCCCCTTGTTCTGTTGCTGCCAGCACTGAGAAGATCCTGGCTCCATCCTCCTAACTCTCACCCTTTACATACGTATAGATATTGATGAGGTCACCCTTCAGTCTCCTCCAAACTAAAGAGGCCTAGCTCCCTCAGCCTATCTTCATAAGGAAGGTGTTCCACTCCCTTCGTCTTGGTGGCCATGTGCTGGGCTCTTTCAGGGAACTCTATGTCCTTCTTGAGGGCCTCAGAACTGGACACAATATTCCAGGTGTGGTGTCACCAGGGCAGAGTAGAGGGGTAGAAGGACTTCTCTTGACCTATTAACCACCCCTCTTCTGATACACCCCAGGATGCCACTGGCCTTCTTGGCCTAGACAGGGGTTTTGATTCCTGGTACACAGCCAAGCTTCACACAAGCATAAAATGACCGTTACTTCTCCAGTATCTCTTACCCCACTGACCTCTCATTAGGCTGCAGTGTGATGATTCCTTAAACACAGTCAGTAATGCTCACACCAGCCTAAGCTATCTTAGAATAGCAATAATTATTTCTTTTCAGGAGAAATGTCTAATGCAGTAATGTTCTCTGAGAGGTGCTGAAGCAGATGGGAGTAACAGGAGATGAGCATCTTGGTTTTGATTCAGTAGAGCTTAATGGATGTAGTCTTTAAAGTAAAATGGTTTAAAGCTGATTTTTCAAAGAGTTTATATATGAAAGAACAAATCCTGTCTTGTCAGGACACCCAAATGAGTAACACAATGAGAGATCTCATTATGAGACAGAACATAAATAGTGTGGGCATGGAAGAGAAGACAAAAGTGTTATTAACATAGCTGAGGAAAGGAATTAAGCCATGTGGAGTAGGCTGGAGCCAGAAGTAAGGACGGCTTAGGCTGAGCAAGGCCGCAAAGGATGTGGAGTGGAGTATGACCTTTAGTGGAACACCACCTCTGCAAGGCAGCTGAGGTCTTGTCATCCCCGGGGTGGTTCTACAGTATTTAATCACTGGCTTGCAAAGGTCAGGCAGTTTTAGGGGGAGGTGTAACATCTCACATGAAGTTTTGAAAACTGGAATTTTATGATAAACTAACTCTGCTCTCTAGTATTCAAATAAAACTTGATCTGTGCTGTGAAATGTGGACTCTGTACGTGTGAGTGGTGCCTGGCACATTCCTCAAACCTTCACCTCCTCAGATGCTTTGACACGGACTTGTGGCTTGTGCCTGTCTGCAGTAGGCTGGTGGAATGGCTTGGCTGGAAGCGTGCCTGTTGAATGATTTAGGCTGGGCAATGCCTCTGGAGGTCGTTGGTCCACAACCCAAGCAAGTCAGGGTCAACTTCAAAGCCACAGTATTTTCATCAGGGTGCCTGTAGTGCCACCTAGAGAAAGTTGAATGACATAATAGAGGGGGAAGTTGAGAGGGGAAACCCTTTTTTTCTTCCTCTGCTTTCCTGTATGAGTGAAATTTAGCTGTGGTGGGAGGATGTATATCTTCATTGACTGAGACAAATGCTTCTTTCAATCTAGGCTTTGACACTTGTTAAATATCCCAATAGAGCACCTTATCAACGTTCTTCTTGTTTCCATAATATAACTAATAGCTGGCTGTTTGTACAGTGTAACTATTCAATTCATACTGCATTTCACATCAGTGCACTAGGTTTGGGGGATAATAAATCTATCAAACAGGTGCAGTAACCGCTTCCCTTTAAGCTTAATAAGATTTATTCATGTGGATTTAGCGGGTGAGAAGTAGTCACGGGCTGTAGCTTTACTTGTGCTGCTATTGTATAAAGATACCAAGGTGCAGCAAATAGTGTTTGAAAGCTCAGAGCTCTGGAATACCAGGGTTTCATGGAGATAAAATGGTATTTGCCATCTTCAGTGCGTTGCATATTCAGCATTGAAGGCTTTTCCAGAAGGTTTACCTACTGGTGACTCCAGGCAAGAGGAATGGGGAGGAAAATGCTGAGGATCAAGAGACTGGCTTGGTAGGATTTGTAACCTTGGTTTTAAGAAGAATGTATTTAAAAGTGTTTCTCCAGTGGCTATAGTTTAGAAATGATGTTTAGCTGTGAGGTGAATTGCAATTAATGTGCTTGCAGCATCACCTTTGCTGTTCACAGACCTTTGGATTGTAGCTCTGGTATTTATGAATGCGCTGGATGCTCCAGATCCAGCTGCAGCCCATGAGTGGTGCATGTTTGATGGTGTATGATGCTTGGATATTGTGTCATTCTGTCCAGTTTTTAAACTGTTTAACTGATTTGGCTGGCCTTTGGTGGAGCCAGGAGTTGGACTCGATGGCCCTTATGTGGGTCTGTTCCAGCTCAGGGGAAGTTCTGTGATTCTCTTGAACACTGGTATGAGGTCACCATGGAGTGTATTAACCAGGAATCTCCCACAAATTCTAAGTTGCTGATTGCCATCAGACTTGGAGTTTATGCTTCCAAAGTGCATTGATAAAGCTCTGGAAAAATGGACAGTTGAGTTGCTTGCAAGGAGTGTGATGTGTGCTAGAGCCTCCCTTTGGGAGAATCTGCTGTGCATCTTGATAACATATCATGCTGACCTTGTGTATGAGCAAGCTTTTCTCCCCAGGCCTCTCTAGTGCTGATTTAGGTATGGAGATTAAAGGTAACCCCTCCTTGTCAGGAGGACTAAATAGCTGCTTAGAAGTAAGCAAGCTCTATGGTTTGTGGGTCGGATTGATGATGATGACATTAGATGCTGACCCTGTGTCCTGTACATGCAGCTCCTGTGCTGTTACTTGTGGGCTTTATCTTGCTGACTCCAGAGGGTCCTTTCCTGGCTGGAACACTTATTTTTGCAGGCTCGTGGTGTAAAACCAACCTGGGGACGTCAATGCTGGCTGTCACTGAGCTGAGTTGATGCCTGATGGGGTGGAGGGGTGTCAGGCCACTCCCTTCTGTATTTACCTCTCAGCAGATATGTTCTAGCTAGGATTTTCACTATCAATCTGGCATGTTAACAATAGGGATAATCCAGACCAGTAAGTCCCAGCATAGCAGTGCTTTACAGTCCTATTGAACATGTGAACCCAGGGCCTGCACTCCAAACAACACAAAGAGTAACTGAAATAGTTTGATGTTGTTCAGATCTTCCCAGGAAAAGGAGACTGCCAGCTAGCAGGCACTCTGCTCTTGATGCCATTAGCTTCTACATGTGGCTTTTGAAGGCAGCCTTTGTCCTCTGCTGTAACTCCATGTAGGCAAGGCTGCTGAGTGCTATTGACTTGCAGACCTCTCCCTCGAGATGTGCTCTGATGCCTCCTTTTCAAAGGAGCTGAAACTTTGCTCTGGATCCAGCTGTGTGAGGTCCAGCCCAACAGCTGCAGGCAGGAGGATGCCTCTGGGATGCACCTCCAGGATGCACAGCGGCTGGGGTTTGGCTGTGCTCAGTAGGGACTCTCATTCCCAAATTAGACTTTATCAGTTGAAACTGAGCACAGCTTAACTTCCAGTTGAATAACAATAGTGGAAAAGAACTCCAAGCTATTAAAGCAGTAATCACAGTTACAAACAGCCCCACCACGCTCTCCCTGGCTTTTTCCATATATATCTTCCCACTTCTTATTCAATGTTGTTATCAGTGTTTAACTCTAATATATATGTTTCCACTCAATTGGTTGTAATTGACTCAGTCACTTTGAAGAAAATAACCTTAAGAAAGTGTCTAAATATATTCTTTCAGAGGTTCATAAAGTCTTCCCTAAAACTAAAGAAGAATAAATCCCGTATACGAGCTGCTGCTCCCACCAGAGACTAAATTCATCTGCAACAAGATTAGAGTTACAGCATCTCTTGGCAGCAAAAAAAAAGAGTAATCAAGAAGTAAAACTAAAAAGATTTCAGGCATTGTGAAAGTTATTTTAAAACTAAACTAAAACACTTGAGAAAAAAAAAAAAGTAGCTTGCATTGAAACTGAGCTTTAGTAACATAGTGTTGTCTTGGTCCAACCAGGTATTGAGTTAGGGTTCCTTCCACATCTCTGCTTTACCCTAAGCAAGTTGTTGTTGGAATTAGAGGAATCTTGGCAACTCCAGTTTCTAAAGTGACCCCACAGGCACCAGTACCTGGAATGGAATGAATCCAGTGCAGAGAACAGCGCCTGATTTCAACTCCTTGTTTATAAATGCAGGTATAAGAGAGGCATCACTTAATTCCCCAGATAACCAGGAAATTAATAAGGATAACCAGGAAATTAATAAGCACGTTGTTATTTGGAGTGTCTCAAGCACTCTGGAGTGAGAGGTGTGCAGCCTGCTGCAGGTAAGCTGGAGTCAGCACCATATGTGCCAGCTGCAAACTGGTGGTGGTCCAGATGTGTGCTTCCCCTATGGACAAGCTCCTGCTGGAGCCTTTATTTGTCAAAGGAGCTGCCTAATATTGCTGGAGAGGCTTTGATGAAGATGGAAAATATTTTTCTATCATTTATGTGCTAACGTAACACAGAAATACTTCCTGGCAGCTTTGGATAAGATGATGTCCTGGTCTGTTCTGTGCATAGTTTTGATGGAAAACCAGTGATTTTCACTTCTTTCTCTAAAAAACCCAACCAAATATGCATGAGGCAAAGTCTTGAGCTGTTTTAAAAGGCATCAGTGCTCCTTCACCACTGAATGTACAGAATAATTGGCTATAGCAGCCCTGTGAGTGCTGGGCAGGGTGCTATTGGGAAGGATGGTGCCATGTGTCCACCCAGACTTCCCTGGCATGTCTGTGCTTTCCAAGACAACATCACAGAGCTACCTGAGGGGTGTGGGGATGGGGGATGGCTGTGCAGTCCCTGTGCTGCATTTCCATGCTTTAGGGGAAGCTGTTGTGGCTGCCTGTTAGCTCTTCTGCCTTAAAAGTCCAAGGTGTGATACGGCAAATACTGTTTGTGCCAGAGATCTGTTAATTAGCTTTCTGTTCCTTTTGTTGCTTCCTTGCTGGATCTTATGGATCCCAGTTCCAGGCAAAAATAAATCCTAGTCAGCTTTGCACAGCAGGCTGCTGGTGACAGGATTTCTTCACTAGTGCTTGTTTAAATTAAACAGAGAAATATCAGCTTCTGACAGAGTAACTTGTCCATCCAGGAGCACTCTGTCATTCCACGGCTCCTAACCAAGCCCAGGCATGTTCTCAGGGGGGTTATCATTCCATATTACACTGAAAATCCCTAAACACCTTCATCCTAATGAAAAAATCTTTCACAGCAGACAGTTTGAAAGATGTAAAAGTTATTCCCCATCATCAGGATTTTACAGCGAGAAGATTCTTCGGAGCTCTGTCTCCTAAAGCAATCCCAATAAATCAGTGCTGCTGAAAACATTAAAAAGTTTAGTGGGGCAGAAAAAAATTATACTTTCAGAAAATGATGGTTTTTCTTTCTGTAATGCTTTAGGAATGCTTCACTGTTTTGCTGGAGCCAGCCCTTCCTATGAAGTCTGTGGCAGACGTGAGTGGAATGGGTGTGCTGGGCTGGTTACAATAGCTGTGTGTGTTCATGAGGTGGTATTCTTATCAGCCAAAATGTGTTTAACACACCCTGCCTGTGCTGGGATTTATGGTGAATCGCTTTCCAGGAGATTTAAAGTGACTTCAAATCTGCCTGAGATTTAAAAGATTTAGAGCGGGGAAGATTTGGGGATTTATAGTGTTTTCAAATTTTGCAAATGCTAGAAATGCCATTATCTGAGCAAGTCTTTATTAATCAAAATAAATAAACCCTCTCTTTTTTTCCTTTTCCTCCTCTCTGGCAGAAAGCTCTGGAGCAGCTCCCTGACTTCTGGGGAACGTGTGGTAAACCATGCAGTTGAACAGAAATCTGTAATTCCATGCCTTGGGTAGAAAGGAGCTGTTTAGAGCCAAATTGAGCTGTCTCGTTCAGGTGTAGCTCAAACTGTTCTTTAGAGCCTCTCTGCATGTGTAACAGGTTATAAGAGGTCTCCAAAGCCTGTAGGAGCTTCTCCTATCAGTGTGAGTTAAACCTTATCCTCCTTTTGCATCCAAAGTTCTCTTTGGATGGTGAATGTGCCCTTGGATAACTCTTCCTAGAAGGTCTTGGTGCAGGTTTAGGACACGAGGCGAGGCGGTGAGACCTCACTTGCTGTGAGTGACTTCATCTGCTCCAGGTTCTTGCTGGGTAGGAGTCTGGGAGACGAGGGACATAGACTGATGGGACTCTGCAACAGCCCCTTCAGATCTCCACAGGGTGACTTCCACGGCTGTCGGAGCTGTCGCTGCTGGGCTGTGCAAGAGGAGGTCGGCTCCATGCAGCTCTGGATGAAGAGCTGAGGAGCATATGGCTTGTCTGTGGGGAGCACTGAGAGTGATTTGCTATGTGCTCTGTGTAAAACTGTTGGTGCCCTGACATGCCAGCTCTCTGGATTGGGCTAGGAGCAGGCTGTGAGCTGTGCTGTATAAATGAGCTTAGTAAGATCTGTAAGTCCAGCTTATTCTGAGCTCCAAGGATGCCCCAAGCAGCTCAAAGCTCTGTGCAACCTTGAGCAACTTGGTATGAGACTGTTTATTGTTCCTCCTGAAGTGTTTAGCTGGTGATCCCAGGAAAGTGTGGGAAGTGAGAGGTGTTGTTTATGTGCATCTTCTCTAGGACCGAAGCCGGGCATGGGATGCAGCCCTGGGTAACTTGTTCAGAGATGCTTTCAGGCCTGTGGTATCTGCTCTGTGACACAGATGCTGCAACCCAGTGTGAAGCTATCAACAAAAGAAATCCCTTGTTGCTGGGGGGGCGAAGTTACAAAAGTGAGGGCAGTTTAACTCTTTTTGGAGTGTAGCTTTTTTCTCTGAAGAGGCAGCTCATGTTCCTGAAACAGAGGTTGGGATGTGGTAAAGAAGATGCAACTCTGGTGTTTGAAGTAAGTTAACTGCTAGTCTGATTTTGCCAGGTCATGTATTGTCATTCCAGCAGCTGTCTTGAAACTTTCCCTAGGCTGCTTCATACTTTGAGCACCTGCTGAAGCCTTTGCCACCTAGAAATTGTTTTTATTTCCCTTTTCCACTGCTGCCTCTCCCCAAACACTCTGCCTTTTATTTGTGTGTTATCTCTTGTCAAAGCACTTCTCAACCTGGTGCTTTTCTTTCCAGAGGTTTCACCCTTCAGTGTACAGGGGCTCTTTATTGCTTTGCAGCAGGATCTTGCCACACAGTGGGGTTGTTTTTTTTTTTCTGCTCTTCCTGCTTATTCCAGTTCCCACCACTGACAACCCTTCAAGCTCCTGTGAATGGAGGTGTCTTCGTGCTGCTTGGTTCCTCTCAAGCAGAATCAGCTTTTTAATACCACAGGAGTCTGAGGGGAAAGGAAATGCAAAGGGTGACATTTTTGGAAGAAGGGAAGATTTACATGTTGTCAGCTCTTCCATTCAGTGTACTGTCAGCGTCGGTGATTGATTCTCTCTGCTGTTACAGCCTTCCTTACACTCCTGAGTAGGGCTATGAGGAATCCAGCTAGAGCCATCTGCAAATAAAATCTTTGATTGCTTATCCCATTCAAAAAAGTGATTAAAAAGTCATAAAAAAGTAGTTAAGTAACAACTCTTGCTGTGTAGCATGTTCCTGTGTCCCTTCAGGCTGTGGACCAGCCTTCAGTGAGCTCTTAAATTGTACCCCTGCTCTAATAGCAGGCTCTCTCTGGTTTTTTTTTTTACCCTTTTTCCAAGCCAGTGACAGAATATTCTGCCATCTAACATGATTAATATCAGTATTGCAAAGCACTTGCAAGTGATGCTTAAATCTTGTGTATCTTAAATATTTTATACACAAGGATCATACAATGCATGGCAAAGCAGGAGAGAACAGAAGGTCTGTCTAACGGAATAATGTACCAGCAGCTGAGCAGGAGTGGGATAATGTCTCTCAAAGGGCTTCACCATTAGATGATAGACTAATTGATTGGGCCAGCTTGATTAGTCCGAAGTTAATTCAGTTGTTTGTAAACTTAGCCTAAAGCCAGAATGTCTTCCACTGTTCTACTTAGTTTCATTAAGTGGTGCAAATGCTTTAGGTGTCAATATTCAAGTTATTTTTTCCTTTATTCTTTCTGAAGTTCCCATTTCCTTCTCTACCACTAGCTCTTCTCCCAGCGTGCTGTTTCATCTGTGCCAAGCTTCCACAGTCTTTAAGATCTCCAGTTTCTTGAAGTGCTTGCATAACCCCCCAGTAGAGACTTCTACCAGCTCCTAGTCTCCTCACAAGATTCATGTGACCTATCCTCCCAAGTCTCATCTCCTGGTTTTGTTCTTGCTGGGATGCTAATGAGCATCTACGGCTCCTTACGGCTTCTTTAGGGAAACCACTCAACCAGCAGTTGCTCTGTGGTGGGGTTGCTGGTGTGAAACTTGCTTTAGTGTCTTCACAAAGTGCATCCAGAGTAGTTGTTATTGCATGGTAACTGAAGAGCGTTGAGCAAGCCTATAAACAACTTGTCACTGGCAGGTGCCTTTGTGGCTATTCTGGTCTTATCGCAGTCTCTACATCTACTCTCTTCTCTTCTTGGTATCTTGTGCTGTCTCATGAAAAATCATGTGCTGGATATTCAGTCTCAGTGGACCTCAGGCTGATCCAAGGTGGAATTTTTTCTTCCTGTGGATGTACTCAGCACATGTCTGCTTTATCTTCTAGCCTAAGTGTGCCTGTATCTAAAACGCCGCTCGAGATGAATGCATAATCACTGGCAAGAAGTTATCTGGGAAACAGAACTTTTCCTCTTCTCAAATTGCCTGAGTAAACCATAAGACTTTTCTGGAGCACTTTTGAAAGTCAGCCTTAGCTTTTAATACAAGCTGCACATTCATCCCAGCTCACGGGTTTCTGGTGGACAATTTGTGACAAGTATTTGAAATTCAGGCAGTGCCTCTGTCTTTAATCGCTGGTATGGATTTATCCTTGAGCCCTGCTAGGGGCATGACCCAAAGCTGGCTGCAACTGGCAAGAGTTCTTGCAGTACCATTAATCACTAGAAAAACAAGTATGTTAAGGGTCTGACTTGGATTTGATGTATCAATCCCACTGGCTTGAATAGGGTTACAAAGACTTTGGAAAGGGATGGTGTTACATCTCCTCCAGTATCATGGAATCACAAGCTGAAAAAAGACCTTAGGATGATCAAGTCCAACCAATCCCATCCTAAGCTAAACCAGATCCCTGAGCACCTCATCTCCCCTCTGTTAAACACCCCCAGGGCTGGGGACTCAGCCCCTCCCTGGGCAGCCTGTGCCACAGCCCCACAACTCTGCCAGGGAAGAACTTTGCCCTCCCAGCTGAGCTGAGCCTGCCCTGGCACAGCTTGAGCCCAGTGCCCCTCATCCCAGCTCCTGTCCCCTGGCTGAAGAGACCAGCGCCCACCTCTCTGCACCCTCCAGGCAGGGCTGGGGAGGTGGGGAGAAGGTCTCCCCTCAGCCTCCTCTTCTCCAGGCTCAACACCCCCAGCTCCCTCAGCTGCTTCTCAGAGGATTTGCCCTCCAGCCCCTTCCCCAGCCTGGTTGCCCTTCTCTGGACTCGCTCCAGGACCTCCATGTCCTTCTCATGGTGAGGAGCCCAGTAACTTGAAGTAGGCTGCTCCTCGTTTTGGAGACATCATTTGTAGGTTATTAAAACTGAACTGTAGGCTTCTATGATATAATCAATACACAGAATCAAGTTTTATAGGAAGGGTGGATTTATTTTATGATTTCATAAATTTCTCATTTTGTCTATCAATATTTACAAGATATTTGAAAAGCAGTTTGCAAAAGAAACCCCTCCATGTCCCTTACATCGAGTTTATCAACAGGACTCTTAAATCTCTGTCCATGCTACATTAAAAGCAGAATTGAAAAAGTGTTTGATAACCACTTATTAAATCTGTTCTCCTAAATCAAGTCAAGACAGACATCCCAGATGGAAACTCATCTCATTCTCATAAACACACTTTATGCACACAGGCACAAGGCATGGATACTGATGAATCATGGAAATAAAATTGATAGATACAAAAACCCTCCCCAACCCTGCACCACTGTGGTGCCAACTCTCAATTTTTCATGCCATTAACACGCTGCTGTTCTTGTCTGTACTTTAAAATAAACAACACCCAGACACTGGAATATGGATACACAGAGAAAGGGTTTTGGGTTCTCAGTCCCAGATTCCATCCTTAGAGTGCATTAAAACCAATGGATGTAGCTTCTCTTACACTGTTTGCTCTTTGGTGGCATCTGGAGAATTTAAGAGTCCTTTGCAGACTTTCAGAAGTGAACCCTGGGGAACCAGAACGTGGTGCAGTTTTACCCATTCCTGTTCTGGACACAACAGTCTTTTTTTTTTCCCCAGTTATTTTTAATGAAAAGTGGGTTCAAACCTGAAGCACGGGGTGAGTACTGCAGCTTTTGAAGTCTCTAGCAGTTTCTGTTAAAAATAAAATTCGTCTCCTACTAAGAAGACTTTGAAGTGGATTTGTGCTGCTTCAGAGGCAGCACCAGTGGAACCAGCCCCGCTCCATCCCAAAGCTCACTTCGTGCTCCCTCTCCTTTGGAAGATGCTATGGAAGTGGGAGTTGTTTTAGCCAGGGAGCCTTATCTGCTAGTGGTGGGGATGTCTGACTTTGGGTTAGCTGCTTACACCAGTCTTCTGCATTGAGGTCCCTGCGCTCATTCTGTGTGCCCTGGAGAAGGTCACAGGCAGGAGGTCTGTGTGATGGAAGGAAGGAGCAAAGTGATATACCTCCTTTCCAGCCATGCTGGGTCTCCATCCAAGTGTGTTCAGGCTTGTGGACCCCTACTTTTTGAGCAAAGTGCCTTCTAGACAGTTTTTTAGTGAGACTTGAGGTAACTGAGCTTGTTTAATTTTTATTTTACATTCTAAATTTCTTTTTTAAATGAAATCTATGTCTGTGCTTAAAAATAAGTACTTATAAAAATGCCTGCCATCCATAACTTAATCTGCTCTGGAAGCATGCTGTTTTCATCTGTTGTTCCTCTTGGTTTCTTCCCAAATGGTGGGCTTGGAGTTAGGAATTTACTGCAGAGCAGCCTTTGGGATAGGCAGGGTGAGAAACTGAGGGCTCAGGACTTAAGCTCACAGCAACTCTCTTGCACATGTATAAATTTAACTGGCTAATTAGCAGCAAGTGTAGGGATCTAAATGTCAGAGAAGGCTGATCTGTGTCTGCTCTGAGTGTGTTCCCCCATGCTACAGGCTCAGTCTGAGCTTGAGAACGGGGCAGTCTGAGCCTAAAGGATGAGATATATCTACCTGGGTAAGGTTTTATTCCCCTTAAGGCATCACTAGCAAGAATCAGATCAGGATAAAATGCCCAAAAAAAAGTTGCTGCTACTTAGTGAAGATGCTTTCTGTGCTGGAGGTGCCTTGCAGAGCAGGCTGACCTTTCTGGATGCAGAGAACTATCACCATCTTCCCCAGACCTCCCCTGTGGCCACACATTTAGTGGGCAAGGGACTTTACTAGTGCTCTCTTGGTGCTCTTTAGGACATGTTTCTCATGTAGACTTCTCCCTAAAGAAAAAAAAAATTAAGAAAAAATATATATAAAAGCAAGGATTTTCTTCTGTGGTCCATGTTATTCTTGTGTGTTTTATCTTCTACTACAAGCACTTTCCCTGCTGTGTAACTGGGAACCTGTTTTCTGGCGATGTCCCTCCAAAATCTGCCCTGCTCTTTAGGGCTGCTTGTTGACTCCCATCTTCTGCTGACACGTGCCAATCAGTTCTTGGGTTACTCTGAAGACTGGCACTGAAGATCAGATTGCTGTAGAGTCCTTTTAAAAACTCTTTTTCAATGTATTCTCAAAATGAAGGGTGCCTGTGTGGTACTCCATGGAGAGATGCTTTTTGAGGTCGTGCACGGAGGATTTATCATCAGGATTTATTTTACCTTGTTTTTAAACTTCACTATAGCCAAAAAGGCATGTGATGGGAGTAACAGTAAGGTACCTGGCTTAGGACCACAAGGCTCTGTGTGTGTGTGTGTCTGTTGGGGTGCTCCCCTGGTTCTGCCGCAGCACTGGTGGCACAACTCGGGCTTGAGGTCTTGGTTGGGTGGGATGGGAGCTGTGATGGAGCTATGATTCCTCCCTAAAGCAAGCTGGTATTGTGGAAGCAGAGTGAACCTATGCCCAGTGCATAGGATATCTGAGCTTCCCTTGCCCAAAGTGATGAGGTATGTGTGGATGCTTGGCAAGCAAACTGATATCAGAATCTTGTAGTTTACTCCAGCTATTTCTGTCCCCTCTCATCTTAAAATAAGCGTCACTTCCTTTGTGCTGGAAGGAGCTTTCCCCCTCATTTAAGGGCTGTGTGTGTCTATTTTTTGCCAAAGTAACTGTGCTGTGTTTTCCCAAGATACCAGGTTTGTGTTGTACTCACCCAGAACTGAGTCATTGAGTGTATTCACACAGGAGATGTTGTATTCATGGAACTCTTCCCAAAGGACACCAGGCATCAGCCCTTGGGTTGTCAGGTCACTGCCTGTGCCTGAGCAGAGGCCTCTTGGTCCTGAACTCATTGCAGCAGCAGGAATAACTGGGCTGCAGGGGGAAATGGCCAGCCCCTTTTCAGTGTCTGTGGGGACAGGACAAGGGGCCATGGCTGCAAGTTGGAGCATAGGAAGTTCCACTCCAACATGGGGAAGAACTTTTCCCCAGTGAGGGTGAGGGAGCCCTGGGACAGGCTGCCCAGGGGGTGTGGAGTCTCCTTCTCTGGAGAGATTCCAGCCCTGTCTGGACGCCTGTCTGTGCAATATGAGCTGGGGAGCTGCTTTGGCAGGGGGTTGGACCTGATGATCTCTCGAGGTCCCTTCCAACCCCTGTGATTCTATGAACTAGTGGGGTGGTTGTTTTTTCGTAGAGGTCCCCTATATTCTGTTGTGGAGAATGTGTTTTTATGTGGACACATGCATAACCTTGCACAAGCATCTGGGGTGCTGATTTAGTTCAAGGACAGGATCAGGAGGCATTGCCAACGGATTGGAGATGGCCTTCTGTTGTGCAATATTGTGTCCTATTTTCACAGCACACTAATAGTTTGCAGACGTCGTGTATTCAACCGTTACCATACCTGTTAGCTTATCTATGTGTTCTAATTTATTCATGGCCAAGAAGACATGGCTGGATTATTAATTTACACTTCTAACTGGTCTGTTTTCTGGTGGTACTTTGCCTTCCACTGCTTCCCCCTGCTCAGCCACAGGAGTCAGGTGATAACCTGGAACAGCGTGACTGCTTCCATCCTGACCTTAAAACCAGGGCAGGTTGTCTTTTTTGTTCTTTATTAATACCCCTTCCTGCTGAAGTCAGGATAATTTCAGAAGGAACTGTGCTTAAGAATAAGAGGCAAAATGCTGTGTTTTCATAACCTATTTCTCTGGTACACAGATTTAGAAAGGTCTCAGCTATGCAGCTGTACCTAATTCATTACAGCTAGCAGGCCCTGTGGTGGGTGACCTCCAAGTTCATGAGGGTACTGATACCTTCTTTCTTTTGCCCTTTGCATAGCCCATGGGACACCCTTAAAGAATATCCCTGGTTTTTACAGTCCAAAGATAAAACCAGTCAGCAGTCCATAGTGGAAGATGAAATGAAAATAAGAAAGATGCAGCAAAGTCTTTTCATCAGGGATGTTCTGTGCCCTCCATAGCTGGTGTTAGGTATCACTGTTCTTGAGGTGGCTGTGGTGCATCACAAAACCCACTTAAAAATAAGTTTTTTCTCTTGTTTTTTTTTTCTTCCTTTCCTCCCTACCCACCCCTGAAGGCTCAGCTATGTACGTCCTCATATGTGGGAGTGTGGAGAAGTCAAAATGCATGGAGGTCTTAAACCCAGGAATGTTCCAGAAGAGCAGTGATGGCAGAGGAGGTGGGTACAGCCTGCCCTTCCTCTCCTGCAGCCTTACACTTGCTGCTCACAGCTGCCAAGGACGTGCACTGTGCATCAAACAGGGGCGATGCTCTTATCTTCTGGCTGGTAATTAACCCTGAAGTTGAGCTCCTTCTTGAGTAGGAGGCTAGAAGCATAGCGTGGGAAGCAGGTATTTATCTGATTACTTCTCTTTGGTTCTTGACACACTGCATATTTATTTCCAGACTATTTCTGGCCAGCAGGAGTTACTGATATTAATGATGGGTAGACTTTCAAAAGATCCTGAATTTTAAAGCAACTTTGAAGCCAGTTTCCTTTAAACTCCCTTGAAAACTTCTGCCAGTACAATTTATTTAAACATAAATAATTAAAACCTTACACCCGTATGATCTTGTGGTTATCACTCTTCATTTTTAACTCTGATTGGTTTTTTTTTCCTGCAATCTAGATTTATAAATTCATTTTTGGGACAGAGGTGGCCTATTCTTACATGACTCTCTCCTTAAGTGGATCTCGGTGCAGCTTGATCCAATTAAATCGTGACCTTGAGGGGAGGCTTGAGCCTCTGTCAGGAAACTTGTGAGGGCGTTTGGGATTCACCCCACGTCTAAAGGGTGGAACAGGCCCTCTGAACATATTTTGCACCAACTGAATCAAGTGCTCACAAACACAGGGCGTCTAAAATCCCAAATGCAATTCAGATTGCAGTTTTGGTAACACAAACCTATCTCTGTGGCTGCCTCTTGCTATCACAAAAGGGTAAATCTTTCTCATTGAAATGTTAAAGAAACCATTAACTCTATCGGTGTTCTCCTGCCCTGACTGTACCTCCACCTTGACATTTGATAGCAAAACGTCATTGTTATCTCCAGCTCAAAGAGGAATTAATCTGAGCTCTGCTGCTCTTATTTCCTTCTCCTCAGCCACTTGTCTGATCAAAGTCCAGTGATGGGGGAGCTTCAGACTTTATTTAGTATAACTAAACCCTCTTGCTGAAATTGGATCCAGAATGTTTAAAAAAAAAATTGCTCTGCTGCAATTAAAGTGCTTGATGGCTTCTTTGATCCCTCTGCTAATTAGCAGGTTTGGGAGCAGAGCTGCTTCTCTTGAAGTGGCCCACAACAAACCAAGGAATGGAAATTACAGTGTTTCTCATCTCCTCCTCCCACCTGGAGCTTCTGGGTATGTGCTGATGGATGCAGAGCTTGGTGATGGACCAGATCCATGCTGTGCAATCAAACCTCCTGCTTTCCATCAGGTGTCCTGTGTTACCTGGGTTTTGGGCTCTGGGTTTCATCTTACAGACTAGTTTCCACATGAGAGTGAACAGCAAAGGAGCAATTTGGGGGTTCTTGTTTACTTGGTTCTCTTGTGGTGATCTTGTCCTTACAAAGTCAACATTTCAGGACAGCTTCAAGGGGGAAAGTCAGAAGGTACCCATATCCAGAGTGATGGCTTTTAATCCTTTATCTTTAAAGTCAACTATGGTGAAATCTTGTTATGCATTACTACCTGGCTGGGTAGGATGGCACATTCACAGAATCACAAGGTTGGAAAAGACCTTTAGGATCATCAAGTCCAACCATTCATCAAGTCCATTCCTTCATTGTTCATGTCTCTAGCTCATCCTTGTCTGTAACAGCAAGGTGTTCCTGGATTCCTAATGATAGCATGCAAAACATCTAATATTTTCTAGATATACTTTAGTAAAAGTATGTAAATCCGTAATTAATGAAGTCCAAGTGTCAGGGAGAGTCATTTCAATTATACCTCTGACAAAAATAATATTCCAGGACATGCAGAGAGCTGTGAGTAATAATTGTGCATCCCTTATTTATATGGCAACTAATAATGGAAAATATTTCTCTCCTCTCATAACATGATATAGTCTTATGAAGGTGATTTTCTTCACTTTTCTATGGAGTGTTTCTGCTGTTTCTCTCTTCAGAGATGGGAATTCCTTAATGAGGTTTTTCTTCTGGGGGTCAATTGCTTTGCTAGTCATCCAGGTTAAGTGATGTGACTTTAATTTTAACCAAGTTTCCTAATATTCTGTTCTGTATGTGAGGCATAAAGATGTTGTTTTACAGATTATTTCCAAGAAGAATTACTAAAAAGATAAAATAAATACTTCATTTAAGAGCTTGTTCTTCTGTGTTTGTGGCCTGTCTGGTATCAGGGAGTGAATTTCTTGAGCTGGAGAGCCTGGTCCCGGTCCCAGGTGCTGCTGTCGATTCCCCAGCAGATTTAAAGACAATACTCTTGCTCTTTAAGCCTTCTATTTTGATGGACAGAGCAGAATGAAAATACATTCTGAACAGCAGAAAACTTTTCTGGCTCCGTTGAGAGTATTTCCACAGTTGTGGGAAGTGTAGAGTTTATTAAGGGTAAGCTGGTATTTGGTAACATCCAGTCCATGGAAATGCTGTTGTGCTGTTTGACATTTAAACACAGCCATTTCAAAAATCTTCACTGGGGGAAAATATTTGCTTTATCTCTTTCAATGTTGGCCCTGAAAATGCTAACTGTGTGTGAAGCTCTGAAGTGGGGATTTGTTTGTGTTCAGGTGTAAGAAACAATTTAGCACTTGGAGAAACTTTCTTTGCGTCTCAACCCGTGGGTTCTCAGGGGATCATGTGCAATGGTTGCAAATAAAAAGATGAATTTTTATTGTAGATTAGTTAAAATCAGAACGTCTGATTGTGATAAACACCGTGTATATACTGCTTAAGTTACACTTAGGTGTAAGGATCCCACAGAAGTGCAATGCTTACCCTGATGCCTGCTCATGGGGGACTGCAGCTCTGAGCGTTCAAAGCCAAGACAAAGCTATTGGAAACCTGTGGCAAGGACAAAGGCAGTACTGGAAGCCTTTTCAGATTCCTTCCTAAAGGATTGAAAATATATTTGCTCTTCTATCCCTTCTTTTTTCCTTGCTTCCTCTGAATTAGTTCACTAACTGTTTTGCTTTAACACAAAGCCAGGGAGAAAAATACCTTGGTTGCTCCTGTTGATATCTGAGGTTGGCTTGAATTCTGGTTGATAGACATGATGCATATTTAACTAAAGCACATGAAACAGAGCTCAATGGCATAAAAACCATTGGTGTAGTGGAGAACTCGTTGAACTTGTGAACTACAGGTAGATATTGAGACAAATTCAATGTCTGGCTCAGGCACATACTGCTCCCCAGGCTTCAGAGGTTCATAGCAGCGGTGAGCCGGGTTCTGGCATGTTGAACACAATAATGTTTGTACTTCAGAGGTGATGCTGAACTTAGTCTAAGAAGTGTTTGCTTTTCTGGAATTATGTTATGCTGGGTGTATATTATGGGTGGATATTCATTTAGCTGAGTCTATGAAAGAGAACACAGGAAATTTTGGAGGGTGTCATCAGGGTGTGTATTTTTAGGTCCAGGATGCTTGGATCAGAAATGTTTAAACAAAGACCAGGAGAGATATAGATGCAACACTTTCCCCTTTAAATTCTGAGCAGGTAATCCTTGGAAAAACCCTATTGCTGATCTTTACATAAATTAATGCCACAGAGCTCCCATGGTGTGCCTGACTGCTGTGGTTGCCCAACAGTCTGAAAGGATATCCCCCAGTAATGTATCACTTATTGGCTATAAACCTATGTGAAGATCTGCATGTGATCAAGTGTGGGTTTCTTATTTGGGACTTCCTACCAGAAATTAAGAGGTATTTTTTGTTAAGGAATAGGTAACACTAATATTCCCTCCCTGCCCCATCTCTGTGATCAGCCTGAAGTGCTACAGCGTTTCAGAAACAGCTAGCACTAACCATCTTAACTGCTAACCTCAGTGTTAATTGGTACAGGCTATGCAGTAATCAGGCATCTAACTAAAATAAAGGCAAGCAGAGGAATCCCTTGAATGGTCCCAAAACTGGGACATCAATCAAAAGCTCAAAGATTTTGAGATTATCCTAATTTTAAATGGAGTTCAGACACCCCCCTTGGGGTACTCTACCTTGCCTGGGAGGCTTAATTAGGCTGTCTGCAAGGCAGCATAAAACAGATGGGTGCATTCCTCTTGGAAGTTTAGTGCACCTTTTGATAGCTCCAGCAGCATATGCCTGAACTTCTTAAGCATCTCCAACTAAGCCCTTTTGTTTGGTCTCTTATTTCCTTAAGGAGAATTTTAATAATGGGAAGAGCTGCATTGAAGAGCTTCCTATTTCTGAGAGCTCTGAGCTGGGAACAGTGTGGGAATTTGTCTACAAACCAAACCTGATGGCTGACTAATTTGAACAGCAGAGCCCAACATACCTGCTAAACCTAATTGATAGTTTGGGAAATGTGGAGGATGTTTTTTAATGAATTGAGGTGTAGAATGTATTGAAGTGTGTTAATCATGAAAATATCATGTAAACTTTTTGGAGTAATCAATTTTTCCCAACTGGTGTTTTTTTGTGAAGCAAACCAGTCCCTCCCTTGCACATCATTGTATTGGTTCTTTTAATGGGCCTGTTGAAATTAAACTGTAAACCAAAGACAAATATGTCTTTCTGCTGCCAAGATCTTGCCTGGGGCTGATCTCACCTCACCTGCCCTGGCCCTTGGATGTCCAACCGGTGGCTTGTGTCCCATCCTTCTGTCACTTATCCAGTTTAGACAAATGTTCCCTTCCTCCACAGCTCCTACCACTCAGGGCTGACACAAATCCCTGTCTTTAGCTTTGATGTGGCCAAGGTAAGAGTGTGTCATGACTCAGACTGAAGGGATGCTTCTCTTTGTAGAGTAGAAAGTAAGGAAGTTTTCAGGTGCTCCTAGTTAATCTAGCTATTTGCACATTGGTCTGTTTTCTGGCCTGGGAGCTGCTACCAAGCTGTGTGATGCTCTATTGGCATGTGTGTGCTCTACACCCAGTCATAGTGGGCTATGCTGAGATGTGAGGAAACTTGTGTGTCCCCCACTGGGTGAGCACCTAAAGGCTTTCACCTGGTTAAGAAAGCACAGTAACTTGGTCCCCTTGTTGTATGATGGTCTGGGGACAAGCAGCACATTTGTATTCAAGAGTTTTGGAAGATTTCTCAGGTTGTCTTAAGCCAGCCCAGCATCCGCAGGAGCTCTTGAGGTCACTTAGCAATCTTCAGCTTGCTCCCTTGCCCATGAGAACAGATGGAGGCTGACTTCGTGCTTGGGTGAAGCTCAAGCAACATCAGGATACCTACGGAGGTAGATGAAGAGAAAACACACTGACATGTTTATTCCTGTTCACAGAACTCTTTTGCATCCAAATGAGCGTGTTGCTGTCGTGTTGTCCCTTGCCAGCAAAGCGGTCTTTGTGTGGGATTTGGGTCAGCAGACAGAGAGGATCAGATCTCCTCTCCTTGAAAAGCTTTGAAGTGACTTCTGTGGAGTTCTGGTTAGAGTCCTGAACAAATTTTAATTCTTGGTTTGGCCAATCTAATGATTTAATTTCTGAAAACCAAAAGGTGATCCTTTTGGAACTGTTTGTTGCATGCATCCACTAGAAACCTGTATTTATTTCCCAAAGTGAGGTTTAGTAATATTATGGCTCTTGCTGCAATCATAGAATCATAGAATTGTTGGGGTTGGAAGGGACCTCGAGAGATCATCGGGTCCAACCCCCTGCCAGAGCAGCTCCCTAGGACATTTCACTGAGATAGGTGTCCAGATGGGTCTTGAATATCTCCAGAGAAGGAGACTCCACCACCTCCCTGAGCAGCCTATTCCAGTGCTCTGTCACCCTCACTGGGAAAAAGTTTCTCCGCATGTTGGTGCGGAACTTCCTATGCTCCAACTTGCAGCCATTGCCCCTTGTCCTGTCCCCACAGACACTGAAAAGGGGCTGTCTGATTCCCCCTGCATCCCCTGCTTAAGATATTGATAAACATTAATTAGGTCTCCCCTTAGTCTTCTCTTCTCAAGGCTGAACAGTCCAAATTTTCTCAGCCTTTCCTCATAGGGGAGATGCTCCAGGTCCTTTATCATCTTCGTAGCCTCCTCTGGACTCTCTCCAGGAGATCCCTGTCCTTTTTATAACAATATCACTTTATAGCAATATCACTTTCCTAGCTTTTGAAGCTTAGGAGTAGGAGCTTCCTAGCTTTACATCTTGCTAATTCAGGAGTGATCTGCATTAATGTGTGCTTACATGAATCAGTTTTCCTGAAAACACTTTGGGTGCTCCAGGATGAGTAAGACCTAATTCTTCCTGGGGAAAAAAATAAACCCCACTAAAAATAGGAACTGATGCCACTGTGCTGAGAAGAAGCAATTGTAAATAATGGGAGGAAAATTCTATTTGTGGAAATATTTCTTGTCCAGAGGGTCATAGCTGTTTTTATTTGTCCTTAACTTGCACAATGTCTGTGTTTGAAGTGAGTGCAGACGGGGGTGGTTCTATTTTACTGAAAGGAGGAGTTGAATACTCTGCCTGGTGCTGGCCAAGTTTAGAATAACTTAATTGCTGACAATGCACTTTTTCCAAGGGAAAACTCTGTGTGACAGTCTCTGCCTGGCACAACCAGCCTGTCACCTTTTATTTTTTTTCCAAGCATGGGAATTTATTTATTTTTGTCTCTCTGGCTGTTTTGATGCTTCAGATTTTCTCTCACAGGTGTTGAAACTTTCTAAGATTAAAAGGAGTTATGCAAAGTTTTTTCTTGAGGCTTCCCTTCACTGATTGTCTCTGACATTTAATTCTTTTTTTAATGCTGTACTAGGCTTGATTTATCCTTAGCTCTCCTAGGTCTCCTTCCTCTTTTTCTTTCTTCCTTCTGACACTGTAACATGTTCCTTTCAATGTTTTTATAGATCAAAGTGCTCTCCTCTACCTTTCTTCCTGTCGCTGTCTTTAAAACAGGTATTTCAATTAATGTAGACTGCAGTTGGAAAAGCAAGATGATTCAAGAGTGCTGGCTGTAGTGCTGTGGTAATTTAATTCAGGCATCTCTGAGTATCTCACTGAATTTCCAGTTGTTAATGTACTTAAGTTTCTTTGTCACATCTGATTTTCATGGAAGTCTTAGGGGACACCTCCAGACAGCCCAAGTGCCCCAAAGAAAAAGCAGAAGAGCGAGTTTAGAGAGGTCTTGTTTATTCACACAGAGTTTTTTGAAGATGAAATGAATCTTTAATTGGCAACCAACTCTCTGGGAACGTTGCTCTGCGGTCAGGGCTGTCCCTTGGCAGACATGGTCACCTCTTAAACAATCTCTTGCATGTTTTAGTCAGCATCTGTGCCTCTGGCAGCCAACCTGCAGTGAGTTCCCCTGGGGGAAGCCTGGCACATCACTTGAGGGGGAGTTTGGGGGGTGGGTGTGTGTGTGTGAGAAGCAAAAAATTATTCATAGTTCAGAACCAGCTGCTTCACTCAGATCATTTTACTTGCTTCATCGGAACAGCTAACTAGAGATTTGTATGTTCTTTTTTAATTGATGTCTCTTATCAAGCAACCCCCTAGGAAAAGGATGGAAGTGGAATCTCTTACTCTTTCTTTTAATGCTTTCTCCTCTATGGAGCAGTTTCACTTGGCAGTAGAGGCTGCTAAGGTGTCAGAAAGCAAAAGAGAGATGGATGCAGGTGGCCTTGCTTATAGCAGCAAAGGAAAACATAAGGATGCTCGTTCCTTTCAAAAATCCAGTTATGAGGAAGCATCAGTTCTCTACAAGCAGCACTCTCTTGCTATCTAAAGAGAACTTAGTAGCTGAGCTGCACAGAAATGGATGTTTTTCCATGGTACACTCTGCCCTTGGAGTTCACCTCTGGGCTTGCCCGTCCTAGGTGTGCAGGACACAGGGCAGTGGGTATGAGCATCTGGTTCCTTCCCCTGGCTGCAACACCTAATTAAGGTGGAAGGAAGGAAGGAAGTTCAGTGGCTTGGGGCGTCCTGAGCCCAGTTTGCTTTGTGAGCCTGACTTCAGCCACCTGTGGATTTTTTCTGAAGGCTGGAGATACGGACGTAGATTAGTGAATTTTCAAAACAGACTGGATGCAGAACCCTTATTTGTTGAAGAATGGGTACTTTAAGGTACTGAGCTGAGAAAACTGGGCCTCTGGAGCCAGTGCTATTTGAGCTTTTGTGTGTGTGTGATAGGTACAGCTGTGCCATGCTGCCTCACCTCATTTGAAAACTCCTGTTTAAAGATGTAGGCATATGGGATGGTGTTGAGACCCTTAGCCACTCAGAATAAAGCAATTTATTTCAACTGAGATGCTGTTGACTTTGGCCTGTGTTACATATGTCTGTGTCTATGTGAGAAGGTGTCTCGTGGTACGTAGGTCATGAATCTACTGAGAGCAGCACTGCAAGAAGCCCCGGGGGAGACGAAACATCAAGGTGGACAGCTACAGAGCAATATCAGTGTTAGCACTTAGAGATGGTAGTTGGGTTGTACACCTGTGGGAGAGGGGTTATCTCTACTCAGGTTTAGAAACTTTCATCTCATCTCTTCTTCCCATCCTGACAAAACCATGGTGGTGTCACTGGTGTATTTCTGCAAACGTAGTGTCAAAACTTCATGGTGCAGTTTAGGGGCTGGTGGGCAGTGTAAATATAAACATTGGGATTCCCTAAAATTGTTCTGCAATTTAATTAGCTGCTGCTTTGATCTGGTGCAGTGTAAATAGGAACGTGAGGTAGGTCCATCTTTCCCCAAAAGGCCCCCATAATGTTTAGAGGGATAAAGACACAATGTGTTTCTGCAGCTGCTTTTGCTTTCATTTGTCATGAAATGTATTTATTTGTTAGAAAACTGCCAGCAGGATCATATAGTCTCTTTCTAACTCTGAATTTCTTTTCATTCTCAAATACTGTAGGAGCGTTGGGCTTGTGTTACATTAATCTCTTCTTACATTCAAGCCGAAATTGCGTTTGTTATAAGTAATCATAAACTGCCAGACTTGAAAAGCTAACATTTGCTGGCTTCAAAGGAGTGAAAACTGGTGATAAGTGAGGTTGTAAAAAGTCAAATTAAATGTTAATTGATGCAAGGGCATAAAGCAGTGAGACACTGATTTTTAGATGCCGGCGCTACGTTTATCCGACAAATTGACCGCTGTGGTTTCATGGACACTCACTGCTATTTCTTTCACCTTTAATGTATGTTGGGAATAAGCTGTTGAGGGGGGAAAACTTGGTGGTTAGACTGTTAGACTATGGCTAAAGCCAGGTGGTTGTTTAGACTGGTGCAAAACTGCAGGTAAGGCTTGAATGCCTTTGTGCCTACTTGAAGTGTTTTATTTTGGGAAGAGCGATGATCTAAAGAGAACAGCACTGAGCAGCCCTGATAATTTGCATAAAGAGAAAGGACACTTGTGTACTTGGGGAAATAAATTAAAAACCCTGTCTTAATCATCATATAGCATTTAGATTATGTGAATATACATAAACACTGATAAATACTAAAAAACCTAAATGATTCTTTTCCAGAATTGTCATAGAATCATAACAACTACTTATTGCATGTAGAAACCAAAGAATTAAAGTTATTAAAACTAAATCAGATGTTAGGAACTGCTCTTCTCTTGTTTCCTGCTTTCTCTCCTTAATAACCTGAGATGAATCACAGCGACTGTTTAGAACTGCTTAATGCTTAAAATAGGTTGCAGAAGTAGGACAGATACACGAGCATACATCTAGGATATTTGCATTGGTCTTCAAAGTAAGCTGATTTTGCAAAAAAAAAAAAAGCAAGGGAGGGGTGGGCAATGGCACACAAAAGTCATCTTTCTCCTGGAAATTAAATTCTCTTGAATTCCAAATCAATGCGTCTCCATCCTTGAATCCTGTCTGCTCAGCTGAGGAAAGCTTTGGAGCAGAAAATAGAAAGACTCAGCGCCTGGTCTGTAGAATTTCTTTTAGCTCAAAGCCCAGCCCTGCCAAATCAGCCTAAATTCTGTGTCCTCAAAAAAAGAAAAAGGAAAAATAACGGCAGGCACTTTCTCACCCACTCGCTTGTGTTAGGAACCCTTTGGGACTACTTGGGTGCGCAGCATGAGTGGGGTTCTGCACTGGAGCTCCTAATATAAAGCCTTCAAAAATTAATGTGTATCTGGAATGAGAAAGCAGCTCCTTTATAGTGATAATTTTTGTGGAAGCAAAGGAGTGCAGCAGCATAATAAAGATTGAAATAATGAAACAGAAAGTGGTACCTCTGAGAAGTGTTAGGAATATTAGCCCATGGTTTTAGGTTTCTGGTTTTGGGAGCAGGAAACCTCATCCTTCTTGGTAGCTCTTCAACGATGTCAAACCTCACAGCCCTAACATGTCTTCAAAGGCTCCTGCTAGCGTTGCAGAGAGGAGTACTTCACAATGTGCTGGAGAGCAGCATAGGATGGTCTCCAGAGGAGCATCTCACTTAAGTGGATGAATATTTTTTTTTCTTTAAAGAAAAACACCCCTGAAATACAAAATCTGCCAAACCCCCCAACCAATTTGACCTGATGAGGTAGATATCTGCCTTTATAACAACCTAGGCTGGCTGGCTGGCTTCCCTTCAGCTTTCTGATCTCCTAAAGAACTTATTCTTGCATGAAACTTGACTGACTCTCTCTTCGGAGCTTGTTAGTGCCTTACTTTAGTAGTACTGATGCTGTGAGAAATAGACTTGTGTCCCTCAGACTTGGACTTGACCAGTTGGTATTGGCTTTGCTATGTCATCAAGGGAGTCTGCACTGTCTTTGATTCAGAACCCAAATGTTAGGGTTTTAGTACAAGTTATGAGAAGGTATTTTTGCAGATTAGTGCCAGCTGATCACAAAGGGAAAATCCTGTTTATTCAGTGTCTCCTTGGCATCTGAATATTGCTTCTGAGCATTAGTGTTGAAACCACCTGGATTTCCTTCATTAACTTTTCATGTACTAAGCCAAAATGGGGGGTGGGGGAAGGGAGGGGAAAAAAAGGAGAGGGGGGAAAAAAGGCTTAACTGATCAGGTCAATATATTTATCACACTAATCCAGATGAAACAAGCCAGTACTGGGATAGCTGTGTAAGAAGTTAAAGGACATTCTGGGTGAGCTGTCAGTCCTCAAAGCAAACAGGACAACACCAGCTGGTAACAGATTCCTGTTTCCTAAAGGCATTTGGGTGTATCTAGGGATGTGTCTAGTAACTTTGGGTTTGGAAATGTTGCAAGTCATTTCAGGTGGCTATGGGTATTCTGAGACATTTTCGGTTCAAGGGGCAGTCCACCAGCAATTTGTCAACCAACCTAAAAATAAATGCTTAAAAATGGCATTAAGAACAGAGGCCAAACAAAAAGGCTGGAGATGCATTCCTGGTGAGTCAGAAATCATGTAGTGCTTCAGCTGGACACATAAAAGAGGTTTCTGATGTTTTCAGTATCTTTTTTCCTAAAAAATATGTAAAGCTTGCTCAGAAGGTAGTTCCTTTTGCTTGTGATGACCATCTTATATATGTGAGCCCCTTATCTAATGACTTCCCTCCTTTAATCCCCCCAGCTCAAAGTTTGAGTTTCTGGCCACGAGTACACTTACCAGGAAAGCACAGGGCATGCCAAAACCAGTCAGTTCCTCCCAGATTTCATAACTCCTTTTTTTTTTTTTTTAATTCCATTGCTCCAAAACCCTGCTCTGCCTTTGCTCCAGGATTGTCTCTGCACTGTGGAGCTCTGCTTTGTATTCTGCACCGCTTCCCTGTGGGGACTTCCCATTGGCACAGTGGAGCTTTCTGCATGTGGAGTGAGCTCTAGAGATGAGCCGAGCAGGGTTTTACCCTCAGTAGTTGATATAATTCTATAGAATTGTTTATATAAAGGGAAAAAATGGGGAAAAAAAAAATCCAACACCCTTTCCCCCTTGCCCAGCTTGCAGTATTGACCTCTTGGTAGCTTCCCACCACCTACATTTTTCCACTGAGATGTATATTCTTGATATTTTCCTTGTTTTCATATGAAGTGATTGCTCCTGAAGGCTGGGGATACTCGTGTTGACATTCTCCAAGTTAAACTTGTCAGTTGTAAAGCCTGTGAACTACCTGAAGACAGCTGAATACAGAAAGGTGTAACGTTATGGAGAGTTGCTTCTGTGTTTTATTGATAGCTTACGTCCAGGGTTTCCTGTGCTGCTTTCACTTGCAGGCAAATTCAGTTAACTTTTGTTTAAACTCAGGCACTAGTTATGTGCTCCATACACAGGTAATGTGACAGGGCCAGTTAATTCTCTTGTAAATAGTAGTTTGGTGTGGTGCCTTTTTTTTGGTGTGGTATAATAACAGTTTCTGGGAGATATTAAATGCTTTAAAATGATATTTCATGACTCTCTCTGGTGTGAGTTAACATCTCCGATACATCCCTCTCCTCCTTGACTTTGTCATTGTGGGTTAATTAACTCAAAATATCTCATTCAATTTATCTAGGCTTTAACTTTTTATGGGTGTTTGTATCTACTCCATCTCCTTCATATGGGTTAATTATGTAAATCTTCCTTTTACATCATGTAGGCCTCTTCATTTCACACCTCCCTGGAGCTGGTTAATACTCCATAAAGGTGTCTGTCTCCTTTTATTTGTGTGTCTGTACACCACCTGATACAAGTTAATGCTCTGTAAGGCCTGGGGGTTTAAATTATTGAAAGTATGTTGGATCTTTCTACTCTGTGTCAGTGCGAGTTGTATTCAAGATATATTTTAAATATATTTTTCATGAGACAATAAAATAGCCTAATAATTCTGCGTGTCAGACTTGAAGTGTGTGAATAAACACAGCACAGAGTGAATATATAGTCTCAATACTTTCAGCTTCTGTACACCTCCAGCTCTTTCTTTGCCTTTCTCCTGTGTGTAATGCAGCTTACAAGGAGCAGGAATGAAATAACTTCTTTATATGTAGAATTCTTTGATTTGGAAGGGATCTCAAAGCCCATCTTGTTCCATCTTCACTTCGTCCTTATGATGGAGTTCTTACCCAAAGCCAGAAGAAATAAAGCCTTGTGTTAGCAAAGTTGCTGAGTTGTTAGGAGCTGTGTGAATTTACAGGGTGTGTTATCGTGCCATCATTTCAAGGCTCTATGTATAAAACCAGGAAGCAAAACAGAGCTTGAAGAACTAGAGCACTTTGGTAAATGAGATAATAAATGAATTTCCTTGAGTTCAGTCAGACAAATCAGGCTCTTAATACAGAAAAGGTTTCTGTTCTTCTCTATGTGCAAAACTCATCATGTTTTGGGAAACTCAAAACATCCCAATCTCTCTAGGCTTCCTGATCATCAATCTCTGGATGTTTTTTTTGGGCTTTCAGGAGAAGAGTAGTTTTGGTGCCAGGGGATGAACTTTTGTGGAGGACGATGTGATTTGGTTAACACCACCTAAGTGAGGTGCTTGGTTTGTGAGCTTTCATAGAAAATATAGAGAAGCAACTGTGGAGACAAAGTCAACTTTACAGAGTGTAACAGCTGATGGCTGAGGTGCAGCAGTCACTTTTCTCTAAAATAGAAAATATTTAAATGTGGTTGTGGATGAATATGTATGTAAAAAGATGCATTCTGGTCCTTTATGGTTTTTACTATGTGCTCATTTTCTTTCTATTCTTCTCCTTAGCTTATTTTCTCCTAAAAAAATCTCTTGTTTTATTTCTCCCAGATGTTCATTTGTATGTATACATGAGTACAGTGTCACTGGCTACGCATGGCTTATGCATAGACCCTTTCATGTTCCCTGTCTCTCTTCCTTTTCATCAAAATAATGTAAAATTCAAAATCAGTGAACATAAAGTTTTTGACTCAACATGAGTTTAACTTGGACTAATTTGGAATTCTCTGTTTCCTATTATTTGACCTGATCCCTTAAAAAGATTTAAAAAAAAACCCCAACCCTCTAGATCCCACTGCAACAACAAAAATATACTCCAATTCCATAACAAATCTTCTATTTTGGGCTTTATTTCCTTTTCAAAACATGCTTCTGTGTGTCTTGGGTTAATATCTGGCATAGACAGTCTGTTTCTCAGTCCATGTCCACAGATTCTGTGGATGAGCAAAGACAACAGTGAGCAAAACATTTTGCTCTATTGTAGTCAGCAGGGAAAGGGATGATCTATGAAAGGATCTGAAGGAATTTATCAATGCTTGCTCTTCCAGCTGAGCTACTGTGGTGAATAAAAGCAGTTCATACTGAACGGGGTTCTTCCCTGACTTGTGGCTGGTGCAATAGGTGTGATGAAAAATCTGGCTGTGTGTGGCTATAGATGGCCATCATGACACTCCTTTGGATTGCAGTAATGTGTTCTTAATATTTAAAAAGTAATTTTGGGGGTGCAATCCATAAAACCACAGATACAATCCTGACCAAATATCTGGCCCTTCTGTAGCCAATACTTCTCACCACTCATCCTGCTGTTCAGGCTCATCTGTGATGAAGGGATAATATTCCATTGGGTGTATCTGCACACCCAGGAACCTGGGATCTGGAGGCTTGCCAGGCATGGGGCTCCTTGACTGCTGACAGAAGTCAATGACAAGAAAACATCCCTCTAAGCTGCCCATTGTCCTGTAGCTGCAGGACTGGTCTTTGCACTAGTATCATAGAATCATAGAATTGTAGGGGTTGGAAGGGACCTCGAGAGATCATCGGGTCCAACCCCCTGGCCAAAGCAGGCTCCCTAGGACATTTCACTGAGATAGGCATCCAGATGGGTCTTGAATATCTCCAGAGAAGGAGACTCCACCACCTCCCTGGGCAGCCTATTCCAGTGCTCTGTCACCCTCACTGTGAAAAAGTTCTTCCCCATGTTGGTGCGGAACTTCCTGAGCTCCAACTTGCAGCCATTGCCCCTTGTCCTGTCTCCACAGACCACTGAAAAGGGGCTGGCTGATTCCCCCTGCATCCCTTGCTTAAGATAATTGTAAACATTAATTAGGTCCCCCCTTAGTCTTCTCTTCTCAAGGCTGAACAGTCCCAATCTTCTCAGCCTTTCCTCATAGGGGAGATGCTCCAGGCCCTTTATCATCTTCGTAGCCTCCTCTGGACTCTCTCCAGGAGATCCCTGTCCTTTTTATCCCAGGGAGCCCAGAACTGGACACAATACTCCAGGTGGGGCCTGACCAGGGCAGAGTAGAGCGGGAGGATCACCTCCCTTGACCTGCTGGCTACACTCCTCCGGATGCACCCCAGGATCCCATTGTCTCTCTCAGCCCCAGGGCACACTGCTGGCTCATGGCCAACCTGTCATCCACCAGGACCCCCAGGTCCTTCTCCACAGAGCTCTTCTCCAGCAGGTCATCCCCCAGCCTGTACTGATAGAAACGGTTGTTCCTTCCCAGGTGCAAGACTTTACACTTGCTTTTGTTAAACCTCATCTGGTTTCTTACTGCCCAGCTCTCCAGCCTGTCCAGGTCTCGCTGGATGGCAGCGAGTAATATAGATCTTTCTCAATATGACTCTTTGCTTTTATCCTTTCCTAAGGGATGTTATTAATCTATTAGTGCACGTACTGCTTAGTTTTCCCTGCTGCAGAATGAAGCAAATCAAAAATCTAGGCTTAATTTTTATCTAAGTTTTATAGTTCCACTTGTGTTCTGCTGTTCATGGTGTCGTGTTGGCAGGCTGTTGTGCTGGGCACCTCTGCCTTGAGGTATCAGAGGCGTATGCTGAGATTGATGGTGAGACTCCTTTAACCTTATATCTACAGGACCAAATTCACGGCCAGAGCATCTGAATTAGTTTCAAAACTCGATGAGAAGAGTCGAAACAAGGTGGCATAGCACTTATTGCAGACTGTATTTGATACAGGAAATCTAACAGCTTATTTTTTTTCTGTAGGGAATTGTAATATAAACACAAAATGCCACAAAATGAATGCAATCTCCTTGAGCTCTTGAGATGTCAATGTCGCAGCCTTTCTTGCATGTTTTACTTTGTTTTCAGTGGGTCTTTTCACTTGGGAAAACATCAGGTGATTTTTATTGTGTTTTGTTGTGTGCTGAAGGATTTTTGTGCTGTAATTTTCTTAAGGCCATTACCAATCATATCCCATATCCTGGTTAATGTTTCATTCTCCTGTGAAAGTTGGAAAGGGCTTTCTCTACAACAGAATCAGGACAATTACTCCAGCAAAATTACAGTACATTATCCATGAAGTGTCAGAAGATGGCAGCCAATTTCTGCTGTTTGATCAGGATGCTCAAGATCCTCCTCATTCGGTAAGAACAAAAACTCTCTGAAGAGGAAATGAGATGTAATGGTAATTTTCAGATTGCCTGTCAGCCCTCAACACATTTCTATCCATCAAGACGGTGACATAACGTTGACTTCTCTAGCGTTTTATGGTTAATTTGCATAACCTGCAGCACCTGTACTTTCTTGAGACTTCATAGCAACTTTTCCACATGTAATTCATAGGAAAAAAACATTCCACACAGTGTAAGGAAAGGCTGAAGAAGTTTACTGTCATTGCACGACTCGTTACCTGAACGTGCCGTGGTACTGCTGCACAATTTGTGTATAGCTTTCAATAAAAATGACTGTTATAAAATCAAAGCTGTCCTCAAATAAACCACACTGGCATTATTTTATGCCTCTTATATCTGTGACTAGGGTGATAAATACTCAGCAACTGGGTTTTTAGAGTTTTTGATGGATTGATGTTGGATGACTGGTTAAATGAGTGTCTTTCTGCTTGCCAGATAAGGGCTACTGAATTTATTGCCTGTGGATTAGCAAAGACACGTGTCCCACTGCCTGGCCAGTCTACAGGCAGAAAAGAGTGTTCAGATGAACTGGGCTTATTTGGTGGTAAAAGATTGAATTTGCAGATTCAGTTAATGAGAAATTCCCAATAAGATCCTGTAGTGTGAAGTCCTATAGAGGGAAAAAAAAGTTTATTTATTTTTCTGCTGTTTCTTTATGTTATATCTATGCAGTGACAAAGAGAGCAAAGACTTTGAGTTATCTTGCTGTTGTGTGTTGCTAGGGAAAAAGGGGATTAACAGTTTTAATTTTTTATTTGGATTTCTTGAGGATGCAGCCTATACTGACAGAAGTGGAGGCACTGGTGCAGCTCTACCAAGATCTGTGATCTATGTGATAGAAGATTGTTAACCTGAAAGAAAAAGGCTTAAGGAAAAGTGAAGTAAAAATGATTATTTTTTTAAAAATTCAGAAATAAAGGGTAAGAATATGAAATGTAAATGAAGAGGGCAATGTTCTTGTCCTCAGTTAATGCTGAAAGAAGAGGCATTGCTGTCTTGCTGCTCCATTTTAATGGGAAGATTTAGAAGGGAAGGACAAGGATAAGTTTATCTTCCTTAAAGGGAAGCTAGAAGGGCAAAGAACATCTCTGGGAACTGCTTCTGCCAATAGAGCCAAGAAGCCTGCCTTTGGGTAGCTCTTTTTTATGCTGTTTAAATGTATGAAGTGGCAATTAACACTAAGAGTTTAATCTGGGTTTAAATGTAGTCTGAGGTGGGTTTAACCATCCCAACCTAGGAGGGCAGCCAGAAGGGAAGTTGCCTTGCATAAAGCGGTGTTGTCTTGTGTTCACACTTGTGTAATACAGGCTCTAGAAGTGGTTCATCCTTGGTAAGTGAAATGTGAGCAGTCCACCTCCTGCAGTCAGGTTATGTACAGTATCCCTGCTCAGGGTACGTGCCAGGATCGATCTTCCCTCCAGTTCATCCATTTTTCACACTGAAGGGATTGTGGTGACACAGTCTCTGCTGTGCTGAGGGGTTTTAACTGTATGTAATTCCAAATAAGTGAAGGAACAGTGTGATCTAAATGATACTCCTGTTTATCCTGCTTTAGTCAGATGCGTGGCTACCTACATTTCTTAGAAGAGTTTGTCTGTATCCTTTTTCATAATGCATAACATAATTATTGTAAAGCTAGTGGATTTAGAAATACTTTTTAATAGCTATTTATAATCCAACATATGTATAAAGCTGTAAATTAATGTAAGTACTAAATACCTATGGGTAACAAATATATATAATAATAATAATTAAACAATATAGTTAAGAACTGGAACAGGTTTCCCAGAGAGGCTCTGGAAGCCCCTGGGTCCCTGGAAGGGTTCAAGGCCAGGCTGGATGGGGCGTTGGGTACCCTGGTCTAATGAGGGTGTCCCTGCCCATGGCAGGGGGTTGGAACCAGATGGTCTGTGAGGTTCCTTCCAACCCAAAGAAGTCTGGGATTCTATGGTAATAGCTGGGATCTTGGGAGAAATATATTCCTGTGGCTTCCCTCCACCTACCCCAAGATGTGCAGTTTATCACACTGCTTCCAGCACAGATGTTGTCTCAATGGCTTCCATAGCAGTTATGACAAATATACTTTGATTGGTGTGGGCTGATTAAGGAACACCAGGTTTCAGTAGCGTGTGTGTGCTCTGTAAAGCCTGGTTGAACAAGAGTTAAGGTGTGCTCAACCCTCTTGGGTTCCATTTAAGCCCCTACTTACCCTGCTACTCAGCAAAGCTCGTGAGGTGATCTGCATAACTTGTGCCCCACCATAGTGGAAGCAAGCAAAGCTGCAGTTCTGCTGGAGCCACTGGGCAGAGTAGAGCTTGTGGCTGAATTAAACTTTGCTTAAATGCCTCTTTCCTTTAACTTTTCCACGTGCTTCAATCAACTTCTGTTTGCAGGATGACTTTTCACGGGCCATGTGACGTTAACCCTGGGAAGAATACACCTGTGTGTGCTGTGCATGCTGCAGGTTGGTGACTACAGTCAGAATGTTCTTGGGCACAAAGCTTTCTTTTGTCTGTGCCTTCAGCATCTCTGGAAACTTCATCTCTTGTAATCAGAAGCATCTCCTGACTTCTTGCAGCGATACAGCTTGTAGACTGGAAACATCAGACTGAAGGTGAAGACTTCATCTGATAGCGTGACTTGCTGGAGCCATCAGATACAGAGCAGCAAGCAGCCTTTTTGGGGGTTGTTTTATTGAGAAGGGATTTATTTTTATTGCATTTATGTTGTAGCATTTTCAGTGGTGTTTTATCAACAGCTGTCATACAGACGAGACCCACTCCTGGGCTGAAAAACATCGTCTGGCCAGAGGTGAGCTGTCAGGTGGACAATATGTGCTGTGATACCCTACTACAGGAGATGGAAGAGGGCAGTTTGTCTGGGAACCAGCTCATCTACCTGTGTATATCCTGTTTGCTGTGGTAGCCTCAGAGCTTACATGATGTGGCTGAGGTTAAAACCAGGGAAAGGGGGGTGGGAGTGGGGAGGACCGATGGCTAGGTGGGGAGGGTGAGGAAGGGGGTAGCCAAGCAGCCTGTTCAGGCAAGTGTAAGTACTCAACAGCAACAAAGAGGTATTAGAGAAAGGAGGGTGAGGATGAAAAATAGGCTGTGGGGTTGAGTTTGGGAGAGAGACTGCTGAACTGTGGCTATGTAGCATGGAGTGGGTGGAAGCCAGGCTGAAGAGTGCATCCAGGGTAAGAGCATGGATGCAGACAGACTGCTTGGCATGTTCAGAGGTGCAGGTGGGAGCATGAAGGGATGGCAGTTGCAGAACACTGCATCTCCTGAAATAGATTGCCTCTGAGAGTGTGTTTTGTTCCTGGGACTACAGGAAAGGTATCATTTTTGATGACTAGTCTATCTATAATTAGGCTCCTAAGCTGCTGCCAAGGAGAGTATGATTTTTTCAAAGGAATGTGTGCCAAATATATTGAATTAGTTAGAAACAAATGGGCTTTGTTTACATTTTTTGAGGGAACTTCCTAATTATGTTAGGTTCAAGGGCTGAGATTGCCAGCAGGCAAGGAAAACAAACTCAGATGATTTAGAAAAACTCAGATACCTTTCCCAGAGTGAGAAGGTTGATCGTGTATCCCCAAGTAGTGAGAACATGACAACCAAAGGGGTCACATAGAGTTAGCAGCTAAAGGCTAATCACAGAATAACATGTGTATTTCACTTGTTGTGTAGAATAAATCCAGTTAACCCCATCTTGTCTGTAACCTTCAACTCACCTACTTATAAAGAAAAGCTTTTCTTTTTATCCTTTTAAAGTGGTAATAGCAAGTGGCATGTGGATGCAAGCAGAATGAGTACTTATAGATTTTTTTTTTAAGGTAGGGATTCAGTTTTGATCAAGTCTGAGGCTCTGTTTGCACTGTTTAATTTTAGATTCCTAATGTCAAAAGCTTCCACAGGAAAGCACATCCACAGTGAAAATGGGAAGTCCTTCAGAGAGAGACTTTGCATGTTCGTGAGTGTCTCCTATGGCCCATCTGTTTTGCTGCTTCCAACATAAAATAAGTGGAGTGCCTCATAACTTGATAGCCTGCAAGGTGAGACAAAATTGTAGGGTCCTGGACCAGAGATTCCCTCTCACACCCAGGTATATTGATGTTACCCCACACTGATGTTCATCCAGACACTGCTGACTGTTTCCTCACGCTTCCCAGCCAGAGTTTTCTAATAAGATGATATTATTGCCAGAAATATTAAGTTAAACTCAGTCACATACTTTTCTCCTGCTCTTCATGGACAGAGATGTAGAACAAACTGTTTTCCTTTGAAGTGACTTTTCCCTATTGAAGCTGTTGTTGCATCCTTCCTCTCTTGTCTTCTTAATTTCCTGCTTTGAGCCTCTCATCATTGGTCTTCTCCAGTCAACAATAATTGTCACCACTTATTTTTCCTGAAGTTGTCTCCAAAAGGGAACTTAGTTTTCACTTCATGCAAAATGAACCCAAAATTGCTAAAAATTGTGACTCAATAAGGGCTTCTCATTTGATAACTACCGTGTTCCTGTGCTAGTCTGCCATTCCTTATATCTTGAGTTTTTAAAACACAGTCCACAGATCTCACAATGAGATTTCACATTGCATTCACTGCTTTGAAATACCTTGAAATTCTGGTTAGAAATATTACAAGTCAAGGGCTCTGAAGAGAGTTTGTTTCCTTAGTCCTTCATATGGTCCTCAGTTTACCTGCAATATTAGTGTCCAAGATCATAGAATCCCAGACTGCTCTGGGTTGGAAGGGACCCCAAGGGTCACAGAGCTCCAACCCCCTGCCACAGGCAGGGACACCAACCTCCAGGCCTGGAGCTACACAAGGTTGCCCAGGGCCCCAGCCAACCTGGCCTTGAACACCCCCAGGGACGGGGCACCCACCCCCTCTCTGGGCAGCCCCTGCCAGCCCCTCACCACTCTCTCTGCAAAGAACTTCCCCCCAAGATCTCCTCTCCCCCTTCCCTCCTCCAGCTTCACTCCAGCCCCCTTGTCCTGCCAGGCTCTGCCCTTGAACAAGCTGATTCCCCTCCTGTTCCTCTGCTCCCTTCAGGGACTGACAGGCTGCAATGAGGTCCCCCCACAGCCTTCTCTTCTCCAGGCTGACCCAGCCCAGCTCCCTCAGCCTCTCTCCGTAGGGGAGCTGCTCCAGCCCTCTGAGCATCTTTGTGGCCTCCTCTGACCCAACAGTCCACATCTTTCTTGTGTTGTGCTCTTCTTAATTTCAACAGTGAGTGATCACTTTCACAAGTTGATCTGGGTTATGAAGCAGCATGGAACAGCACTTGGTGATATTTCTACTATGTGTTGATTTAATCTGCCTAAACTCATGGTTACTTTCTTTTGTATCTCTCTCTGATTTAATTTCTCAAGATCACTGTAGAGTAACTTTGAAACTCACTCAAAAGCCAGAAATTTTTGTGTTTTTCTAAAAGCACATCAAAGTACCTGCAGTGCCTGTGCCTATGGATGCTGTGAGAGGAGGAGGGTTCTGGGAAATATCACTGCTAGTTTCTTCCCTGAAGTTCTTGCATGGCAATAAAAGATGAATGAAGAGGGGGAGAAAAAACAATAGTTCTCATCCATCATCAATGGAGTAAAACTTACCCTTCTCAGATGAACTGCTGAGCTTTTCCCTCCATCATCTATCTCACGAGTGGGAGATTCCTGTTGTTGAGGCAGGGCAGGACTGGTAGATGCTCAGCCAGAGCTGTGACCCCACGAGCCTTAGGAATTCATTGAAGGTCAAGTGTGAAGAGGTGTGGATCTCAAACAATGAAATACTTTCTGTGAAGGGAATGCTTGGTTACTGCAAACACCTCAGCACTCTTTCCTTGCCTCTGCTCATTAATCTTGCCCTAGCAGCATTTCTCCCATCATATATCTTTTCTCCTGTTAAATACAAAGACCTTTTCTTTTTGGGTTGTTATGGGGGCACAGTTGCAGACAGCAGCTTGTTATGTGCTGAACAAGAGCAGTGCTGTAACTGAAGTGTTATCTCTTAACACTTTTTGAGAGCCAGGTGAGAAATCTCCCAAGATTCCCCCCCACAACCTGCTAAAAAGCCCATCTCTCTTTGAGGGACCATAATTTTACCACTGTTTGAATTGAATGAAAAAGGTTTAATATTGGGAGAGATTGATTCTTTTTCACACCTTTTTGAAAACAAATTCCACAGAGATACCAATTTAGAAGCAGCTAATGTTAAGACATGGGGGTGTAAATTTCCTGTCTGTGATAAATGTGGTAAATACAACTCACTAGTATTTTAAAACTGGATTTTTTGATTTTTTTTTTAAAATACAGTCATAAAAGAATTGTGAATGTTGGATTTGAGACTCCACTTCCACTTTTAGAAGGACCTTTTATTTTTTTTCAAATTTCTTAAGAATTAAGAACTCTTGGACTTTCCTTCAAATAAATTGAAGACTTGCAAACTTTTCCAAACAGATACAGGGATTTGCCTATGCAGAGAAGGAGAAAGAAAAGTCCTAGGACTAAAGGTTTTAGGAATAATCTACTTTTTGCTTTTTTAGGTACTGATTTTTTTTTTTTTCAACCATCGGTTTCCTGCCAATTATATGATGAAATGAAGACTATGATGATAAATTAACAGCATTAGTTCAAGTAAATCACTTTATCTGGACCAGCTATGTGATTTTTGAGATGTTTGTAAGGATGGCAATTGGTGATTGAGGTATGTGGTGTAAATGAGACTGCCAAACTGAATTGCTTTTCCTTGGACTGCTGTTGAATGCTCAAAGAACCTCATCCATGTTTGGAGACTTTAGCCCCATTTGGGTTGAGGGCTTCCTCTTGTTCCAATTGAGTTCTGTGAAAAATTTCCTTCTCTTGGATTAGTCTGCATTCTGCTTGTCTGGGAAACTTTTAGGGAAAGAGAAATAGAGGGAAATTTTCCATGCTGCACAGTGTAACTCTTTGCTGTGTGAAAAAGGGCTTCCTTTTGGCTCTAAAGCTGGATCTCTCCTAAAAGCCTTTGCAAAAGAAAGGCTTAAATTAGTACCACATCATCCCCTATCTGCACCTAGGGAATAAGTAGGACTTAGGCATGCTGCACCATAGAAACAGCTTTTGCTCACATAGATTCAGTTAGAAATAAATAAGTAAAATGTTTTTATTTACCCTCCACTGAGGGGGCTGATATCCTGCTTGAATTTTACATGAGATGTGAGTTTAAGGTACACCTGCAGTTTCCCTCTAACTCCTTGTATAAATAAATTTTTCAGTGCCAATATGAGAGATACATTAGGTAATCCATTGCTTTCTGTTGCTTTGTCTCAAATTTTATGGGTATGAGGTAAAATTGAATTAATCTTTGTTAAAAGATGACCTTTTGAGTAGGCTCCCTGCTGAGTGTTTTAATTATTTGAGCAGGTATTCACAGCTTGAGACCCATGAACGATTGATTTGCTTTGAGTGTATCAGAGTGGGTCAAATTAATCCCTGGTGTAACCTCACTGAAGTCTGTGCCATTTCTGAAAAGGGAATGGTGAAAATCTGTACAAAAATGTTTATTTTTGCCTGGGGGAGTCTTCTAGAAAAATGGGAAAATGTGTCATGCTCATGATATTTGAGTAGTGTAAACTTGGTGAGGGATGGGAAGGTGTTTGGGTTTTTTAGTGGGGTGTTTTACTGTGCTATGGGTTCAGTTTGCTTTTGTAGTGGATGTGTATTTTTGGTGGTAAAACCCTGGATGAGGAATCTATCTCTCTATAGAAGAGCAGGGAGATGGTAGATCACCCTTGGTGCTAAGCCACCCAAGCAGTCTAGGTGTAGGTAGCTCCTATGTCCATTTTAACCTTCCAGGTGGCATAAAGCCAGGATGCTGGGCTCAGCCTGTGGTCCTTGCTCGTGCAAAAGATGTCATCAGGGCAGCTTTGGCTGCTGCCCCATGCCCATGTCAACACCCTGGTGATCACTTACCACAAATCTGGGCAGCGCATCTCCTTTCTGCCTGCATAAACAGACAAAGTGAATTTAGTCTCCAAAGACTAAGTCAAGGAGCAGGGTTTCTAGGAAGCCAATTATTAGTTAAATGGGGGATAATTGGATTTAATAGGAAAACTGTAAAGGGCCTAAGAAGCAGGCCAAAGATGTGAGAACAATAGGTTGTATTGAAAGAGAGTGAGTCTTGGGCTGGAGGGCAACTGTCAGTGGAGTTCCTCAGCGACTGTTTTTGGACCAGTGTTATTTAATATTTTCATTAATGACTCTTGGCACAAAAGTCAAAATGTGCTAATGAAATTTGCTGGTGACACAAAACTGGGGGAGGCAGTGTCAGCACTGAGGAGGGCTGGATTAATTAGGCAGAATTAGATGACCTCGAAGACTAGAACAATAGAGTTAGGATAAAATTGAGTAGTGCAAGTTCAGGGTCATGTTCTGAGAACTAATGAGATGAATATCATTCAGCAACAGGAGGAGGAAGACCTTTGGGGCGTTTAGCTGATCACAGGATGCTTCTGACCTGTTAATGTGATGCAGCATGTTGTGAAAGGTGCTGTCGAGTTCTCAGCTGAAATCTGTCTGGGGCTGCGGTTACCAGTGCTCAGGGAAAACTGAACTGGGGCTGGAACAGATGTCTGGAAAGGCTGCTGGGCTGATTGGGGATGGGAGAGCTGGTCCCACCGGAGCCTGGAGCAGCTCTGCTTGTTAAGCTGAGCAAAATGAAGACTGAGAGGGGATAGGTTTGCTCTGTATAAGCACATTGAGGGATAAAGAAAAGGGGGGAGCTGTTTAGAGGATGTTTTTGTCAGCTGGACAAGGGGATATAAACTATCTTTGAATAAATTTGTGCTTGAAATTAGTGGAAGGTTTCTAGCTGCAGGGCGACTGGGAACACTGGCAAGAAACAGAGTTAGTTTTATGAGGGACAGGGCTGATAAGTGATAAAGGTTATGATGGTCACTAGGGAGAGGGCTGGTGGTGATGGCCCAGGAGCCCTTCCATCATGTTCTTCCTAATAGTGCTCAGAGCTTTGTGGTACCCAGCTGCACTTCATGTACCCTTCAAAAGTAATTTACAGATATGCCTGGGCAACCGTTGCAGAGTCTGAATAGCTTGCTGGTGTCTGCAGAGGTCTTCACACCAGTGTACAGAGGGAGCATGGCTAAACTTTGAAGCCTGTCACACATTGAGAGCTGTGTCTGCCTCTTGCCAGGACCAAGCATGTTTGCATGGAGCGACCTTTGGAGGAGCTGAATTTAGAGTTAATGGCACCTGTGGTGCAGAGATATTGTTCCATAACATTTTTTTTTCAGCAGCTGATTTGCTGTAAGCTTCTCATTTTATAGGGCACACAGAAAAGGCAGTTGAGAGGTTCATCTTGAGTGCAGTGTCTATTTTAGAGAGGAAGACTGTGTGTCGTGTAGCTGTACCTCAAAAACAGGAGACAAACCAGCAGATGGTTTTCTGAGACACTGTTGGGCTAGTCATTCGCACTGCAGGATGGTGACATGTATTTACAGAGAAACACCAAACGCTTCTTGGACACATCTGGAGAGAGCAGTACTTCCCTGTCTTCCCTTGACAAGCGTGGCCAGTGGGAGTAGATGTGAGAGGCAACGTGCTGTGCCTACGTGTGGCTTTTGGTGACTGTACCCCTGGTACTCTGGGGGCTCTCAGATTTACTCTATACATGCTTGGATAGCCAAGCATCCCAAATTAGAAAACCAAGAGACAAATCCAATTAGAGATCTGTTACCAGCTTGCCAGCCACCTACATTCTGCAGCTGAAAACTTCTTTTTCAGAGTCCTGCCCTTACTTGTCCGTTCTAGCAACAGCAAGGCATGGAAGGAGAGGACTCATAAGCTTTCAGAAACTCTTTGGCCTTTAAATTGTCCTTTGGGAAACAGTATAAATAGAGTGGGACAGGCTGCAGAGATATCTATCCTGCTGCAGCAAAGCCATGCCAGACCTTTGGAAGGCTTAGTTTATTTATCAGGTCTTTACAACAGTCTCTACACTGATTCAGGGAAGGGGAATCAAGGATTTGCAGATGCTGAGATGCCCTTGATGAAAGAAATGTTGAGAGTAGGGAAATGGGATTTTGTGTGTGTATGTGTGTGTGTATAACTAGATAGAATCCATCTCTACTTCACCTTCTGGGACTGCTGGAGCCCAACACCTAGGAATTACCCAGGTAGTGACCAAAGGGGACAGCAGAGGGGACACTGCAGGACCTTTTCTTTCTTAAACAGGCATGATGTCGAAGGCTCTTAAACAGTAATTAGTGTGTCATGAAGCAAAGCAGGGGAGAAACACCCAGCCCAGGTTTATTTTCCCTTGTACAGATTTTGATGGAGAATGCTTTTGGTCACGTTCTTAGCAGAGCACTGAAATACCCAGGTGACTTAGAGAGCATGCAAAATATACTGTAGGTAACATTTATTTTAGCTTCCTACTTTGGGCTTGATTTTTGGTTTTAGAACACTGGCCTTTTGAATATCTTCCTCAGTAAGGTATTCTTTCCCTTTGTAGAATGCCAACCAGAGGTTCTTATTACTCTGAAAGTTGGCAGTTAATTATAGATAACTATAGACATCCTTTTGTATTTTTTCACCCTTCTCTAAGTGTTCCTACAGCGACAGTCCCACGTGGGTTACTGAGGGTAGGGAGCTGCAGGGCTTGCAGAGGTGATTAGCTTCCAGTTACCTGCACTGGTGCTGCACAGCATCCTTCAGTGGGCACTTTGCTCAGCAACATCAAATGTTAATGCTTATATTTACTTCTGCTGTCTGATTTCCATGGTCTCCTCAGACCCTTATGTGTGGGACAAGCAGAATTCTTTGAAACAATCAAGCAGGAATCCTTTTTTTTTTCCAGGTCTCTTAATTTTTTTGCTGCTTTGGAGCTTGTGCTGCTACCAGGCCATCCTGAGAGCTTCCCATGCTTGTTTTCTTGTGTCCCAGCTCTGGCTGCTGTGCCTTTCACAAAGCACTTCCAGCTCTCTCATTCCTCTTGTTGTGCTCATCTGGAAGTGGTGGGTCACCAGCTTGACATGTAATGTCCTTTCAAAGATAAAGGGTGATAAGGACAAGAGATCCTACGGGTTCATGCTGTCATGTGGTGGCATGGGCACTTGAGAAGCTGGAGGAGGTGCTGGGTGATGTGAATACCAATATGTTATTCCCAAGGCAGAGTTTATACTCATTCCACAGTGTCTGGTATGAAATAAGGCTGTGGGGTCAGATGGGGTGGCTCAGTATCCCTTGCCACAGCAGCTTCCTTGGTGTGGAACAAATTTGACTGGTTTCAGAGGAAAACTACAGCCTTCACAACTGTTCATTTGAGGTAAACTGAAGAGGAAAAGTTTTACAAACAATCCTTGGAGGAGTTTACCACTGTTGTGGTCCTCATCCGTGCTGGGCGTTAAGTATCTTGGAGCATTCAGGGTCCAAGACATGATTTGTTTGCATCAGAAAATGACCTTTTGGCTCCTGTGTCTGTCAGAAGTTATGTATAAACCTTCTGTAATGAAGAGTGCCCAGGTTTCACTGCTTCTCTCCTGGAAGCCATTTCCTCAGCGTAACCCAGGAGTGTTTGCCTTTCCTCAAACACAACCAGTTGTAGCCCTGTTTTGCTAATGTGTTGTAACATTATTAGTTTATTATTTTAGTGTAATTACAGTCTAAGCCCAGCTCTTTCCAGATTTGGTTTTGGCTCTGCTCTTACGAGTAGGTATTATTTGCTTTATGTAATTGTAGATCTTTGGTTGCCTTGGCAACGGAACACAGTTTTAAATTTAGAAACTAATTTGTTTTCTGTCACTTTGCTCTTTACTGTTAAGGAGACAAGCTGTTTGCTATTAAATAAAACTTAAAAAGGAGAGATAAAATGTGCATAAAAATATGATGTGTAAAATATCATGTAGCATTCACTTGCAGACAAAGGAGAAAACGCTGCTGAGACCAGGAGGGAAACTCCTCTGTTCCTTAGGACTCAAGTGGCAGCTTCTCTATGCTGCTGAGGGGGATTTGAAGGGATCTGTCTTTGCCCTGCTTCTAGGAGAACATGAGGTGTCAGTACACCCTTCAGCTGCCACCTTCCCAGGTGAGAAAGGGGAGAAGGAGGTAGGCCAGCCTCAGGAAAACACTTCATGGGGTAAACCTGTGCAGTTTGAAGGGAAACGTTTGCTCTGCTGTGTGTAGAAAGAGGATGGGATGCAAACCAGTTGTGGTCTGCAGACACGTCAGTGTGGCTCTATGCATGAGTATTGCCTCCTGCTCATAGGCCAGATGGCTAGGAATGCTTTTGTATACATACACATGCCAGAGATATGTATATATGTGCCTGGAAATATATAACATGGGTCTGCTGCAGAGAACTAGAAGCACTGGAGTTCCAAATTCATGGGTTTCCAATCCCATGCCTGCCCCTGATTTTTTGCTTTCTACAGCAGGGGAGGGTCACTCAGCCTCTCTAATTTTTGACTACAATACTTAATTCAGTGCCTTGCATATTAGCAGTATGTGACAAATCTACAAGTGAGTGTTTGTCCTCTGACAAAGTCCTGTTTGCCTCCTTTCCTACACGTGAGAGATCTCCTAATCTGCCTGCCTTCCTGGTAGATGTTTGCCTAACCTTTTTCTTAAAAA